>OZ025289.1:208626993-209826993 GCA_964019185.1 Maratus speculifer | reverse complement strand
AATAGTTGTATAATATGCAATTTTCTTAGTTATTTTTACTTATATATGGGATTTTTCATATAAATTTTTACATTAATAATCGTTATATATACTCTGGCTAATATATTCTATTATAAATCATTGCCTTTTAATATCACAATAATTCCAGAATCTTTCTAACCGCAGTCTATCAATCACGATACTGCTAATACACCAATTATTTATTATCCTTCATTTTTCTTAACAATTTCGAATTGTAATTTAAATATATTTATTTATTGAAATTCCGACATGGTAAATTAATTTAAAATGCCTTAAATAATTTTAGCTTTAGATGCATACTCCACTAATAAAATGTTTTCAATTTAAAATTACTTTGTAGAATATCCAAAAATATCTGTGATGCCATTAATATACTTAGGTACTTTACCACTCCCTGTTTCGAATACATTGGTTCAAAAAATGATGATTTTCTGAATGTTGAATACCTTATATAGGAAATTTATATTAGTATCTCGAATCTGAAAATCGATTGGTAAATTTGAATTCCAGTTTATTTAATCATAATGATGAATTTATGAATGTGGATTATCTTTTGGAGGAAATGTATGTTAAGATCTCTTAAAGACGATTGATAGTTTTAAATTACAATTTATTTTTATATCTAATCTAAGAATGAATATATTTTAAACATTTCAATTATATATTTTTTATTACTATCTACAGATATACAAGAAAAAATTGATTCTTTTTTTATTTTATTTTTAATTTTTTTTTTTTTTTTTTTTTTTTTTTTTTACATATCTTAAATTTAGATAAATAATCGCCGATACAAAATATGGTTTTAAGGAGACTGCTCCATTTAAGAATTATCTTAAAATTAACAAGTTGAAAATTGCACGTGAAGCGTAACAAATGAGGGGCGTTCATATGATAACGAAGTTTTAAAAATATTACTCTCTTATATCAATCTCATAAAATTGTAAGTAGTGAATTACAATTAAAACGCTCATCAAACAATGTTCTCTCTATAACATTATGTAATGGAATACCTTTGTGTGGCCTTATAAATAAATAACAAATGTTCTTTGCACCACAAATTAAGTTAAATGTACATTATATTATGTACTTTATAGTTTCAAATAAATTTTATTAAGTTCGAATGAGTGTAACACCATTAAAACGCATTTGAAACAATTTGCACCTATGCACCCGATTATCAAAAAATTTTAAATAACTCAACAAAATTATATAATAATTATGTATTTTAAATTTCAAACGATTAAAATGCATTTGAAACTTTTTCCCCCATTGACCGTAATGTAATGGAATACTTTTGATTGCCCCTGTAATTGATCTATGTATCCGATTTTCATAAAATTTGAAATGATTCGACAAAATGATGTACTATTTATGTATTTTAAGTTTCAAATGATTCGGTTAGGTAGTTTTTGCTTTGTTATATGCGGACAGACAGACGGACGGACAGACAGGCGGACGGACAAACGGACGGACAGACGGACGGACTGAACGACCACTATAGGTGCTACGTATTTACATAATTACGAACGCACCTAAAATGACTTTCACCCCCTTTTTAATCTAGTGGTTTTTAAATAAATTGATTAATTTGAAGAAAATTGTATTATATGCGGTATGAAATTTTCTTACATATTATTAACTGATATAAAAAAATATATTAACATTTAATTTATATTATTTTATTAATCATTGGCTTTTATTATCACAGTGGTACTACAGTCTTATTAACCACAGTCTATCAATTACGAGCGTATTTAAAAACCTACTACGTATTTTGCTGACACAACAATTACTTACTATTCTTCGGTTCACTTTACGATTTCGTACTGTAATTTAAATGTATTCATTCATATTAATCACGATATTTCAAGTTAAATTAAACTGTTTTAAATAATTCTAAATTCAAAGATACATATTGCATTAATACAATTTTTTTAATTCTGAAATACTTTGTAAAAACATCCAATAATCTCAGCGATGTCATTAATATACTCGACGAATTCACCGAATTCCTATTTCGAATACGTTGGTTGAATAATGATGATTTTCTAAATGTGGAATATTTTCTAGAGGAAATTTATATTAATATCTCGAATCTGAAAGACGATTGCTAATTTTGAATTCAAGTTCATTTTTATATCTAATTTAAGGAGTAATATAAATTTAAACATCTGAATTATATTTTTAATATTATTATATACAGGTATCCGAAAAAACTTTGAACGCTTCTTTTTAACATATTTTAATTTTAGAAACAAAATCGAATTTATAAAATAGGTTTTTAAAGAGACTGTTCCATTTATCAATTATCTTAAAAGTAAAAAGTGTTTTCTATATTGAATTTTTAATATCTTAAATAATGATTAATGTGAGAAAAATTGTATCACATCCAGAGTATACAATTTTCTTTGTTATTATAAACTGATATAAGAAACTTGTTATACTAACATTTATCTATATATTCTTTTAGCAATCAATGCCTTTTAATATCACAGTCATTCCAGAGTCTTATTAACCATAGTCTATCAATCACAAGCTTTTAAATAATCTACTATATGTTTTGCTAATACAACAATTCCTTATTATTCTTTAAATCACTTTTCAATTTCAAACTGTAATATAAATGTATTCATTTACATAAATGTCGGTATGTCAAATTAAATTAAACTGCTTTAAATAATTTTCACTTCAAACATATATTTTGCACTAATAAAATATTTTCAAATCTGAAATACTTTGTAGAACATCCAATAGTCTCTGCGATACCATTAATATGCTCGACGACTCCATCCACTTCCTATTTCGAATACATAGGTTGAATAATGATGATTTCCTGAATGTGGAATACCTTTTACAGGAAATTTATATTAATAACTCGAATCTGAAAGACGATTGATAATTTTGAATTTCAGTTCATTTTTATACCTAATCTAAGGAGCAATATAAATTTAAACTTCTGAATTATATTTTTTTAATATTAGTCTCTAAAGGTATCCGAGAAAACTTTTAACGCTTCTTTGTAAGATATTTTTATTTTAGTCACATAATCGCAATTAAAAAATCGGATTTTAAAGAGACTACCATTTATGAATTACCTTAAAAGTCAAAGGATTTTATCGATTGAATTTTTAATAATTTAAATATTGATTAATGTGAGAAAAATTGTATCACATCCTGAGTATACAATTTTCATTGTTATTATTAACTGATGTAAGAAACTTGTTACACTAACATTTACCTATATATTCTTTTATTAATCAATGCTTTTAAATATCACAATCATTCCTCAGTCCTATTATTCACGATCATTTTTAGTATCTACAATTTTGCTTACAATTACTTACTATTCTTCAATTTATTTTAAGATTTCTAATTTTAATTTAAATGTATACAATTATATAATTTCCGATATGTCAAATTAAATTAAAGTACGTTAATACGCCTAGCTTCAAAAATACATATTGCACGAATAGAATATTTTCAATTCAGAAGTACTTTGCAGAACATCGAATAATCTATGTGATGCCATTAATATACTTGAAGAATTCAACAGCTTCCTATTTCAAAAACATTGGTTGAATAATGATGATTCTCTGAATGTGAATTTTTTCTTATAAGAAATGTATATTAATAACTGAACCGATTGATAATTTCCAGTTACATTTCATTTTTCTACCTAATAAAAGGAGCAATATAAATTTAGACATTTCATTTATTATTTTATTAGTAAAATAAGAAAAGTTTGATTCAAAGTTTATTTTTAACATATCTGAAATTTAGATACATAATCGCATTTACAAAATAGTTTTTTAAAGATATTGTACCATTTATTAATTATCATAAAGGTCAAAATTGTTTAATCTATTAAAATTTTAATAACTTGAATGTTGATTTTTTATTGTATCATATCCGGTATGAAATTTACCAAGTTATTCTTAACTAACACAAGCAATTTTGAAATACAAACATTTACATAACTGTTAACTTTCACGATTTTTTCTTACCATTAAAATTTTGAATATGTTTCCGCCTTGTTTAATCTTAAATTTTCGACTTTTAAATAAGTTAATATTTACAATAAAATTTTCGTGATAATTAGAAAGCGAAAAGTTGGTATCTATGCATTTACCTATATATTATTTTATTATTGTCTTTTATTATCACAGTCAATCCAGCGTCTTATTAACCACAGTCTGCCAATCATGAACTTTTTAATAATCTAATATTATGTTGCTAATACAACAATTACTTATTATTCTTCAATTCACTTTAGAATTTCGAATTGTAAAATAGCTGTATACATTTATATATATTCCGTTATGTCAAACTGATTTAAACTGTTTTAAATATGTTTAGCTTCAACGATACATATTGCACTAATCAAATATTTTCAGTTCAGAAATATTTTGCAGAACATCCAGTAATCTCTGCGATGTCATTTATGTACTTGATGAATTCATGCACTTCCTCTTTCGAATTCATTGGTTGAATAATGATGATTTTCTGAATGCGTAATATATTCTGGGGAAAATTTATGTTAATATCTCATATCTGAAAGATAATTGATAATTTTGAATTATAGTCCATTTTTATATCTAATCTAAGGAACAATATAAATTTAAATATCTGAATTATATTTTTATTACTAGTATCTACGGGTATTCGAGAAAAGTTTAAATTTAAGTTTCTTTATAACATATGAGGACCCCAGAAGCCAAGGGGTATAAGTGACAAAATTGAAAAATATAAACTAAGTACACAGACGACCTAAAAATATGCTTTTTTCATTTCAGGTAAAGAAATATAAGTGATTTTCTTATTATTTGCTGAGTTATAAAGGCAAACCACTTTTTTCGAAAAACAAAAAATATTGATTTATTATACATTTAAAGAAAATTGTACTTTATTTTTTAACAGTTATTGAAATAAGAGTTCAAAGATTAGAATGCAACAAGCAGATGTTTCCTATTTCAATTTAGTCAATTGTTATTGATGTTCCAATTTAACATCAATTATCTTTAAACTCAATTTACTCCAAATCGAAATTTTGTCACTTGTACCCCTTGGCTTCTGGGGTCCTCATATTTTAAATTTAGAAACGCAATTGATTTTACAAAATAGGTTTTTAAGGCGACTGCACTATGAAATAATTATCTTTAAAGTAAAAAATGATTTAATCTAATGAATTTTTAATAACTTGAATATTGATTAATGCGAGAAAAATTGTATCATATTCAGTAAAAAATTTTCTTAGTTATTGTTAACTGATAAAAAAAAAAAACTTATAATGACATTTAGCTACATATTCGTTTATTAATCTTTGCCTTTTGATATCACATTCATTCCTGAGTCTTATTAACCACGATCTTTTTAATTATCTTCAATTATGTTGTTAATATAATAATTACTTATTTCTTTTCAATTAATTTTACGATTTCAAATTGTGATTTAAATGTATTCATTTATATCCGTTCCGATATATCAAATTAAATTAAACTCCTTTAAATAATTTCAGCTTCAAAGATATACATTGCACTAATAAAATATTTTCAGTTCTGAAACGCTTTGTAAAACATCCAACAATCTCTGCGATGTCATTAATATACTCGATGAAATCACCCACTTCCTAATTCAAATACATTAGTTGAAAAATGATGTTTAGCTGAATGTGGAATATTTTCTAGAGGAAATTTATATTATTATCTTGGATCTGAAAGACGATTGATAATTTGGAATTAGAGTTCATTTTTTAATATAATCTAAGAAGCAAAATTTATTTAAAAATTTCAATTATATTTTTATTATTAGAATCTACAGGTATCCGAGAAAGGCTTTGTTAAGTGTTTCGTTTTGGTGTATTTTAATTTTAGAAACTTAACCACAAAATAGGTTATTGAAGAGATTGTATCTTTTATGAATTATTTTAACAGTAAAAATGATTTAATCTATTGAATTTTTAATAACGTGAATCTTGATTATGTGAGAAAAATTGTATCACTTCCGGAGTATGAAATTTTCATTGTTATTATTAACTAATGTAAGAAATGTATCTTTAAATTATTTTATTGTACATTGCAATTTAATATCACATTCATTCTATAGTCTTACTAAACACATTATATCTATCCCGATCTTTTTAATAATCTGGTATTATACTTGCTAATACAACAATTACTTACTATTCTTCAATTCACTTTACGATTTCGAATAGTAATTTCAATGTATTCATTTATATAGATTTTGATATAATTAATTAAATTAACCTGCTTTAAATAATTTTAGATTAAAAGATAATATTGCACTAATAAAATATTTTTAATACAGGAATATAATGTATAACATCCAATAATCACTTCGATGCCATTAATATACACAACGACTTCATACGCTTCCTGTTTCGAATACACTGGTTGAATAACGATGATTTTCTGAATACGGAATAATTTTTGGGGTAAATTTATATTAAAGTAACAAATCTCAAAGCAGACTATTAATTTTTATTTTCATTTTAATTTTATGCCTAAATTAAGTAGCAATATAAATTTAAACATTTCAATTACATTTTCGTTTGTAGTATCTATATGTATTCTGGAAAAGTTTGATTCAATGTTTTGTTTTAATATATCTTAAATTTAGAAACATAATCACATTTGCAAAATAGACTTTTAAGGACGCTGCAACATTTATGAATTGTCTTAAAAGTAAAAATCTATTGAATTTTTAATTGTTTGAATATTGATGAATTTGAGAAAAACTGTACATATCCAATATGACTTTTTTTAGTTATTATTAACTAATGTAAGAAAACTGTTATACTAACATTGACCTACATATTATTTTATTAATCATTGCTTTTTAATAACACAGACAATCTAGAGTCGTATTAACCATAGTCTAGTAATGAGAAATTTTTAATAATCTATCATATATTTTGCTAATACAATTTTTACTTATTATTCTTCAATCACTTTACGATTTCGAATTGTCATTTAAATGTACTCAATTCTATAAATCCTGATATGTTTAATTAAACTGCTTAAAATAATTTTAGCTTCTAAGATACATATTGCACTAATAAATTATTTTCAATTCCGAAATGCATTGTAGAACATCCAATAATCTGAGAGATGCCATTAATACACTCAATGACTTCATCTACTTTCTATTTCGAAAAATTGGTTGAAAAGTGAGGTTTTATGAATGTGGAATATTTATTAAGGGAAATTTATATTGATATCTCGAATCTGGAAGACGATTGATAATTTAAAATTACAGTTCATTTAATATCTAATCTAAGGGTTAATGTGAAGTTAAATTATATATTTTTTCTAGCATCTGCAGAAACCATAAAAGTTTCTTAAATTTAGAAATAGAATTACATTTACAATGTAGGTTTTTCATATTTGCTACAGTTAACGTACATACAACATCTCGTCAAGAAAAGCAGATATTACGAAAAATTTAATATCATGTATTTTACTCAAAAGTGGAGATTTAAAAAAAAATACAGTATATTCATTCACTATAGGTGATATACAGGGTGTCCCCTCTCAACGGTGGCCAATGGCAAATTTCTAAACCGTTAGTCATAGGCATAGGCATATAGTTCTAGTTGCAAAAATGCTTTAAAAAAAAGGTAAAGAATTGTTTTTCGAGCGATTTAGCTCAAAATAAAATTTTATTAAAAAATTACGAAAATTAACTTTTTATACGGTCTCCCGGTCCTATAAGTGATATTTAGTAAATATTTCCCACTACTGTAACAAATAATACCAAAAAAAGTCCCATTCCCCTGCGATTAAAACTGACCGAGTAATAGCTGTTTAAAGTTGAAGCATCTTTTTTGCTGCAAATTAGGAGTCAGTCACAAATTTACTGGAAATAAAAATAAACGCAAGATATAAAATTTCACATTGAACATTGAGAGTAAAATAATATTTACAATATTATTTTTAAATTTATGTTGATGATTACATATTAAAGCAAAATTTGTACTAAAACTAGCAAAAGCCATGCTTTGTTTGGATTCGCGAAGCATTATTATATAAAACAGATATTTGAAAGTAACAATATTTTTTTATTTTTTTTATTTTTTTTTCTGCATCTTTATTAAAAAAAAACGTTATTTTATGTTTTGGCGCATTTTAATTTTTTATTTATGATGTAAAACTGGCATAATAAGATATTTTCGAAGCAAACTTTTACAAATTTTTTTTTAAATTTTCAACTAAAAGCTCTTTTAAAGATGTTTTTACAATTTCAAGTAGCCACTGGTGTTTTTTAATTGTTTGAAATATGCATGTTTCCAATCTTTGTAATCAACATCCGATAATCTTTGATAGCTATTTTAGAATAATATATTTGAAGAAAGCTTGAAGAAAGTTACTTCTTCAAAATCCTATTTTCTGGAAAAAACATTTGAAATCTGCTTTCGTTGATACTATGAATTTTTAACTGTAAAACATTTTATTTTAATTTCTTCGTTTTTATACATGTTAGCGTATGAGAATTGCTGTAATTCTCTCCGCGTGGGAGAACTTTTTACTTTCTGCGAATGGCAACTCAATTAATGGAATTACCTTTTAACGAAGCGCTCTCTCATTCTCGCAGTGACGTTTTCACGAATAATTATTGTTGTGTTTGCGAACTTATTAAAGTCTTATTTTTCTATAAAATCCTTCTGATTAATGAGTCGATATTATTTAGCCACAATACGACTTTCGCAAAAAATTTATAAAGAGCTTGAACCAACAACTTCACGCAGATCTTTTAATTTTTCATTTATATAACAAATTTAAGAATTAATTTTATTTGTTTACAATTATTTTGTTGCCAGTTTACAAAAAAAAAAAAAAAAAAATCCATAATACAATTCTTTTAAAATGTTTAAGTGTCATCTGTGCAAACGATTTTGCGGGATAATGAAAACATGTTTTATTTAATAAATTAATCATGATTCTATCTATAATTATTTACTCCATGATTTAAACTTTTTTTTTTCTGAAAATATACGCGTTTCATTTTTTATTTATTTGCTAAAATGCGTCCGTATTCGCGTTTGTAATGACCGAAAGGTGGCGTTGTATAGACCTGATAATCGTTTGTTTACGTAATGCTGTTTGTTCCATGCAGCTGGAGCAAGCGAATCATGCAAGCATTGTGTTGCTGTCATGTTATTTTGCCATGCGTAAGTCAAATTTACTTTTTTATATTATAGATCTAAACTTTGTGTGTAAAATTTTGATTTTAGATAATTTTAATACAAAGAACCCAACGTTGCATGCGTTATAGAACTGTTTATTTATTTATTTATTATAGAACTGTTTATTTATTTATCGGCCTTTTAAACACAGATTTCAGCGGAAGATGCTCACGGTATCAGTTCTATTTCGTTTCAGACATTGTCCGCGAGAGGGCGTCTATTTCATTTCAAACGCGAATTGGAAATGCATGTAAAATAAATTAATTAAAATAATAATTTTTTTAACGTTTTACTGTAAAAAAAAATTATATTCTGCAAATCTACAGATCATAATTTATTTTTGTGTTTAATTTGAAGTTAAAATATTGAATAGTTTTTTTGTAAAGTGTACGACAAATTGTAATTTGAGTGGACTAGTAGAGGATTCGCTTCGCTCATCCTAATTATACAGTTGGCAAAAAAAGTATTTGTACACTCTAAAATTTTTAATTTTTAACTAAATAAAAACAGATATTTTGTCAAAAATAGTTTTAATACAGTCTGTTTAGCGTGCGTTTTAAATTATACAACAGAAAATTTCGATAAAGATGTAAAATAATTTTCTAATAGGAAAAGTTTAAAAATTTCTTGCAAAAAAAGTATTTGTACATTTCTCCATCCTGATATGTACTGTGTTTTATAGTGTTTATGGTTCAAAGGACTACTTTTACAGAAGCTGTTAATAATTTTTGAGTTCATATTATATTTGTCTGACATTTAATCTAATTTGCTCTTGAAATAATTGAGTATAGAACCTAATACTAGAGAGGCACCTCTAGATATATGAAATCCTATGATTGAGCATAATAAAAATTTAAATTCGCAACAAGAATTTGTAAAAGCTATTAAATTACCATTTACAACTATTGGATGTATAGTGAGAAACTATGAATAAATTAAAAGCATCGAAATTCAATGAAAACCAGGACTTCTTAGCAAACTAACAATGAGGGAAAAAAGGAGTGTTGCTAAAAAAGCTTTAAAAAGTCCTATGCGTTCGGTTCAAAAATTTGCTGGAGACCTTGCGACATCTTCTCGCATCAGAGTAATACCTCAAACAATAAAAAATATTCTTCTCAATGCAGATTTAAAAGGAAGAACCTCAAGGAAAAATCCATTCATCAGCGAAACAAATAGGCGAAAACGCATAGTATTCGCTTTCGCATACAGAAGTAAATCATTGGATTTTTGGAAAACAGTAATTTTTTCTGATGAGGGAAAATTCGGAATTTTCTTACCATCAAGCATTCGAAAAAATTGGCGTAAAAATAAAACTGTTCTAGATCCAAAACGTATACTTCAAACTATGAAGCATTTTGGGGGGAATATTATACTTTTGGGGTGTATAGCTTCTAATGGAGCAGGACATTTAAAATTTATTGACAATGGAAGGACAGGTTTAACATACATTTATGTGTCGCGCCATAATTTATTAAACTGTGCCAATAAATTATGCATAGAGGAAGCTTTTCACTTTCTGCAGGATAACGACCAAAGCATACTGCTGTGATCACCAGCACATGCTTACGACAATACTCCAAGACGATTGGTAACTCTTCTAAAATCTCTAGACTTGAATCCAATAGAAAATTTGCAGATGCTATTGGATGCAAAAATCCGAAAAAAAAAATGTATTGGTAAAAAACAGTTTTAAAGAAGCTCTTATTGTGTCATGGAATAACATTAACCAGACCGATACAAAAAAATTGGTGGAATCAATGTCACAACATCTAGAAGTAGTCATAAACGCTAAATGAATTCGCACAAAATATTAATTTGTATCATTTTACTAAATTTTCATTAATTATATTACATTAATATTGTGTACAAATACTTTTTTTGCATTATATTTTTGTATATTTGTTTATTATAATGTAAAAAATCGATTCGTTTAATTTTGTTTTTGCTTCTATAATATTATAATGCATTAAATTAATGTATTACAGTATTTTTTGCTTAAATCTTTTGTTTAATTTCATTATAATTTAAATAAATGAAGTGTACAAATACTTTTTTTGCCAACTGTAAGTAAAAAAATAACAGAAAGTTTGGTAATTTAATTTATGAAAAGCAACAGTCACAAATCGTTACAAAATGACATATTTAACCTAACTTACTACCTTACATACTTAACCTAACAAAATTTGATGTAATCCTATAAAATAAATAAATGGTACGCATTGGATATAAATAAGTGTGCAAATTGAACCTCGATCGGATATTTGGAAGTGAGTTAAAATTTGAATAGAAATTTTGAGCAAGGGAAAAAAAAGTACGAACGTTTTAAGCAAAATAAAGGCTTATCAAAATACCACACCTTTTAAAATAAAATTGCGATTTCCCAAAATTTGATTTTTCATGATAAAGAGAATTTTAAAACTCACATCTTCAACTATTTTAACCAATCTAGAAGTTAAATAATAAAAATTAACATTACCGTAAAACTTATACAGTGGTAGCACCTTCAGTTTAATTGCTTTTAAAATATTTCTTTATCTCATTTAAAACCTTTTAGAAATTGGAACTATATGTCTGTGGCAAAAGGTTTAGGAGTTAGCTATTAGACAGCGTTGAAAATAAACGCCCTTTATAATACTTTAAGCACTTAGTGAACGTTCCCTTAAAGCTCCGTCCAATTCATGCGTATTTAGCTACAGAAAAGTGGTTTAAGTCATGAAATTTAAAGCTTTATAACTCTGTCAATTTTAACGTTATGTGAATGGGACCTTTTTTCTCTTACTTGGTAGAGTAGTGGAAAAAATTTACTAAATATAACTTATAGGACCGAGGGAACGTATAAAAAGTTAATTTTCGTAATTTTTTAATAAAATTTTATGTTGAGCTAAATCGCTCGAAAAACAATTCTTTACCCTTTTTAAAGCATTTTTGCAATTGGAACTATATGTCTATGACTAACGGTTTAGAAATTAGCCATTGGCCACCGCTGAGAGGGGACACCCTGTATAAATCAGTAGAAAGCAGTTTCATGCATAAATTAGTTTTCAAGAACTTATTAAATTTTTACATATGTATATATATATATTTAATATGTTTGTTTGAAATACTTTTTTAAAAACTTGTTGGATATATTATCTTAATGTTGGTTGTGGTATCAGAAAACATACCATTTTAGAATAATAAGAAACGCTTTTCATTTTGGCTTAAATTAATTAAAATTAAACTTATTTCACTAAAAATCATTGAAAAGTCTGAAAACTTTATATATATATATATATAGATATACAACAGACAGAGATTTTTAAAAAAAAATTTTTTTTTATACTTTCAACACAATTATCTTTTAAGCTCATAATCAATTAGTGACATAAATTTGAACTCCATTTACAGGAGGATCATAAAAATTTCAAACATTTTAAGCATTACACGTGCCCGTAATTGATGGATTTAATAAGGGTTTGTTTTTTTCATCTCACAAAATCTTTATTTAATTTCAACTGTCAAGAACTTTCTGGTATGTCCAGCTAAGTAAATCAATTATATTCTTTTAAGGTTTAACTGATGTGTGGCTGTACTCAATATCTATCAACGCATATAGAAGGAAGATTTTATTATCTTAAGATCAGTTTATGTATGTTTTTAAATACATCAAGATGTGATCTTATGTATTCAGTCTTACTCATTAAAATGAAATTTCACAAAATAAAAGATAAAACTTTACACTTAATATATTAAAATAGTTTTTCTAAAAAAGAAATCAAAATATCTAAATAAGATAAACACATCTAAATAAGATCTATACACTGTTATAAATCTTGTCCTAGTTTGAACCAAATTTTGGTACTCAATAGCTGCCACTATAAGATAGTGAAATTTTGTGCATCAAAATTTGGAAATACTGTTGAAAAACAGTTCCAACGAGATTGAAATAGGAAGCTACAAACTGTTGACACGAGATTTCACCATCTTATGCTGGCAGTTATAAAATATTTGGTTTAAAGTAGGAGTTTTTCTGTGATTAACTAAAAAACTCTCTATTTTTTTGTCTTTTTTTTGTCTCATATTTTTATTTTGTCTCTCTTTTCATATTTCTGTTACTTTTTTTCAAAATCTTTATACCAACAAGAGACAGTTATAATGTAATTTCATATTATTTCGAAAATAAAATATTTCGATATTGATTAAATAATGTTAACCTTCTAGTATGCCATACATTTAACAGCCACCTGTTCGACATGAGGTTGATGACAAAATATTGAAATAAAAATAAGTGTATTATTTAAGCAAAACAATTATGTTCCAATAAATAAGAACATTTATAATGAAGCAAATCGTTATCACATTATATACGACACAATACAAAATTCCTTTTCCTTCTTTATAAAAGCCTTGACATTATAAAGGCACAAGAAAATGACATTGTAACCAAGAAAAATGAATAACGAGAGAAAAAGAGGATGTTTTCATCATAAAAAAAAAACTAAAAAATATCTACTGAAAAATTATTTTGCTTGGTATTTCATGTGACATTCCTATATATAACCATTGCATCTTCTAAAAACTTAGATATGTACAGGGTGCCCAGCGAATAATTCTTTTATTTCAAAATATTTTTTTTTCAAAAACAAAGATCGATAAATCGATAGAAAATCGATAGTTTGTTTATTAGATAAACTGAAAAATCTTATAAGTTGTAAAAAATTTTCCGATCGGTGAGTATTGTGAAACGTTTGTGTTCTGATTGCAAAGAATACTTGGCATTTTTCTTGTTTTAGATTGCTTGCACAGAACGAATTTTTCTTTGTACAGTGCCACATTTTAAAGATTTATTTCGTAATAATTTTTTTTTTTTTTGAATTTGAAAATGTGAAAAATTTAATTAAAAAATCGTTAAAATATGGCACTGTAAGCCAATAAACTCGTTTATTTCGAAGCAATTTAAGACAAGAAAGATGTTAAAAAAAGCATTTTTTCGGAAATCAGAATAAAATATTTTCAAAATATTCAGCGATCAAATTTTCTGAGCATCATTTTTAGAGCTTAAATTATAGACAAATTCTTTAACGCATAATTCTATCGATCTTTGTTTTTGAGATAATTAATTTTGAAATCAGGGTCTATATCTCCGTGTATATCTGCTGTAAGAAATTTTTTTAAAATGTGAAACATTTCAATAATGAGATAACTCTACATACTTTAAGCACCGACGAATTAATTTCGATACTGGTCGACAGAAAACTATTTTTCATTGCTATAATCATATTAAACCTTTATGTTTTCTAAAAAAAAATCTTTTTTATGAAAAACGTAATTATTAATAATATTTACAGACATAAACTATGAGAATTCAAACTTCATAATCAATATTTTTTGTAAAATAGATAATTGTACAATTTTTAAAAATGAACATTCTCTGCTAGTCGTGGTGACAGTTCTGATGAAGGTATTTTATGGTGCGTATTATAGATATTTACTAGCCATTTTTAGTTTAACTTTTTTAGTAAGTTATTTTAATTTTGAATTAAAAATTAAGCCTCTGTGTTGATCTGGTGCAGGCAATAAACAGTTAAATATTAATAATGTTTTTCTTTATAATGATAAGAAGAAAAAATAACCCATAACTTAACACATTTTATGTCAGTGTAAAATAATATCCTTTTTATTTATATGTACATGCTTTCTGTAGCTACTCACCTTAATGCACTTTATAAGAAATACTTTAAACCTTCCGTTTAATGTATAGTACTCTCTTAAAACGAAAGAGTGGATTTGGCTGCTCAAGAAAGAGTTATAATTTATTGGATCGTGAATGAGTTGATTTTTAACCGATTCAGTCATCTTGGTTTGATTTTTTCTCTTTCTAATCCACTCATACAGCTTTAAAACTAAACAACTCAACTCAATAATGAAACAGCTCTTTTTCCGCGCTGATTTTCGCCGCTGACTCGTCACGTGACCTTGCAAGATAAGATGGAGACTTCCGGCGTTCGCTAAACAATTTGCTGAAAATGCCTTTTTTACGAAGTAAGTAAGTTTTATATAAGTATTTTATTTTAATTATGCTTTCTTTTAATAACTTTCCCTTCTCTTTTTAACAGACTAAAATTCATAACAGTATCATACCTTGAAATTAAAATGTCGTGTCACACGGTAATATTGAGGATGTGTTTAATGCATTTCTATATTAATAATTGGTGTTACAGTGCTGCTACAAAACTTTCGTGCTTTAATAAAATAAATTAGTATATTTAATCAGAGTAAAAATTGTTAATGCAATGTAAATATCTCGTTATTTAATTGCCTTGTATTAAAGTTTTGTAATTATTATATCTTTATTCATAGAAATTTATCAAAACATTGTATTTACGTCTTGTTTGCAGTGTCTTAGTAAAAACGTGCTCCGGATTACATTATACACATTTCTGAGATTTTTTTTTTTTCATTCTTAATGTTGAACTTGTGTTACTGTTTTGTTTGGCAATGTTTCATACTGTTATTGGGCAAAATTATTGCATGCATGGTCTGTATTATAATAATCTGCTTAATATTTATAAGTTGTTACATAATGCATGCAGAAATAATAGTTTTCTTGTGCCTGCTTCCCAGGTAGCTTTAAATCTAAATGAGAATTTATAAATAAAACGAAAACAGTGGACAAAAGTTTGTCTTTCTATACTGGTAAATGCATGTATTATTTCCTAAATGTTATGCAACGATACCAAAAAGCAAATCCTCTTTCTCTTTAGAAAATACCTTGTAATATCATCCCTTTCCCTTAACATTTTTTATGCATAGCCCAGTGGTAGAATTGATTTTAAAAAAAGTTACTGGTCCCAAAGACCAGTACGCATGAGAGTTTACTGGTCAGAAATAGTCATCAGTAACCCGCTACATAAAATTCTATAAAATACTTTTAACCGTCCCCCCCCCCCTCTTCACACGCACACACTCCTACTAGAATGTAAAATAAACCAAACTTCCTTTGCAGTTATACAAAATTTTTGGCATAATAAAATGGAAAATTA
Organism: Maratus speculifer; assembly: GCA_964019185.1. Classification (NCBI taxonomy): domain Eukaryota; kingdom Metazoa; phylum Arthropoda; class Arachnida; order Araneae; family Salticidae; genus Maratus; species Maratus speculifer. Next base: position 209,810,748 of record OZ025289.1, on the reverse strand, counting down.
CTATTTTATAAAAAAGTATGTAGTATGTAAACTAAAACTATAAAATTGTGTATTTTATTTCCGATCATTTATTTAACAGATAGTAAGGATTAATGCAATATTTTCTTATAATTATTTTTTCAAGTATTATTTTATGGTTTGTGTTTGGTACGGTTTTCTCAGGCAGGAAAATTTATTTACTTGTCAGAGATGAAGTGGGTGTGCAGTGGTGTAGCTAGGATGGGTGACATCCCGGGACAGATGTAAAAGGTGTCAAGCCCCCCCCCCCTCCTCCTCCTTTCCAATCTGTCATATTTTTTCAATCTCAATTCTACATTCTTATAAAAAATAACCTTACCATTCCTTATTTACCTTTTGTCCTTCTGCATAAAAAAAACCGCAGAAGTGAATCATCACTCGACCCATAGTCTGCACAAGTCAATGCCGTGCCTATACGTAGAAGAAAATTATTTCTTTTAAAGTTTGCTTTTGTTACCCACTCGTTGAATAGGTTGGTTTTTGTTCCCTGGTGCGTATCTTATTTAGACACACCGTTCTGTATAAAACTTCACTTTAGCAAAGAAAAGAAAACTAGCTGTATTGCATCATGAGCTAAAAATCTCATTTTATTTCCTAATTAGTCTCCAAAATTTTATAAAATTGTATTTTTTATTTGCAAATAAAGATTTGGTGTCACCCTTTAGAGGATGACACCCGGGTAATTTCCCTAATCAAGAAGAATTTCTTTTACAGCTTGACTAAAATCTTAAAGATCAAGTTGTATGCAGTTCTGTGGCTCCATATTCAAAATCATCATGTATGTTATGACAGATTGTTTTAAAAAATAGGCATTTTTCTAAAATTAAAATATTTTATACTAAATAATTGATTATTAAAAACCTATTTTATCTTTGAAAAATTCCCAAGTTTTAAAAATTTTCTTTAAAGCATTAGATATGTTCACCAACACTACTAATTTCCATCCTATGAATATAAGCATGACCTGGACCCACTATATTTAATGCTTATTACTGAAATAAAGTGTTAAAAGTAGAAAACATTCATATCCAATAATTTCAAACCCTTAAATTATGTAGAAAAAATAAAAAATGTCATTAGATTTCTTTAAAAAAACCAATTGGTTTTTTTGAGAAAAAAACCATTTGGTTTAAACCATGGTTTAAACCATGGTTAAAACCAATTGGTTTAAACCGTGCCAACCCTGCGTACCAACCAAAGAAATTTGCGATTCTTATGTGATGAAATTTTACATTTTCTCACAGTAAATTGACGATTTTTTCCTACGACATAAGCACAAAAATTTCAATTTTTTTCCAGTTGTAAATTGATGAAACTCGCGGGCCACAGGTTGTGCATCCTTATTTTAGTTTATTACTTATTTTAATATTTTATTATATTGTAAGCCTTTACAATAGTTTAGATTTCCTTGTTAGTTACATTCAAATTACTGTTTAAAAAATGTAAAGAAAATAATGACCAGAAATCCGCAAAATTCTAAAATCTGCAAAGCATCTGGTTCCAAGCTGTGCGGATTTGAGGAAGTCTACTGTAACAGCAGTATTACTAGCAAAGTGCCAAATTTTGACCTACTTGTGATATCCTTAAATTTGGCAGCAAAAATAATTTGCCATATATAAAAACAATTTAGTGAAATTTTCTATCTTTTAATGCATTTTTTAAAAATGTACAGTATTGTGCATGTTATATTAATAAAATATGCCTTATTTTTTTTCATTTATATTTAATAATAATAATCTGGTTTATGTAAGTCTGTAATGATTCAAACGATTTTTAACCGGCTTCCTGGTATGTTAGAATCATAAAAGTTGTACATAATGTTTTTGATGACAATATAGCATTAATACAGTTGCAATTATTAAATTTAATTCATTTTCATTCAGTTAACTCAATATTAGGTGTCACCCCCACAGTTCATTGTGGTGTGTCATCGCTTTATTCTTGTGGCCTATAATCTGATAAAATATATGATTTAGAGGACCCTTGGGGGGAGGAGATTAACCCTTTAAATTTACTTACCCAGTCAAAATATCAAATTCAGTTGGTAAAGATATATCAGCAATTTTTACATTTGTATATATAACATATAAAGCTAGGATTATTTTCAAGATGTAATAATATGCCTTGATTTTATTCACGAGAATAAATTTTGTTTTATTAGCAATGCCAAAAACAAGCTTCTTTGAAGGTTTAAAGGGGGGGGGGTGAGATCTCTAGCAACCAGGCTGTAGTTTCAATTTATCCACAAAAGATCGCCATGACTAGAACTCACAACCAACTACATCCTGTCGATACTCTACTGAAAGCAAATAGTAGCTGAACAAAATCCATCAGTTGTACAGAACTTACGACTAAAATGAACAAAGGAACGAAAAACTGACCAACTGAAAAATTAACCAACCATCAATTTGATCTTCTGCTTATAGGCTGGATCAAGTCTTCCGGAGAGGTCTAATCAGTCAGGATGTCGGACTCAGTCAGAGGTGCCCAGAGAGGGGTTTGATGACGCAAGATGCGTCCTATAACTTAGTTTGGGGGGGGGGTTAATTTCAGAAAAAGTACATTTTGGGGGGGGGGATTTTAAATTCTTAATATTTCTTGTTTTTACTGTTAAAAAAATATCTTTATTTTTAATATCATTTTTAATTTTTTTCAACATTTAATTTCCAGAAAAGTCCCTGTATTTTCTTTCTTTAAATTCTAGATAAGGGTAATAAGAACTCATTCTGCTATACTCAACTCGCTATCTTTGTAAATCTTGATTCTTAAATTTCACTTTTAAATTTTTTCAACATTGAATTTCCAGAAATGTTTCTGTATTTTTTTTCTTTAAATTCTAGATAAGGGCAATAAGAACTCATTTCATTATGCTTAACTCACTATCTTTTGATGGTGCAGTAGATTATAAGTAAAATATATTTTACAATTGATATTCTGTTTAGGAGGGGGGGGGGTCAATGTTAAAGTATGAAGATTTTTTTTTTTGGGGGGGGGGTGGTCACCACTGGAGTCAGTAAACCTCTTAGTGAGATCATCAGCTTGTTCATTTAAGGGGATCCCCCGATGTCCCAGAACACAGCACAAATGAATTTTAGGGGAGAGACCCGCAATGCCCCGATCTTATGCAACCAAATTTAAAAAAAATTCTTCCGATTGTGGAGATTACTGCACCTTTTAGTTCACTAAACTGGAAGGTTCATTGTGGGGTTAGATCTAGCTGTGCTGAACTTAGCCTTCGAGTTTTGGACCAGAGTGAGGAAAGAGTTAAAGTTTATCTCCATCAATGAGTGCAGCTTGTTGTTATATCACGGCAGATCAACGGCCAATTATAAAGGGGACGACAAGGAGGAGCGGGGTGGGATTAATAGTGACAGAAATGTCAGTCCGGAAGTGACCGTTGTCAAATAAATCTTCATCCACACGCAGCGTGGATCTTTATAACTAATATTTTAATTACTAATAATAAACATTTGAAAGTAGTCTGATAAATAAAATATTCTTCTCCATAGCTATCCAAAAAATAAATTTCAAATACTTCTTGAGATTTTGTTTCTTGAATGACAATTTGAAGTCAACATTTTTGGTGATAGATTCAGCAGATAACTAACAGGGGGGGGGGAATCACTTATTAAAATGCTCTAAGTAGCATCCAATCTTTGAAAACTCTCTTATTCGACTTCATATTTTGATTTTAATGCTTAAGATAACCTCCCCAATTAAGATTGGGGATTTCTTTTACAGCTTGAAATCTTATGGATTGTGTTATGTTATTGCGTTAAATAATCTGCAGTTTTCAAAAAATTAAGATATTTTCTATTAAATATTGAATATTTTTAATCTATTTTATATTAGATCGATTCACATGTTTGAAGCTTTTTCTAAAGAGAAATAAATATATTCACCAATGCAGACTGATTTTAATCCTATACCCAAAAAGTGATCTAAACCTGCTACATCCAATGCTTATTGCTGATATAAAGTGTTAAAAATAGAAGTTATTTATATTCAATAATCTGACATACATAAATTATTAAGAAAAAGAGAAAATGTCATTAGATTTCTTCTGAATTTTTTTTTTAGAAAAATACCAGTTGGTTTAAAACTAAACCGTTGCTTAAACCAAAAGGAGTAAAACAGTTGTTTAAACCATAGTTAAAACCAATTGGTTTAAACCGTGCCAACCCTGGTCTAATTGTTGTAGGTTCTATCTTGTATTATATAAATATGCAAATATATAGAAAAACAACTAAAAATCCACAAAAACCTGTATTGGTTGGGTATTTGCCAGCGCTGATACATTTTGAAAGTAGCAACAAAGGTGAATTTTCAACAATATTTTATAATGTTGCTTTAAGAACTTTCATTTTAAATTTGTTTTTAAAATGGTGATTTATTATATCAGATGTAACACCATGATTTAAACAAGCAGATAAGTGTAATCGCACAGGATTTATTTATTCTATTTCCATTTTATTCATGATTGGCTGAATTTTCAGTAGTGTAATATTTATAAAGCTAAAATTTTTAGTGTATGGTTCATTTTATGTTTAGACTATGGATGGGAAATTTTATAAAACATTTAATCTGAAAGCTGCAAAATATTTTAATATGTTCATAATCATTCCTTAACATTATATTTATTGCTATTTAACTTAATTTCAATATTTTCTTTTAACACAGGAAGATGGTGATTTCATGGAGGAGTAAAATTCTACTGTGAGTGAGGAGTCAAATTCAACAATCTTATTTAATCTCAAGGATTTTCAAGAAAGTGTCTATTTTGCCTAAGATTTTAAAAGTTGGACAAACCAGTGGACAGATTACAATATGCTCTTTATGTATTTAATGTTTAATGCAAATGGACTGTTATATTTATAAAGGTCCTGTTAAAGATGTTATTGAAACTTGTTTATCTGATGTTGGAAAGAATTGTTATCAATTAATGTTAGGTTTATTTTGTCCTTGCTAAATAAAATGTTTTTGTTGTTAAATAAAATTAGTTTTTTTTCTTTCTTGCAACATTCTAAATTGCACATTTGGCTCTACTTTTGACATAAACTGCTGCAGTCTTATACTTTTATATTTATTTAAAAGTTAGTTGATTTAAGAAACATTGAATAAAATCAAAAATTAAATCAAAAATTCTTTATGAAGAAGAAGTAAGTTATTCTTGAATCATTCAATTCAAGTTTTAACAAATGTTTTAAATGATATAAAGAATAATTGCACATTGTCAATAAATCCATTTCTCAGTTATTTCTGCATTTAACTTCATACAATAAAATAATTGTTCATAATCAAAATTTTAGCTATACAAGTTTTTTAATGACATTCCTCCACATTTCCCAATTGCAATGTGCTTATATAAATGCTATGGGTAACAATTATTTTATCTAAGATTTCAAAGCCATTTCAGATTTCAAACTAAACAATTAAAATATTTTTTTTTTAATTTAGTCAGTTTAAGAAATATGATTTTGATTGAGATTTAAATCGAGGAATAATTACAACAAGGTATCATGGGTTGATGTTTATCCATTTAAAATATTTTCAATTTCAATTATTTAAACACTGCACTGGCCATGTGTGGGGGGGAATACTTTTTTAAATTTAGGTTTTATGTTTTTTAATACTTTCTTTTTCAAAACTGGGTCTGAAACTCTTATTAATATTTAAAAAAAATAATTAACCAAAATTGCAAAAGTAAAAACTAACCCACTTACAGATCATCCTCAAATATTCTATGCCCCCCTCACAAAAAAAAGGTAAACATTTTAAAATCCAAACAAGATATTTGAAAATAACTTCTGCATAGGATTATCTAAACTCTTAAGGGGAAGAATCAGCTTCTGCCATTGTGGTGCTGAAGTTGAGTCGTTGGGCTGATATCAAGTTTATTTTTTCAATATTTTTTTAGTAAGATGCCTAAGATTGGTTTATTTGATTGAAATCGTAAATTTTTAATAAAAAAATAATTGTTATTTACAATTAAATCAGAAGCTAATGAAAAATTTAAAATTGTATATAAGCATATCTGAAGCTATAAGTATCATTGGAAAATATGTAAACTTGAAATTGCCCAAGAAAAGAAAGGAAAAATCCCATAAGCACCACAGCATCAGAAGCTGATATTCTGTTTAATGTTGTTCGGGTGCTGTTGTACAGTTATGCAAATTTAGGCAGTTTGCATGAATAAGTGTTTTCAAATTTGCAATTTTGAGATCACCAGTATTTTTAATTTAATGAATATATGTACTTTTAAATTTAACAAAAGAAAATTCTGATGTTAAAAATTTCTGATTTGACAGAATAATAAAAAATTCATGTAAGCTCTATTTAATTTTGTATAACGATTCAATTGCCTTTTCCCCTAAATTGACATAGGAAACAGTTTCATTGAATTAGAAAGAAAAAAAAATGTTTTTATGATTCATTAGAGAACTTTCAGTCATGTAAATTAGAATGTTTTAAGTCTTGTTAATTAAAGACTTGGAAGAAATATTGGAGAATTCATGTTACAGTTTTCCAATTTCTCTCTCTCTCTCTCTCTCTCTCTATATATATATATATATATATATATATATACCCTTGTAATGTCAATAAACAGAAATTTAAATCCGAAATGAGAATTTAAATGCAACACTTGAAAATGTGGCAATAATTCCATGTTATATTGAATTTCATTGATAAAAATTAATCGAGGATTACTGAATTTAGTTTTAAATGATGTGATTTTATTTAGACGATTTAGAAATCGCTTAAAGATTTTTGTAATTTTAAGCAATTTTGCTTTTCTTAAGAGTGAATTTATTCAATTCTACAAATTGAAGGATTTTTGGATTGACTCTTAAATGAGTTGATTTTATTCATGTATGCATTGGTTACAAATCGCCTAAGTGCTACTGGATTAAATCAAAAATGACAACATTTCACTCCAACTTGAATTGATAACAAATCGCTCAAGTGCTACTGGATTTGCCTTAAATTATTTCACTTCACTCAAATACGAGTTGGCTGCAGCTAACTCAAGTGCTACTCGATTTAATCCTAAAGACTTCATTTCACTCAAGTATGATTTGGTTACAAATCGCTCAAGTGCTACGAGATTCAGTCTTAAATGACTTCATTTCACTCAAGTATGACTTTATTACAAATCACTCAAGTACTACTGGATTTAACCTTTATTGATTTGATTTCACTCAAGTATGAGTAAAAGAGAGATCACTCAATCATGAGTTGATTAAAAACAACTCATTCACTTGAGTTGTTTCAGCTCTTCTTGAGAAGGTTCCTTTCAACATGGGAAAAGAGTGGATTTCAGCTCAACTTGAGTTATTTCAGCTTTTTCGTTTTAAGAGAGTATGACGTCACGATCATATGCATATATATATATATATTAATTTTTATTTTTTATTTTAATTTCGTTTTTCACAAAAAAAAACTATTTAGCAGAAATTATTACACTGGGTTTACACTATTTTTTACAAACGAGATAACAAGGATTGTAGTATTTTATTCGAAAAATACAAATAGATTGTCACAGAAATACAATGAAATTTTAAAATATGGAAAATAATTGAATAAAATAAATAAAACACAACTATTGTTCATTTTTGGGTTATAATTCATTTATATGCAAAGATAAAAAGTCTTTGCTCATCCGTTTTGACATTCGCATTTTCGCATTTATAATACACTATCTACCAAAAAGTATTTGTACACTTTCAGTTTTTGACATTTTGTCAAATATTTAAAAATATACTGGTCGGATTCTTCTGGAACTTCAGAAATATAAAGATTATGTTTCACTTTATATTTATTTACATTCATTTGTTAAGCGGGTAATTAGGGGGCCGGCAAAAAAACAAAGAATAATAGAAATATTTGGGATCGCCCTGTACATGAAAATGCACGAAACAACTTATCGCTTTAGAATACAAATATATGAATACAGTAGAATATGTACACTAATTTTTGTGAGAATAGCATGTATATTTATGGCGATAGAGCGATTTTTTTGAAAAATTCAAAAAATTCTGGTATGTTTTTTGTTTATATCATGCTGGGTTTTTGACCAAATGTAACGCAAATTTCAGAAAAATTGGCAAAATGCAGTAGACAAAATGTAGCGCAATTGGAATTTAAATATATTAAATATTTTATGAAATATGAGTAGTTTTATGAAATAATTTTTATCTGCGCATGCGCGAACGATAAAAACAATTCTTTTACATCATTTAATAGTCAATTCTATGGAGTAACTTATAAAAAAAATCCAATAAAATATCGTGAAAATTCAAAAAGATATCATTATTATAAGTAAGCTGTTTTTACATTGCTCTCTAAAAACGGCTGAATGATAAGGAATTCTCCACAAATTGACATTTTTTATTGACTGACTTTTAGGAAAAAATTAGTATTTAATGTATACAATATCTAATACAATATTTCTGTTAATAAGTATCTTGACATCTGTGGTGGAAAAGAATAAAAGCCCTTTTCCTTTCCTATCACAGGTGTCAAGATACTTATTAGCAGCAATATTGTATTCATTAAATAGTACTAATTTTTTCCTAAAAGTCAGTTAATAAAAAATGTCAATTTGTGGAGAATCCCTTATCATTCAGCCGTTTTTAGAGAGCAATGTAAAAACAGCTTACTTATAATAATGATAGCTTTTTGAATTTTCACGATATTTGATTGGATTTTTTTTATACGTTACTCCATAGAATTGACTATTAAATGATGTAAAAGAATTGTTTTTATCGTTCGCGCATGCGCAGATAAAAATTATTTCATAAAACTACTCGTATTTCATAAAGTATTAAATATATTTATATTCCAATTGCGCTATATTTTTTTTAATAAATTTTGCCAATTTTTCTGAAATTTGCGTTAATTTTGGTCAAAAACCCTCTATTATATAAACAAAAAACATACCAGAATTTTTTGAATTTTTCAAAAAAATCGCTCTATCGCCATAGATATACATGCTATTCTCACAAAAATTAGTGTACATATTCTACTGTATTCATATATTTTTATTCTAAAGCGATAAGTCGTTTCGTGCATTTTCATGTACAGGGCGATCCCAAATATTTCTATTATTCTTTGTTTTTTTGCCGGCCCCCTAATTACCCGCTTAACAAATGAATGTAAATAAATATAAAGTGAAACTAAATCTTTATATTTCTGAAGTTCCAGAAGAATCCGACCAGTATATTTTTAAATATTTGACAAAATGTCAAAAACTGAAAGTGTACAAATACTTTTTGGTAGATAGTGTATTAGCTGATACATAAAGACTAGCTGATCCGTTCGACGTTGCGCGGGATCATAGATATTTTCAAATTGTGAATATTTAAAATCTTCTCTCATACAAATATAGACAAAAAAGAATATGGAGAACATTTTAAATTTTATCTGAATGAACGATGGTAAGTATTTTTGTTACGAAAGCAATGTTTTAGAAAGATGAGAAATATACTCGTTGATTTTAGCAGTTTTGAACCACAAAAGTAATGCAATATTTAAATTATTCCATATAATGCAATTGTAAATCAACCAGGAAAAACAAAATGACAGGAAAAACAGAAAGAAATAATAAATGTGTGTGCAATTTGTTGCTAGCATCCAGGCATGAAGTGAAGATTTTAAATCCCATATTTACCGCCTGCTCTCATTGGCTGGCTGCTTTGTTGCTGCGGATTGGTGGCTACTTGCAAATAATATCTTACCTGCCAGATTCGTTTAGTGGATTGGTTGAAAGCTGCAAATATCCTCTTACCCAGTAAGTTTTAATTTAAAAAGATCTAATCTGAAATTTCAAAATCTGGCTGCAAAGTACCGAAAATCTAATCAAAGAAAAAATTTTCTTTTTATGAATGTGAAAAAATAGCAGCAAAATGGAAAAAAAATAATAAAAATCGTATTTTAAAATTCGTTAAAAATTCAAAAACCGCTGTACAAATTCTGAATAAGCTTCGTTGAAAATAGAACTAAGTTTACTTGGGTTAAAAGAATGAAGCTATATTTTTTTTACTAATGTGGAAAAATCGCGTCGAAACATAAACAGAACTATAAAAATCGCCGAAAAAATTAAATTAAAAAAAATCTAATAAAAAATCAAAAATCAGACTTCAAAGTACAAAACTTCATGTATAAAGGTAAAATCCCCCCCCCCCCAAAAAAAAAAAAATTGTGTAACTCTACGTGCAATGGTATCTTTAAAACAGCGCTGACACACTCACAAACTGGTCTCTTTATTATTATAGATAATGTGTTACAACTACATATTCGTACTTATTTGTAGGATTTCTACCTAAATATCAATCTCTTATGACAATTATTAGTTAACTATTTTATTATAATTCCACCTTCTTACACCTCCCCGATATTTTGGGTAATTTTCAGCAATTAATATTCGAAAAAAAGTATGAGTAACATTGATGTCTTAACGAAGAAATATAATTATGCTTTTGAGATCTGTATTCTTCGTAGTCTCTGAAGCTTCTAAGTTAAAGAGAAAAGAGTATTTTAAATTAAAAAAAAATCGATGACAATTTTCGTGAGAAAACATTAAAAAAACATATAATGGATGAAATTTTATGCCAGACTAATACAAATACAATACGATTTTTACTGACATTTATATTATTTTATTATTTTTCAAAGCGAAAAACCGCTTATCTAACAAATGTGTTTCAATTCGTTTAATGCCTTTTATCAAATTAAATTTCGACAAAAAAACATTTAATAAAGATCATTCCAACTATAAAATGGATTAAAAAACGAACAAAACATTTATTCTTCTATTTAGTATTTCAATAAAATAACCTTTTATCCTGTGATTACCGTAAAAGCAAACAAAAAGGCTTCATATTTTGATAATGAAGACATTTAACCTGAAATTCAGTGGAGGTGAGAATGTTACATTCGACAAATAATAATTTCTGCATTTATTCACAGAAAAAAAGAAACTGAAAAAAGCGAAAATTTTTGCTGCCTTTTCGTTCTTTCTTTGATGTTTAATATTCGTAACAAATTATTTTATAAATGAAAATAAACGGGAAAGGGAATTTAAAAAGACAGCTCAATAACCAAGCATTGTAAAATCGCATTAATGTTTTCTTAAAATGATGTTCGTGTGTATATATATATATATATATATATATATATATATTTATATATATTTATATATATACAAAAGTTCTTTTATATGTATAAACTGTACATACACTGTATTATCGGTAGCTGTAGTGAAAATGTTTGACTCATCTATTAGTGCTTCGATGTTGTCTGAATGTCTATGAATACAATTCGGCCTCACTAGTGGCTGAGATGTTGTGATCTCGAATCTGGTAGACGAGAGGTGCTGGGTCCGAACTAAGTCGTGCCCGTCGGCTATACCGTTCGGAGTTTTTCGGGGGTTTTCTTTGATCCTTGGGTAATCCTGCGTAAATATGGGTTAGAAAGATCCTCACGATGGACACTTCTTCTAGGGATTATATTCCTCGTGCATATAACTGGCCTTCATAAATAACAAAGTAACTCCTGAATACAATTTTTTTTATTATTGGATTTTTATGTTATTTTCCATATTTCTTACATGATTTTATTGCACATGTTGCTCATTCTCTCACGTCTTCCTATTTACTTACATTTATTGAATTATTACTGCTAAGAAGGAACAACTTCGGTATTTGTTTTCAGATATAGGTATATATATGTATATACATATATATAATTGAGACATTTCGATGTCTTGCTGACGCAAGATTAACTGCTGCCCTATTGTTTTTTTTTCTACACAGTTCTTCTATTTATTTTTTGCTGTAATATAGGGAAAAATATTCTATACTTCATTTAATGAGTGGTATCACCTAGTTTTAAACTATGTTTACGTTTATTAGAATACTGAGATTTCCTTTCGGCTTTCAATTATTAAAATGTTTAATTTACATATATTGTTTGTGTCAAAAAGTTCTGTAAAACATTATTATGTATTATTTCTAAATAAAAGATTCAATCTATTTTTGTTATTTGGAAATGTATTTTTCTTCGTTTTAAAGGTACATTTTATGTATGCATACATAGATATATACAGGGTGTTTCTAAATTCATGGTACAAACTTTAAGGTATGATAGTGTACATCTAGACAAACAATATTAAATAGGAAATTAAGGGTCCCAAACGTCTTCCGAAAGAGATAGGCGCCATTAAGGCTTAGGGTCCAAAGTTTCAAACGATTATAAAAAACGGAAAAATTGGTCGATTAGTTTGCGGTTTTCACTAAAACTATTGCTTATGTCACTATTTTCTTAAAAATAAATTATAAAGATGAATTCCAAAAAACGTCGATAGTGGGCGGTTTAGACTTTGAAGTAACGGACAACTATTTTTTACCGTTATTTTTTGCATCTCATTAAATGTTTTCGAAAGCTTAGACTTAAATTTTGAGTTCAAAATTTGAATAGTTGGGAGTGGTTAAGTAGCGCAAACTGAACTGTGTTTAAGGGGGGAGGGAAGGATCAAATTTCAAATGATTATAAAAAACGGTGAAATTGGTCGATTCGTTTGCGGTTTTTGCCAAAACTATTCTTTATGTCAGTATTTCCTTAAAAATAAATTTTAAAGAAAATTTTCAAAACATTCCGTCAGAGGGCGCCATAAAATTAAGAGTAACCAAAAGCTATTTTTCACCGTTATTTTTTGTATCTAAATAAATGCTTTCAAAAGCTTACACTTAAATTTTGAGCTTTAATTCTAAATCATTCGATAGGCGTCAAGAAGCACAATCTGAACCGTGTTCAGGAGTTGAAATTTAACCCTCTACTCTCCCCTCGAACACAGTTCAATTTTGCACTTCTTGACTCCTCCCAACGATTCAGAATTTGAGATCAAAATTTAAGTCTAAACTATTGCAAGCATTCAATTAGACATAATAAATAGTTTTTTTTAAATAGTTGTTGGTTACTCTAAAGTTTAAGGCGCCCTCTAACGGAATTTTTTGAAATTTATCTTTAAAATTTATTTTCAATGTAATAAAGGCATATCGTTTGTTTTAGCGAAAACTGCAAACGAATCGACCAATGTTTTCATTTTTTATAATCATTTGAAATTTGAGCTTGTCCTTACCCCTTGAACACAGTTCAGTTTGCTCTGCTTAACCACTCCCAACTATTCAGATTTTGAACTCAAATTTAAGTTTCAGTCTAAGCTTCCGAAAACATTCAATGAGATGCAAAAAATAGCGGTAAAAAGTAGTTGTTCGTTACTCTAAAGTCTAAAGCGCCGTCTATCGACATTTTTTAAATTTTATCTTTATAATTTATTTTCAAGAAAATAATGACATAAAGAATAGTTTTAGTGAAAACCGCAAACGAATCGACCAATTTTTCTGATTTTTATAATCATTTGAAATTTTGGACCCTAAACCTTAATTGCGCCTATCTCCTGCGGAAGACGTTGGGGACCCTTAATTGCCTATTCAATATTGTTTGTATAGATGTGTACTATTACCCCTTAAAGTTTGTACCATGAATTTAGAAACACCCTGTATATATACATAAATGCTTTGCTTAAAAGAATATCGAACATTATATAGAACATTATGAAGTATATTTAAATAAAACAAAAACAATATTGTTCAAAATATTTACTTCATATATTTTCGATCGAGCTCATTATCGAATGACACCTCGGTAAGTGGCCAGTGCTTCGAATTTGTACTTTCATAGGAGGAAACTTCGTAAGTAATCAGGATTTCCCCGGCATCAAAAGACATTTCGAAGTTTAGATGTTCTGTTTATTCTTGTCTTTGGTTAACTGTCAAAGGGACTGTTTTTTTGCAAGTTTCATTTGAAAGCCCTAAACTGGTGTACGGCGATAATTGGTGCCGTACATAAAACCAAGAAGGTTTTAACATTTTTATTAAAGTTTACAATTTACTTTATTTTAGAATTTGTGTTTAATTCTTGAGTTAAAGAAACTATAATTATTCCAGTAGTGACGAGATTTGATTAAAAATTAAAAATTGAATTAAAAATCTGAGTTTCTGAGATTGTGGTTCCCCTGCGTCATTTAACAAACATTATTGTAGTTTGATGAATTCATTCCTATATTTAATTTTTTATTTATAATTGGGAAATTAAAAGATTTTTTAGTTAAAAAGAAGGAATTAAAATCTACTATTACACAATTAGAGACAAATATAAATGGTTGGATTAGCAAAGAAGATAATAATTAATTAGCATTGTTTGAAAATAAAAGTGGAAGGTTAAATGATGAATTGAATGAAATATTTAATACGTTTTTTTCTAAATGTGATAAAAATTATATTCATGCATATATTGAGGAACAACAGATAGAAAAGGATAAACATGATAGAATATAGCTCAGTGTTAACAATAAAAAAATGAGAATCACATTAAACGAAAATAGTCATAATAAAGGGCTTTTGAAATTTAAGGCATCTGAAGTTAAATTATCGAAATTTACTCTCCAGGCGTTCAGTGACAATCTCGAGGAATGTTTGTTTTTTATGATTTATTTACAGCTAGCATGAATTGTAATGAAAGTTTATCAGATTGTTAAAATTACAATATTTCAAACTAATATGCAAAAATAGTTCCTTGAAATTATTCAATGTCCTCCAACCTCTGATTCAATATGTATGACAGCGTTAAAGCTATAGAAGGAACATTACGCAAATAAACGCGAATTAATTAATATCTTAATGAAATTTATTAGAATGCCTTACATTTCGGATATTGCGCAGTCTCTTTTACAAAATGTAGGCGTTATAATCGAATTTGTGCATTCATTGGTTATACTTAAACAGAACATTACCAGATTTTTAGAAATATTGATGGTTTATTTCACTACAGAGAAATTGTGTAACGATACGAGATATTCGTGGGGATAAGCACTCAAAAAGGATGAACTACAGACACTTGAAATTTTTTTATTTTTTTTAAAGGATCATGAGAGGTCTCTTTTCATAATAGAAAATCCCCAGTAAAAGAAATTAGAAATTCTTAATTCACCACGCTATTGTTCGATGGTAATGTTTATGTTTTATGCAAGGAATCGCATCCAACTGACAAATTCTGGCGATATTAACGTTAAATGTAGAAAAAAGAATAGAGATAGCTTAAAACAATGGTTTGTGTTACTACTGTCTTCCAGAACACCATGATATACAAATACATTTATTCCCCGTTCCTCTTTTTATATTTAAATATTAAATATCCAAAATTATTCAGTGTTTCACGTTATCAGAAAGAACCTATATATAAAATGTAAAGCAAATCGGATAAATCTACATAAATACCAATTTATATAATTCAAGAATGGTTATCCCTTGTTTTTTCCTTTATACTAAACCATTAAACCTCTAAAACTATCAGAGATTCGCCTTATGAAAAAGAACTTACATCCAAATTTAAATCAAATCGGATAATTCTGCATACAAATACATTTATCTAATTTAAGAATAGATAATCACCCGTTGCTACCTTTATACTAAACAAAACAACGTTACGAATAATCAGGTAAACATTTTATCAGTATGAACCTAAAATCAAAAATTGAAGCAAATGGGTCAATTCTGTATGAAGAAACCTTTTACCTAAATTCTGAAGCTAGCCCATTTTGATACACCCTTTAACTTATCCAATGAATCCCTAAAACAAATCAGGGAAGAGCCTGATGAGAATGGATCTGTATCAAAAATTTGAAGCAAGTCAATAAGTGAAAAACTCATTTACCCAAATTAAGGGGAGATTTCTCCACATTCTCCCCCTTTATACTTAACCAATGAATACCCCAAACTAATCATGTAAGCTTCTCCTCAGAATGATACTATATCTAGAATTTGAATGAAATCTGATAAATATGCAAAAAAAAACCATTTATCTAAATTAAGGGGGGTGGGATGGACTAGTCCCCGCTCACTTCTTATACTCATCGAATGAACTCCCAAAACTAATAAGTTAAGCACCTGAACAGAATGAACCTATATCCAAATTTTGAAGCAAATCTTTAAATTATGAGTGAAAAACCCATTAATCCAAATTAAGGGGGGTTCCCCCCATTCCCCCATTTTTACTTAAGCTAAGAACACTCAATGATAAATCTGAAGATGCCCTCATCTGAATAATCTTATGATTAAACTTTGAATGAAATATAATAATGAACTATGCAAAACAAATATCTCTAAAAAACTGCGAAATCCTCATATTTTATGTTTATCTAAATATAACTAGGCCTCTTAATAATCTATGAAAATTAATAAGAGCTAAAAAAATGTTTTTTTGTATAATAAAGCAAAAATTTCTGCAATTTAAAATAAATTTAATTTTTAAAAATGCTTCTTGGTATTTGTGGTGGTATGTCAGATATGATTTTTCGAAACTAAAATTCATTCCAATTTAAAATTCTGAAAATTCAACAACTAAAAAGCTAAATTTAACAGCTTGGAAATGATAAAAGTTTAAATTAATTTTAAAAGAGAAGTATTTTCTGAAAAAAAATGCCTGTTAATTGAAAAGGAGAAAATCAAAAGCAAAAAAGAAGAAGTCTGAACTTTCAATTCCAAGTATTGATTTTCAATTATAAATGATATCCGTAAGCAAAAAGGGTAAATAAAAAATTTAAAAGTAACTTTAAAATATTAAAGAAATGAAATATTTGAAACGGATACGAAATAATATTGCATTTCAATCTGATTTATTATTTCAAAAATAACATGAGGCCTTTAAGTAAATAAAACTCATTTAAACATTTCAACAACAGAAAAAATGAATGATAAGTAAAAGAAAAGGCAGTAAAAGATTTGAAATTTTCTCTGGATATCATATTAAATAAATTCTTCAAGCATAAAATGTTATATTAAAAAAAAATAAGTCTGAAATTCATAATCAAAATTGAAATTAAATTATTTAATAGCATCCAAAAGATGAATTTAAAAATATGGCAACGTTTCAAAGACAAATGTCATTAAAGTATAATCCAGACTCTTGATCCAATTGTTTAAAATTGGCCATTTTATTTCTCATACATTCATTTATTTAGTAATTACAATTATGGAGTAAAATTCAAAGTCCTCAATGTTGTTGCAAAACGTTTAATTAAATTTTCATCAAACGACATCATTGTAGCTATCTCTATCAGTATAAAGCGAGTTACTAGCTGAAAGTAACCGTCTTGGCCTTTTTCGTGACGCTAACGTTCTCGCTTTCTGATCACGATATCCCCAGTCAAATACAACCAGTCCCAATCTACTCATTCTCTCCTCATTGGTGATCCGGAGAAATACGCAACTTTCAACAACAACCAACGCACAGCAATCAACTCACCTCATCATCAACAGATGGCAGCAACAGACAAAATCTCACAAAGCAAAGCCTATCGTTCACGAATCACACTATGAGTACGATAGCATTTATTCAGGATTGCATATCGCCCGTCAGGCGTCAGCAAAACGTCTTTCTCACTGAGGGGATACTCCTGTAGCGATCTCAATCAGTATAAAGCGAGTTACTAGCTGAAAGTAACTGGCTTGGCCTTTTGATTGACGCTAAACTTCTTACTTCCTGATCACGAGATCCCCAGATCAAATAAAACCGGCGCCAATCCAATCACCTCACCATCATACATACTGAAATTTCACGCATATCGTAAAAGCAATTTTTAATGACATATAACATCATGGTCCTATCCACTTACTGCACGGAGTTTGATATTTTTAAGAAAAATAAATTATTTGAAGTCAATATGGTGAAACTAAAATATGATACAGAAGGCTATAAAGGTAATAATATACCTTTATACTGTCTGACGTATTTTTCGTTGCATAATAGGCAGCATTTTGAAAATCTTTTATGGTTTAAATATTTTTGCAAAATTTTGCAAAATTTTTTCTAGCACACATGGTTTCTGTACTCATACTGTTTTTATGTATAGATTGTGTAACGGACGGACAGATAGAGGACAGTGACAATATTGCTTCGTCAAATGAAAAAAAACCATAAAAATGAGACACAAAATAATTTCTAATATAATTTATGTATATTTTATTCCTCCTAAGTCTTAGTTTTATATTTTTAAAATTTTTATTTAATTATCTGTTTCGTTAAATTATGAGTTCCTTTAATTATCACAGCTCTCTCTAATTAGCCATACAATAAAAAAATTAAAATAAAATACAGCTAATTTCATTTATTAAAAAATGGAATCGAAATGTATATCACTTCATACCTATACGTTGAAATTCAAATTATCTTCAGAAAATTTATGTAATGCTGTAAAAAAAAGAAAGAATTTAAATTATCGTACTCGATGAACTTCTTTTTTACTTGCATATCCTGTTAGAATTTAGTACAAAATGACGAGTGGTCAGAGAAAAAGATAACCAAAAAATATTACATTACCAGTATTTTTTAATAGAAAATATTTGGAAGAATATAAAGGGGGGGGGGGGGGTTAAAAAGACGAATTTCTTTTTAACATAACTAGCTGGGGATGACTAATCTAAGCTCGGTCAAAATTAACTTTGTGTTCAACTCTATATAATATTCTCACTATATTATTCCTACAAAGTATGTTTTTATAATAGTACTATTCTATATATATATAGTATATATAACTATGTATGTACGCACATGACTATAATTTTTTCAATATTTACACAATTAGATCAAATGGATATAAATCCAAATCATATTTTTAGCTTGTCTGTTATTGATTTTATCACGCATCTAGATTCTTATTGTGAATGTCTAAACAATTTCTCCACATTCTGACTGCATTTTTTCCCGAAAACAGCCGAATTTGGTGGCTTTCTTTCATTAGGTGCCAAGTACGCGTTTTGGCAATTTAATCTTAAAAGTCGATCTAAAAGTAATCATAAAAGTTAGCATGACCCACAATGACCCAAAATGACCCACTAATCCAGTTGTATATAACATCTGACCTAACCCGATGATCTTCTTGTAATCCAAAAAGGTAAAATACAAAATTTGTTCAAAAAAATTAAATCCGTTTTTTAGATAAAATCGGTTTGACCCGCAATGATTTAAAAATGACCCACTAACTGAAATTTCTAGAATATGTGACTTTGCCCAATTGTTTTTTTCAGGCTAAAAAACGTTTGGATACAAAATTTCGTTAAAATCAATCCACCGTTCTTTAGATATAAATAGCATGACCCTGATTCATTATAACCCAAAGTGACACATTAATCGAATTTTCTCGAATATGTGATCAAGCCCAATGGGCTTTTCGTGTCCGAAAATTGTAAAATACAAAAATTGTCGAAATCATTAGAGCAGTGTCAATATAAAATTTACACACACACACACATACACACACACGTACACACACAATTTTTGCCATCATTTTAGTATAAGTATTTAACACCTTTTTTGACTGTATTTTCCCCCTAACCACTTATTACATTGTAAAAACTTAGTAAAATATGTGTAAAAATTTTTCATAAATATATAACTTTCATAAATATATTTTGAAATAAAAATTGAAAAATAAATATGATAAATAATAAATGTATTTTAAACAGATTTTTTTATATACATATTTCAAAAATTTTAATCCAAAACAACTTGGGATAATAATTTTATAATAAGCATGAAAACTAACCGTGTTGCTGTCTATTTTATATCGATTGATTTTACAACAGGAATTCCAAATTTCAAACTTCCGAAATGCCAAAGCTATTTGACAAAAAATTAAGGTAAAATTTACAGAACATTTCAATTATGAAGTCAAAATGTAGATGTTAGAATTGAAATTTTATTTTTTTCAATCTCTTTATGTAGACAACTCCAAAAGCAAAGTTCAAGTATTTCATTTATTGGTAATTATTATTACAGATCTATTTGTGCTAGTAATTTTTGCTTTCTTCTATCTTTACAAGAAAAAAGTGTTGGATTCGTGAAAATTTTTTAATTCCAGTTTTCAACGGATTTACAAAATTTAGCGGTCAGAAATTATAAAAAAAACATGTTTTTACAAAATATCTGTCTGTGAGACTGTCAGTATATCTGTCAGTCAGTCTGTCAGTCTGTCTGTCAGTCTGGTATGTAAAATAAATATTATGGGTGCTGTGTCTCAAGAACTAAAGCACGGAATTTCATGAAAATTTAGCCTAAATTAGGCATTCATATAAACTGGATCTGATTAGTCTTTTATGCATATCACCCAACAGGTGGCGCTGATATATTGCCTTTTTCACGATTTCCACAATATCTATGCCTAAACTAATGAAAGGAATTTCATAAAAATTCAGATAGTTAGACCATCATATAAACTGGATCTGATTAATTTTTGGCGTAAATCGTCTAACAGGTGGCACTGCTATATGGCACTATTATAATCGCTATTGCACTATCTGATGAACTAATGCACGAATTTTCATCAAATTTCAGATTCAGATAGTCCTTGATTTAGATTAGTATTCTATAATTTTTGGAGTGAATCTCGCAACAGGTGACACTGCATGCAGCATTACTCGTGATTCTCGCAATAATTCTGTCTCAAGAACTGACACCACGAATTTCCATATAACTTCAAATTCAGTTATTCCCTTGTATAAATTAGTATTATTTCTTTTTTGCAGTAAATCGCTCAACACGCTCATCTTCTATCCTGTTTTCTGTATCTCTGTTGTTTGTTATCATTCTATCTCAAATACTAATGCACGGATTATCATCAAATTTCAGATTCAGTTACTACATGAAATAAGTTGTTGCATGTTTGACAATGGTTTCATTTTCCAACCAGTGACGCTGCTATGTTTCATTTTTCTGTAAATATTAACGTGTATGAGTGTAAATATGAGTGGATAACGTGTAAAAATTTTGGGATTGCCACATCCGACTAGTTATTCGGTGTTTTTTGACAGGTTTAATCCTTTTTCGGATAATGTTTGAATATTTTTTTCTGATATTAAATCAAATTGTTTTTATCATCTTATGAAAAAAAAAAATTAAAACGAAATAGAATCTTCATTTTTTGTATCTTAATATCTCAACAATTTAAATTGTGACTGCAATAAAATCAAAAGGAATGCTTTAGATTGTTTGATAACGAATGCAAGAAATTTAAATTGTAGAGACTATACAGAATTATATATAATTAATTACATATTTAAATGACAGAAAGAAAAGGGCGAATAAAGAAAGGAAAACATTTATGTTTCTCTTTTAAATTCATTTTCAAATAAATTTAACTTTGATATTAATATATGAAACATAAAAAAAATTACCGCAAAAATGATTACTGAAAGTTATTGAATCTCAGAATCAATTGTTTCGCTACACTGTCAAAAATTTGCAGCATTCTGCCCAGTCATTTGACAGTTTTTCGGGAAATTACGCTATTTTGACCATATTATTGCCTACTTTAAGGTCAGAATATGGTTAAATTACTGTTATGTAACCGTTTTTTCAAAAACTGATCAAATGACGGAACAGAATGCTGAAAATTTTTAACAGTGTAGATTGCGTACTTTTTTTAAAAATTACGTATTGGAACTCTATGTATCCTTCTAAAAACACAGCAGCACAATACATTTTTTCTAAGCTCAAAAGCCTTTTTCAAATTTAAATCATAATATATGCTCATTGGCTTAGAATATAACACAATGTGTTTCTGAAGTTTTAAGTGATTAACACCACCATGCATATAAATTAATCAACTTTGTTTGCCAAAAAATTAAAAGCTGATGACAAAGATGATTGCTCATCATGTTTAGCAATATCAATAAGTAAACAATTATTATTAAACAAAGAAATACATTATAAGTAGAAAGAAATATAAAATAATGAATACATCAATAAAAATCGTTGAAAAAACACAAATAAAAAAAATAATATATAGCCTTTTAAAAATTCTTATAAAAACATACCACAGAGTTTAAGACGAAAGCAACAAACAGTGAAAAATTTATCCCCAAAACGCTTATACAAAAATTCAATTTTATGTCACACATTTAATACAAATATTGATCTGTATACTTTCCCACATTTTCAATGCATCATTCATTGTTTTCGAACTTCAAATTATTTGGCAACCTTCGTTTTTCCCACATCTTTGTTTTTCTCACTCCTTTATCTGTGAAGCAGACAATTTTCACCATCTGTCTCAGAAGTTTAAAAAAATAAATCGTTTGATATTTTATTAAGAATAAAACAAAACAAAAGTTTAGAAGCATGATATTTGAAACAATTGTAAATAAATTCAGTATTTTAAAATGAGAGCTAATGTTTTTAAAGAATCGTAAATAATAAGTATTAAATCCATTACAAAATATGATTACATTATTAAATTTATAAAATTACACCATTACCGTAAGCTTTTTTCCGTGTATTCCAGGTAGCACTAAAGATATTTTTAGGTGAATAATATGATGCAAACAAAGCTATTCAATGAAGAATACATGTAACGAAAGCAACAATGTGTATAAGCGTATAAAGCCCTTCTGATATCTTCTCAAACTCTGAGTTAGATAATGGCAACAATGTTTGTAGAAATGGGCTTACATATATTTATGTATATTATTAAAAGTACACTGTTAAAAAATATCCCGAGGAATTTCTTCTGTTTTTAATTACTAGCTATTCTCTGACCAATGAAAATGCTGCATAAATGCCTATGGAACATTCTCACTGGTAAGAAAACGCATAGTCCTGTAAATTCTCACGATTTTTAACAGTCTACTTAGAATGAGAGGAAAGTTAATTGAAAAAAAAAAACTCTTTGACATAACTTTTCTGAACATTTTTTTAAATAGCTATCACCGTTTGCAAGTTATTGAATTTTAAAATCCATCAGTCATTTTTGGGACACCCGGTAGTTTATAATCGTATTTGTCTTTATACGGAAGCATTTGCCATTAATTACATTTGGTTGTTTTGGGTTCTAAAGGGAAAACTTGTGGTTTCCGAGATACAGAATATAAGTAAAAACCATCAATACATTATTTCTGATATCAGCATCCTTCTTATTTCTCTGCGTAGACTAAAAGAATAATGATAAATGAGATTTTCTGGAAGCAGCTGCTATTGTAATATTCATATATAATAGTTTTTTACATTTATTTATACATTTACTTAACATACCCATTAGCAGTATTAAAAACCATATTTCTATGATGCCCCATCAGTGGCTGGGAGGTTCAAATCTCGAAGCTGTTAGATGAGAGGTGCTGGTTTCAAACCCAATGGCCTAAGCGTTCGGAGTTTTCTTCTTTTTCTTCGAACCTTGGAAAATCTTGCGTAAATTCCGGTTATATTACCACACTAAGACCCCCACGAAAGACATTCCCCCCTCCCCAGAGACCTATATCCCTCGTGCAGATACCGTGCCGTCATAAATAACATCAATAACATCACATTTGTATGAAAATAGCAAAAATGCATTCAAATAAAGATTTCACATGGATAATTTGTATTTAACAGCAATATTAATATACTAGCGGCCTTCGCCCGCTACGCTGGTCGGTTTATCTAAAGAAATCTTGAAGAAGTAGTTAGATAAGGTTCAGACATACATTAAAAAAAAAAAAGCAAGTCGATCATTCAAAAAACGTTGGGAAATATCAAATATTTACTGTAATTTTTTAAGAAAAACAAAGTTTCGAAAAAAAAATTAAATCGAAAAAAAAAATTACACTGACATATTAATGCAAGGAAATTTTCCCAGAGAGAAAATTCGCCTTGAATACAATATTTCAAATTCTTTTAATTGCTTATAGGCGTTAATGCCAACATAGTGAAAAAAAATTCCATGCTGGGAATCGAACCCGGGCCATCAGTATGGCGCACTGACGTTCTACCGACTAAACCACATGGAACGACAGCCAGCTTGAAACTTTCTCATACTTAAGTAGACTGGCGAAAACATAACGATAGCGCGTTTTAAAATCGCACAGTGACATCTATTGGATTTTATATGTACTAAAAAACGTTATGTACTAAAAAACGTGAGCAGCGCACCTAATAGTTTCTTTTGTTTCTTTTTGTTACTTTTTTGTCTGTTGTCCGATTTTGATGAAACAAAGCCTATACACTGCCCGGGAGTGTGCATTCTTCATTAGTGAAAACCGCATAAAAATCCATTCAGTAGTTACGAAGATAACCTCGAACAAACAGACAGACAGACAAAAAATTCAAAAAATTTTTTTTTGTGTTTCATTGGTTTTCTTTTATCGCCCTGACTCCATTTTTGTCAATTATCTTCAATGTACAGACACACCGGGTCCTACTGTTTTATTATATGTATAGATATATATATATATATTAATATTTGACAGTTATTAACAGTGTGTTTGTATATAATTTTTATACTAGACTGAATACTCCTGTAGATAAAAATTAATTATCTAGCGTTTCAAAATGCTTGTCATTCAAACATTCTGTCAATTTTCTTCTTTTTTCTTCAATAATCGAAAACACTTCATGATATTTTTTTAGAAAATGCTCTGTGGAATTGCAACGGCAAAATTTTCAGTTTTAAATTTATCAAAAATTATGGCGTTTTATATTTATGCAGATATTAATTCCATCTAAAGTATTTATTTTAATTAAAAGAGACGGTTAAATTTATCTATAAATAAGCATTTTTAGGAAAAATCAGTTTCAGGTTATTCTAAAAATAATATTAAAAGTATACTTGTAAATTAAGTTTACTGTTTTTATTAAAATATAGAAAATTATACGATAAAATAAACTTTAAACATACATCTGATAAAATTTAGAATTTCTAATAAAGGAAAAAATATTCCCTTAAAAATTTCCATTAATCTAAACGAATACAATCGCAGAAAATAAAATTTAGAACTGCAATTTAGCTTATCGATTTTCAATTACAAATGATGTCCATTAATAAAAAGTTTAAATGAGGAAGTCAAAATAAAATATCTTAAATGATTAAAAAGGAAATATTTTCACGTAACAGGAAAAGAAATTGCTTTTTGAAAACTATTTTTGTCATTCATAATCAAGAGAATTTAAAGTAAATAAAACACATTTAAATCTTAGAAAAAAAATAGATCTTATTAGGAACGCGAAGGATGTTAATTAGAGTTTTACAAAATTATACTTTAAGGAAACGATATTTTTAACGCTTATGCTAAATTTGAAAAATGATAATCATAGAATAAAAATTGTACTAGCACTTGTTAGACGAAAATGTGCGAGTATGGAGCTGAATGAAATTAAAAATTAATACATATACATAAGTATAATGTGGTATAAGTTATTAAATTCAATGGTTCATATATTATAATATAATTAATGGGTATATATATATATATATATATATATATATACAGGGTGATTCAGCTCGTCGGTGACAAACTTTAAGGATCGATAGAGCACACCTAGATGAACATTTTTGAATAGGGAATGTAGGGTCCCTGACGCGATGGTAAGGCGCTAGGCGCTTTCGAAAATTTGGGTGCCGAAATTCGAAACGTCATAAAAACTAGGGAAATGGTTAGATTTTCTTGCTTGTTGCGTCGAAATGATTCTGTTTGTTTAGACTTTCTTCAGTACCAATTTGATAAGCGTATCTCTTAAAACATGGATAGGGGGCGCTGCAGACTTTGGAGAGCTAGACAACAACTTTAAGCCCGTTATTTTGATAATTTAACACATGCTCGCCAAAGTTTATACTCTAACTTAAAGTTTGAACCCAAAAGTAGAGCCGTGCAAAAAGCGTAAGAGCCGGAATAAAATGTCAAAGTACAGGGTGGTCGAAACTCGAAGGCTCCTAAGAGATAAACAAACAGATTTCTTGACTTATGGCATGCATTTTCATGATTCTGTTTGCTGGGGCTCTCTGAAACTCAGTTGAACGGTACAAAAAGAAACATCGATAGGGGGCGCTTTGGGCAAAAAACATAATTCGTTGACATTTCGGACGCTAACTGGAAACGGGGCGCTACGATCAGTTAGAAACAAAACAAGAGAGTAATTTACTTATCATAAGAAGCTATTAAAACTGCAGTTTTTTTTTTTTTTTTTTTTTTAACAAACATAGCTGGTTTCAATCATGCAAAATGCGCGCAATAAAATTTACATAAGGTGCTTTTTGCTGATTTATGCAAAAGATATCGTACCATATCGATATGCAAAAGATACGTAATGCGTAGACGACAACGCGAGATGACGTAGTTGTATGCGCAGACACGTCTTTTGAACGTGCGGTACCTACTTAAGCTTCGGGTTACTTGTCTGCAGATCGGTAGTAGGATGGAACGGTACACAAACTCTGAATTGGCTGACATGCATTTGGCGTATGGCGCTGCTGGTTGTAATGGACGAGCCGCTCAGCGGTTGTACGCCGAGCGTTACCCCAACAGGCAAATCCCCTGCCATGCCTTCTTCGCTCGAGTACACCAGAGGTTGTCCACAACGGGATCTTTCGACGGAGGCAGGCCTGAACGGGAGCGATCAGTGAGCACCCCCGACAACGAAGAGGCTGTGCTTAACCTGGTTGAGGACAACCCAGGTCTTAGCACGAGAGATATCGCCAGACATGTTGGCATTTCGCAAGCAACTGCGTGGCGCATCTTACGTCCCCGGAATCTGCACCCCTACCACATCCAGCGGGTGCAGTTGCTCAGAGAGCAGGATTTTGGCCCTCGAGTGGAATTCTCAAGTTGGTACTTGGCGATGAGATCCAGGGATCCCCGTTTTGTAAACAGCATTTTGTTTACGGACGAGTCCACCTTCAGCCGGGAGGGAATGTGGAACGCCCACAACAGTCATGTGTGGTGTGATGAAAATCCACATGAAACCAGAAGCCGAGCAGCCCAGGAGCGTTTCTCAGTAAATGTGTGGGCCGGCATTCTGGGGGATTGCCTCATTGGCCCTTATTTGTTACCTGAACGGCTGACAGGTGGAAATTACCTGATTTTCCTGGATCAAGTGCTGCCGCAGCTTCTGGAGGAGGCGCACGTACCCGAAGGTTCGCATCGCCAGATGTGGTTCCAGCACGATGGAGCTCCGGCCCATTACACGAACGACGTGCGTCTCCATCTAAACGCAAGGTATGGCCAGCGGTGGATCGGGCGTGGGGGTCCAGTTCACTGGCCTGCCCGATCACCAGACCTCACCTGCTTGGATTTCTTCCTTTGGGGTTACCTGAAGGCCGAGGTATACCATACACCTGTCAGCAGTGCTGAAGAACTTGTGGCGCGCATTGTGGCAGCTGCAGGGCAGATCAGAGATACTCCTGGCATTGTTGGAAACACACACTCCTCAATGCGACGGAGGTGCGAAGCCTGCATCATGGCCCAAGGTCGAAATTTCGAGCATCTTCTGTAGTGTTATTTTTTGTAAATAAATTTTCAGTATCATTGATGTTTTTGGTCTAAATTTATTCAGAAGTGTTGAGCAGAGGTAGAAAATGTGTTTTCATTATTACTAACTGATCGTAGCGCCCCGTTTCCAGTTAGCGTCCGAAATGTCAACGAATTATGTTTTTTGCCCAAAGCGCCCCCTATCGATGTTTCTTTTTGTACCGTTCAACTGAGTTTCAGAGAGCCCCAGCAAACAGAATCATGAAAATGCATGCCATAAGTCAAGAAATCTGTTTGTTTATCTCTTAGGAGCCTTCGAGTTTCGACCACCCTGTACTTTGACATTTTATTCCGGCTCTTACGCTTTTTGCAGGGCTCTACTTTTGGGTTCAAACTTTAAGTTAGAGTATAAACTTTGGCGAGCATGTGTTAAATTATCAAAATAACGGGCTTAAAGTTGTTGTCTAGCTCTCCAAAGTCTGCAGCGCCCCCTATCCATGTTTTAAGAGATACGCTTATCAAATTGGTACTGAAGAAAGTCTAAACAAACAGAATCATTTCGACGCAACAAGCAAGAAAATCTAACCATTTCCCTAGTTTTTATGACGTTTCGAATTTCGGCACCCAAATTTTCGAAAGCGCCTAGCGCCTTACCATCGCGTCAGGGACCCTACATTCCCTATTCAAAAATGTTCGTCTAGGTGTGCTCTATCGATCCTTAAAGTTTGTCACCGACGAGCTGAATCACCCTGTATATATATATATATATATTAATTATCGCTGTCTTTTAATAATATTTAGCATATTTATGATGTTTTAATTCTGTATTTTTAATCAATGCATTCTTTTTAATTTATTCTAAAAAAAGGTTAAAGCAACACTTTTTTAATACCCTATTAATTAATTTTATTGTTTTATCTGCTGAGTAACACTTTTTATTTATGTTCTAAAAATCATCCATTCCCTATATTTCCACATGAAAACACGCACGGATGGTTTGCGTAGTTTATTCATTCAATTCGACAGATAGAACTTAGTTAAGTTTCTCCAGTTTAAAAATTTAGCATTTGGTAAAGACTCATTTTCAAGTAAAGTCATGGAATATTATTTACAATCTTGTATTCATACGCATTTTGAGATATTATGCTATTCCTTTGACTCGAGAAGCGGATTTCTACATTTTTTCATGTGTTAAAAAGAACCCCATAACTTGGTGATTACATTTCTTTAAATGATGAAGTTCTGTTGTATTAATAACGTCTTTCAGTTTTGTTATTGTAAAATCTCAGCTCGGTACGAAGATTAAAATGAAGTGTCCGTGGAACTGATTATAAGATATGAAACATGAAAAATACTAAATTAATTAAGAAAAAATAATAATAACCATTTTTTTCTTTTTTGTTTTGTTTTTGAATGATATATTACGTTCATTTTAATTTATTTATTTTAAATAGATTTTATTTCAATGATAAGGATTAGTTTAAGTAAACGAACTATAATCTTTAATTGACTTCATACATAACATTCATATTTACTAATAAAAAATAAATAAAAATAGAAATAATAGAAAATCTGTAAAATTTCGTGTATTTTTTTAAACAAACATTTTTTTTATATTTATCAAGATTTTAATTAATTTTATACAAAAATATAAAAATATAATGCACTCAAAATATTGCCATACATTACCTTAACAAAGTAATAGAATGTTACAAATAGAAGGGAAGATATCTAATGAAATTCGAGAATTTCTATCAAGAACACTAGTAAGTTTATTCCCGAAATTCCTCAAATATATATACTCTGTGACATGTTAGAATCTATCCTTTTGGTGTTTTTACTTAAAAAATTAAAACATTTTTTAAACAATAACATAGAAAAAATGTATTTTAAAATATAATACATGAAAAGAATTATCATTAAATGTTAAAGATACATGAATAAATTTTATAACACGACCCTTTTCTACTAGTATAAAGTAAATTTCTACACAAATAAAAATGTCTCTGATATTATGTATGTATTTTTATTTTTTTAAAAACCGGATATACAGGGAAATAAAACATTTATAGCAGGAACGGCGATACGTTTCACATCCATGTGTCAAATGCGAATAAAACGTATTTTGTGTAATCTAAACGTGCCAAAAAAAGCATTACATGAAATAATAATGAATCAATATTACTTTAAAAAATTTAGCATTAAAAATATGGTTGATACTTCATTTTACACTTAAAAAATTTATTTCCAAAATATTACGCATGTTGTCTCATGTTAGATACCAAAGAAAAATATCAACTTCTTACTTAGATTTTTCCAAAATATCATAAATTAAAATGGGCCTATTTGACAAAATAATTTTACTTGAATTTGTTTGTATAATTTATTTCCGAAAAGAATGTTTCACAGAAAAGAAAAATGTTTCAATAGCAAACACCAAATTTTTAGCTGAATTTATCTGAAACTGTGTATAGAATTGAACTTGAACTCATTATAATTTTATCACCGGCATTTTTTTTCTTATTATGATTTTTAATCTTTGTTTTACGATAATCCCTTAAATCAATCTTATCCTTAATATTTTGTCAGCCAAATTTCACATGGCTTGGAAAGTATTAGGTTTATTTCAGATTTTGTATATATGACAGTAACAACAACCAATCAGATCGAGTTCAAATAAACAGAGAAAAAAATCTAGATTAAATAATACAATTTTGTGAAATTCTACTGCATTTTAGTATAGAATCTTAATCTTTTTCCTGTCACAAATAATCTACACCATGCAACATATAAGCCACGTTTCAAAGGATCGTTGTTCATAGCCTATACCGATGTACCATACAGATATAGGTATATATGTAACTGGGAAGAAAAAATAAAGTATAGATAATATGCATCTTTAAGACCCAAATGAACTCTACAGATAGTTAAGTAACATTAAAATAGTTTTTCAAATCATTATAGATACAAAATGTGTTTAGGGGTTGTCCATAAATTATGTCAGAATTTTTTTTTCGATATTTTTGACCACCTCACCTCCTTTGTCACAAAGTGTCACACTTCATCCTCCCCCTCTCCCCACCCTCTTATCACTTTTCATGCTATATTTTATGAACATATATTTATGAATCAGCCACAATTTATTACGTTAAAGATCATATTTCAAATTTTATTTTTCTTTAAACTTTAACTATATGATTTCATGACATTTGTGAGCATAACAATAAAAATTATTCGCGTGCCTATTTTGTATGATATACGATTAAGGTTTACGACAAAAAGCATAATTAACACACTATAATAATGAAATATTAATATGAAAGAGAAACTGAAAACAGTAGTATTTTGGAAATTAAAAAGAAATTTAAGATATTTGTTTTAAATTCTTTTCTTTACTTTATGAAAACAAAATTCATAATTTAAACAGCTGAATATTTACTGTTTTTATTTTAATCAAAATGTGTGATGTCATAATTCTTCTTACTTCGTCACATCCCTTTGTCACAAACTGTCACAATTTCGCGAACTCCTTCCCCTCTATCCAAACGTGGCATCATATATGGGCAGCCCCTTAATCCCTAATGCAGTCTGATGAAGGGAAATTTCTATCAAATTTAAGTTTATTCCTGTAACTTTATTTTAGTGTCCTTAAAAATCTGAAAATATTTCATAGAAAATGTTAATAATTATATTCTATAAATAAAAAAAAAACTTTTAATAAATCGCGCAAATGCTGTATAACTTTTCCAGATTTCTTATTTAACAAAATATTCGTGTTTTTAATGCAACATTGTCTATATGGGGGTACCTTGAAATTAAAACGAAATAAATGTATGTAAGTTCCAGTGTTTATTATTTATTTTTTATTTCTATTCTGATACTTTGTGGAAAATAAATGCATGGACATTTACAAATTAATTGAAAATAATGAGCAAGCGGTGTAATATCGTCCATCTAAATCTATTTTCTGTCCGTCTAAATCTATTTTTTATCTACTACCAACTTTTCTGATCAGCATCGCATTTCCAAAGCATCGAATAATATTTATTTTCCGAATAAAGGAAGCATGTGTTCACTATTCTTTTTCCATGGCAGTGCATTTAACGAAGAAGCAGCAATAAAATTTATCCTGATGTAAATTTATGCTTATCCCATATTAAAAGTAAATGTTTTAAGATATATTGTATGAACAGTTGCCAGAACAAATATTTCATTTGATTCTTTATATAAATTTAAATTCAAATCTATACATTATACTCATAAATTAAAAATATTTTAACCTTTAGCTTCCGGGGGGATTACCGTAGTCCCAAGAAAATAAATGTTGAAGAATACGGGGTTGGGATTATCGTTATCCCGAAAACTTTTTTCCCTCCAACATGCGGAAAAAGAAATCATTAAGGCCGTTTCGCTCAATAGGGGTCCGACTGATTATCGAGCTAGGGAATTTCTGTAGGGAGGATGTTAATTATCCTAGGGAAATGCCGGGAAAAAAAAAACTTCGCAAAAAATAAACATTGTTTGCGCAGACGACGTAAGGCTGCTTCTACCCCAGTGGCTACAAGGTATTTTAGATAGTTCTTGCTTGTGAGACATAATAATGAATAGATTACATTTAGCAAGTAGTTTTAGAGATTTAGCGTTGATAATTTTGACTACACGTTTACTCTTAGAATGCAAAATGAAGCATTATTATTTTTTTTCTTTCTTACTAACGCACTAAATATTAGAAATTACGTACGTAATTTTACGCACTGAATTGAAAAAAAAAATCAAATGTTTATAATTATTATTATATTTACGGAACTTATGATTGTTCTCAAGCCCAAAGGAGTTAGTTTTAGAAGCTTTTCTGAATTCATTTTTATTATTCAAAAACATACGAAATTGTTAACATATGAAACATATGAACGAGACGTGAAATTCTTATTAAAAAATCACATAATTGAATGGCGTTTTTAATTTATTTAATAAAGGCAAAAGCATTTCAGAAAATAATGTAAAATTTGGCGTTTTGAACAAAATTTCCGATCGCGAAATTTAGGGAAAGGTGGAAATTTGCTGGTTGTATTTTTGTTGCGGTAATGTCATTAAGTAAATTATTTATAACAAAAACAAAATGGAAAAAACTGAATTCGATTTCCAATTCTATCAAAATCCTATCTTGTCAGGTCTGACAATTTGATGCCACACGTTAAGAATTATTCTGAAAGTTTCACATTAGAAACCAGCTTGATTCTATGGTCACAGCCTACTAAATAGTCATGCGCAATAATACCTTTTACATAAATGAGAATGGAATTATGCATTATCTGCTTCAGAAAATCGTCGAATTCTAGTATTATTCATTATTTCTGAATAACGTATTCACCGTCAAATTCAAATGAAATAATTTTTATTTATGCAAACCATAATATAGATTGCATTAATAATTTCTCAGTTATTTTTCATCTGACACCAAAAAGAAAAGGAAGAAGTTCTCAATTTAGCACTTTTTTGTTGTTGTTGTCGTTTTGTACGCTTATCAATTATTTCGAAACTATTCGACTGATTCATGTGCCTTTTTTTTGTTTCATTGAAAGATTATTCTCTGCAATTGGTCAAGGATTGAATTTAAATTTCATGAAAATTGCTACAAGGCTTTTTTTAGAAATTTAATAACAATACAAATAAATAAATTAAAATAAATAAACTCATTTAAAATATTTAATTTTTAGCGATTTTTATCAAATAAAGTAGCTCTAATTTCTTCTTCTTCTTCTTCTTCTTTTTTTTTCTTTTTTGCTAGAATGTTGCAACCACAAAATTTATTATTATTATTATTATTATTTATATAGCTATTATTCTCGAATAAAACAAGGGAAAACAAAAAATAATGATTTAATTATTAAAAACTTTCATGGCGAAAGAATTGTTATAAAATATAATAAATAATAATATAATTAAATTAAAAGTAAAAGCAAAAGGTATAATTAATAATAATAATAAAGTCTAAAAAATTAGAAAGTGTTTGAATTTCTTCAAAACTTCTGCGGCACACTCGTTTAATTTAAAGAATCATATTTCTATGGTAGTAGGATTGTTACTCTAACACAGAATGGTTCAAAAGTCTGAATTTCATATAAATTAATATAATTAATGTCTTTTTTTCCCTTCATTGGTAAATTTTGTTTAAAAAGCTAACTTTTACAGCTTTTTTCACAGTGTCTTGCCTTTACGAAAAAACAGAAAATACTATGCAATCTCTTTGTTTCTAAATAAAAATACCATAAATTTCATAAATATGTATCTATATTATAAAAGCGAAACATATCTGTGCGTAACGTATACGTCATTTTGCCAATGCCAACACTTTCCCATGCAATTTCGGTTTTGCAATGTTCACTAAAACAAAATTTTTCACTACTAACCATCGCACATTTTAAATTTTTATACTGTTGTATAGAAAGAAAAATGTACTTTTAAGTGCAATTTGTTTTAAAACTCTCTCTCAATTTATTTTTGAGACATTATTTTTTTTTATAGTTTCCAGTAACATTTTTGAGATTGTGGCAACAGAATCACTCCATTTTCTCTTGAAATAGAAAAAAAAGGAAGAAAGAAAGAAAAGAAAGAAAGAAAGAAAGAAAAGAAAATAAATTAAAATGCGTTTCCATGCAAATTCGGTTTTGCAATTTTCGATTATTGCAATTACACTTCTAAATATCGCACATTTTAAATTTTTACACATCGTATAGAGAAAAAAAATAAACTTTTAAATTCTTACTTTTTCCCCAGCTCCACACTTGATTCGCAGAAAAAAGAATGAATGTCCATTTTATTTATAAATGCCCATTTCATAAGAAGGAAACTTAGGAAACCGATAGGAAAAAAAAAATAGAAAAACTATAATATTCGGGATCCTTCTGTACATTAAATTATACGAAACGATCTATCGATGCAGAGTAGAAATATATGGATATTGTACAACATTTCTACTGATTTTTGCATAAATAGAGAGTATAATCAGGGAATATATAGCATTTTTTAAGTGCAAAAAAACTGGCATGTTTTTTAGCTTATTATACATGTTTTCAACCAAATGTAACGACAGTTTAAGAAAACTGGCAAAATGTAGTTGAAAAAACATAGGCAATAGTAATATAAATAAATTAAACTTTTTATGAAATATAAGTAGTTGTATAAAATAATTTTTGTCTGTGCATGTGCAAACGATAACAACGCTCTTTTGAGAAAATTTAATAGTCAACTCTATGGTTCAATTCATAAAAAAAACAAGTTAAATATCGTGAAATTTCATAAAGGTGTTGGCGATAGGAATGATTTGATTTTTTATTGAATCTAAAAGCAGCTGAATGATAAGTAATTTTCCATAAATTTTCAATTTCAATTTTAATATATATATTTTTAAAATTTCTATTAATGCTTTAGTTCTTCTTGGATAGCTACTAGAGCGAACCTGTTGCATAATAAAAAGAATTATCAAAATCGGAGATTTGTCCCAAATCTTCTCATCATACACAATCTTGATAGTCAATAAAGACTAAGTTTTTCTTAAAATTCGGCTAATTAAAATTTACAATTTAAGGAAAAACCATTATCCTCCACCTGCTTTTAGAGAGAACTAAAAATCAGCTCACTTCTATCACCGATATCTTTCTGAATTTTCCTGATATTTGGCTGGATTTTTTTTTTTTTTTTTTTTTTTTTTTTTTTTTTTTTTGTGAGTTGCTTGCTCTATAGAGTTAAATATTAAATAAACTCATCCGATCTGTTATTTATAAACTTAGAAAACATTCTGACAATGTTATCTTCTAAAACCGTGATACATTTTAAGTTCGTAGACCCCCCCCCCACACACACACACCGACGTGCACAGAAGAACAAGGGAGACTGAATTTAAAAAATATATATAATACCCAATGTTTATATTCTAATTCTCCACATCTTACAAAAATTGATCATTGTGACAATGAGAGGTTTTGAGATAACTTTTAAAGCCCTTTTTTCTTCCCTCTCTCAGCCTCGGCAGAGCAAGAACGTCAAAATTTCAAAAAGTCATCTTATTCTATTATTTATATTCTAATATAAACCAAGTGTATTATTACTGGACTCATTTAAATATGATATGATTTTAAATATGTTAGCTTTTTATGGATGCGTTTTAGTCAAAGCGCTTTTTTCTGTTATATTTAGTTATTAAAAAAAAAATATATATATTTATTTTTTTAAACCATGAAAATAAAGAGGGACGGGGCAGATAGCTTTGATTGTCTCAGGTCGGTATCTGGAAGTTCTGTTGACGCCTAATTTCACCTAACTTTTTCTTTGACAAATTTTGAGTCGAAATCGAGGTTCTTTTTATGAAGCCTTGAAAAAGTTTCAATTTTTAAATTTTATTTATTTATTTAATGAAATGAATTTCTTTATAATAATAATATAATAATAATAATAATAATATATTAATAAAAATATAATAATAATATTAATA
Source organism: Maratus speculifer (assembly GCA_964019185.1). NCBI lineage: Eukaryota > Metazoa > Arthropoda > Arachnida > Araneae > Salticidae > Maratus > Maratus speculifer. Next base: position 209,774,910 of record OZ025289.1, on the reverse strand, counting down.
ATAATATAATAATATAATAGGAAACATAAATTCCGTTAGATATCTCTTTATTATTTGTTACTATATTGTTTAACGATTCCTTATATGTTAATTTCTAATTTTTTCTTATCTTGAAATTTCATTTTCTGTTTTAATTTAAATCGTTGTAATAATATTAACAATGATACTTAAGGAAATCACTTATGTGTTATTTAAACATTTGAAAATTTAGCACTTTTTAAAATAATGTATTTTTGTATTATCATATACACTTATAGTAATTTTGCCTATAACAAACCTTCATTTTTAGATTATTCCCCTCAAGAAACCAAATGGTATTGATACATTCAATAAACATCCATCAAGTTTTCTAATTATTTTTTAAAAAGACCGCTCAATTACTAGTAATATATGTTTTATTTAATGGCACGCACTTCACAGAAAAAGATCTTTTTTATCATTATAAATTGCATCTTTTCAACGAACCTAAAGCATCACTTTCTATGCCGACAAGTAAACAGAAACAGCTTTCTCTCAGGGAACAAAATTCCCTATCTTCTCAAGAACGTGTAAATCTTTAACATATGTTCCAAATGATAACAGCAATTTCTGGTCACCTGCAGTGAAGGGTCATTAAGAAAGGGGGATGAAATCGCGTCAGTTCTCCCGTTGTAAAAGGATATTTTACATTTCACTTGACCGAAAGCTAAAGGTTAATAATCCATATATATGTATAATGCATATATGTATATATATATAAATATATAAAAATATATATACAGGGTGTATCTAAACTACTGGGCAAAACTTTAAGGAGTGAGAGTACACATCAAGACAAATAATATGAAATGGAAAACTAAGGGTCCCAAACGTCTTCCGAAGGAGATAGGCGCCATGAAAGTTTAGGATCCAAATTTTGAAGAGATTATAAAAAACGGAAAAATTGGTCGATTCGTTTGCGGTTTTCACGAAAACTAACCTTCTACGTCAGTATTGTCTTGAAAATAAATTATAAAGATAAATTTTAAAAAATGCCGATAGAGGGCGCTTTAGACTTTGGATTAACGAACAACTGCTATTTACCTTTTTTTTTTTTTTTTTTCTTTTTTGCATCTCATTAAGTTTTTTTAGAAATTTATACAACTTAAATTTTGAGCTCAAAATCTGTGGTTAAGTAGCGCAAGCTGAACTGTGTTCAATGGGAGTGTGTAGGTTCAAATTTCAAATGATTATAAAAAACAGAAAAATTGGTCAATTGATTTGCGGTTTTCACTAAAATTATTCTTAAGTCAGTATTGTCTTAAAAGTAAATTATACAGATAAATTTCAAAAAATGCCGATAAAGGGCGCTTTAGATTTATGAGTAACGTGCAACTATTTTTTACCATTATTTTTTGCATCTCATTAAATTTTTTTAGAAGCTTAGACATAAACTTGAATTTTGATCTGAAAATAAGAATCGTTGAGAGTGGATAAGTAGCGCAAATTGAACTGTGTTTAATGGGGGTAGGGAGGTTCAAATTTCAAATTACTATAAGCCACGAAAAAATTGTTGAATTCGTTTGCGGTTTTCTCTAAAACCATTCTTTATGTCAGTATTTCTTTGAAAATAAATGTTAAGGAATTATTTCAAAAAATTCCGTTAGAGGGCACCTTAAACTTTAGAGTAATCAACAACTATTTTTAATCGTTATCTTTTTTTTTAAATCTAAATAAATTTTTTAAAAGCTTAGACTTAAATTTTGAGCTCAAATTATGAATCGTTGTGAGTAATTAAGAAGCGAAAAATTGAACTGTGTCCGTACGGTGGACAGGGTAACATTTCAACTTCTGAACACAGTTAAGTTTGCGCTTCTTAACCCCTCCCAACCATTCAGAATTTGAGCTCAAAGTTTATGTGTAACCTTTTGCAAGCATTTAATTTGACACAAAAAATAACAGTTGAAATTTGTTGTTAGTTACTCTAAAGTTTAAGGCGCCCTCTAACGGAATTTTTTAAAATGTATCTTTAAAATTTATTTTCAAGGAAATACTGACATAAAGAAGGGCTTTAGAGAAAATTGCAGACGAATCGACCAAATTTTCTTTTTTGTATAATCATTTGAAAGTTGAACCTTCCCACCCCCATTGAACACAGTTCAGTTACCGCTACTTAACCACTCTCAACGATTCAGATTTTCAGCACAAAATTTAAGTTTATGTCTAACCTTCAAAAAAAAATTAATGAGATACAAAAAATAACGGTAAAAATAGTTGTACAATACTCCAAAGTCTAAAGCCCCTCTAGCGACATTTTTCGAAATTTGTTTTTATAATTTATTTTCAAGACAATACTGACATAAAGTATAGTTTTAGTGAAAACCCCAAATCGATTGACCAATTATTCCGTTTTTTATAATCATTTGAAATTTGAACCTACCCACTCCCATTGAACACAGTTCAGTTTCCAATATTTAACCGCAGATTTTGAGCTCAAAATTTAAGTTTATCTCTAAACTTCTTAAAAAATTTGATCAGATGCAAAAAATAACGGTAAAAAGTAGTTGTTTGTTACTACTAAGTCTAAAGCGCCCTATATCGGCATTTTTTGAAATTTAACTTTATAATTTATTTTCAAGAAAATACTGGCATAAAGAATAGTTTTTGTGAAAACCGCAAACGAATCGACCAATTTTTCAGTTTTTTGTAATCATTAAAAATTTTGGACCCTAAACTTTCATGGCGCTTATGTCCTTCGGAAGACGTTTGGGACCCTTAGTTTCTCATTTAATATTATTTGTCTTGATGTACACTTACCCCTTAAAGTTTTGCCCAGTAGTTTAGATACACCCTGTATATATACAGGGTGTTTCAAAAATGACCGGTATATTTGAAAAATCAATAAAAATTAAACAGGCAGCGTAAGAAATATACCATTTGTTGCAATATCTTTGGGACAACAGTAAATTTTCATGCATACAACTTTCGTAATTTGTTAACATTTTCAACAACAGATGGTGCTACACGCAATTTGAAAGCTATAGTAGAAAACGCAATCTGTGAGTTTGTTATTCTATAAAGACTCTGTCCCTGCCCGCGATTACACTCGCGATCTAATGCTATTCCAAGGGGAGGCATTTTTGTAATAATTTTATCACATTTTGACAGGTTAAAATTTTTATTTATTTATTTATTTATTTTTTGCATTGCATTGCACAGCTGAGATCCCTCTCAAGATCGCTCCTTGATTACATTTTCGATTTTGGTCGCAGATATTTTTATAAAGTTATTTTCACTTTTAAAACTGGTTTTAAAAGTAAAAGTAACTTTAGAGAAAATACATGCGCCCAAAATCAAAAAAATATAATCAAGGAGCAATCTTTAGAGGGACCTCAGCTATGCAATGCAATGCAAAAAAAAAGTGTCAAAATGCGAAATAGTTATTACAAAATTTCCTCCCCATAGGAATAGCATTAGCTCCTCTGTAAAAAATTTGATCCATTTGTTGCAAGGTGTCTCCACCGCTTTTATAGAAAACGGTGACTTTACTGTGTTATGGACATTCCCATTGGTCATAAAAGAGATGTTCTATTAAAGCTGTGGAGTGACGCTGCAGCAAATGGGTCAAATATTTAACAGTGTCGCGAGTGTCTTCCTGGGCAGGGACAGAGGCTTTACAGAATGGCAAACTTGCGTTTTCTACTATAGCTTTCAAATTGCCTCCAGCGCCATCTGTTGTTGAAAATTTTAACTAATTTCGAAAATTGTATGCCTGAAAATTTACTGTCGTCCCAAAAATATTGCAACAAACGGTATACGTCTAACGCTACCCGTTTAATTTTTATTGATTTTTCAAATATACCGGTCATTTTTGAAACACCCTGTATATATATATATATATATATATATATATATATATATATATATATATATAATTAAATTTAAATGGTTAATATTGTTTACTATTAATAGTGTTATATATATGTATATATATATATATATATAATTAAATTTAAATGGTTAATATTGTTTACTATTAATGGTGTTATATATATGTATATATATATATATATATATATATATATATATATATATATATATATATATATATATATATATACATATATATATATAACACCATTAATAGTAAACAATATTAACCATTTAAATTTAATTATATATATATATATATATATATACAGGGTGTTTCAAAAATGACCGGTATATTTGAAAAATCAATAAAAATTAAACGGGTAGCGTTAGAAGTATATATATATATATATATATATATATATGACTAATTAATAATAACATTTTTACCTGGCAATGCTTTCTAGAATACAAAAAAGGATTTCACATTCATTAAAACATACCTAGAAAATAGAAAATGTCAACTTCAATAACTAAGTCACAATAAACACATGTAGATAAACATAAACACGACAAATATAAATATATACTGATAAACATTTTTTTTTTAACCTATTCCAGTTTTTCATCAGATTAAACATTTAATGATTTTTTCAATCCGTTTATTGTGGTTTCTAATTATACAAGTAACATCTGAATCATTATACTCTGCATTATTTGTATAAAATTTTTAATATTTTTAATAAGGATTTCTGGAGTAATAAGACCCGGATGAATAGTAATTCAAGTGATAATGTTGTTTGTAGTTATGAAGGAATACGGTAGATGGCTCTACAAGTTTAATTGCAGAAAGACTCTAAGTCATCTTAATCACAAACAACTGCTTAAAATTTGTTTTATTTTTAGAACTTATCGGTGGATGCAGCACGTAATAGTCAATGCTCAATGTGAAATTTATGATGTATAAAATGGGATGTGAAGATTGTATATTTATAAGGAAGTATGTTGTTTTTTGCATGATATCTAGTGTATTTCATATGCTTTCAAAATATTGCGGGAGATTTTGAATAAGTTCGTGGAGTAGCTTGTACTTTAAAATGTACTGACAAGGAAGGTCTCCATTGGGGGCATGCTCAGAATTTTTTGAAAAAAATACGAATCAAACTACTCATGTAGGTAATAAAGGATCAGTATTGGATCAGTATTGTAAAGGATAGGTAATAAAGATCACGACGCGGTATTTGGCGAGCCGTGCATTTCTTCGCCAAAAGCAGACGATTTTAACGAATCTAAAAATTGATTTTAATTGACTTCACTGTTAAAAATCTGCAGCATTTACTGCAACGTCATTCCACTACTTTTATAGAATATCTCTTTTCTGACCAATGAGAATGCTCCATAGCACGGTGAATTGACGGTGTCATACACTGTTAAAAATCTGCTGCATTTTGTTGCAACGCACTCCACCGCTTGTATATAATTTCTCTATTCCAACCAATGAGAAAGCTCCATTTCACGGCCAAGTAACCGTTTTCTATACAAGCAAGGGTGTGCGTTGCAACAAAATGCAGCAGATTTTTAACAGTGTATTTTTCAATTTGGAACAATTTTAATCAATTTAAATTGTGTTTTAAACGATAAAATATATTAATTTCATTTTGTTATAAGTACGTATATGACAAAATTACACTTAAAGTAAACTAAAAATGCAAAACTAAAATTACTTAAACTACACTTATTTAAATGAATTGAACATAGAAAGTTTTTTTTAAAAAAAAAGTAAGCGAAGCGTAAAAGCGTATTTTTCAAAATTTCGTTTTTTCGCCAACCGGAGATAAATCGCCAAATAAACGAAATTTTTATTATTTTTTTACGGTCGTTATAAGGAGGTTCCGCCGAAATTTTTTTATAAACATATATAACTATATGAGAAGAACATTCTGTAATTTTTTCAGATTTTTCTGAGTATGCCCGTATGGAGACCTTCCTTGTGAGCAATAAAAAATATCGGAATAATAACACCAAATGCTGGCGTATTATAATTAATATCTTTATAAACTACTAAAATATATTTTTATTTCTCTGCTGATACTAATACAACACTGTAAAAAATATTACTATTTTGCTGCATCGTCACACCCCCGCTTTTATAGAATGTTACTCTTTTGGCCAATGAGAATGCTTTATGATAGCCTGAAGTAGTCGTTTTCCATAAAAGTGGTGGAGTGACGATGCAGTAAAATAGTCATATTTTTTGCAGTGAAATTATAATTTTTAGTAATAGATAACTAAGACTAATCCTATTTAAGGCTTATAAACAATTTATTTTATAATCATCCGGAATTGGACATTACATAAATAATAGTCTGCTAAACAGCTAATAAAAATATTTACCCATTCATGCCAACTATACTATAATTTGTACGCTACAAAAATCCATAAAAAATAAATGTAACATATACTTTCAAAATTTAAAGGAATACATATTTCAAAGAAACCTATAAGCTAAGATTATGACTTACTCATTTTGATCCTGGATAGAACAAAAAAAAAAAAAAAAAACTTTTTGCATTGCATTGATTTAAAAAATGAAAAATCAATAAATTTTTGAAAAAAGCCTTCATTTTACGCAAATAAATTCCAACTTTTATTCTCATCCTTCGGTAACAGACAGACATCTATAGCAAATTTACAGTTGTCAAGTAATAATGAAGAAAAAATTACAAGATAATTATTAAAACTCGAAACGTCATATAAAAGGGAAATTAGTCATAAATTAATTAGTAAATTTAACTTTTAAAAATAAAATGCACACACATTTATATATATGCATGTTTGTGCGATATCATAAAAAAATCGAAGAAGAATGCGATATCTTGAACACCTTTAATTCTAAATGATATATTTTATAAAGAGATATTTACGAAGATGATAAATTTTTGTAAATCAAAACGCAATAAAAATTTTTGAATACGATAAAGGGAAGTGTGTAATTTTGATGAATATAAAAAAAGCATTGCGTTTGCATCATCTAATCAATAAAGCTATAAAAAACACTCGGTTTAATGACCTATAATCACAGATTACCTTCATTTATGTGGGATTAATCTAATCTAGATTATTGTTACACTTGTTTTTTGTTTCCTTGAATTTTCAATGAATTCCTTATGTAATTAAAAAAAAACTTAATTTTACAGATATATAATCGTAAATTTTATGTGCACATTTCATTGGTATGAAGTACGTATATAGTAATAATTGGAATAATTATGCATTTAAAAAATACAAAATAACAATTCAAAAAGTAAAAAATTAAGTCGAACGTAAGACATAAAATGCACTCTAAAATTGAATATTCATTATCTGTTTATAACTAAGCCCTTCGTTCCTGTTTTTACACGCTTCTGCTATATTCGAAGTACAGTTTTATTGAAGGTTTTGAATATTTCTGTTTATGAAATTTTGAAAAGCTCATTCCCAACCCCTTTAACTTTTTTCATTTATTTCATTTGTGATGCAGCACATATTCTAATTGAATTTTTTTATTCATCTAGCTCATCAAATGCAGTTAGTGCCGAATTAAAAACCTTTAGAATTCACAGTGACGCCGTATTGTGAATCACATGTCATTAAGAGCACACAACTTTGAAATTTTTCAATATAATGATTTTCTTATTTTAATATTAACTGAAAGCCTATTTAATTGTGAATACTTTGAGGCATCATTTCTACCTATACTATATATATCGCAAGACATTGTAATTTTTTAAAATAAATGCAGCAAGATTACCCATGCAAATGAAAATTTTAACCGGATTTTTCTCCCTGTTCATATTTTTATAATTTACTTGTTCGATATATACTAAGGCTCTTTTACTAATTTAAATAGAGGTGTGATTTTTTTTACTTTTTTTCCATAGTGCATTTAATATTTCTATGTATAGATATAACATTCAAGCTTAAAGTTATTTTTTATCATTGGAATTAAGACTTTGTTGATCTTCCTTTAATTTTTAACGTACACAAAGGAAACAAAAAAAAAAAAACATTAAATTAAAATATCATGCATGTAAAAATCTGTATTCAGTTTTATAAAACATATTGTAATGAATGTAGAAAAAATATTCAAGCAAAAATATTTTTATATTTATAAATGTAGAAAAAGCTATTATTTTGTAAATTAAATTTTAGTGATATAGACTGCTCTAAAAGATTTTTTTAAGTTTTATTCAACTTTTAGTGTTAAGTATTGTGCAACCACATATAATTGCATTATTATTCAAAACTGAAGAGTTGGTTTCAAAGATAGTGCTTCCTCTTAAGTGATCATCTGGAAAACTTAGACACACACAAAATAATAATATAAGTTTTGTTTTGTTTGGTCCTTTGCTACAGCGGCCACTTAATTATTATTATATTAAGAATGCTTCGATGATTTTGCCACGAATATCTCAAAGCTTATAATATATGCGGTATATAGGCATATATTATATATATATTGTATACGTTCATGTATGAGTCATGTATAACACTGCGTATATATTATTTACGTTTTAGATGTTGTGTGTGCATTATATACATCTTATAAACCTGTTACAATCATGGGTCATATATGACTATAATTTGGTGATATTCATCACTAAATGTAAAATTCATCATCTAAAAATATAATGTCACATAAGATTCTCTACAATTTCGAGACAAATTATGAATGTGTGGCAATTGATCATCAGTGGTTTGTAAAAGCCAAAAGTTTCCAAAAATATTATAAGGATTATATTTATGGATATAAACTATACTAAACAGGGTTTACATACATGCATATATTTTTATATTCACAAATTGCCTGCTTTTACGCAATTTACATTATCTTTAATTAATAACAATTAATTAATTTACAATTTAAGAAAGCAAATAGTATAAGATCATCGTAGGGTCAAAATGTCCCCAGGCTATTGCAGAAATTTTTGCCTCATTTAAATGCAAATAATTTTGTGTGTTATTAAAATAAAAAAAATTCAGATTTTATGAGATGGCAAGAAAAGTATTTTTCAATGTTAAGAAATGCATTACTTTTGTTTAAAAAAAATCCTAATGTCAGTAACAATTAATATGAATTCGGGATTGAAATCATGAGAATTGTATTCTAGTAAAAAAAGGTGCATGTTTGTATATCAAATTATATTTTATTTAAACTTTTTTGCTATTTAAAAAATAGTTGTCCTCCGTAGAGAATAGTGAAATCTGAAATATATCTGAATCTTTTTATTTGTTGAATTCCGCAACTTATTTTATTTTATTCTTTTTCTGATTGATTCATATTTAATGTCCAAAAATGATATACTTCTGTTGCCATTAAGACAAAAATGTAATAAAACCTTTAAAAATTTTTAATAATTTGAAAACAAATTACGATAAAGATTTTAAACGAATTTCCCTTAAAGTTGCATTTTTTCTCTAAGCAATGGAGTAAAAATTTAAAATGTGCGATGTTTAGAAGCTTAAAAATTTGCAGTTCCGAAAATTGTAAAACTGAAATTTCATTTAAAATTTGTTTATAATGTGTCCAAAAATAATAATGTTTGATCCATTTCGTACGTAATATGAGGCGTTCTCAAATCAGTTTAATTAACTCCATCAAATAAAAGTGCATATTTTAAACAGTTAAAGTTGAATATCTATAAACTAATGTTATTTGATCATTGTTTTATCATTGGTCTAGGAATATTGATATTTAATGCATTGCGCATGTAATATATGACTCGTTATGATCATCATAAAAATGATGTTGATTATTGTTATTATTTTAAATATGGAATTTATTTAAAAGTTTTCAAAATTTTAGTCTTTGAAAATACCATTGTTTAAATAGTCGATGTAATTTGTTAAATTACAATTTTGCTATTTGTTATTTTTTATTATATTTTTTTCAAAGAAGAAAAAAAATATTTTGTTACATATTTATTCATATATTTATTGTTTCTTGCAGGATTTGATACATCGGTTGTCTTTACCCTTTTAGCCTTTAATATTACCAGACAGCATTTTGACATGAATAAGACAAAGGATGACGCGTAAAAATTTCTTTTACTGTTGCACGAAAGAAGTTTCTATTGACTTAGTTTTATATTAGTTATCCCCATTTTCCTTAACGTCGTCTAGATAAGTGTATTGTATACAAGTAAGATATTTAGACTCGAGAATAACTTTATATATATATGTGTATTGCATATTATGCAATCTTTTTTATACACGAATTTTTATTATTATTGGATGTTCATTTTTTTATTTTATGTATTGTTACTTCGAATGTATTTTTTTTCTTATGTGTCAATTAGAAGAATGATCGATATGAAAATAAATGCAATATTTAAGTATTATTTCAATTTGGAATGGAAAATTTAAAAAATATATATGTATAGTATATTAACACTTATCTTTTTCGCAATTGGTATTCTTTTTATGACTATTTAAAAAATTTCCCGTAATTTAATAAACTGGTTTCTTAGATTGAAGGCAAATCCATTTAATGTTTGAAAATTATCCTCATGTATATTCTTTTTATTGTATTCAGAAGACAAAAAGGTATAAATATATATAAAGAACTTACTTTCAGAATATAAAGAATACTACCAAATACACAAATATAACAATCGCATGAAGTATCATAAAGGTATTTGTATATGTAATTCTACGTAAAATATTTCAATATATATGTAATACAAGTGTCCATTAAACATAGGTAATATTCCATGGGATACAACACTACCATGTTTAGAAAAAGAATCCCTGTAAGCAAATACATATTTTTTAATTGAAAAACACCAATGTATAACATACGAGGCTAATTCGTATAAAAGTCATTCATAAAACAAGTGATCGGTTAACGAACTAAATCAAAGTAGATTAATTTGTAACATGATTATGCTATCGGTAAATGAATTATAAAAGAAGTAAATGTTGGCGGCTTCAGCCAATACATCCCTGGTTTGAATCCTGAACCTGACTTTTTCTATCCATTTGGAATATTTACATCAGTTATCCATAGCACTTTCTGCAGTTCCATATATTAACCATCGATTTTTTTTTCTATTGAGCTGATCCAAAATTTAGTTGAAATAGTCCTCCAGATTTCGTCCGGGAAGGCTCAGTTAGCAGACCATTCAAAGCTTCAACCAAAACATCTCTGATTCAAATCCTGGCCCGGACTTCCTTCACCCATTTGGAATATTTACATCTGTTAGAAGTTAATCCAATTCAAATCAATGCATTCCATCCGAAATCATCGTAAATTTACATAGATTTTTTATTTATTTCTATGGGAGTTTAATTATTTCATTCTCAAAAGCTAAATAATGTGTAAAAAATAATATGAATTTTCTTTTTATAATAGGGTTGATATACCGCCTTTTATTAATGTGCACAGATCGAATTTTGATATAATTTGCATGTATGGGACGTATAAAAAATTGACAATAAATGATATAAATATGTCACTTTGACCTTTCAAAAATGTTTTTGATCTCTGAAAAGTACTGTTTACTGCAGAGTCCGATAAAACTCAAGCAGTGCTTTCGAGCTGTTTATAATATGCGAAATATATAACGTTTAAAATAATGAATTTGCCTGTAAAATATTTCTTTAAAAAATATATCGATGTAAAAGTCAGTTGTTCTAATCTGTTCATTCTAATTTCGCGACCTAAAATTTGAATTCCCGGAAGCTCTTGAATAATATAGACTAGTGTATACAACTGTTAAAATGTTCCATAAATCGACAATAGCTGCAACTAAATACAGCTCAGTGTAAAATATATAAAAGCAGTAATGCTTGCTTACGTTCATCGATAATTATATCTTAATAATATATATTCTACAACAAAATGCAAGAACTTATAAATAATTACTTTGCTTATAAGACGTTACTTTGTTAATAAAACATTTAAAAATAGTAAAATCTGACATGTTTAAACTAATTTTCACTAAGTCATCTTCAGAATGTAAATAGAAAAATTACAAACACAGTGAAAGTGAAAAATTTCAATAAAAAATTATTGGTTAAAAAAGAAAAAAAAAACAGATGTTTGTAACTTTTCGCTATCTTTTCGCATCCTTAGAATATGGATTGAATAGTTGGATGGTTTGAAGGATAACTATATAGTCGGGACACGGAAAATGTTGAAAATATACAAAATGTTATATATTTAATTTGAATTCAATAATTATTTATTTTAGTTTTTCACGTTCAATGTGTTTGTAATTTTTTCTAGTTACATTCTGAATATTACTCTATGAAAAACAGTTGAAACATGCCATTTTTTATACATTTTAAATGTCTTATTAATAAAGTAACGTCTTATTAGCAAAACAATTGTATATATTACTAGGGGGGCTCCGCCCCCTGCTCGCTACGCTGGCCAACCCTCCACGTAATCGCTTCGCGATTCCGTTTGGTATTGTTTTGCAATCCCGGTTGGAATCGCTTCGCGATACATTATTTTCCATACACTGTAAAAAATCTGATGCATTTTGTTGCAACGCACTCCCCTGCTTGTACAGAAAACGGTTACTTGGCTGTGAAATGGAGCTTTTTCATCGGTTGGAATATCGATATTATATACAAGCGGTGGAGTGCGTTGCAACAAAATGCAGCAGATTTTTAAGAGTGTACACTCAATTTTGGAATTCTTCCCTCTCCTTATTGGTCGAAGCATAGACGGAGCCCTTTCCTGATTAGTCTATTCGACTCATGGAAGGTGTGGTCCACCCGAACGCGTTATTTCCGGAAGCCTTACACATCAGCATCATTCCAGGAGAATTGTTTAGGCTAGTTTTTTTTTTTTTTTTTTTTTTTTTTTTTTTTTTTTTTTTTTTTTACTATAGAAGGATAAGTTCTTACCCTTTTCTGGTAGAACATATAGTATTATTACAATAAATATAGCTCTGCAAATCTGAAGTGGAGCATTTGTTCGTCTAAGAATTTTTTGTGAGATGCTCGTAAACCGAACTTCAAATGTATTTTTATTTTCATACATAATCTCGCTAGTATATGTTATTGCATAATTTTCTTAAAATAATATGATTTTTGGCAGTTTGAGACAATAATTTACGCAATATAACCTAAACTTTGTTTTATATTAACCACTTAATCTGCGCACCCGAGACATTTACGGGCTGCAAGCTACACGGCTTTTATTCAGAATTATGTGATTCCCACCAGTTTTATAAAATAGTAAAATTGGTTTTATTCTGGTATTTTTTTTACTTGTCATTAAATAGGATGAATATTTTTTTTTCAAAATTAGTGGCGATAATGAATTTGAACTTTAAAACCGTAATTTAATGTGACCATTAAGTGGTTAAACTACTTTTACAATATGAACTGAACGATTTTGAATCCAAATAATTTATATAGTTATATTTCATTCAATAGTTTACAGAAAATTCTCCGTACATTCCTGAACATGTCTCATTCGACTTTCTAGAAATATCTTTTGCAACTGTCAGTTCTGATAATGTGAATGTCGATATTATTTTCGCTTAAGAAATACAAATTAGCTTGTCGTCCATTTGCTTTTATTTCTGAACAAAAATATATTACTAAAACTCATACAGCTTTCAACTCAACTTTTGCAGCATATATATTCAGTACATATTCCTGTAAACTCATAAGTACAGCATTGGCTCTTATGAGCTTCTGTTTTTTTTTTTTGTGTTCGTTAACCGAACATATATTCGTTAACCTATGTTTGTTAACCTATCGAACGTATGTTCGTTAACCTATCACCAACGGCATTTTTCAGACATAAACGTACTTGTAATAGCTGTTAAATAATTTTCTTAAAATAAGATAACTGTCGAGAGTTTAAAAAAAAAAACAATTTGCGCAATATAATCTAAACTTATAATTAGATTAAACAACTTTTACAATATGCATTCAACGATTTTTAATCCAAGCAATTTATATAGTTATATTTCATTGAATTGAATATAGATTTTTTTTCGTTTTCTTATGAACATATCTCATTCGACTTTCTAGAAACATATTTTGCTATTGTCAATTCTGATAATGAGTGTGTCAAGGTTATTTGCGCGTTAAGAAATAGCTTGAAATAGTTTAGCTTGTCATCCATAGGTTTTATTTTATTTCTGAACAAAAATTTATTTTAAAACTTCATTTTTACAGTATGTATATTCAGAACATAGTCCTTGTAAACCCATAAGTACAGCATTAGTTCTTCTGAACTTCATTTTTTTTGTGTTCGTTAACCGAATATATATTCGTTAAACTATCATCGAACATATGTTTGTTAACCTATCACCAACGGCATTTTTATTTTCAGATATAACCGTATTTGTGATAGTTGTTACATAATTTTCTTAAAATAAGATAACTGTCGGGAGTTAAAATTGCGCAATATAATCTAAACTTATAATTAGATTAAACAGCATTTACAATATGCTCCTAATGATTTTTAGCTCAAGTAGTTTGTTAGGATGAGCGAAGCGATTCCTCTACTAGGCCACTCAAATTACATTTTGTCGTACACTTTATAAAAAATCTATTCGGTATTTTGACTTGAAATTAAACACAAATATAAAGTATGATCTCTAGATTTGCACAATATTTTTTTTTACAGAATAACCTTTAAAAAATTAATATTTTAATTAATTTATTTTACATGTTTTTCCATTACGGACGAAATTTTGGAAATAAAAAATGAAACGCACGTTTTCAGAAGAAAAGAAATCATGGAGTTGCAATTACAGGTAAAATCATGATTAATTAAATAAAATGTATTTTCTTTATTCCGGAAAAATTGTTTGCACTAATGACACTTACATATATTAAAAGAATTATGTTATGTTTTTTTTTTTTTTTTTTTTTTTTTTGTAAAGTGCCAACAAAAGATTAGTAAACAAATAAAATTAATTGTTAAATTCGTTACATAAAGAGTTGTTTGAATTTTGAAAGTTGAAATTTGAACCAAATGATACATATATCGTTATTTTGGTACACGTAGTATTATTTTTAAATAATTTATCGTTTTATTTTAAACAATTTGTCATTTTAAACAATCTATGGAATATATTAGCTCTCTTATAAAAAATGCCAATAAAACGTACACTCACTTGTTGAAAAGAACGCGAATATGATATATCATTAAGGCAAGAGGCTAGCTATCAGCGTAAAAAACGACGGCACAGATGTCATATACACATCACATTGATGCAATTTTTTCAGACGCCAATTTGGCAAAAACTTCGTTTTCAAATACCAGTTATCATACGTATTTTTAAAAAGTAAATAACAATAAATTTTAAAAAGTTTAATTCATATCTATAGAACAAAACAATTTATATTATTTGAGAAAAGAAAATAAAAGTAAATGAACAATTTATTAATAACTACTAAGCAATATCAGTGTTACCATGTGAAGCAAAATAACGACATTTTGTCGCCAGTTAAGTAGCCCGGTGCGTATATGTCATTGGCGTCTGAAAAGAAAATAGCGTCTTTTGTGTGAGTATATGACATATGTGCCAAAACGACGACATGACGAATCTATTCTGACAGGGAACGCATGTGCTCGGAAAAATGCTTTAAACTTCGAAGATGCACAAAGAAATTTAAAATTATATTTTTGTAAATTTTTGTCATCGTCGTTAACTTGGCATGCATATTCAATCTGCCGGATCTTGTAAGACTTGCCATAAATGTATCGTAAATAATGAACTAAATATTCTCTCTGTAACTAATAATATGGTATATGAATCCTGATCCACATCCCTAAATATTGAAGATTTTAACATTTGTTGAGGAGAAATTAATTGCTCAATTTCATTCACTTATTACTGTTTATCGCATTAAATTCGTCAGCTTATATACAGTAGGCATTTAATCAAGATATTATAGAATTTTGTACTTTATTACCTCATTCCATTGATACTATATCACAGTGCATTTTTGGGTACTACTTGGTTATCCCGTCAACCAATTTCGCCAAATTATACAAATCGTCAAACTAATAGCCAAATTAAACATATTGAGAAAAATTTTATTTTAAATAACGAAAAAGAAAATAATTAGTAAAATATTAATAAAAATACAAATAAAAAGTCGAAACAGAATCACTTAATGATGTTTCAGGCACCTTTATCGCATTTAATGTCATTGAATGAGACATTCACGGTCATCCAATACTAGCATTTACTCTTATAGTTTGACGATAATTTTTGGTCGGCAGGATAACCAAGCATTATGAATTAGTTATCTTATATTGGTTGGTACTAATCGGTTATCCCGTCAACCAATTTCGCCAAACTATTCACTAAATTACAGAAATTGGCATAATTTTTATTTTAAATAACGAAAAAGCAAATAAATTAATAAGACATTAATAATAATATAAATAAAACTTCATATTAAAAATCACTTGATGACCAGGGATGAACTGGAGGATATGAAAGGGTATGAACCGTATACCTTCAGGATTTTTTAAAGATATACTATGTACCCTCTGCTGCTCAAGAAGGCTTTAGTGCATACATTCTAGGGTATATCCTATGTATTGAGCGTCTACCCTCTGTTTCTCTTACAGCTTCGCCACTGTATGATGGCGTAACGAACACGTGATACGAGTTTAATCTTATGTGAATGTGACAATTTTATCATCGTTATTGGCATTTAATCTTTTAGTTTGGTGGTATCTTTTTTGGTCTACGGGGTAATCAAGTAATACAAATAATATTTAAAAAAATGTTGTTAAATTATCTAATAAAATAATGCTTCGCAAATCCCAAACAAAGCATGGCTTTTGCTAGTATAGTTATATTTCATTGAATAGTGTATAGATAAATTCTTCGTATTCTTCTGAAAATATCCCATTCGGCTTTCAAGAAATATCTTTTGCTACTGTCAATTCAGATAATGCGAATGTCAAAGTTATTTGCGCCTCAAGAAATAGGAAATACTTGATGACCATAGATGTTATTTTATTTCTGAATAGAAATATATTATTGAAACTCCCTTTTTTATATATTTTGTAATTTTGTGCAGCTCCATTTTTACAGTATATGCATTTAATATATATTTCTGTAAACGCATAAATACAGCATTGGTTCTTCTAAGCTTTTTATTGACGTGTTCGGTAACATAACATATATTTTTTAACTTATCACAAACTGCATTCTTATTTTCAGACATAACTACATAGCAACTGTTGTTACATAATATTCTTAAAATAATATAATAATTGTCAGCAAAATTATTTACTGAATATATTTTAAGCTTTGATTTAGAATTAACAACTTTTACAACATGAACCGATTGATTTTTAATGTAAGTAATTTATGTAACTATATTTCAGTGACTAGTATTTAAAAAAATATTCGCATTCTTCTTAACATATTTTATTCAGCTTTCCAGAACATTTTTTGCTGCTGTCAATTCTCATAATGTGGCTATCAAAGTAATTTGAGAATTAAGAAAAAAGGATAAGCTTGATTTTTTCAATCATTTTTTTTTCTGATCAGAAAAATAATTTCTAAAACTCATTTTTTTCTGCAGTATATGCATTCAATACATAATCTAGGAAACTCATAAGTACAGGGTTGGTTCTGAGCTTTCTTTTTTTGAGGTGTTCGTTAACCGAATATATTTTCGTTAACCGAACAAATTTTTGTTACCCGAACATATTTTCGTTAACCGAACATATTTTCGTTAACCGAACACATGTTCGTTAACGTAACACCAACTGCATTGTTATTTCCAGACATAACCGCACCAGTAGTTGTTATTACACACTTTTCTTAAAAAATATAATTACTGGTAGTTAAGAGAAAATTACGCATTATAATTTAAGATTCGGTTTAGACAACTTTTACAATATGGACCGAAAGATTTTTAATATAAGCAATTTATATAAATGTATTTCATTGACTACTATTTAGAAGATTCTTAGTATTCTTCTGATTCGGTTTTCTAGAAACATCTTTCGCTACTGTCAATTCTGATAATGTGAGTGTCAAAGTTATTTGTGCCTCAGGAAATAGGAAATTGGTTGACATCCATTGGTTTTCTTTTATTTCTGAAGAGAAATAAGTTACTAAATCATAATTTTTTTGTAGTACATTAAATGTATTCAATACATATTCCTACAAACTCACATTTCATATAATAAAAACTTGTTAAGAGTGTATATTTTCGGTTAAAATTTTTTAAATATGTCTCAAAGGAATACTTTGCAACAATAAATAAAACATTCTTTTTAAATAAAATTTTTGCTTTCTTCAGGATCTTCATAGCACATTTTACTTGATTTTGCAAAAATTATTTTACTGTACGCAGTGTTTAAACGCGACAGAGTATTTAAATGTCAGATAATTTGTTAAAGAAATGCTTCTCAAATATTTTGGGAAAATAAATCTCTTTAAAATATTGTAGCTAAAAAACACACAGTTCCATATTATCGTTTTCATGAACAAGTTTTTAAAGCATGTACAGTTTTTAAACAGTATCCTACTAAATATTTGACTGAAGACTTTATTGTTTTAATTATTTTTTTAAAGATGAATGTGTTTTAATATAGATTTTAAAATCCACATTACAACAATTTGGTTTTTATTTAAATTTCCTGATACACTGATACGGTTCAACTTTAATTCGTGATTCAGCATTGTTAGTTATGCAGTAAATGCTCTGT
Source organism: Maratus speculifer (assembly GCA_964019185.1). Classification (NCBI taxonomy): domain Eukaryota; kingdom Metazoa; phylum Arthropoda; class Arachnida; order Araneae; family Salticidae; genus Maratus; species Maratus speculifer. The sequence continues at coordinate 209,756,378 of OZ025289.1, read as the reverse complement.
TATAGCATATATAACCCAATATTCGGAACGTATACAATATTCTCTTTTGAATATATGAAAATTTTTTTGTATTTAACACCTTCTCCCAGATTCTTAGTTCAATAAAAAAACTATTTTCGAAAAAAACATCAATTCTGAAAGGCCTTTTAATTATATATACGTATAAAATACAGCAAATATATCAATCTCTTTTATCAAATCAAGAAGATAACTTTACTTCTAAATTTAAGAGCTGTATTTATAATAATGGTACTCTATTTACTGTAATAAAATTTATTTATAGTTACATTACACAATTCTTCAAAAATATATAGAATGTTTTAAAATAAATATTTGTTGAAAGTACGGTTTTGTTTCGGTTCAATGTTTTCAAAATGGAGGGCATCTTATTAAAATAAACGAATGTGTAATCATGACATTTCATTAAATCGAATGCGTAACTCATGACATTTCTACCAGATATATCTCGTCTGTGATTCAAAATTCAAGAAGTAATCATGCAACATTTTTTGAATACATATGATGAATGATTCAGTAATGCAATAAAACCTTTTAAATATTTATATAATGGAAAAGTAGAAAATGTCCGTTTTTCAATGATCTTCAGTTCAGTGATAAAAATATGCAAATAAGAAAATGTTGGATGTTAAAAACAATGATCAATAATTGTAGGCATCTGCTACTCGAGAAAATCCATGATGGGGATTTCATTTTAGATATTAAACTTCCCACATATTTTACCTTTATTTTGTTTTTGCTTTCATTGATAACTACAAGCTAACAACTAAAACACAAATATTTATATTAAATAAATAAATGTTACTTTTAATTTTTTGAAAAAAAGTCTTTCATCCTAATTAATGATGATGTTTAATAATTTTAAATTTTCTTAAAAGAAAGAATTTTTATTTATTACCGCAACTAATATATATTTTAAAATATTATGACATCTACTTGGTTTGAAAGAAACATGAAAAAAATGTTTTACACACAATTTTTAAACAACTTCTAAAATTTTCTTGTGCATATTTTAAAGATTTCACATCCATTCATCAACACCAAAATGCGTAATTCTTTTCAACTTTAATAGTTGGATAGTCTTCCAACGCCGGGCGGGATGATCCGGCTAATTAGCGAAAATCGTATTTAGCCAGCTTGGACGTTCTTTAAAGTATAGACTCTTTTATAAACTGAAATGAAATAATCTTTTTTGTTGATATTAGATTCTTAGATGTAATAGAATGTCGAATATTTCTCAAACTTTTATTTTATGTTTTTTCGTAATTAAATGTTTAGTTTCGTCCAAAGATTTGTGAGTTGCATCGGCCGCGAAGAATTCGGGATTTCAAGCTATTGCGCAATTAGAAAAATGTTTTCGTTTCGATGACAGATTGGTGAGTTGACTTTTTGTTGTATTTTATTTTATACAATGAATGAAAATAAGGAAAGAAAGATGCGTGATGCGCATCGAAATCTTTTAAATAAGTTAATTTAAGATATTGATGATCATTGTTCAAAATCAGAACATTCTGTGACATATTTTGAGGAATTACTTGATAAATTAAATACAAAATTTAATGTTATTAATCAGCTAGATAATAACATTTTAAGTTTATTAAATGCTAAAAATGTTGCAAATGAAATTTTAAATATTGATGAATACGATCAGAAAGTGATATCGTATAGATGTAAATTAAACTTTAAGATTAAAAGTTTGAGTACAAATGCAAATGTTGTTAATGCTAATAATCTTGATTCAGTAAGGGCATGTCCTGTTTCTACCGAGTTCAAGAAAATAAAGCTGCCTAAACTACAAATAAGTCGATTTTTCGGAGAATCAGATAAATTCCTAGAGTTTTGGAATGAATTCGAAACAGCTATAGACAAAAATCCAAGTCTTACTGATGTTTAAAATTTCAGCTACTTGAAAAGTTTGGTTGCAGGATCGGCTGCAAACACAATTAGTGGATTTAGTTTGACAGAAAATAATTATGCGGCGGCTGTATCGCGCTTGAAAGAAAGGTTTGGTAGACCTTCTAACGGTTTGGTAGACCACGCTCATCTAAATAATTTATTAAATATGAAATGTTTGAAAAGTCTTTCTGACACTTATGGTTTAAGATGTTTGTATGATAAATGTCTAGTACAGATTCGAAATTTCGAGTCGTTGGGTTTAAAATCTGATACATACAGTGGGTTGCTTTGCCCAATATTATTGAAGTTAATACCTCCAGATTTAACATTAGAATTTAATAGACATCTAAAGAATGGTGAAGTGTGGAATAGAGATTTTAAAAATGAAGTTGAGAATAGAGAAAGGGTATTAACTATCCATGATTTAGATTCTAAAAAATCATTTTCTAATGACAACAAGAATGAATACAAACCCAAATTTTCAGATAAACAATCAAAATTTAAGTCGAAATATCAATTTACTACGAAAGGTTATAAACAAAATAATGTTTCAGCTGAATTAATGGCTTCTGTAAACAAAAATTCATGTATATTTTGTAATAGTGTTGAGCATAATAGCGAATTCTGTGAATCATTAACCTTAGATCTGAAAAAAGAATTATTAAAAAAGCAAGGAAGATGCTTTTTGTGTTTAAAATCTAAACATAGAATCAAGGACTGTGGAGAAACCAAAATGTGTGATATTTGCGGTAAAAAACATAGTAGGGCTATTTGTTTCCAGTTAGAAAATCATTCCAAAGTAAATGTAGATAAAAGTGTCGTATCCATTTCTCATTGTGATAACACTTCCACTAGTAAGGTACCAGCCGAAAACATCCATTGCAATATATTTTTACAAACTTGTTCAGCAATAATAAAGGATTAAAAAACTGATAAAAATGAACCAGTTCGTATTTTATTAGATAATGGCAGTATGAGAACATTTATAATTCGCTATATTTCACAAAAGCTAAAATTGCCAGTTATTAGAAAGGAAACCTTATCAGTTTATGCTTTTGGAGCCGAAAAGGCGACTGAGAAAACATATAGTAAAAGTAAAACTAGAAAATAGGGATCAACCCTCTTTGAACATTGAAATCGAAGCCCTTGAAACAGATCAGATTTCAGCTGCTTGCTTACACACTCCTGATAAATACATTCGAAAATCATATAATAAATTGAAAAGTCTACAATTAGCTGAGAGTCATGAATATAGTAATCAACAAATTGCAGTTTTTATAGGTACCGATAATTATTATAATATTGTAACTGGTAGAATTAAACGCCTAAAGGATAATCTCGTAGCTACTGAAACTCTCTTGGCTGGTGTTTGCAGGGTTATATGGGGTTAGCCAATGAATTATTTAGCATGAATATTATAGTTGAAAAAAAGGATTTATCTGAACAAATTAGAGAATTTTGGCAACTGGAAAGCTTAGGAATTGAATCCGAAACTCAAGCTATTTCTAATGTAGATAATGACGTCATATCTGACTACGAGTCTAGTATTGTTTTTAAAGATAATAGGTACAAGGTAAAATTCCCATGGAAGAAAAATTTAAAAATTTCCCTTAATAACAATCGAGAAGTGGCGCATCGATGATTTTTGAAGTTGAGAACAAACTTTAGAAACGATCATTCGTTATTCTCAGAATATAAATCTATTCTAGACAGTTATTTAGCAGAGAATATCATCGAACCTGTTGAAAACTCATCTGATGTAAATACATTTTACTTGCCCCATAGAGCAGTGATTCGAGAAGATAAGTCCACAACTAAACTTAGAATTGTGTTTGATGCAAGCGCCCATTCTAAAGGTGAATTATCACTAAATGACTTTTTATACTGGTTTAAATCTTATCCCCGATCTGTTCAGTCTTTTAATCAAATTTAGAAACTTTCCAATAGCGGTTACTGCAGACATTCAGAAAGCTTTTTTGCAGATCGAAATTGATGAAGCAGACAGGGACTTCCCAAGATTTTTTGGGGATGATGAGCCATGGGTTGAAGATCCAGGTAAGGAATTTAAAATATTTAGACTGAAGAGAGTACTTTTCGGTGTGAAGTCAAGCCCCTTCCTTCTTGCAGCTACTATCAAGCATCACCTATGTAGAAACATTTCTTGAATCTTTTGATATTTTAAATTCATCCTTATATGTTGATGAATTTATCAGCAGTCAACCGAATGTTGAATCATTTTTTAAAATTAGTAAAAGGAAGCTTATGAAATCTTTCAAGAAGCTTCAATGATATTTAGAAAACGGAAAACTAATTCGTATGAATTACGTCAAAAATGGGAACAATATGGTTTGCATACTGATGACGCAACAGATAATTTTAATCTTAGTAATCAGCACTTGGTAAATTCAAAAATTTTAGGGGTTTCTTGGGACCCAGATAATGATACATTGACATTTAAAATTCATAATATGGAAAATTTCCTCTCGAAGAGACTTAATACTAAACGCATTTATTGCAAACTGTTGGTCGTATTTTCGACCAGATTGGCTTTCTTAGCCCCTTTACCATTAGAATCAAACGCTTAATTGAAGAAGTTTTGTGTTTAGGCCTCGATTGGGATGAGAATTTACCAAAGCATTTGGACAATTTATGGAATGCATGGTTTGAAGAAATAAAGGAATTGAATAGTATTAGCATCCCCAGATATTATTTGTCTGATATAGCTCCTGATGAAGTTGATTGTTTTGAATTACATAGTTTTTCAGATGCCTCAAAAACGGCATATGGTACGGTAGTACATCTTAGAGCAGTTTTAAAGAACAAGAGCATAGTTACCAGTTTTGTAGCAGCAAAAAGTAGAGTTGTCCCTTTAAAAACTGTTTCTATACCTCGTCCTTTTCTATACCTAGACCTTTTGTCTACTAGACTTTGTCATAAAATTGCTAAAGAATTAGTTTTTCCCGTAAATTGATACTTTTGGACTGACTCAACTGTTACATTGTATTAGATTACGGGAGAGTCAGAAAGATTCAAAATGTTTGTTAGAAACAGAATAAAAGGAATCAGAAATCTTAGTGATCCATCAAATTCATCCTGAACTAGCGTTGCAAAGGTTAGAAAAAACCCGGTTTAAACCCGGAAATAAACCGGGTTTTTAGGAATAAACCTGTAAAAAACCCGGGCTTTTTGGAATAATTCGGTTTTTTGGGAATAAACCTGGGAATAAACCTGGTCTATTGGAAATAAACCCGGGAATAAACCGACTTTTTGCAACTCTATCCTGGACAAGATAATCTTGCCGATTTTGTTACTAGAGGCTTGAAAGTTCCAGAGTTGAAAAATAGCCATCTTTGGTGGGAAGATCCCCAATTGTTAAAGCAAGACAGATCTCTTTGGCCAAAATTGGCTAGTTCATTTGATGCATAATTGTTTAAGATTTTTGAATAACTGTAAATTTGAAACAGGAAGTAGAAAATATAATTATTTAGATACTTCTGAGTTACAAAATGCAATCAAGAGACTGATTAAGATTGTGCAAAATTCTGCATTTCAAACTGAAATCCAATCTTTAAAGGGAAAACGTCCTCTACAAAACAACAGTAAACTCTTAAGTTTAAACGTATTTCTAGATGCAGATGAGCTGTTGAGGGTCGGCGGAAGATTGAAATTTTCGAATTTAGCGGAATCACAGAAACATCAGTTAATTTTACCAAAGTCTCATTATTTTACTGAACTTTTGATTCAACATTATCATATAAAATTCCTGCATTCGGGTACTCAGACAACCCTATCATTATTACGACAGTTTTATTGGATACCATCTGGTCAAAGCCAAGTAAAGAAAATTATAAGTAGGTGTATAACATGTTTTCGGTCCAAGCATCAAACTATTCAACAAATTACGGGTAATTTACCTCGTGATAGAATTGTACCATCTAGACTATTTGAGAAGACAGGTGTAGATCTAGCTGGTCCTACTATAACTAAACCTAACTTGAAGCGATCAAAGATTAAAATAAAATCATACATTGCTATATTCATATGTTTTTCTACTAAAGCAGTACACCTGGAAATTGTTTCAGACTTGACCACAGAAGCATTTTTAGCCTGTTTAAGAAGATTTGTTTCTCGATGATCGAAACCCTCTGTTTTATATGGAGTGAAAATGCCACCAATTTTAAGGGCACTTATGCTTTTTTAAAATCCTTCTACCAAATTTGTGCTTCGGAAGAAATTCAGAGATTTAGTGCAGATGAGGGAATAAAATGGAACTTCATACCACCTGCATCTCCACATTTCAGTGGACTATGAAAATCGAATATTAAAGGTATGAAAAGAATACTCTTCAAAATAACTAAATCCTCTATCTTAAATTTCGAAGAGTTGACAATACTTGTAACTCAAATTGAAGCCGTAATGAACTCATGACTGTTAACCCCATTATCTACAGATATTAACGATTTACAGTCATTTACTTACTGGAGGTCCTCTTCTAAATATTCCTGATAATAATGAAGTTTTAGATTCTTTGCCTTTTTCTTCTAGATGGACCTTAGTTCAACGAATAAAAGAGCAGTTCTGGAAACACTAGAAACGAGAATACTTAAATGAGTTGCAAGTTCGAAGTAAATGGAAAAAGACCTCGCAAAATCTTCAAGATGGTCAACTCGTGTTACTGAAAGATAGAAACGAAGAGTTCAACAACTGGAGGTTAGCAAGAGTTTTGAAGACCTACAAAGGAGACAATGGACATGTCCGCGTCGTCGATCTCAAGACCTCCACAGGTATACTACGTAGGAACATCACAGGTTGTTCCATTGCCTATTTATGATGATGTTGGACAGTCGTCCAACGCCGGGCGGGATGTTCCGTCTAATTAGCGAGCATCGTATTTAGCCAGCTTGGACGTTCTTTAAAGTATAGACTCTTTTATAAACTGAAATGAAATAATCTTTTTTGTTGATATTAGATTCTTAGATGTAATAGCATGTCGAATATTTCTCAAACTTTTATTTTATGTTTTTTCGCAATTAACTGTTTTGTTTCATCCAAAGATCTGTGATTGATCTAGATTTAAATTACACTGAACCACAATATTAGAACTGTTCGAGAATAAATAATAGAATAGAATAATTTCGTAACAATAGTATTTCTCGAATGTTCTGTAAATTCGTTTTCTACTATCTTCTCTGTTCTTTTGTTGTAAAAATTCAGCGTTTCATTCAATATTTCGCAATTTTGTTCCCAAATTTTGAAATCCTTTCGCAATCAAATTCGTTTTTCTCCTATCTTTATCACAAAACAATTTCCGGAGGAAACATATCCAGTAATTTTACGAAAAAGAATTTTTTGGTCTTTTCAGAGTATTTCATTTTGAATTGGGTAGTTTATTTGGCTTAAAAATATCTGATATGTTTCCTAAAATGTCTTTTGAATACTCTCTAAATAATAAGGAGCAAATAGTCACTCCAGAATAGTGAATACTCACTCTATCGCAGACTCAAAATATGCCCAACCTCTTTAGAGTAACTATTCACTTTGAGCTAAAGTGGAATCATTGACTCTTTGAAAGAGTGAATACTCACTCCTAGGAAGTGAATATTCACTCTACCCAGGGGTCAATAATCACTATTTCTGAGGAGTGACTATTCACGTTTGCTAAAAGAGTGCGTTTTTTCACTCCTAGTAGGAGTGAGTAGGCACTTTTTCATAGGAGTGAATGCTCTTTTTTTGCAATGAATTCCCTTTTTTTTATATTGCTATTATAGACATTTTAAAGGAATCGTGTCTTTTAGAACATACAATGAAAATAAATACAAACGTGGTAAAGATTGAAATAAAATACTTTATTGACAATATTTATTTAATTCAACGTATGAAACATTAACTGAACTTTTTAAGGGAAAACGTAATTAAAGTTACACATGAATTAGATTAGATTATTGACAGAAATAAACTATTTTATTCCAATATTTCTCTTTGTGTTTGCTTTCATTGGTAGTACCATAAATTTATGATAGTTTTAAAATACCCATAAGCGCAAGTTATTAAACAGTTTTAAAATATTAAACATACATTTTTTTCAGATAACCATTAAGTTTTACATATTATTTAAATAAATCCATAATGCACGTTATCTATGTTTTTTTATGTGTAACTAAAATCTTATTTCGGAAAAATATATATTAATACAAGCCGTATTTATAAAATGACATGGTAAGTCATATTTAATTTCAATTTTTTATTCCCGTATATAGAGTAGATGTGCATGTAGTACTTGCCGGCGAAGACACTCACGAGCTAATGCTAATCCTTTGGGGAGATATTTTTCTAATATCTCGTTTGCATTTTGACATTTTATTTATTTATTTATTTTGCATTGAATAGCTGAGGTTCGTCTCTATATCGCAACTTTTTTACTTTTTCGATTTCGGTCGTAGATATTTTTATAAAGTTTCTTTTACTTTCAAAACCGGTACCAAAAATGAAAGTGTTATTTAAAAAAATATCTGCACACTAAATTGAAAAAGTAAAAATAAACAAATATTTATGAGAGAAAATGTGTTTTTGACTACTACTGTAACTTAAGTGTTTTTATTTAAATGGTGAACGATTAAGCCCTATAAGCCCCTCTTTGACTGTGCCCTTAAACATTTTTTTCGGCTTCATGGGTGGTTTGATTTCCAGATTATAAAATAGGCTAAACATAGTTAGATTCATTTTTAAAAAATAATAATAAAATGAAGAAGATATTGAAATTTTATAAATCACATTAGTATAACTTAAAAACAACTATTTATAAAAATTTTGGTGTCATTGCATTTTGATAAGTGCAATTTATAAATTAAAATTGATTACTTAAGTTTTTAATTAAATCAAAATATTTTATGCACTATAAACATTACCATAAATGTTTCTTTAACAGTGCCTATATGAGGTGTACATTACTGGAAAATGACTACTTAAGTATTCCAGTAATGGAAACTCCTCTCAAAACTTTAAAAATGAATGAAATTTTATAAACGACTTTAAATACATAAAATTTAAAGCTTTCTTCAACTACAAAAACAAAAAACTGCAAATTATGCAATAAAATAAGGAATACATAAATTTATTAAACGAAGCCAACTCTTTATATGATTTTCAATGAAAACACGATTTTCAAAGAAAAACAGTGAAATTTAAAAACATTATTTTGTGCTTCCTGGTTGGTTTAATTAGGAGTGTCAACAATAGTGCTAAATTATAAAATATGCAAGGGCGAGTTACGAAAAAAAAAAAATAAAAGCTAAATTTTTATTAGTTATTTTTTTTATAAACTTAAAACAATCAGGTGTGTACATTACTGCTACATCTACCCTATAGTATTCTATGAATGTGAGTTAAAGTTTTATAAAAAATATACTCATGTAGGGAAAAGAAAAATGAAGAAAATATAAAATAAAAGAAATGACTACATAAGTGATGAATTAAGACATTTTTCTCCGGGAGGGATATTTCTGGCTCCGCTGGGTGGGGGGACATTATAGAGCTCCGGGGAGGGAAATTGCCCATTTTGATCTTTTAAAACACAAAATTTCAATTTCCGGAGGGCATTTCAATGCTCCGGGAGGCATTTTCAGAAAGAATCACGTTTTGAGCACCTTATCGCCGGAACAACGATTGGCGCGGAAATTCCCTTTCACCCTTTCTTATTTGTGACGTCAAACGCCTAGCGAATAGCAACCCTTCCTTCTGCAAAGAGATCGCGCTTGCTGTTCATTTGTTTTCCGTAAATGTTATCAAGCAAAGACTATAATATGAGGAAATGTTATTCACCGTTGTTTACGATTAAAACATAGTCTAAAACAAAGAGCTTTTTTAGATTAAAATGCTTCAAATTTCACAGAAGATCTAAACATAGGTTTTGTTCCCCTCCATTCAATATCTTATTTCTTTAACTCGCTATGTTCGAAGAAATTGAGAAGTTAATTTAAAACAGTAGTAAAGATTCGCTTGTAATAAATATAATTCTATTAATCATATGTTTTATGGCACATTTGAACTTAGTCTACTTTGTGTTTGGCGAAGCAGCTAGCTGAACGTTCTCGCTTTCGCCAACTCGCCAAGGCTTCTGCTCAAAATGTGATTCTTTCTGAAAATGCTTCCGGGAGAATACCTCCCCGGGGACACCCTCTGAATTCAACACTGCTACATATGTTTTGTTCTTACTGTTGGAAAAAAAATGTAATGAGTTATTTATCTCTAATAAATAAATGTCATCTAATATAAGTCATACTGCAAACTTTTAAAATTACTAAAGCGTTTCATTCTGTTAATATCAGGCATAAAATACCAATCTTTGCGTCAGAGATTTTTCTTTTCTTTTTTTTTTCTCCGAGCACATAGAGATAGAAGACAGCTTCATGTGTAAAGTAAAACTTATAACTCAACATTCTAGAATTTACTTTAGGAAAATAAAAAATTGAAATTAAAATTGACATACCTTTTTTATGTTAAATATTATCCCTTGTTTGATGAGTAATAATCCTTTGTTTGATAAATAAGATATGTGCAGTGCAACATCTTCGTCACTGAGTATTAATAGAGTATTATTGATTTTTACTGAATTATTTGTTCTCCATTTTGACTCCAGATCAAGAAACCTAATCCACGTGGATTATTTTGAATCATAAGATATTTAAACTACTTTTCAGTATTAATAATACAAATAAAAGATCCACATTTGTAGACAGAGGAAACGAAAGTCGGACTCACAACGGACACGATAAAATGGCGGAAGCATTTTTATCATCACAACCGAGAAGACGATTTCTGATTGGCTGATGCGTAATACATATCTAAGTCACTTTTTAAGAGAGTGACCGTTGACTCTTTCGAAGGAGTGACACTGATTTTTGAAAACGAGTGCGTTTTAATAGCAAATAAGCGTAATTTTATAGGTTATATTATAAAATGTAGTTTTTGAAAAGTAAGAATTGACATTATTTGGGTACTTTTCATTGTCTCACTCCATATATTAGTTCAAAGTTAAGCGGATATTTTTTTCAAGTGTATAATGCCGGGCTTTCACTCTCGTTAACGGAGTGAGATTTTTCACTCTCGACAACGGAGTGGGATTTTTCACTCCTTTTTAGGGAGTCGGAAATTCCACTCTTTAAAGAGTGTATTTGTATAAAGTTCGCTCCAAAAAGAGTGAAAATGCAAATCACTCCTACAAAAAGTGAGCTTTTCACTCCTTCCGGTTTTAGAGTGTATATATTTTTAAAATACATCGCTATGTATTGCCTACGTAAAGAAAAAGATTTTGATAATTTCTTCTTTTAGCAGACGCAATTTAAAAAAAAATCGTGTATTTTAAATACACAATATACGGATCTACATATCTTTCATTCTATATATCAAAACAGAGATAAATGAATTTTTTATAGGTGTACATATATATATATATATATATAAACAAAATTTGCAGCTAAAACATAATATTCATCTTCAACAAATAAATGTTTCTTCCGATTAAAAAAAAATCTTTCATCTTAAGGAGGAACGATGATTATAAGTCTAAAAGTTTCTTAATGTTGTTTTATTTATTCCCGTAAATAATAATTGTTTAAATATTATGTCATCGATTGGCTTTGGAAGAAATCTTGAAAAAGGTTATTTAAATGCAACTTTCGAATAACTTCTTACATTTTCTTCAGTATATTTTAAAAGTTTCTCATCTATTTATCAACACCAAAATGCAAAACTCTATCCAACCTTAATAGTATTTCTGGAATAGGCTGTAACTTTATTTTCTACTATCCTGTTTCTTCTTTTGATGTTAAAATTTAGAGTTTCATTCAGTATTTCGCAATTTTATTCACAAACTTTGAAATCTTTTTGCAACCAATTTCTTTTTTCTCCTATCTTTGCCACAACGCAATTTCCGGAGGATACATATGCAGTGATTTTATGAAAGTGAATTTCTTGGTCGTTTCATAGTATTTCATTTTGAACAGAGTAGTTTTTTGGCCAAAAAAATATATAATTCCTATAATATGTATTGAAAAAATATATTAAAAATATGTAGCTACTTATTGTCTGCGATATATGTAAAGAATTATTTTTTTATAATTCTTTAAGATCATGTATTATGTTCAACTTTAATTCTTTATTCAGCATTGTTTCTAATTTAGTAAATGCTCTGTTCTAGCTTCTCTACATTCTGAACAAATACGAGCAATTATGTTGCATTTAACACGTTCTTTTAACAGATTGCTAATACCTTTTTTTAAAAAATAAAACTATTTTAAAACGAAAACATCAAGTCTTAAATGCAGTTTATATATACATATAAAATGCAGCACATATTCCATTCTCGTTTGTGAAATCAAGAAGATATAATTAATCCTCAATTTAAAATATATAATAGTGATATTCTACATTACTGTAATAAAACGAAATTCATTGTCCTATTCCAAAATTCGTCAAAAATCTATAGAAAGTTGTCCAGCAATTTTTTTTTGAAAGATGGTTTATTTCCTTTTTATTTTGTCAAAGAGGAGACCATCACATTGAATGAAATTAATTTGTAACTAATCAAACGCATAAATCATAACTTATCCACAAACTCTATCACATCTGTTTTTAAAAAACCTATGAAGTTATTGTACAACATTTTTTAAATAAATTTAATGAATGATTTAATAATTCAATAAAACCCTTTAAGTATTTTCTCAATGGAAATGAGGAATAACTCCTTTTTTTCGAATGATCTGCTGTTCTAAGAAAAAAATATTTAAATAAGGAAATGTTGAAAGTTTAAAAAAAAATGCTGAAACATTTTAGATATCCGATATTTGAGAGGCTTCATTGTGGATATTTTCTTTTAGATATTTCAACTTTTTGCATATTTTACCTTTTCTTGCATTATTGTTTTCCATTTACAACAATAGAATTAACATCTAAAACGTAAATTTTGATATTAAATAAAAAAAAATATTACTTTTATGTTTTATTTTTTAATCTTTTATTCTAAGGAAAAATAGCGTTTAATAATTTTAAATTTTCTTAAAATATATTTTTTTATTTACTCCCACAGTTAATAATTTTTTAAATGTTATGACATAGACTGGGTTCGGAAGAAATATGAAAAAAAAAAACTTTTCACATACAACTTTCAAACAACTTTAAAAATTTTCTTGTATATAATTTAAAAGTTTGTCACCTGTTTCTCGACATCAATATACGAAAATCGTTTTAGTCTTAATAGTATTTTTTAAATATAATTTTTTATTTTTCTGTTCTGTTTGTTCTTTACATGCTAAAGTCCAGCGTTCCATTCGTATTTCTTAATTTTATTCCCAAATTTTTAATTTTTTCGCAACCAATTTTGTTTTTCACCTATCTTTGTCACAACGCAATATCCGGAGGATACATATACAATGATTTTATGAAAGAGAATTTTCTGGTCGTTTCGGAGAATTTCATTTTAAAAGGGGTAGTTTATTTGGCCTAAAAATATGTCATATGCTTCCTAAAATTTCTATTGAATACACATTATAAACATACTAGGCTATGTACTGCCTGCGTAAAAAACTTTTTTGATAATTTATAATTTTACAGACACGATTTTCAAAATAATTAGTGTATTTTTAAATGCAGGATGTACGGATATACATATTTTTCATTCTGTATATTGAAATAGAAATGAATGATGTTTTTGTAAACAAAATTAACATTTAAAACATAAATATCTACATTAAACCAATAAATGTTACTTTAAACTAAAAAAAACCTCTTTTATGTTACGGAAGTATGGTATTTAATATTTTTTTTTATTTTGTTTATTTTAAATTATACAAACAAGCAAATATTGAAAATTAAACAAAAAAAAGTCTAGTAATTTCAAATATCCTGCATTTGAGAAGCTTCATTATGGATATTTTAATTAAGATATTTAAACTTCCCACATATTTTACCTTTTCTTTTTTGTTTTCATTTATAACGAGAAAATTAACAACTGAAACATAAATTTTCATATAAAAAAGAAATATATTTTACTTTTTATTAAAAATACCCTTTAACCTAAGGAGAAATGGCTTTTAATAATTTTAAATTTTGTTAAAAGATGATTTTTTTTATTTATCTCTACAATTAATAATTTTTTAAATATTATGACATTGACAGGGTCTGAAAGAAATCTGATTTTTTTTCTTTACATACACCTTTTGAACAGCTTTTAACATTTTCTTGTGTATTTAAAAATTTTCTCATTAATTTATTAACACCAAAATACACCAAATTATTTTTTTTATATTTCCTGTTGGCTCTTTTAATGTTGAAATTCAGAATTTCATTCAGTATTTCGCAATTATGTTTCCAAACTTCGAAATCTTTTCGAGACCAATTTCGTTTTTCTCCTATCTTGTCCACACCGCAACTTCCGGAGGACACATATACAATGATTTTATAAAAGAGAATGTCTTGACCTTTTCAGAGTATTTCATTTTGAATTAGGTAGTTTATTTGGCCTACAAATACGTCTAAGTTTTCTATAATATATATTGAAAAAATATTTTTTAAATACATAATTATGAACTGCGTGCAATAAGTGTAAAATAGAATTATTTAATAATTTTTTTCTTTAGCTCGATTTTCAAAGTAATTGTTGTATTTTAATAACACGGTATACGGATCTACAATTTTCATTCTGTATATTAAACCAGCTGACCTTTTTTATGAATGTCACAATTGTAGACCTTATAAATATATACAGGCATTACCGGAGCCATATTATAATATATTTTTCAGAAATTTCCCTCATGGTTATTATGAGGATTTAATGGTTATTATGAGGGTTTATGAGGAGCTAAAGTATTTGTACTAATCAGCTCCATGTCCGAATGTGCTCTCTTCACCCTTACTATATGCTTATGAAAAGGAATAAATTATTTTGATAAACTATTTGTATGAAAATCACTGCGTTCGTAATATTTAAACTAAGATTATATACTTTTTTCTGTTGTCAATATTTATCACATGAAATAGACACTTATATTACATTTTTAATATTCATAATAGATGTTGATATCAAAGTTATGAAAATTAATAAATTGTTTTTTAATTTTTTTTGTTAATAATATTTCACATTATATTTCAATTTCTTAAAGAAAATTAATGCTTTTATTAAATTCCGTATTGCGAAATTATTGGTTTTTACATACTTCTTGAAAGGTACATCATGTTAACTTTTGTTAAAAGTTACTTTTTAAAAAATATATAAAAAATCTTTAAGTTATACAAACTTTTTTACTTTTAATTTAGCCACATTTAATTAGGCATCTCTTAGTTTAGTTTTAAAATTTTACGCTCGCTCGAATTTCAAGATATTTGAGAAAAGTTTAAAGATAACAAGTTTAGTTAAAATTTTCCGAAAACTTGCCGGCATTTAAACGTTTCTCATTTCAAGAGAAACTTTTCATCTGTCAAAAACCTACACATAAAATGTTATTCAAATTATTCACTATTTCTGTTCTATACCGTATTTCTCTATTTATTGCTCTATAATTTTATTTTGCTTCTCGTTGGCAGACTTTCTTCAATACTTTCCAAATTTATTCGCAAATTTGAAAATCTTATCACAAGGAGTTTCGTTTCTTCTCCCCTTTTGTATAAAGTAATTTCCGAGGGAAATCTAAATATATGAAATAAAATTTATCGGATGTTCCTGTGCATTTCATGTTGTATCGTCCAATTTCTGGGCATGGAATGCATGATATAATTTTTACTCACTCTACGAACAGTGAATTTTGAATACATTTGGTTTCTACTTTGTCTTCGATACACATTGCAATAAAAATAATTTATCTGGAAAAAGCACGATTTTCACAGTTTCTATTTATCTTTTCAAGACAGATATCGTTATTTTTGTACAGTGAAATAGAAATGCACCCAGGGCTTTATTTATTTTATTTATTTAATCATTTTTTTATTTATTTGCAATTTTTATTACTTTTATGATTTTGATAAATTTAAACGGGTGTCACTTCCATATGCTTATTGTTCCCTTCTTATAAACAAAATTTTATGGCTAAAATATTTTATATCAGCATTTAATTAGGTATTTCTCAGCTTAGTTTTAAAAATTTAGGCTCTCTCGAATTTTAAAGTATTTAAGAAAAGTTTTGTTAAATATTTCTGCAAACTTGCCGACATTTAAATGTCTCTCATTTCAAGAGAAACTTTTCAACTGTCAAAAACCTACACACAAAATGTTATTCAAATTATTCACTATTTCTATTCTATACAGTATTTCTCTATTTATTGCTCTGTGATTTTATTTTGCTTCTCGTCGACAGACTCTCTTTCAATATTTTCCAAATTTATTCGCAAACTTGAAAATCTTATCACTGGGAGTTTCGTTTCTGCTCCTCTTTTGTACAAAAAAATTTCCGAGGAAAATCTAAATAGATGAAAGAAAATTTATCGGATGTTCCTGTGCATTTCATCTTCTATCGTGCAATTTCTGGGTAATGTAATGCATGACACAAATATTACTCACTCTACCAGCAGTGATTTTTGAATACATTTGGTTTCTATTGTCCTTTCGATACACATTGTAATAAATATAATTTATTTGGAAACGAAACACGAATCTCACAGTATTTCCATTTATCATTTCAAGACTGATATAGTTACTCTTGTACACTGAAATTGTCCAGGGCTTTATTTTTGTGCAATTTTTAATATTTTTATATTTGAGATAAATTCAAACGACTGTTACTAACACATGTACACGTGTTTATTGTTCCCTTCTTACAAACAATATTTTGTGGCTAAAATATTTCATAACAGGGTTTGTTACTTCCACATGGAATCGTGTTTATTGATCCCTTGTTATAAACAAAATTTTATGTCTAAAATGTTTTATAACAGGGTTCGAAAGCTTTCTGGAAATTTCTGACCAAAGACGTCCTTTGCACCAATTTTTTCTCACAGATAATCTCTAATTTGAGAAAATGGAATTTTGCCTGACTTCTCAGATAATCTTGTATTAAATTCATAACTCTGCAGTTATTGGTTTTTACATAATTCTTGAAACCTACATCATCTAACCTTTTGTTAAAAGTTATTTTTAAAAATTATATAAAAAAATGTTTAATTTATACAAACTTTTTTCTTTTAATTTAGCAATCTTTAATTAGGTATCTCGAACTTTAGTTTTAAAAAAGCACGCTCTCTCGAATTTCAGTGTATTTCAGAAAAGTTTAAATGTAAAAGTTTTGTTAAAATTTTCTGCAAACTTGCCAACATTCAAAAATTTCTCATTTCAAGAGAAACATTTCATATGTCAAAAACCTACACACAAAATGTTATTCAAATTATTCACGATTTCTATTATGTACAGTATTTCTCTATTTATTGCTCTATGATTTTATTTTACTTCTCGTTGGCAGACTTCGTTTCAATTCTTTCCAAATTTATTCGCAAACGTGAAAATTTTATCACAGGGAGTTTCGTTTCTACTCCCTTTTTGTACAAAGTGATTACCAGGGAAAATCTAAATGTATGAAAGAAAATTTATCGTATGTTCCTGTGCATTTCATCTTGTTTCGTCCAATTTCTGGGTAAGGAAATGCATGACATACATTTTACTCACTCTAGCAACAGTGAATTTTAAATACATTTGGTTTCTATTTTGCTTTCGATACGCATTGTAATAAAAATAATTTATCTGGAAACGAAACACGAATTTCTCAGTATTTCCATTTATCTTTTCAAGAGAGATATCATTACTTTTGTACACTGAAATAGTAATACACTCAGAGCTTTATTTATTTATTTCAATTATCATTATTACTATATCCGAGATAAATTCAAGCGACTGTAACTACCACATGTACTCGTGTTTATTGTTCTCTTCTTATAAACTATATTTATGGCTAAAGTATATTTTATAAGATGGTTCGAACTCCTCTTAGAAATTTGCAGACCAAAAAGTTATTTTTCAAAATTATATTTAAAAAAACTTTAAGTTGTGCAAACTTTTTTCTTTTAAATTAACCATATTTAATTAGTTATATTTTAGTATAGTTTTAAAAAGTTAGGCTCTCTCGAATTTCAAAATATTTGAGAAAAGTTTAAACATAAAAAGTTTTGTTAAAATTTTTTGCAAAGTTTCCGACATTTAAAAGTTTGTCATTTCAAGCGAAACTTTTCACCTAGAAACCTACACACAAAATGTTATTAAAATTATTCACAATTTTCATTACATGCTGTATTTCTCTAGTTTTTTGCTCTGAGATTTTATTTTGCTTCTCGTATGCAGACTTTGTTTCAATACTTTCCAAATTTATTCGCAAACTTGAAAATCTTATCATAGGGAGTTTTGTTTCTACTCCTATTTTGTATAAAGTAATTTCCGAGGAAAATCTAAATATATGAAAGAAAATTTATCGGATGTTCCTGTGCATTTCATCTTGTATCGTGCAATTTCTGGGTAAGGAAATGCATGACATACATTTTATTCTCTCTACCTGCACTGAATTTTGAATACATTTGGTTTATATTTTGCTTTTGATACACATTGTAATAAAAATAATTTATCTGTGAACGAAGCACGAATCTCACAGTGTTTCCATTTATATTTTCAAGACACATATCGTTAGTTTTGTACATTGAAATAATAATGCACTCAGAGCTTTATTTATTTATTTATTTATTTATTTATATTTATATTTATATTTATATTTATATTTATATTTATATTTATATTTATATTTATATTTATATTTATATTTATATTTATATTTATATTTATATTTATATTTATATTTATATTTATATTTATATTTATATTTATATTCAGATATTTATTTGCAAGTTTCGTTATTTTTATATCTGAGTTAAATTCAAACGACTGTAATTGCCACATGTACTTGTGTTATTTATTTACTTCCTATAAACAAAATTTTATGGCTAAAATACTTTATAACACAGTTCGAACGCCTCCTGGCAATTTGAAGATCAAAAACATACTCCGCATCAGTATTTTCTCACAGATAATATCTTAAGAAAAATGGAATTTTGTTTTCTTCTCAGATAAACTTCTTCGTATCATTGTCGTGACTATTTAAACTTTTTTTGTACATAAATACTGGTAAGTTTCATCTCAGGGAGTTTCGTTTCTACTCCTCCTTTGTACAAAGTAATTTCCAAGGAAAATCTAAATATATGAAAGAAAATTTATCGGATGTTCCTGTGCATTTCATCTTGTATCGTGCAACCTCTTGGTAAGAAAATACATGACATGCATTTTGCTCACTCTACCAACAGTGAATTTTGAATATATTTGGTGTTTATTTTGCTTTCGATACACATTGTTTCAAAAATAATTTATCTGGAAACGAAGCATGAATATCACAGTGTTTCCATTTATCTTTTCAAGTCATATATCGTTACTTTTGTATACTGAAATAGTAATACACTCCCAGATTTATTTGTTTTTCCTCATGGTTATTATAAGGTAAAGTATTTGTCCTAATCAGCTCCGTGTCCGAACGTGCTCCCTTTTGCTTTACTATATGATTTTGAAAAGGAATGAATTATTTTGAAAACTGTTTTTTTGAAAATCTTTGCGTTCATTATATTTAAACTATGATCATATACTGTTTTCTATTGTCACTATTTACCACATGCAATGGACACTTTTATTATAATGTTAATATTCATAATAGATGTTGATATCAAAGTTATGAAAACTAATAAACTTTTTTTTATTATTAATAATATTCCACAACTATTGGTTTTTACATACTTCTTGAAATCTCTATCTTATTAACTTTTTAAAATTTTATTTTAAAAAAAAGATATAAATTTTGTTAAAAGTTATACATTTTTTTTCTTTTAATTTAGCTACATTTAATTACATATTTCTTAGTTTAATTTTAAAAATTTACGCTCTCACGAATTTCAAGTTATTTGAGAAAAGTTTAAACATAACAAGTTTTGTTAAAATTTTCTGCAAACTTGCCGACATTTAAAAGTTTCTCATTTCTAGAGAAACTTTTCATCTGTCAATAACCTACACAAAATATTATTCAAATTATTCACTATTTCTGTTATATGCAGTATTTCTCTATTTGTTGCTCTATAATTTTATTTTGCTTCTGGTAGGCAGACTTTCTTTCAATACTTTCCAAATTTATTCACAAAGTTGAAAATCTTATCACAGGAAATTTCGTTCCTACTTCTATTTTGTATAAAGTAATTTCCGAGGAAAATCTAAATACATGAATGAAAATTTATCGGATGTTCCTCTGCATTCCATCCTGTATCGTGCAATTTCTGGGTAAGGAAATGCATTACATATATTTTACTCATTTCTACCAACAGTGAATTTTGAATACATTTGGTCTCTACCTTGCTTTCGTTACACATTGTAATAAAAATAATTTATCTGGAAACGAAACAGGAATCTCGCAGTGTTTCTATTTATCATTTCAAGACTGATATTGTTACTTTCGCACACTGAAATAGTAATGCACCCACATTTATTATTATTATTATTATTTTTATATGTGGGATAAATTCAGACAACTGTAACTAATACATGTACTCGTGTATATTGTTCCCTTCTTATAAACCAAAATTTTCTGGGTAAAATATTTTATAACCGGGTTTGTTACTACTAAATGTACTCTTGTTTATTGTAAAAAATAACACATGTCTCTTAATCTACGAAAATGTGCAATAAACAGGAATGCAAATACACTATATTGCCATTGATTATGGGACACTTGCGATTTTAGACATTTTACTAAGTATCTAAAAAAATACATGAGGAATCATCTCGAAACTCTTAGTGTATAAATATAACAGTATACGTCATACACTTCCGTGAAGAGTTTTTACAGAAACTCCATAGGGGGCCGTCAACAAATTAAAAATAATGAATATCTTTTGAATAACCCTGTCAAAACTAATGTAGCAAAAGCGCTCAAACTCTAGATTATGATTGAATGCCTTATTGTAATACACTGTGTTCATTTTTATGCAAATAGCATGCATACTCGCAGAGTAATTAAGGTTTTTATAAAAATAGTCCCATATTTTTCCAAGTTTCTTCCTTATAATTTTCAGTGTTCTTATCATAAAATAATATTTTTTTCAGAAAATATGACAAACATTGCACACAGTACCCTGTAATCAGAATTAAAAAATAATGAAAATTGTATACAAAATGAGTTGGTTTACTAAATAATTTATTACTGCGGATGCGTCAACGATATCAAAATTTCATTTGCATATTATGTTAGCTAAATGTATAGAGCAACTTTTGTGAAAGTCACAAAATCATAACTTGAAAATTCTGAAAATAATCGTCAATTGAATAAGTTGAAAATCCGTTATTCTCAAAATGAAGCAAAAGCAAGAGCGGTTGTATCCATATATTCATTGATTAGTGTCAATATAGAATACACAATACGGGATGTTACGACTACTTTTGGATAAAATCCCTCATTTTTTTGCTTCATTTTGGAAACAACGAATTTTGTCCTTTTTCTATAGAAGATTACTTTCAGACATTTCAAGCTATAATTTTGAGACTTTTACGAAAGTTGCTCTATACATTTAGCTAGCATAATATGCAAATGAAATTTTGATATCTTTGACGCATGCGCAGTAAAAAATTATTTAGTTAACCTACTCATTTTTCATACAGTTTTTATTATTTTTTAATTCTGATTACAAGGTACTGTGTGCAATGTTTTTTGTCATATTTTCTGAAAAAAATATTATTTTATATTAAGAGCTCTGAAAATTATAAGGAAAAAACTTGGAAAAATTTGGGGCCATTTTTATAAAAACCTTAATTACTCTGCGAGTATGCATGCTATTTGCATAAAAATGAACACAGTGTATTACAATAAGGAATTCAATCATAATCTAGAGTTTGAGCGCTTTTGCTACATTAGTTTTGACAGGGTTATTCAAAAGATATTCATTCTTTTTTAATTTGTTGACGGTCCCCTATGGAGTTTCGGTAAAAAATCTTCACGGAGATGTATGACGTATACTATTATATTTATACACTAAGAGTTTCGAGATGATTCCTCATGTATTTTTCTAGATATTTAGTAAAATGTCTAAAATCGCAAGTGTCCCATAATCAATGGCAATATAGTGTATATAATAATCTATTCCGAATCTCCCATGGCACCAAAAAATAATCTTGTGCCTTTAAAAAACTCTGAAAAAAATCTTTTTTTCTTTTAACTTAAGAAAGATTTTTTTTAAATATTTATTTTATTTTGTTTTCATTTTATTTTTTTAAGTTTCCCATAAATTCTCTAAACGTTTCCTCCATTAATCATTTATCCGTAAAGGAAAATCAGTTTCCGGCTTCCACCAATTCTGAAATAAGATTATAAAGCTGTATAACGGGCTTTAAGTGGGCAATTATAACAAAATAAAAATTAATTTTAATATTAATTTTTTTAGTTAATATTGTATGTTTGTCTGCTAAACATGTTTTGTTAATATCAAAATATTTACCGGGGTACTGTTATCAACTGAGAAAGTGGTAATTTCGATTTTAGGAAACTAATTAATATTCTGTAAAAGATAATAAGTAACGTTTTCAAAAATGACAATCAGGCAATAGAAATTTATTTTTAGAAATTAGTTAATGAATTTCGAAAATAAATAGTTGTGTCGGTTTTTTAAAGATAAACGACTTTAACAAGGACTTTTAAAGGAACGCCTTTTGATATTTTCGGTAATTTGGATAAGGTTATTGTATATTTTCGTTAATTATTATAGTACATTTATATAGATTAGGAAACATTTCTCATTTTAGGTGCGTTCGAAATTATGTAAATACGTGGCAGCTATAGTTGTTTTTCAGTCTATTCTTCCGTCAGTGCGTCTGTCCGTCCGTGTGTCCGAATATAACAGATTAAAATGTATCCAACCAAATAATTTGTAATTGAAAAAATTTTCTTTGTTGCATTATTTTGTCGTGTCTTTTCAAATTTTATGAAAATCGGATGCATAGTTTAATTCGAAGGATAACCAAAAGTATTCCGTTGTATTACGTCCAATGCTGGGCTAGTTTATTTTAATGGTGTTATTCAAGCGCATTTTAATGTTGTTAAATTCTCTAGAATATAATAAATTTGATATACATCTATGAAATATATACTAAAATATATATTTTGTACAATATGTGGTGCCATTAATAGTAGTTATTAATTTACAGTGTTAAACAAAAGTATTCCATTGCACACTGAAATAGAGGAGACATTGTTTGGAGAGCATTTTACTAATGTTAAATTATTTCACATTTTATAAAATTGGTGTGTGTTGCTGGATCCACTTCAAGTTACTTCCTGTATAATGGAAGTCAGATCACTGTCTTGTAGTACGAAAGGAGCTCATTTGCTACGGTAGAGTGCAATTTTAAACATTTTTTAATTGCGTATGGTGCGTATTATAGACGATATAATATGTTTTTCGTGTTTTCCAATCAATAAAATAAATACTGTGACTTCCATATGTGCCTTATGCATGATCAATTACGGTTTAGGAGAAAGCAAAGCTTTTCCTATCCAATTTCCAAACTATTGTATGATGTGTTTTTTTCCGAAATTAAAAAGATAATAACAAATAAAAAAATTAATAAAAATAAAATCAAAACAATTTGTTTGACTCATTTAATTATTTATTTTTATTATTTTTTAATCCATATTCACCATTCTTTAAGAATAATTCAAAAGTGTCTTTTAAATAAATCTGAAAATGTTTAAATTTATTTTTCAGCAGAATCGTCTTTTGCTTTCAAAAGAAATATATATAAAAATAAAAATTACCATGTTGATAAATATTTCCGTAATTACTGTGTTGGCATTTTAAAAAGATAATTTTTTTTCTAAATAATGAATTAAAATATTAAACACGGTGGTATTTTTAAAAGTAACATAAAAAGCAAAGTACCGCTGTCTTAAATTTTTAATAATTATTTTTTCCTAACTAGAGAATAGAGATTTCCTTTTTTTGTTATAGTCAAATAAAGAAATTTTAACATGACATCGCTAGTCTTCTACATACTCTGAAAAGGTCAGACATAATTCTTTGCATCATTTATTAGAGCATTTTTTTTACAATTTTTCAAGAACAAGTAATTACCGATTGAATAAGTTTTGACAGAAACTGGAAAAAAAAGAGAAATACACAATTGAGTAAAAAAAAAAAAAAATAGTTTATTAGCATAATGTTGAATATTCTTTTTCATTATTAATATCAAACGTTTTCAGATTATTTTGAAAATAGGAAATAGTTTCATTTAAATGCTTATTGGGGAGTTTATGTCAATACTGGTGATACCACGTTGTCAATATGAACCACGTTTGAGAGGAACCTAGACAGAACTGCGCATGGGCGAAAAGAGCGAGTCCATGTCAAAAATTGGTAAGTTAGTACCATCTCGAGAAGAGTTGGTTTCTTAAACAACCATAGATGTGTCGAGTTTTTTTTGGGGGGGGAGGGGGGAATACCTTTTTGTTTCTGTAATTGAATTATCTGTTTTTAAAATTACATTGTAATTCTGTCACACAAAATAAGCTATAAAAAGACAAGTATAATAAAAAAGACGATTTAAAGGTATGATTATTAAATTTAGCTTAATAACTTTTCACTCGCAATATAGCGCAACTTAATCTTTTAAGAAGTAACGGCAACATGGCGTGATTTTAAAATATACCAGATTAGCATTGTTTAAAATATGTTTCTTTACATTATTGTGTACATTATTTTTTTATATTATTTGCATTCATTAGATATGAATATGGCGCAAATATCATTATAAGATTTGGAACAATTTTTTTCCAACGTCAATTTGGCGAAAACCTCATTTTCGAATACTGGTTAAATATACATCTTTAAATTATTTTCTGTTATTTAAAAAAATAACAATAAATAAAACAATTTTTAAATACATTAAATTTTAATAACTAATAACAATAGAACAAAAAACATTTTATATAATTTCAATAAAAGAAAAGTTAAGGTAAATAAACAGTTTATCAAAAAATAAACAGCAATATCAGGGTTACCACATTAGTGAAAATAACGCCATTTTGACGCCAAGTAAATCCTAGTGAGTGTATGACATACATGTGCCCTGAATTTTTAGGTTGTCACAATTGGCGAATTTCTCGCATAGCCTCTAAGTCAGATGACAAACAATCGTTAAAACTGTGTTTTAGCTATAAATATAAATGTAAAAAAAGACATGCTTTTATTAAAATTGACAAAAATGAAGGAGAAAATATATATTTTGGAAAAGTTATTCTGAGAACTGATAGAAGGTGCACAATCTAATTAATTTAAAATAAAATTTTATTCAGAACAAAAAATAGAAAACAATATTTAATATCATTTCCATGAATACGTAGAAGCAATCTTGGCCTCATATGCTATTCCCTTAAGTCTGAATGGAATCGGCTTGGCATTCTGCCAAGTGAGGATATTAAAAAGGTGGTATATCTATATGTATGTATATATATATTTAAATATATATATATATATATAAATCTGTTTATTATTGAGTCTTTTATTTAAGTAAAATAAAAAATTGGGAATCAAAATTTTAACTTGAAAAAATATTTTACTCTTCAGAAGGCTATACATCATATAATTTTGAAAAATTTGTGATTTTATAAAAAAAAAGAAACTGTTTTAGTACCAAAAAAATCCCTTTCGGCATGGCCTATAGGCGGAGGTAGATTTCGAAAAGTTTTCATCTCAAAAAAAAAAAAAAAAATGCCTATCTTTACTTAAATGCCCATTTTGGCAATATATTTTGAATTATATTCTTACTTTATTTAAAAAATTGACCAATATGCTCATTATATAGTTCCTAAATAACAAAAAACTGTTAATTAAATTCGTTTGACAGCAAAATTGAATTTAAAAATGAGTCATAAAATAACCAATTTATTATTTTAATACATCCACAATTCTTTAATCAAGATCGCTTTGAGAAATTTTGTGCGACGTGCCCACTTTGACAGATTTTAAAATATATATATTCACCCTTTATCAAAAAATCGACGAATACGCACATTATATAGTTCCTAAGTAACAAAAAACTGTCAATTGAATGTGTGTCAGAGCAAAATTGGATTTAAAAATGAGTCATAAAATAACCAATTTGTTATTTGAATACCCACAGTTCATTAATCATCTCGCTTTGGGAAATTTTGTGCGAAGTGCCCATTTTGGCAGCCTTTTTTGAAATATATTCTGCCTTTATCAAAAAACTGGCCACTCCGTCACATTATATAGTTCCTAAATAAGAGAACCTGTAAATTGGATGCGTTTGAGAACAAAAAAAGATTTAAAAATGACTCGGTAAAAACGCAATTTCTTAAATTTCCTCAAATTTTAATCACAACTTCGTGAAATTCTGTTCAAAATACCCTTTTTGGCAGCCTTTTAAAAAATATATTCTGCCTTTATCAAAAAACTGGCCAATACGTCAAGTTATATAGTTCCTAAATAATAGGACCTGTAAATTGGATGGGTTTGAGAACAAAAATGAATTTAAAAATGACTCATGAAAAACGCAATTTGTTATACTTAATGAATTTTTTAATGATGAAAACTTCGGGAAATCTGTTCAAAATACCTTTTTTGGCAGCCTTTTTAAAAATATATTCTGCCTTTATCAAAAAATTGGCCAATAAGTCGCATTATATAGTTACTAAATAAGAGGATCTGTCATTTGGATGCGTTTAAAATCAAAAATGAATTTTAAAATGAGTCAGAATATAAGCAGTTTGGATTTGAGGTTTTTTCTCCAACTCCTATTTTTGTTTAATTTATTTTTGCTATAAGAATTGGTTCTATGAAAAACTTGTCAATATAAAAGTTGTAGATATTATTGTGAAGATGTAAAATAAATTTAATTAGATTTAATTGCTTAAGAATTGAGTAAGTTATGGGATTTTTTCTTTTTCCTCCCCCCTTTTTCTTTTCGTTTTTAATTTTTTTCATCGGTAAAAATTGGTCCTATCAAAAACTTGTAAATACAAAAGTTTTAGATAATATTGAGTACATTTATATAAAATTTAGTTGGATTTGATATCTTGAGAATTGACGAAGTTATGAATTTTTTTCTCCCAAAAACCATGTTTTTTTCGCCCCTTGAGCCCATTTTTAACTTTATCAAAAATCTGCCACGCATAAACTTTTTCCTATTTTTTAGAAGTAATATAAACTTTAAACCGATTCGATATCTATTTTAATTAAAAAGTTATCGCGTTTTTTCTGTTTTCACAAAAACCCTCCTAACTTCCACCCCCTTTGTCCGATTTTGCCCATTAACGAACTTAACCGAGATTTTATGCCCCTTGATTTTATGTAAAAGTTTGATGAAGATCTGAGCATAATTATGGAAGTTATCGTGTCTAGAAGAAAGTGATATACACCGATAGATAGATAGATAGATAGATAGATAGATAGATAGATAGATAGATAGATAGATAGATAGATAGATAGATAGATAGATAAACTTTTTTACTGATGGTAGTTTTGGGGTCTAGGAGTCATGATTCGTGTAGATCCGCAAAAATTTTTCAGAAATTCCAACATGGGAGACAATGCAATAGGTAGTATTTCATACGAAATCTACCTAAAACACGCAAGAGAGGATATAATTGTAACGTTTAATTTTGTTATTTCTTTCATATAACTCATATTTGAAAGTTATTATAACTGTATTTAGTTAACTGCATTTTATTTTTACTGAATAAATATAATGTTATAATGTTATTCAATAATGTTATTTTGTTTTAAGATTAATATCCCAGTAATATGAAACACTGTACAAATGCTGTCTGTTGTTGACTTTCGAAAGAAAGCCATTACGGAAACTATCGGTATGTTTTGATCAATCGTGATCTACATCAGTCAAAACAAAATTCATTTTTATGAGAATAGCATGTATACGCGTAGAAAAATTAAGATGATTATAAAAAGAGTTTTCTTCGATCTTCCTTATAATTCGCAGAGTTTTCCATGTAAGACAAACAACATTTTACGTAATATCCTGATATCAGAATTAAAAAATAATAAGAATTTTATGAAAAACAAGTAGATTTACCAAATAATGTATCACTGCGCATGCGTGAACGCAATCAAAATATAATTTTCGTAATGAGTTACCCAAATGCATATAGCAACTTTTGTGAAAGTGTCAAAAACACAGCTTGAAAATTCTGAAAATTATCATTGATAGAATAAGCTCAAAACTCGTTATTCCTTAAATGAAGTAAGAAGATGAGATGCTGTACCAAAGTACACCAGTACGTGTTACACTGTGTATGTTATAGTGACAATAATCAATTTATATAATTTTTTAATGGTTTATATAAAAATTAAGTTAAATAAATAAATAAAAAGTTTAACATCCTCTGGTTACTCAATACAATTTCGAAAAGTAAATGTTCGTTATTGAATTTTAATAAATTTATTTCTATTTCTTATAGCAAACTGTTTTCTATTTCTTTGAGCACAGACATATAATATTTCGACGAGTAAGCAATTTTGTGTTCTTTATCATCAGATATAGGATATTTCTTAAATTTGTTAATTTGTTTTTAATTGACCCCGCCAGTTGTTGATGTCCTTCTAGTTTTTGATCAATGTTGCAGGAGTTTCCTCTTAGCCCGAACAACTTTGAAGAAATTCCGTAGTAGTTATTGCTGCCACCACCGATATAATTTAGGTGATATCGGTCACCCACTGAGAGGATTGTGTAAATGAAAACCAACTCTTTCAATTAACAAAATTAACAGTTTATTTACACTCTATGTACACGATATAAAATACTATTTACACTTATAACTCGGATGTAGGTGATCATTAAATTAAATACAGTAAAAGTTGGCTGTGTACTGTTCAAATTACATACTATCCCTCTCACTCTATATAAGTTTGATTAACTTCACTGGAGATCAATTTGGAATCTCCCAGCACATGGGTTCTTCGCCTACGCTGTCCGACCAGAGCACTACACCTAGAGACACCCGTCCACACTGCTCTCTCGGACTGAACTGACTACCTCTCAGCCAAACACTGCCCTTCTCAATTCCTGCTTTTCCCCAATGTAAACCCCCGTACGGAGTTCCTCCATTGCCTGCATTCCACGTCGTTTCCGTGATTCGTGGAATCCCTTTATTTGCTCATCTTTTACAGACATCACTGAAGGACGAACACTCCCCTCTGCAACCTTCTTTTTCCTCTCACTACACCTGTACATGTTCTTATTCACTTCAGTTTTAGACAAAGAAAGAATGTCACCTTGAAACTTCAGTACACAGCCCATACAATACATAAAATATTATGATAAAAATAACATAAATTCCAGGTCTAATAGAAGAATGTTTTCTCAGAAACTGACACCACCCATCTTAGCGGAAAATATGCCATTTAGGGGCTAATTTTCCCCCAAACATACAGTAATATCACAGAAGAGTTCAATAGTCGCTTTGCAGGTTTCTTCATTATGCTTATTACATAGGTATTTCCAGGTGTCTGAACATTATCTACTTACATCTCTAATGAACCTTGCACTAAAGTTATTATTACATAAACACTATACATGCAAATACACTATTATAAACACAAAATTCAAATATAATTACACATACAAAAAAAATTAAGCACGTGATGACATCCCTTTAAGGTTGTCCACTACTTGGTCATTGATGCCGATAGGCTAGCAATTGTGGGCTAGCAACTGTGGGCTAGCAACTGGCTGTTCTTCCCAGCTCTTCCTGTGTAGCCTAGAAATTGCATCAGCATTCAAATGTTACACTCCTGGACGATGAGAAATACTCAGGTTCCAGCATTGCAAGGCAAGAGCTCATCTAGTGAGATTGGGGGACCTTGGGGTTGTTTCAATGAGAAATGTTAATGGATTATGATCCGTTATGATCTCAATTTGAGATCCATAGGTCCACTTTTCAAACATTCGCAACTCGAAGAGTACACTCCAAGCCTCTTTCTCTATACTCGGCCAAGCACGTTGAGCCCCTGACAATTTCTGTCTGGCAAAAGCTATCGGTTTAAACAGACCCTTTTCATCTTTTTGAGTAAGACAACATCCTACTGCCAGGTCGGAAGCATCGGCGTGAAGCTGATATTCCCGGCCTACGATAGGTGTAGCCAAACGCGTCACTTTATATAATTCACCTTTAAGGGCTTTAAATACTTCTTCATCCCTTTCATCCCATAGTACAGTATTTTTAACCTTCCCTTTTGTTAATTCGGTTAAATGTATAGCAATTTCTGCAAAATTTTGAATATAAGATCGGTAAAATCCCATTAATCCCAAAACAGATCTAACTTCCTTGTTAATTTTTGGTCTCTTTAAATCCCTTATTGCTCCTTTTGCTCCTCATCAGGTGCAAGCGTTCCACCCCTAATTACATGACCTAAACACTTAGTCAATTTTCCTCCAAATTTACATTTATCCAGCCTAATCGTAAAATTTCTATTTTTAAGTTTTTCTGACAGACCTAACATGCTTACAATGTTCTTCCCAGGTGTCGGAGAAAATGATGACATCATCAATATATGCTTCCACATACCTCCGATGACCTTAAAAAACCTCATTCATCACCTCGCCCCTGATAAACTAAAAGGCATAGTATGCTACTGATAAGTTCCGTTATGCGTTGTAAAAGTTGTCAAATGTTTGCACTCCTCAGCCATTTTAATCTACCAATAGCCCCTCAATAAATCAATCGAAGATAAATATTTAGCTGACCCCGCAGCATACATGATTTCTTGCGAATCTTTCATCGGAATTGTTGGAACCTGCGTTACTGAATTTAAAGCTTTATAATCTATACAAAGTTGCTCTAACAGTTGCGTCTTTTTTCGCCACGCAAACAATTGGATGACTAATTTCAGCATTTGACACTTTGATTAGATTTAATTCTAATAAATCCTGAATTTGCCTATCTACTTCCTCTTTATAAGCTACAGGTACACTATATAACTTTGGCTTTTTTATTGCCGCACCTGATTGCAGGTCAATGCGGTGTTCCCCTACTTCTGCTCTTCGTACAAGACACAAAAATACCTCTTTATTCTCCCTCAAAATGGACTTTATATCTTTGACTTGACTATTAGATAACCCTTTTATTTCAAACCTCTCTATGTCTCGTTCTGCCTCTTGTTCCCGGTTCAAAATAGGAATTTCCCCCAACTTCTCCAAATTCCTCATCACCTTCAAAAACAATATTGACTATATTACACTTAGCAAGAAATTCTCTTATTTTATTTTTGTGCACGCGCTTCCTTCTCCCGTCGGCTAACTCAACTATAAACGAATGCTGGTTTCGTTTTTCGACGATAGTTGCCGGCCCTTGCCACCTTGAATATAACTTATTAGTTGAATCGGGGATTAATAGTATTACTTTATCGCCTACTTCAAGCGTTTTTTTCTTTTGACCTTAAGTTATAATGATAGACCATTCTATTTTGTTGCACCTCAGACAATAATTTTGCCTCATTTGCGGCTCTCTCTAAGCGTCCCCTAAGTTTATTTAAATACTCATGAATCGATATAGTATGTAACTGTGGCCCCTTATTTTCTCCTGCCCAGGATGACTTGAGAATTGATAAAGGACCCTCCGGCGTTCTACCATATATTACTAGAAAGGTGCGACTCCCGTCGTAGAATTTGGGACTTCCCTATACGCCCATAATATAAATGGTATTTGTCCATGCCATCTTTTCCCTTCTTCCCTAATGGTGTGATGTAACATACGTTTAAGAGTCTGGTTAAAACGTTCCACAAGACCGTTAGACTGTGGGGTCGAAAATCGTGGACTAGTGTCTAACCTTTTCTCAAATTCTTTCGTTACGTCGGCAGTGAAATTGGTTCCATTATCTCAGGCGATTATACTTGGAATTCCTGTCCTCATAAATATTTGAAGCAATGCATCACACGCGGTTTTAGCAGTTAAACTTTTAATGGGGATTGCATCCGCCCATCTGTTATGTTGATCAATTAAGGTTAGTATATACTGATGCCCTTGTGAACTTTTAGGATCAATAGGCCCAATTAAATCAATATTAACTCCCTGAAATGGAAGTTGTAGCCGCGATACTGGGGAAATAGGAGCTCTATCATTCACTTTAACCCCTCAAGTCAATTGGCACTCTGAACATGACTCACAAAATTGTTTAGTTTCTTTCGCCATCCCCTCCCAATAAAACAAATACCTGATTCTCTGTAACGTTTTCTTGGCTGCATGATGCCCTCCAAATACCGAAGTATGCGCTAATTTTAAGATTTCTTCCCTTCTTACCTTGGGTACTACTAATTGCGCTATAGTTTCGCCTAACAAATTCTCTTTGTGATACAATAAACCGTTTACAATATAATAATCCCCTTTATCCATTTTAGCAAATTCCCAAGCTCTTTCTAACGCTTTACATTCCAATTGGGATTTCTTAAACATATCTGAATTGCTAACAATAGCTTTATTATTTTTCTCCATTTCTGTTTTTTCTGCATTCTGACTTTGTACATTTTCCAACCTCGCTTCTATTGCGTAAACATTACAATTATCGCTACTCATACCTTCCTTTTCACTCGAGTTATCAATAATAATTTCCGAACTTTCTAGTTCATGGGACTCTAGCAATGACTCCTCGCGGGTGACACCCCTGACAACTGATTAATCACCTTGGGATGTAAAATTACCTGCTCATTAATATTATCGGTTACTGCGCAAAATATTTCCTGATGAATTATAATAGTTTGTCTTTAGACACTCTTTGTGCGGAGCTACCGGTTACATTTCTCTCGTATCGTAAAATTTACTTGGACTAACTCGTTCATGTATATTGACGATTACTATAAGCAGGCTTTTATGTGAAGCACACAAGTCAAATGCATGCTGTCAAATAATAATAATAATAAAAGGCGACTGTGCGCAGCTAGTGTGATATTGTTTTTAATAAACTAATACAAAAGGACGAATGGATTGGTAATAATTAAGTTAACGTGCATGAATTAATTCAACAACAGTTACCATAATAGTTTTTCAAAAATTTTAAATTAAGGAAATATATTAAATACATAGTAGCCCTGACTTTATTTGATCTACAACACGGTCACCATATATTGCAAAAAGTGTGGGTAACATAACTGAATTGTTCATTCTTACCCTTTTCTTTATTTTCCTAGAAATTCTTAAATTTTAACAGGGGATACAGCATTGATAAATGGAAAAAAAATTACCTTAGGTTCAGTGTCAATATTTGCTTATCCTGATATATATTCTCAGCCCTTATAGATAAGCTCACATAAGCAAATAAAAAATGTAATTTAAGTTTCAAATTAAATATATATATATATATATACATATATAAAAGATTAAAGGAATATCTGTACTGATTTTTCATTTTGTGCTGCAAGAAATTGAATGATAATGAATAAAGAAATGCTTTTGTGTCCTCAAATTAAAAATAAAAAGTGTTTTTCTTTGAAGAATAAATAGTAGCTGTTTTAATAATATCTTCAAAAGAAATTGTGGCCAAAGATGGTCACACAATGCACTCATATTGTTTTAAAAAGCAAACATTTATTGCATTGACTAAATAAAGAATTTCATTTCAAGATCAATTAAAATCGAGAATTAATCACCTTGCGTAACATTATTAGATGAAAAAAATACATTTGAAATGAAAACAATATATGAGTACGCTATGTGAATCCTTTGATATGAAACTTTCTGTTAAAAAGAAGAAAAAAAGAAAGAAAGAAAGCTTTAATCTTCTATCCCCATTTTACTGACCGTATTCAGAATTTCAAAACAAAATTTAAAGATTTAATAAATGAAGCAAAATATGGATTTTATTGAAATGTAAAAAAAGATTTTAAATCACAATATGTTTTATTCTTTCCTAAACATAAAAAATAATGTATCTATATATAAATTCTTCAATAATTTCTATTTATTTTTCTTTGACATTAGCAATACACATCCTTATAAAGTGAAATAATAAATATAGTCTTCTTTATAAAGTTCATTAATAAATAAATAAATAAATAAATAAAAAATAAAAACAAAAATATTAATAAAAAAAATATGTTCTGTTTAAAATATCTTACAGGTACATAACAAAATGTCTTATTTTTTAGGCAATAAAAAATATACATAATACGAAAGATGTTTATAGGAAGAATTATAAAAAAAAAGAAACAAACGAAAGCATCTTCTTTCTTTTATGAATAAATAAAAGTTTTCAGGTAAATATAACTGAATAAAATGTTTTTGTCTTACTCAAACATTGTTGTTTATTATTATTATTATTTTACATACATTATTTTATTGTATTTTTTGTATTTTACTTTTTAAGTCATTAATCAAAACGGGGAAAAAATCACAGTAAATTCTTTTCTTCTAAATGGAACAAAATGAAAAAAAAAATAAATAAATAAAGTAACTTTCGAAGAACGCAATATCGGGGAGCCCATTGTGAATTTTTGCAACTTAAGCTTTAGAAGGAAAATTTTTAATCTACTCCCGAACCAGTATTTTACTCGAAAATGTCTGAATAACAAAATAACTAAAGTTAAAATGCCTCAAAAGAAAAAGAAATTCTGGGTTTTTATTTAAAAAGGAAAAAAGATTATCTATCCCAGTATTTTCATTTTAAGTTATATGTTTTAAACAACAAAATTTGTCAAAAGATTTTGAATGGCGATCACCATTATATCTGTAATTTAATTTTCCTTTTATTTTAGCATGATACTTCTTTTTCAGATTCAAGAATAAAAATGGTTTTCTTATTATAATTCATCAATCAGAATGTCAAACTAGTGAGAATGGTCGAGATACCTATGAAATTATTAATAAAGTGAAAACTAAATACCTCTGCTGTAAGCAAGTCATTCAGTATTATCTAACTGGTCATGGTAGTTTCCCTAAATTATAAACACGTTTTTAAACAGGTTTAGTAAACAACCAAATCATAACTGTGACTGTGGAAAAGTGGGGAATGTGCTACATTACATATATGCCAGATGCTCATTCATGCCATTCTTTTTTAACTTTGATCAAAGTAAATCGGTGAGATATAACTTAAGACGCACTATTTTAAATCGAAATAATTATGAAAACTTCAAAGATAACTATAATGTGCTGAATCAAATGTACACTTTTATAAAATATAAATTTGCAGGTCTTATTGTATTGGCATTTCACTAGGGGAACTTGATATGGTCAACGTTGAACTCTAAAATATTCTTTAAAGACTATAACATATTGAATAATAATTATAGACTTGGGAAATGACTCTTGAGTAGCTGCGCCTTTGTGGACTATTGTAAACTGTAATGCATTTTAATTTGTGTTTTTTTTCCTCAGTTAGTTATCCACAGCTATGCTCTTTTTCTCCTTTTTTTCTCAATTAGATATCTTTAACTGATTGTATTTTATATTTTGTCAGTCGTTTTTGTCCACTGGCACCTTTTGACTATCACCATGCTTTGTATTATATTTATTTATTTTATTTTATGTTATCGATTACTGTTCATAGTTAATTTTCTATTTACAGGTGCTTAATCTTATGATTGTTATTATTACTTTTGTTTTGTCTTGTTTTTATCTTAGTTGGCGGTTACTGTAAACCACCAGTTCCTGTGACTCTATTTTGTTTTCTATATAAGACGATACTTGTGTGCTATTTTATTTTTATTCCAGATACAGTGCGTGTCAAAAGTTTAAGCACAACAGAAAATTTCCAAATAAAATTTTATTAATGGTGAAAGTTACTTCCTTTTCACATAGCCTACAAATTGTAGTTTTAAAAAGATAGTTAACAGATTCATGCTATAAAATTTATGTTAAATAATAAAATTTATCAAAACAACAAAAATGAGTGTGTCAAAAGTTTAAGCACAGTAGTTTTTTAGTCTTTAGCAGAACAAGAATAAAAACAAATTAATACTTGATTATTGCTCCTTTCTGCTAAATTACTTTAAATATACGATCTTCCATAGTTAAAATGAGGTTCTGTATTGTTTCTGGTTCATTTTTAAACCAAGCGTTCTCAATGGCATCTTTCAAATCTTTAACTGAAGAATACTGCTTTCCATTTGGATAAACTGCATGAGTGAGAATACCCCACATATTTTTATAGGGTTTAAATGGGGACTAATTGCAGGCCATTTCAAAACAGACACTGTTTTCGACTTAAGCCACGATGAAGTTGAGTTTGAGGTATGGATGGAAGCATTATCATGCTGAAATAACCATTTTTCTCCCCCTAAAAACCTCGTCCACAGGAAGGAAGCAAATGATTGGCTACCAAGTGTCTCTTGGTAGTTTTCAAAGTTTTCACGGTCACTGATGAGTGCTAGATATGTCTGACCATTGAAAGAAATAGCCCTCATACCGAATGATCGGCTAAATACACTCCTAGGTTCTTTACGGAGATCATGCCAATAGTACTTAAACCCATCAGGGCCATCGAGGTTCCATTTTGTTTTCATCACTGAATGTGACATTCAGCCACTTTTCACCAAATGACATATCTCGCCGGGACATTTAGTCCATAAACCTAACGGTAGGCGTCCCGGCTGGGTGTCTTGTTCCTTGTTCTTGTTATAATTCATCATTATTTCAAATATTTTTTGTTACCTATCTTTATTTACTGTATAAATGTTCTGTATTGTTTAAATAAAAATTGCTGGATGGGTCTTGCTGAGCTCAAAGCCATTGGTAGGCCTCCCCACATGTCTGAATCTGAATCTGAATCTGTTATAATTCATTACAAAAAAGGCTTAAAAACTGTTCTACTTAAAATATGTTGCAGGTACGGATCAAAATAATTTTTTGTAAGGCAATAAAATAAAAAAAAATGTAATGCGAAATATGTTTTTAGGAAGAATTAACAAGGAAAAAAGAAAGAATAAGTACCTTCTTTATTTTATTAATAAATAAAATTTTTACAGATAATTACATCTAATTATGAAGTTATTGCCTAACTGCTACATTGTTGCATTATTCGTTTCATATTTAAAAAGTATTCGTTTATTCTATTTTTTGTATTACACTCTTTAAGTCATTAATCAAAACGATAAATAACTCACAATATTTTTTTTTTATGAAAAAAAAAAAAATAAAGCTTCCGAAGAAAGCAATATCGGGGAACGCATTGTTAATTTTTGTAGCTTAAGCTTTCAAGTGAAAATTTTTAATCTTCTCTCGAAACAGCATTTTACTCAAAAAAGTCTAAATCACACACACACACACAAAAAAAAAAACACTAAAGATAAAATGCTTGAAAAGAAAAAGAAACTCCAGGTTTTTATTTAAAATGAAACGAGTACGAATCCAGTATTTCCATTTTAAGTCATATGTTTTAAACATCAAAATTCGGCAAAAGATTTTGAATGGCGGCCAATACATTTTAAGCCATTAATCAAATCGGAGAATAATTCACAGTAAATCCCTTTCCTCTACATAAAAAAATGAAAACAATAAAAACTTGCGAAAAAAGGAATATTGGGGAACGCATTGGAAATTTCTGTAGCTTAAGCTTTCAGGTGAAAACTTTTTTAATCTTCTTCCGAACTTACATTTTGCACAAAGATGTCTAAATCACCAAAGAAAAAAAACACTAAAGATAAAAAAGACCGAAAAGAAAATGTAACTCCTGGTTTTTATGAAAAATGAAAAATAATATCATTCTCGGTATTTGCATTCTAAGTCATACGTTTAAACAAAACAAAAAACAAAAAACAAAACAAAAAAAACTGCAAAAGATTTTGAATGACGGTTATCTTTATATACGTAATTTATTTTCAGTTGCATCTTTTTCAGATTAAATAACAAAAATGAACTTCTTGTTATACAAAAGGCCTAAAAACTTTTCTACTTAAAATATTGCAGTTAAGCACCAAAATTCTTCATTTTTTTCCTGCGATAAATTGAAAAATATGTAATACGAAACATGTTTATAAGAAAAATAACAAAAAAAGAAAGAAAGCGAAAATATATTCGTCCTTTTATTAATACACAGTCCAGTCACATTAATGTGACCACCTGTCAAAAGCCAGAATATCCACCTTTCGCAGAGCGGACTGCTGCGAGACGTGTAGGAAGAGAGTCAATAAGGTTCCTAAAGGTGTTCACTGGGATATTGAGCCATGCCGACTCTAATGCCGTGGCCAGCTGCGCTAGATTACGGGGTTGAGGATCCATGGCGCGAACAACCCGATCGAGATGGTCCCACAGATTCTCGATTGAGTTAAGTCAGGTGAGTTTGCTGGCCAGGGGAGGACGGTAAACTCATCCTGGTGCTCTTCGAACCACGCACGTACACTGGAAGCTGTATGGCACTTCGCATTGTCCTGCTGGTAGATGCCATCATCCTGAGGAAAAACAATGCTCATGTAGGGGGGAACATGGTCCGCAAGGACAGATGCGTACTTGTATTGATCCATCGTGTCTTCCACAATGATGAGTGAACCCAGAGAATGCCAGGAAAACATTCCCCAGACCATAATGCTCCCGCCTCCAGCTTGGACCGTTCCGGCAATAGTTGCAGGATATTTGCTTTCAGAGGTTTCACGCCTTATACGCCAACGTCCATCTGTCCGATGGAGCAT
The DNA here is from genome assembly GCA_964019185.1 of Maratus speculifer. NCBI lineage: Eukaryota > Metazoa > Arthropoda > Arachnida > Araneae > Salticidae > Maratus > Maratus speculifer. Next base: position 209,717,773 of record OZ025289.1, on the reverse strand, counting down.
AAAGCGCGATTCATCGGAAAACGCTACCTGTCGCCACTCAGTGGATGTCCAGCTGCGGTACTAACGTGTAAATTCCAGCCTTCGTCGTCGGTGAACAGCAGTCAGCATAGGTGCACGAACCAGGCGTCTGCTTCGGAGGCCCAGATGCAGCAATGTTCCCTGAATAGTAGTTTGGGAGACACTTTTGGTAGCCCCTTGGTTCATTTGGGTGGTCAGTTGCTCAACGGTAGCCCGTCTACCTGCCCGAACGCATCTCCGCAACCGTCGTTCGCCTCTGTCATCTATGGCCCGTGGTGCACCACATTTGCCACGTCGCTGATTTTGGACAGTCCCATTTTGCCATGAACGGTACACTTTTACCACGACGGCACGCGAACAGTTCACAAACTCAGACGTTTCGGAAATGCTTCCATCCTTGGCCCGAAAGCCAATGATCATGCCCTTCTGGAAGTCGGATAAATCGCTTCGTTTCTGCATTACGCCAACGATTGAAATGTTTTCCGAAGCCCTCACACACCCTTTATATACCCTCAACTGCACTGTGCTGCCACCTGCCTCCTGTGATTGGTTATTTAACGTCGACGTAGAAAGTACGTGGTGGTCACATTAATGTGACTGGACTGTGTAAATAAAAGTTTTACATACATTATATCTAATCATGAAGTTTTTACTAACTGCAACATTGTTACATTAATCTTCTTTATATTGAAAGATGTATCCTTTTATTCTACTTTTTTTATCATACTCTTTAATCCATTAATGAAAATGGAGAGAAATTCACTGTAAATCCTTTTCCTCTAAATAATAATTAAAATAAATCTTCAAAAGAAAGCAATAATCGAAAAAGCCTTGTCAGTTTCTGTAGCTCAAGATTTCAAGTGAAAATATTTAATCTTCTCTCGAACCAGCATTTTATTCAAACAAAACTAAATCACAAAAAAAAACACTAAAGGTAAAATGCCTCAAAAGAAACTGGGTTTTTATTTAAAATGAAACATAATATCAATCACAGTATTTGCATTCTAAGTCATATATTCTAAACAATAAAATTCAGCAAAAGATTTTGATTGGCGGTCATCATTATATATGTAATTTATTTATTTATTTATTTATTTTTTTAGAAAAACACATCTTTATCGGATTAAATAACAAAAATTGTCTTCTTGAAATTTAGCGGATTTTTTTTTTTTTTTTTTTCAGTGTACGCATAAAAATATTTTTTTCTGGCAATAAATTGAAAAATATGTAATAAGAAAGATGTTTATAAGAAAAAATAACAATAAAAGCAAGCGAAATTTTTTATTATATTAATAAAAAAAAGTTTTACAGGTAAAAATATCTAATCATGAAGTCTTGCCTAACTTCAACATTGTTGCATTACTTTTCTTTATATTTAAAAGGCATTGTTTTATTCTGTTTTTGTTATTGTTGTTGTTGTTGTTGTTTATTTTTTGTATTATGCTGTTTAAGCCATTAATCAAAAAGGAAAAAGAAATCACACTTAATCTTTTTTTCTCTAAATGAAAAAAATTGGGAAAAAATGAATAAAAAAACTTCAGTAGAAATAACGCAATATCGGGGGACGCATTGTGAATTTTTTACCTTAAGCTTTCATGTAAAAAATTTTAATATTTTCTCAAAACAGTATTTTACTCAAAAAAAAATGCTGAATCACGAAAAACACTAACGATAAAATGTCTCATAAGAAAAAGAAATTCTTGGTTTTTATTTAAAATAAAACAGAATATCCATCCCAGTATTTGCATTTTAAGTCATATGTTTTAAACAACATAATACTGCAAAAAAATTTTAATCGCTGTTGTCATTATATACGATTTAGGTTTAGTTTTAAAATAAAACAAACAATAAATTGTGTATTTAACACATTACATAAATAAACAGTTTTTTTTTTACAAATTGCGCTAAAAGAAAAGCATACATATGTATAAATATATTCATGATTTGATAAATGGTGGTAATAAATTTATTTTCCAATTACAATGAATCTTCATTTTGTCCAATAATTATTTAATATGTATTATATATATATAACTCTAATTCCATTTGTACGAAGTTACGAAGAATATAAAGAAAGAAAAACAATATTTACAGTTCTCGCAGCCTTCCTAAAGTTTTCGCAATATGCTACTTCCATTTTATAACAGTAATATTTATTTAAAACTTGTATTGCCGATGTTAAATGAATATATTGACATATGTATCGGTACTGTATTAAACGAATTTTATAATAAATTATTTTAATGATTCTTATTAGCAGCTTCACTAGATAAAGTTTAATGGAAAATTAATAGTTTTCTTAACTTCAAAACTTTTACTCATCGCTATTTAGGGCGATGTTCACAAAATTTCAAACATATTGCTGAAAGAGTTTTTCTTAGTTACAGTCTTTCTATAATTTCCAATCAACGATAACCGAAATCCAGAAAAAAAACATAGAAAGCTTTTCTTCTCAAAATGAAAAAAAAAAAAAAAAAGAAAAAAAAAAAAAAAGAAAAAAAAAAGAAAAAAAACTTTTCAGAAGATAGCAATATCTCACATAGTGCCATTCAAAATCGGGATTTTTTTTGAAATAATATTATTTTTGGCCTAGTTATATTTCCTTTGATTATCACGAAATCTCCATCTTTAAATAAAGCAAAAGTTAGTGTTCTTGAACATTGTAAACTATTTTGAAAAAGAAAATCTTATTGACAAATGTTTCATATATTAAAAAATAGCTGTATTAAGCGAATTTTATATTTAAAAAATAATAATAATGACACTTATTAGCACTTTCACTCCAGAAAATTTAATGAAAAATTAGTAATTCGCTTAACTCCAAAAATTTTATTTATCACAATTTAAGGCGATGTTGACAAAATGTCTAATATATTCCTTAAAGAAATTTCCTTACTTGCATTCCATGTCCAATTGCCAAATCAACGATAATTGTAATCGAGAAAACAATCACAGTAAACATTTCTTCTCAAAATGAAATCAGAAAGAGCTTTCTGAAGAAAGCAATATCCGGCTTAGTGAGTCCTAGTGCGGCCTAGTCCTGTCATAAAAGATCGTTTTTTTACATAATGGAAACATCTAACATTATTTTCAGCCTAGTAATACCCACTTTGGTTATCACGAAAACTCTGTCGTTAAATGAAGCGAAAGTTTGTATTCTTGAACAGTGGAAGATATTTTGAAAAAAAAAAGTCTTATCGACAAAGGTTTAGATACAGTATTAAACGATTCGATGTACTAAACTAATTTTATAACAAGATCGTAATAAAGATCGTTTTTTTATAAACGAAATATCTAACATAATTTTAAGCCGAGAATTGTCCACTTTGGTTACCGCGAAAAGTCTGTAATTAAATAAAGCGAAGATTAGTTTCACTAAATAGTGAAAGATATTTTTACAAAAAATCTTATCGGCAAAGATATCAGTACTGTATGAATAAATTTTTGAGTGGAATTTTGAAGTTTACAAAGATTAATATTTTGTAAAATTTGCAATGTACATGCAAACTTCTGAATGAATTAAAATTTAAGCATTTCGTAGCAGTTTAGGGCGTTATTGACAAAATGTCAACCATATTCCTAAAGAAATATTCAATTATTGCATTTCTCGTATTATTTCCAATAAACGATAAATGAAATCTAAAAATCAATCATTGTAAACATTTCTTCTGAAAATGAATAATAAATAAATAAATAAATAAATAAAAACTTTAAGAAGAAATCAATATCCGGCCTAGAGCCATACGAGATAAAAAGTTCTTTTCTTATAATCGAAATATCTAACATTATCTTCAGCCTAGTGACATTCACTTTGATTATCATAAAATCTCTTTCATTAAACAAAGCGAAAATTAGTATTCTTGAACAATGGAAGATATTTTTGAAAGCAAAAGCTAATCAACATAAATATCAGCACTGTATGAATATTTTTTTGTGTGGAATTTTGGAAATTTACGAACATCAACCTTTGAAGAATTTGCAACATATTGCTAAAATTTTAAACGAAATAAAATACTCCCTCCCCCCAAAAAATAAAAGAAAATAAAGAAAAATTAATTTTTATCAAAAATCAATCAAGATATATGTCACAATATATTTTTCTCTAAATAATAATATGTTAAAGATCACAGGACTTTTTAAAAAAATATTTATTGAGCATATTAATTTGGTATATTTGGACACTTGGTATATATATATATATATTCAATGCAACAATAAAAACATATTTATAATCCTTATGCAAAGAGAAAAATATATGAATGTTTAAAATAATACATAAATTGATTATTTTACAGGTCTAAGTTATTTAAATGATATGATTGATATGAAAATCAAAACACATGCATATAGATTTGTTTACCCTTTAATAATGATTAATTTCACTTTGAAAAATAGCTCTAAAATATTCTTAAGAAAACCCACCGTAAAGTTTTATTATATCCCTATCAATTTTATTATTTTTAACAAAGTACACTATTCTTTAAAAATGTAATCTAAATCCTGAACAAAACATAGTACATTTATTTTACACTAAATAAGAAAAAAAAATAGTAATTTTCAAAAGCAATATCTGTGATTGCATTGGAAATATTCTGTGTAGAAATTTAAAACTAAAGAAGTTTAATACATCTTAGGTCTGATATTACAAACTAATATATAAATTTTAAGAAAAAAATTTAATGGGTAGTAAAAAAAATGGAAAATTAAACACAATATGCATCACAACAATGATATTCCAAGCAATATTTTAAAATACTCAAATTAGAAAACTAGTTAATTAAGCTATCCCTATATGAATATTTTTTTTATTATAAGAAGAAAGTGTGTTTTACAAATTTTATTGGGGTAAAAAATGTTTGTTAAACGTGTAAAAATTTAAACTCTTAAGTATAATTATATGAAATCTAAATTGGAAATTTTAATTAACATTAAATACATTAATTTTGGAAAAAAAGTTATATTTAAAACAAACGTCAGGTTCAGTAGACATTTACAGATAATGTATTTTAGATCTAAAGAGTTAGAGGGATGTTATTTTCCATTAATTATGCCACTTGTGAAAAAAGAGAAAAACCTGTCTACGAATTCTTTTTCTTATAAAATTACTTTATTTTTATGTAAAAATGATTTTTTTTTCAAATGCAAACCTCGGTAAATAAACACATTTGAAATTATATATACTAGAATCTAGCATTTGTATCTCGATGCTGATTTAAAAATAATTGTGTTCAAAAATATCTGTGTGTACGTGAAAACCCTTTTAAAACTCTCCTGACTATCCCTATGACTTAAAAGTTTCTTTTTTGTATTAATCACTCTAAGTTGAGAAACTGATTGTAGCATCTTCCTGCTTTTTTTTCTTTAAATATTGTGCCTCATTGTAGTAGAGAAAAAAAATTTAAAGAAATGTTTTACTAAAATAGTTGTTTTGTATTTGTCAATTTAATAAAATTGATGTAAGCTAAAAGCACTGTCTTTTATTAAATAAGTTTCGTTCGAATGTTGATAAATAATCTATATTTTTTACTACTAGTTTAAAAACATTGGATAGTTGAGAATATGTTGGTTAAATATGAATGGAAAACATTTATTTGATTTTACTTACTTTATTTAGCAAATGGTTGAAAATCTTTAAACAGGTGTGTGTGTGATATTAGTTAAAAAAAGGATGTAAATATTAAGTAAGCACACATAATTTATTAAAATTCTATGGATCTAATGGAATAAATTTTCTTATGGTTATAAGAAGATATGATACTACTAGGTTATCCCGTCGACCAAAAAGTTATCGCCAAACTATAAGATTAAATGCCAATAATGGATGATCGTGAATGTCACATTCAATGACATTAAATACGATTCACATGTTTAAAATGTCATTAAGTGATGTTTATTTCAATTTTATATTAATATTTTTATTAATATTGTACTAATTATTTGTTTTTTCGTTATTTAAAATAAAAATTATGTCATTATGCGTAATTTGGCTATTAGTTTGGCGATTTATATAATTTGGCGAAATTGATCGACGGGATAACAGAGTAGTACCGAAGATATTTAATGTATCTTAAGAAGTTGAAATTTGTATGGTTTGTATTGTTAATTCTTAAACAAAACAGTTTCTTATATTTTTTCCGCAGTTCATTTATTTTCATTTTTGATGAAACTTGCCATTTTTTTTTCTAATAAGATGTATAACTATCGAAACAGGAATAAAGGAATATATGAATATCCTTCCTATAACTTTGCGCAAAAATCGAAAAATTAAAGTTGTACAGGTGAAAAAATATGATTCCCTATGTGAGAAAGTTTCCGGGCAACGTGTGTCATTATGAATGGATAATTGTTAGGGCCTTGGCGTGCTACACTAAAGACCCGACAGCTTATTTTTTGCATGAAAAAAAAAAAAGAAATTTAACAGATTAAAATCGTTACAAAAACACTATATTCCGAATATGTAAATGTGTAGTTTTATATTACTTGAAAAATTTGCCTATTTTTTTCCATATAATTCCATCATTACTGAAATTTTTACGAAAACTAAAGATTATAAACATTTCTACCTTAAGTACCAAAATAGGAAGTAACATTGGTGTAAAATGCAGAATCAAATCATAATATGTGTATTCCGTTTGTGCCAGAAATTCAAATAAAAAGTATTTTTTTTAATATTCTCTTGTGTTTTTTGTTTACTTAAAAAACTCTAAATAGTAATTTAAAAAAATTGTAAAATATATATATATATATATATATATATATATATATAAAGCAAATCTTATGGAAAAAGAAATTTTAATAACACAAAAAACAATTTATTCATTTTCAAACATCGAAATTAATCTCAAAAATCTCCATCAACTTTTTTTATATTATTAACAAATAATATTTTTATCGCGTGTTATCCTATGAAAAGATAAATTCGTTTTATGATTAATATATATATATATCAACTGAAAAATGGTATATTTACATTCTTTTACTAAATCATTAAACTATTCTAACGCAAACTAATTAGATAGAAATAACACATTGTTTTCTTAATACTAATAGAAATGTGTAACATCAAACATAATTGTTTAATGCGAACGATCAATAGTAAAAATAAAAATAAGGCTTGTTTCTTTAAAAAAAAATCTACATACTTAATTTGTTCAGATTCTGTAACACAATACAACTACATTACTTACTGTCTCTTTTTTTCGCATTTCTTATTTAATAACTTTTCAGCCATTAATCAAAATCAGAAAAAAATACAGTAAATCCCTTTTACCAAAATGAAAAGAAAACTACAGAAGAATCCAATATCTGAGCACGCAGTGCTGTGACGTCTTCAACAAAGAAAAAAAAAATTTCCTGCGAATCTGCAATTTACTCATAAAACTCCAAATCACAAAAGAAAGAAATGAAGCAAAATACAATCCTTTTAGAGAAAATGAAACAGAATATCAATCATGATATTTTTTCTGGAAGTGATGCATTTTTAAACAGAAAAATTTTGAATGAAATGGTACTTATATATATATATATAAGTAAGTTAAAAAATCTAAATATAGCTTCAAGCAAGTCATTTGTTAAAATCTCAAAAGATTATTATTTCGGGAATCCATTTTACTGCAATTAATGAGAAGATATTAAGTGCCAAAAATATTTTTCTAAATAAAGAGTAATTCAGAATGGTATATCTTAGGCAGCAATTAACTTAGAAATTTGTGCAATTTTCCATCCTAACTGTCAATTGCAGTTAAAGCAACAATATTAAGAAGAACCCTTAAGACTAAGATATGACGATTGCCAAAGATAAATGCTAAATCATTACTGTATCGAAGCAGCTATGTTTTAATATAATTTTTATCTATATAAATAGTAATACTTACCTTTTTTTAAAGCGGAAAAAATAATTTATGTATTAATATCATCTGACTCAAGCTATTCAATATTAAAACTGTACTGCTAGTAAAGTTTTTTTTTTTTTTTTTTTTTTTTTTTTTAATTCAGATAACTTGACTGGTACAACTTTTCCCATATGGTAAAATTCCCCTTATTTTTGCCTTAATTACTATGCCATTAAGTAAGGCGATTTAAGGAATTCATTAAGTATGGTCATTAATTAAGGCTATTTAAAAAGGTTGTTGGCAACCAAGTTATCTGAAATTAAATAAAAGTAGCCAATTGGCAGTTTTATTTTGAATTCGATATTTCAGCATTTTACCGATGATGTGTTGATTTTGATGAGTTGAGCCTTAATTTCTTTTTTATATTACGTGCTTATTCACACACATGTGTTATAGTAGTATGATTTACAACTCCTCGTACAATATTTTCTGGAATTTTGAAGAGGAATATGATAATCCTTGATTGTTTATGCATGTAATTTTTGCGTTTATTTCCATATATATGTTATGTAGTAGGATTAAATCACATTGTACAAAATTTGATGGGGAGTAAAAAAAAAAAAATGCTAAAGCTCAATTTTTTTATACATGTATCCTTTGCGTTTATTTCCACACGTATGTTATGTAACAATGATATAAAACATCACGGACAAAGTTTGTTGGAAAGTGAAGAGGATTATGATAATAAACATGAATTAATTAACACACCAGAAGGTTCGGAAATGCATACCTGATGTATGTTTTTCGTAATAATACTACACCAGATACAAAGACGGACGCAACAAAACGCCATTTTAAAGGAAATAGGATATTTAATGATATACAAGCTTTTATTTTACTATGATAAAATTTAGCTGCTTTATTGAGAAAAAATGTAAGTAAGAACTTGCTATAAATAGTTTAATAAATACATTTACCTTTAATTTTATATTACGCAATACAGAGTAGTTTTGATATTATTTCGTCGTCTTTTCTTCTGTTTATTTTCATACCATCATTATTTTTATAGTTACATACAAAATCCGTTTTAAAATAAAATAAATATCATGGGATATAGAAATTTTAATACATTCTTATATTACGGAAAGAAATAACAAAAAATAATGATAACTCATTACGTGCGAGACAACGAGGATTTGTGGGATTCTTTGAACATATTCCTAATAGTAATGTATATTTAATTTTATCTGGAGCTTTAAGATAAACCTAAGGATAATGTTGTTGGTTTAGAAACATATCTAACTTTAAAATGAGTTATTTGTTTCGAAAAAAGAAATATAGGATTTGAATAAATATTTCTTTTAAGCTAAATACAATTTTCTAAAGAAAAACATCTAGTATTATTCTGTATCAAGATGAAGTAAGGTTGTTCAGACTAGATAGATTAAAAAAAAAACTTAAAAAAAACTAAAGTGTTTTTTTAATATCAGGTCTTTCTGTTATGATTGTTATATGCCATTACGAAATTCAGTAAATTTATATTTTTAATTTTTCATTGATATTATATGGGGACATGTGTTTCAAAAATACCCTTATCTAAAATTATAAAATCTTGTTTTTCTATCAATTGGTAAAGAGAGCGTATTGACAGATCTTCACCAAAAACATGCGAAAATCTGAAAAAAAGTTTTTATCTGTTGTTTCTTTGTTCTTGTCATTGAAAACTGTTGATTTATAACGGAAACCAAAGAACAAAGCCAAGCATTTTTGCCGAGATCTCTAAATTAGATTGTTTGGCTGAATCGATTTTTGAAATATCTTTGAATAACTTTTAACTATTATAAATTTATTTTTCGGATACTTTGGCCCCCTTTCTTCATCATACAATACTTCGTATCCAATTGAATCCGCTTTGATATTAACTGCAAAAATTATGTAGATACACCTGTATTAAAGACTCAAATTATAAGAATAAAAAAAGTTAAGTTCTTAAATATGGTTGAAAAGTGACGAAATAATCCCAGTTTACGGTACTTAAAGATAAGCGTTAATAAACATATTGAAAAAATATATAAATTTCCCAATGTATAAACTAATGCAAAATCCTAAAAATAAACTCCAAATAATTAATATCCATTTACTCAAATGTATTCCACATTTCTGGTGTCTCTGTAAACAAAACATTATTGCAAGCTGCTTTATTTTCACAATGGCTCATTCTACAGTAAAGTGAAAAAATGATAAACGTATATTAATTTAATAGTTATGCAAGTTTATTTACCAGTGTATACGTTTAGACGTACTCAAGCAAATTAATTGAAGTCAAGAACAGTTTTGAACAATTTTGGAAACATAAAATGTTATTTTAATCAATAATATGGACAAACAAATAAAATATGATTGTTGAGAGATAACATTATTATAAGCACATTTGTGACGCTCAACATTTTAAGTTTTTATATGGCAAAATATGAGTTCCGCAAGTACGTAGCATTAGTAAACCAAGCAGAAAAAACAATGCCAGTATCTATGGATGGAATGTTGATGTTAGACCTTAGATGAAGCACATCGGGGCGACAACAATCCTCACCAGATGGACATATTTAAGATCGGCATCCAACACAATCAACAGAACTGTGGTGGAACCAGCCAACATACATTAAAGCCTAGTTATGACTTGAACAAAATTCCCCCGCGAGCATATACTGGAACGAATGTTGGTGATCGGAAGTCGATATGCAAAGCAGAGACCTTCTTTAGTGAAGACAATAAGAAAGTTGCCCCAATTCTCATAACACACAAGAATAAATTCTGTATGATTCCTCACCTGAAGTACACAGTTATGATTGTCTCAGACTACTCATGCTGAAAAGAACAATACGCAGTTTTGCCCTGTCACTTGAAGGAATCACAGTAGTCTACCTCACTCAAGTAGCTGAGTCAGATTTACAGAATAGCATCGGCTTTACTTTCTTTTACCATATAGTAAATAGCTGATTTGGGATTCCCATACTGTTGAAATCGTTTCGAATAGAATTCCCTCTGAATTCTTTACCAGGTATAAAAGCTCCTGGAGATGACATCGCAGGTCCTCGCTTCCCTACAAAGATAAATCAAGGGACCGTCACTCATAGATTTCTTTCCTGATCTAATTTGATACAATATTCCACACTAGACAGCGACACTCGGACAAGGCTCCTCACCATTTCCTAAAATCGAAGGGAAAGTGAAGACCACCTGCAAGGTCGTCTACGCAGGACGTTATTTAATTTTAATAACATGATAATCAATAAGAATTTTATTTGTTGGATATATTTGGTACGTATATCATGCAACTCCAACATCTAAACAATAATATTCCTAAACTACAGACTCTACAAACTCTACTACACTCAAGCATTTTTCTTTACTTATTTTTGGTCAATAAATTTCTACGTTTTTAAACATGAAATATTTATTAGGAGAAAGAAAATACAATTTTGAACCATAATCACTTATTTTTCACACGACTTCTCTTTTCGTGTCCAGCTGAAGAACATGGAAGGAATACGGTGCTTATTTTCTGCATAAATAATAAATTCATTTAGCCAATCGAACTCAATCACTTACAGAGGAGTAACCCCACAGATCTCTGAGCTGAGGGAAAATTTAGAATGGGTCTCTCATTGTCTGAATAGACTCCGGAGATAACCATTGTAACCCGCGTGGGATGATATTCGCCCAATAGACAGTTCAAGACGTAATACTCAGAAAATAGAAGTAAATTCTATGACACAATGATGTACATACAACAAATTCATATATTACAACGTGAAGCAGGATGTTAAAGCTTGGTGTTAAAACTGTAAACAAATACATCCTTTTCTTTAAGGATAGACTATGGATTATCAAGTAATTTAAATATCGTTTCATAATTAATCTATTTTTAAAAACATCATTTTTTAAATCATTAACATTACATTTGCATAAAAATTATTTTCAATGATTTTAAAAATATTAATGTATAATATTTTTAAAACCATTGTAATACAAATCTTACAATATATTACATTGCATACAAATCTCGAATTACATACAAAAACTAAGTATGGGACGGCTAAAAACAGGATTTGTGAAATTCTCTAAACATATTTTTATTAGTAAAGCATATTTAATTTTATCTGAAGCTTTGAATGAAATGTGCAGATAATTCTGCTTGTTATATGAAACAAAATCCAAATTTAAAAATAATTATTTATTTTAAAAACGCATAATTCTTTTAAGTTAAATTCAATATCTAGAATTATCTCTATTAAAAAATAAGATGATTAAGGCTTATGCAATTGTCGTATTAATGTTATTTTTCATAAAAAAAAACAAATTGTAGTTATTTAAATTAAGGCATAAAGAGAAACACTTTTTTCAGCTATGCCAAATTTTTATTCTAGTTTTAGCCCATTTCTCAATAATATCACAGCCTTAAAAACTAAATTAATTTTCTTTTAAATAAATTGCACAACTGTTCTAAAATAATTAACTGCATTAAAATGCAAATTTAGAAATATTTTCAAAGGAAATATTTTTGACAAATAAAAATAATACTTAAAAAAAATAAACATCTGAATTATTATTTTTTTAATCATACAATATTTTTTTTCTTTTTATTTATCTCTTTTTTTAATACCAAAAAATAAATTTTGGGATGTAATATTGCAAAAACTATTTTACATTATTTTAGATATTTCCAGAACGACACACCATTGGTTTATTTACATTAAGAACTATCTTAAAATAAATTAATATAAGTAAATCAATAAAAGAATCACTTTTTTAAGTCATTTACAGAAAAGAAATTTGTAGTTTAAAAATATTGTATTTTTTAAATTAAATGTATTTATAAAAACACAGTTTCTTTAATTTGAGATTTATTATTTAGGAAAATAGTTTTTAACTAATTATAGAAAAAGCGAGAATTTTAAATTAAATATGTCTATATTTCCTATTTGTTTTGTTCTTTAAAAATCTGTTAGCTATGTTATCATGTATAACGTAAATCGAAATTCACCCGCAAACTTGTGTGCACCTTTTTTAATGGAGATATACTTCATGTATAAATTAATTCATGTATACAGAATTTACACAAAAGTCAAGATAATGCAGTTAAATTTGCTATTTTTTTAAGAATAATACATGCATAACATTTTGAAAATGCTATTAAATAACAAATATTTTCTATTAGCTAAATTTTCTTTATGGTTTTTTATCATCATTTTTATTTTTATTTTTATTTTTATTTTTATTCACATTTAAAAACATTACTCCCACCCCTTTTATCTATAAATAATTGAATATAAAAGAACTTTAATAGAAAATGATAAGTATAATTTATTTTTGGTGTTAAGAGGAAAATATATATTGGGAAAAAATTCATACCGTACTGTAGTACCATTTTGAAATTGAATTTGAAACTTTTAATGATAAATATAATAAATTTTAAATCCTGACAAAAATCGAAACATTTAAGGCCACATGGAACTTTTCGACAACAAAAATGAAGCAGATATTTTGCAAAATATCTAACATAATATATTATGCTTTGAAGTACGATTAGACATGATTTTATTTTACAGTAAATATACGTGTACACACTATAGCCCATAAATAAATAAAGTAATAATAATATAAATTTCATGCATAAATTAGTTTTCTAAAGCTAATTAACTTTTTACATATTTTTCGAACAATATGTCTGTTCGGCATACTTTTCTAAAATATTGTTGAATATATCACCCTAAAATTTGTTGTGTCAGCAGAATAATTGCCATTTAATAATAATTTTTTTAGCTTGCAAGAAATTAAACAAAAATATGCTAATAAAAATCTTTAAATGTCCTAAACTTTTTAACATTTTATTTTTATTATTATTTTAAAGTATTTTTGCTTGAATCTAAAATGTTAGATACTTTTAATGAAACAAGTTAGTAAGACAACTTTAGAACGTTCACTTTAAATAGAATTTTAGAAATATTTACAAAAGTATTAAAAAAGTGAAAAAAACACATTTCCACAAAAAGACCAAAACATATGTATATATACACGCTGACAGTGTATAAAATATCAATACTACAACTGTTATTTTAAAACATTTGAGCACGTAATATTTTAGGTCCATAATCATTTATCAGCTAAATCTTTTACGTCTGTTTTTTAGACTCATAACACAAATAAAAAAAAAAAAATGCAACATTTTATGTTCAATGCGATCTTAAAAAAATACATTAATAAATGAAAAATAAATTAACAAAATTCAATGTTTTTCAAGTGCAAAAAAGGAATATATAATAAACTAAAATATGTGAATTGTGTTTCTGTTCTAGCATATAGATTATGAATAAACGCATGTTTGTTTAAATGGTTAAACTGTAGTGTATAGGATTTTAAAGTAACAGTGCGCTCAAAATCCAGATTTACAAATCTGAGAAAACGCGTTTTAACTCTTCGCTGCACTGTATATCACATCTGGCACGTACCTAAAAACAGTAGCCCCACCAGTGGCCGAGAGGTTCGGACCTCTCAACTGGTAGATGGCAGGTGCTGGGTTCGAAACCAATCGCGGCTGTCGGCCTAACCGTTCGGAGTTTTCGTGGTTTTCTTCGAACCTTGCGTAAATACGGGTTAGGTTCCCTTAGAAAGACCCCCACGAAGGGCACCCCCCCCTGGTCCTATATCCCTAGCGTAGATAATCGGACGTCAAAAATCAACCAACCAAAATCAACCTAAAAACAGTATAACTATCATAATGCACAATGAATTTAGCTAACATAATAACCGTAATTGATCAAGAACAGTCCAAAGTATGGAATAGCACATATTTTGTTCATGACAGATGACTGCATTTGACAAAAAATTAAAATTTGTTCTCCGGAAAAAACAAACAAGTAAACAACAACGACCAAAAAAAAATCGAATAAGCTCTTACGGCAAAGCTTATTATTATAATTATTTTATTTTTTTATACTGAATAATGAAAAAATGTAATATAAAAAGGTTACAAAGCTGAGATCAATTAATTTAAGTTCATTTAACAGCAAAGTATACCAGTTTTATATTTGAAAACCATAATTGTGTTCATATAGTACACGCTATAAATTATCAAATTTTAGCTGAAAATTTGAAATACACATAAATACGAAAAAGATCTTATAATTGTTTCGATTTTACATTTGAAGTACGGACCCCCCCCCCCCCCCCCAACCCAAGAAAAAAAAATTACTCCTGGAATCCTGAAAGAAATGAATTGATGATCGTATTCGGCCTTAGACAAAGGGGCAGATTTGAATTGCATTAAAATATGTTTTGTTGGTCAATATATTAATCGGTAGTATAAGAAATTATTAAAACAATTAAATAAATTATTTGCCAAGTTCGTTATTTTTCATTTGGCCTGCAGGAAATGTATTCTGTTTAAATATTATAGTTTTTGTTTTGAGATATGAACTTTTTAGAAAAGAGATGTATTAATGTAACGCCTGACATTCACATTAAAGCAGCGCATAATATCATACACATGCTAAATAAATACAGACAAACACATGCATTGCATATTTAAAAAAAAAAAAAAAAAAAAAAGAAAACGTACTTTTAAAAAAATTATGTTTTTTTTTTTTAATTAATAGTTGAAAAAGCTTATTATAGTTTATTTCAGAAAGGGTACGAATCACATTTTTTAAAATTTTTCATCGTTAAATATTTATCCAGGTATGCTCCCTTTCATGAATTAAGGCGTATTTTTTTAAATGTCCATGCTAATGTATTAAGTCTAGTTTGTAATATGCTCTTCCTAAATATAATAAATATGATCCCCCTATAGAATTCATTTTATCAAAGCATCGCTTAAAAAAATACTTGTGCCCTTTTAAAAATAAAGCAGTCAATTATTCTTTTCACTCTGCATATAATTTTATAACATTTTACTGAGGATCTACACTTATGAAAGGCTTTGAATTTACAAGATCTTTTGGCGATTTTCCAAAAAGTCCCTCAGATGCATAACACAATTAAGTAGTAAGATGTAAATGGGAAAACCAAGCTAATTTATTATGATTTGGTAGATGAAATATAATTATTGAGAAAAAAGAAGCAATATTGATTATAATTTAGAAGATTTCATGTAGCATTATAACGTATGATTTTTCATTTATTAATTTATTTTGATATTTGAATGAATCTTACTGTCAATAAATATTAAAATCTAAATATTTACAAGTTCTACAAAATTTGAATATTTATGATTGCTACGAAATCTAGTCTTTTAGGAAGAAAGAATATACTTTTCTTGATTGAAAGTCTTACATAAAACGACCAATTCCGTTGCAGTTAAATTAAACCAATATACACGTTAAAAGAATGTATACAATATTTAATGAGTATATTATATTCTACATCTACATAGTATATAAAATTCTGAAAAATAATTTAGTAATATTCAATATAGATTATTTCATTCAAAATAGATTTTTTTTAAGCAAGAACTAATTTAATATTAATTCTCGGAGAATTAAAAAAAATAGTTTTAAAGGTATTATTTCTTCAAATTTTTTATAAAAAATTTTAATGATGGCATCTGAATTGCTAATCTATTATGAAATAATAGATTAAATAATAGAATATCGTCTGTTATTAAAACAAATATATTTATTTGAATATTCTTCCAATAAAGCGATTAAATAATTTAATTTTCCCTTTATAATATATATTATAAAAAGTGTTTTTGCGTAAAGCATCCACGTTTACTAAAATTAGTTTTAAAAATGAAATATTTATTACTTATATACAGGGTTCAGCAAATTGAGCGATTGAGTTCAGCAGAGCCTGTTTTCAAAATTAAATTTCTCAGAAAGAAAGACAAATAGAATTATACGGTAAACGGTTTGTTATGTAAGCTGTAAATATGTTATACAGGAGTTTCTAACGGTTAATATTTTGAAAATCTTGTGTTCTGATTGCGAAGAATGATCGACTTTACATTTTTCTTCCATTAGATTGCTTGCAGAGAACGAGTTTTTTGGCAAACAATGCAATTTTTAACGATTTTTGGAAATACACTTTTTTTTAATTTAAGTCTTTTTAAAAATTTAGTTCTAAAAATTGTTAAAATATGGCACTGTACGTCAAAAAACACGTTCTCCACAATCAATCTAAAACAAGAAAAATGTCAAATTGAGCATTCATGAAAATCAAAACGCAATGTTTTCAAACTATTCACCATTCGAAACTTCTGTGTTACATTTTTACAGTTTACCTAAGAAGCAAACTGTTTATCACATAAGACTATCGATCTTTGCTTTTGAGGATGTAATTTTGAAATCAGGGTCATATTTCCTGGACAACCTGCATGTACAAGTACATACAAGCACAAACGTACAGTACGTACGATGCTAAAAAATGTTGTGAGTTAAGCCTAGTTTTCTGGCGCACTTCAGAAAAGTAACTTTAAATTTCTAAATTTTAGTTTAGTATTAATAAAATAACGCAATTTCTTCTGATTGAAAAGCAATTTATTTAATCTCCAGTCAAGGGTAATGATTGTGCATGCCCACAGGCCCGTTTGTACATCGGCGAAGAACCAACATTTGATTTTACTTCTGATTTTTCATAGAATTGTTTTTAACTAAACCACTGCGTATAGTTATTTTTTAAATACTTATATTTCGAAAGGACGAAATCGTACATCTCAAATGTCACAATCATTTTTAAGGGTGTATTTCGATTCAAGCTGCTTATTTTCGGATTTATTTTTAAATTCACTTTTGCTCTCATGTGCATCAAACTGGCAAATTGTCTTATTCAGAAAGTACTCAAGGTGCCGTAATCGTCGATTCTTTGATAAATGTAGAATATATTGCAAAAAAGCAATCAAAAACGGCATTTTGAACCAATTTTTCGGAAGCGAGAGATCTGTGGACGAAAAGAAGGGTCATGCTGAGAGGATAATTGTTTATAAATCAAATTCTAATGAATTGAGCGTAAAATAACATCATACGGCATCTTATACATCTCTTCAAAAATCCCCTCAGCAAGTTTCCTGTTTCTACTTTTAAAAATGTGTCTGAAATTGTATCGGAAAATTTCGAGCTGTTGAAGGTGGAAAAGCGTTTTTTTCGAATACACCCTTAAATGTCGCACTTAACATTCTTAACAAAATAATAATAATAATAATAATAATAATAATAATAATAATAATAATAATAATAATAATAATAATAATAATAATAATAATAATAAAATCTAATTTTTGCAAAAATTGTTTCCTTAGAAATGCAAAATCCCTGCAGTATGCAATTTTCGAGGTACCGACAGTTTAAAAAATATATTTTTAAATCTAAACAATGATGTAACAGGCTTTAAAAAGTACTAATTTTAAAATTTTAAACATACCGGAAATCGCATTTCGCTTCAAGTCTCACGGAGCTGATTTGTTTTCAATGTACAAACTGTGTTTAAGTGTTTATTTTAACACATATTTTATAGAACATCTTAAAAACGAGATTAGCAACCCTCACATACAAAAATTTTTAAATATTCGGACCAGTTAAAATAATCTTAAAAAAATAAAATATTTGAATTTTTCCATGAAATGAGTAAAAACCTTAGTGCCTGGACGCAGTTTTGCTCCGCGAGGGTGCAGTATTAGACTGAAATAATGCCTTAAAACTGAAACTGTTTGTAATAGATGGTACAATAGTATTTTAAATACAAGATATTTAACCCTATCCAATACATCCGCCAACACAGTTTTCTTCGCACCTCACGGAATCGATATTTATTCTACGCTAAAAGTAACCAAACGCCACATTTTAATCCAATCTATTTAGAGCCTCTCAATGGACCAAATATATATCCCTTTTTTATAAACATATGTTAGGTAGACATAGATTTTCAAAATAATACGTTGGAAAATTTAGAAGAAATCCTCAAAAATCTGATTCATTATAGTTTCGCTCGTTTTCGGTACTCCTAGAATACAAAAGTTATTTGCGCAGCAAATGAAATATAAAATTGCATGTACTTTCAATTCAATGTCTTTTCGTGGTTTATTCGTGTAAAAGTATAAAAGAAAAATTAACATTTGGGACAAAATGGAGTAAAAAAATTGAGGTCTTTTAAAGATTATTAATCACGGGACCGAGGAACATTTTGCCTATCAGTTAGCGGTAAAATAAAATATAGATTTCTTAATTCCCATTGGAAGAACTCATTCAAATGTAATGCATCACTTTTGGCAGTATACATGCTATTAATATTTTAAAACTCAGTGACGTTTCTAGTAAATCTATTACATTAAAAAAACTTAACACAAATCAAATATAACATTAATACGTTTAAGATTAGTAAAATAAAATCATTGTAGGAATTTAAAATATTTATAGCCTTCGATCATATGAAATTGTTTTATTATGGAGAAAGTAAACATATAATAACAAAAGCACATATACTTGAACATAACATTGAAAAAATATGTATGTTTTATATGTATATGTTTTAAAGAAACGTTATTTTTTTTCAAACTTACATTGTTTTTCATGTATATGTTTCTTTAAAACATGCACGTGACAAACAACAAAGATAATAATAAAGATAAATATTTATTTTTTATATTTTAAAATTTTTCATAATTTATATCATTATTTAAATTAAATCTTTGAAGTTCAAAATACATAAGCCAATACCTGCATGTTTTGATAGATTTAGTTAGATTCCAATTCATTAAGAAATCAAAATGAAGAAGGATTAATTTTCAGTTTAAGAAGTAGTTGCATTTTCTTAAAGTGTATTTTGTTGATTCTGGAAAAAATATGGTTTTCATTATTCATTTTTTATCATTAGAAGACTTCTAGAGAACACAAACATCTGGGCGATTTTCCAGAATCCATTTGTTTTAGAACGCATCATTTGTATCAAGATTTTGTTCCCGAATCAAAAATAAAAACAATTATTAATGTAGACTTTTGGAAAAGAAAATTATTTTAACGAGAATAATTTAAAATGAAAAATATGTTTCTCATGCGCTTCGCGTTATAAAATTTATGTTCTGTGTTCATGAAATTAGTAATAATGAAGTAATTTTTATTGCTAAATAAAGATCTTATCTTTTTTCTCAATGATGTCTACAGTGAAAACTATTTTATGCTGGATTTTTAAACTGCATAATTATTTGTATGTGAATTGATGTTAACATTTATACTGATATTTTCTATAAAATGATTGTTCATTGTAGTTAATGCATAAAATTTGAAAAAGATATTTCCAATCATTAAAAAAATGGAGCGATATATAGTATCTTAAAAGAAAAATGAAATTAAAATATTTGTAATATAGAAATTTATATGACATTTTTAAAGTAATAATTATTACTTTTTTCATTAGTAAAAACATATCAATTAAAAAGAAAGGAGTGAAAAAGTTTGTTAACATACTTTTATTTAATATTGTTTACATATTCTAGTAAAAAAAAGGGCTTAAACAAGAAATTAAAAAATTTATACTGCTACGTTAAATTTTGTAAATATTATTTCTTAACGATAAATATTCAGTTTAATAGATAGTTGAGTTTTCTTAAGTCATATTTTGTGCATTCAATAAAAAATATAGATTTCATTATTCATTTTTTATTGTTAGGATACCTCTAGAGAACACAAACATCTGGGCGATTTTCCAGAATCCATTTGTATTAGAAAGCACCATTTGTTTCAAGATTTTGTTTCCTAATCAAAAATAAAAACAATTATAAATGCAGAATTTTGGATAAGGAAATTATTTTAACTAGAATAATTTTGAATGAATAATATGTTTCTCGCACGCTTCCTGTTATAACATTTATCGTCTGTATACTTTTAATTTGGTAAAAATTTAGTAATTTGTATACGTAAATAAAGATTTAAAACTTTTTCTCAACGTTGTAGAGCAGTGAAAAATACTTCATGCTGGATTATTAAATTGCATAATCATTTGTACGTGCATTAATGTTAATATTTGTACTGATATTTTATCCAAATTGATTGCTATGAGCAGTCATTTTATAAAATTTGAAAAAAAGATTTCCTATTATTAAGAAAAACAAGAATACGGAATTATATAAAATATCCCAAAAATAATGTAATGGAAGTATTTATAATTGAAGTATATACTTTATTTATAAATAATTCTTTTAAAAGCATACTTAAACAAAAAATTAAAAAAAATATATACTGCTAAGCTGATATTTGTAAATATTATTTCATAAATATTCAACACAAACATTTTTAGTTAAGTAAATTTAAAAGTAGGTTCGTTATTTAAAGTATATATGTACAAATTAACTCCTTAACAAGCTTCGACGATTTTGTCCGCTTTTTTCAATTTCTTGAACGGAAAGGAACTAACCAGTTAAGGGGTTAATAAAAAATGTATATTGTAAAAGTGCTCATATTTCGTTCCTCTTTACTTCTCCATTTCTGTGAAAGGGGAATCACTTATCAGGCAAGACATAGGGGAAGGATGACAAACGGTGTCTGTTGTAAACGTTCCAAATTATAGTTATAAACCGTATATTTTCTTTGTAAAATATTGGTGCCAATGTGACATCTGGAATTTCGAAGAAATTTACCCATCAACTCTTAACAGAATAAAAGTTTTTTTTCTCTCTTTTGAGACAAGCTAAAATGCAACATAACTATGTGTGTGTGAACTATAATATCTTTCCTCATAATTGAAAAAATTGAATGCATTTCTGATTATTTGTTGATTCTGGACAGAAATAAAGACAAATATTTATGCTATAAATTTAAAAATTTTTACAATATTTCACAGTAATTATTTCGATATTTAAATAAAATCACTGAAATTCAAAATTCATAAGCCCAAACCAGCATGCATATTTTAAAATCGTTAAAAAATAAAAAGCAACAACTGTTAATATTCAGTTTAAGATATAGTTGCGTTTTCTTAAAACATATTTTTTTTTATTCTAGAAAAAAAAAATATAGTTTTCATTATTCATTTTTTATCATTAGAAGACTTCTTGAGAACGCAAGCATCTGGGCGATTTTCCAGAATCCATTTGTATTAGAAAACATCATTTGTTTTAAGATTTTGTTTCCGAATCAAAAATAAAAGAAAACATTTATTAATGTAGAATTTCGATAAGGAAATTATTTTAACGAGAAGAATTTAAAATAAAAAAATATGTTTATCATGAGTTACGTGTTATAAGTTTTATCTTCTCTGTACATTTAATTTAATAATTATTTTATTATCTTTTATCCTTAAATAACGATCTAAAACTTTTTCTCAAATATGCAGAGCAGTGGAAAATATTTCATGTTGGGTATTTAAATAGCTTTTATTAAACCGAAGTGAAGTAAAAAAAAAAAAAACTTTGATGTACTTTATACACTGAATAATCATTTGTATTCAAATTAATGTTAATATTTATACTGATATTTTCCCTAAATTGATAATTATAGATTATTACTGTACAAAACTTCAAAAAGAAAATTATTTATTATAAATTACTTCCCTAATTTGTTTCTGCTTCGTATGGGCAATGTGTTTTTGCCAATCATGATGTATTATTCTTACCAGTAAATTTTTATTGTAAATTGTGTATTATTTAAACCGGTCATTTTTCTGATTCCATTAGATAAAAATTTCTGTTTCGGTGATAAAAGATAAAAAGTTCTGTTAAAGATATGAAAAAAATAGGCATTATTTAAAAGTTCTGAAAAAAATATTGATAAGTTAAGTAGTTAGATAATTAAAAATTCCCACAGAGTATCGAGATATATAAAATTTTCAAATGATAAGAAATCTAAATACTTGTAATCTAAAAATGTAAATGTAATTTTCAAAATAATAATTATTATTATTTCCATTAGTAATAACATTCCAATTAAAAATAAATACCTGTTTACATATTTTTATTTCAAATTATTTACATATATTAGTTCATATATATATATATATATATATATATATATATATATATATATATATATATATATAATTTATAAAAAATTCCTTTTAAAGAATATTTAACCGAAAATCAATAAATATATTCCTAAGTTAATATTTGTAAATAACATCTCTTAAATATTCAACATACATTTTTTAGTTAAAATAATTTAAAATTATGTGTGAAGTTTATTTCATGAGCTTTTTTTTATTTCTAAATATGCAAATAATAATGAATATAACATAAATAAAAAAATATATATATTATTGCAATTTGGTATATATTTTTGTTTAATTTTAAAATATATAATTCTATTTAATGTCATTTATAATAATGTGTTGATTGTGTTTTCTTCTGCTACTTTACGATATCTTTCTATTACATGTTCAGTTAATAAAAACAAATAACACTATTGTGTTTACTTACAACCACTGCCATATTTTTATTTTATTTTATTTAAGAATGTATTTTACTAATCTTCTTTTCATTTAATATTAAATTTCGCATTCTAAAATTATTTTATTTCTCTTACATTTAGAGCTTCCCGAGTAAGCTGTTCATTCTTACGTACCATTTCTTTCATTTTAAAATGATAAAGGAAATTTTAAAATCTACATTTCCGGGAAAAAAAATCATCTAGAATGTTCCACAACCATCTACAACAATCTATTTCTGATATATATTTTTTTCTAGCCATCCCTCTAGCCAATCAGTTTTAAATCAGTTATTCACATAAGTAAATGGTAGCACTTCACCTCTAAATTTGGCATCGCATTTTAAAATTTCTATAAAAATTTTAGTATTAATAGAACAGTTTTTCCTTTCCTACAACATACAAATTATGCAAACATCAGTTTTCTCATTTTTATTTGCTTTTTCTTGTCCCTGCCGATTTCTTTTCTGACGGACACCCATTCTCGCTGGTTGCGAACACACCTATTTGGAATTATTAGTTTCTATTACCGGAACAGGTGAATGGATGAAGGAGCTGCTGCTGTTGTTTTTCGTTGTGGGGGGCTGCGTGCATTTAGGCGAGTCCCGTATTATTTCTCAGACATGGGTTATCCCACTTGTATGTAACAAAGTGCCTGATATTCAAGGTTTTTTTAACGTAAAATATCGTCTCATAGCATGGAGGAGCAACAAAGGAGTGGTGTGTTCCAGGATAGGCCCAAAATAACCATATTGCATCGTTAAATCAGCTTGCCATATTCATATCAAGTTTCTGCAAATTTTCCAAAAGTATCCTAAATTATTATCTGATGACAGATAAATTTGTCAAGACGAAATTTTTAATTTTCATTAGAAAATTGGTTATATAAGAAAATGCTATACCATTGTCATGAATCATCCAAATCTCTTCAAGAAGTATATACAGGGTGATTCTAAATTTTTTTACAATAAAAGAGGGCTAATAGTATACATCAAGACAATCAATATTAAATAGGTGACCAAGGGTCCCAAATGTTTTCCAAAGCAGACAGCCGCCATTAAAGTTTAGGGACCAAAATTTCAAATAGACATAAAAAACGGAAAAATCGGTCGATTGATTTGCGGTTTTCACTAAAAATATTCTTTATGTCGGCATTTTCTTAAAATTAAATTATAAAGATAAATTTCAAAAAAATGTAGATAGAGGGCGCTTTAGATTTTGGAGTACCAAACAACTATTTTTGGCCGGTGTTTTTTTTGCATCTCATTAAATGTTTTCGTAAACTTAAACTCAAACTTAAATTTTGAGCTCAAAATCTGAAAATTGGGAGTGGTTAAGTAACACAAATTGAACTGTGTTCAGAGGGTTCAAATTTCAAATAATTATAAAAAAACGGAAAAATTAGTTCATTGATTTGCGGCTTTCGCTAAAACTATTCTTTATGTTGGTACTTTCTTCAAAATAAATTATAAAGATAAATTTCAAAAAAATGTCGATAGAGGGCGCTTTAGACCTTGGAGTAATGAACAACTATTTTTTGCCGTTATTTTTTGCATCTCATTAAATGTTTTCGGAATCTTAGACTTAAAGTTAAATTTTGAACTCAAAATCTGAATCTGGAGTAGTTAAGTAGCACAAACTGAACTGTGTTTAGGTGGGGGGGAGGTTCAAAATTAAAATAATTATAGAAAATGGAAAAAATGGTCGATTCGTTTGCGATTTAAAATAAAACTCATCTTTAAGTCAGTATGTTCTAGGAAATAAATTTTATAGATAAATTTCAAAAAATTCTGTTAGAGGGCGCCTTAAACTTCAAACTAACCAACAATTAATTTTAACCATTATTTTTTCGTTCTAATTAAATGCTTGCAAAAGCTTATTAAATGTTTTCGGAAGCTTAGATTTAAACTTAAATTTTGAGCTCAAATTCTGAATCGTTCGGAGGGGTTACGAAGCGCAAACTGAAGTGTGTTCAGGAGTTGGCATTCAACCCACCCCCCTCCTTGAACACATTTCAATTTTTGGCTACTTAAACATTCCCAACGATTCAGAATTTGAGCCCAAAATTTAAGTCCATGCATTTCAAAGCATTTAATGAGATTAAAAAAAAAACGTTAAAAATAGTTGTACGCTACTCCACAGTTTTAGGCGCCCACTATCGGAATTTTTAAAAATTTATCTTTATAATTCATTTTTACAAAAATACCTACATAAAGAATAGTTTTAGTGGAAACCGCAAATCAATCGACCGATTTTTCCGTTTTTTATAGTAATTTGAAATTTGAACCCTCTGAACATAGTTCAGTTTGTCTACTTAAGCACTCCCAACTATTCAGATTTTGAGCTCAAAATTTAAATTTAAGTCTATGATTACGAAGTATTTTAATAAGATGCAAAAAATAACTCCAAAAAATAGTTGTTCGTTACTCCAAAGTCTAAAGCGCCCTCTATCGGCATTTTTTAAATTTATCTTTATAATTAATCTTTACAAAAATACCTACATAAAGAATAGTTTTAGTGGAAACCGCAAATCAATCGACCAATTTTTCCGTTTTTTATAATCATTTGAAATTTGAACCCTCTGAACACAGCTGAGTTTGTTCTACTTGACCATTCCCCACTATTCAGATTTTGTGTTCAAAATTTAAATTGGAGTCTAAGCTTACGAAAACATTTAATTAGATGCAAACAATACCAGCAAAAAGTTGTTGTTCGTTACTCCAAAGTCTAAAGCGCTCTCTATCGGCAATTTTTAAAATTTATCTTGATAATTTAATTTCAAGAAAATGACGACATAAAGAATATTTTTTGTGAAAACCGCAAATCAATCGACCGATTTTTCCGTTTTTTATGTTTTTTTGAAATTTTGATCCTTAAACTTTAATGGCGGCTATCTCCTTTGGAAATCGTTTGGGACCCTTGTTCTCCTATTTAACATTGTTTGTCTTGATGTGTACTATTACACCTTTTTTATTGTACAAAAAATTTAGGATCACCCTGTATACATATTTTAAATATAAAAACATTTCACGCTCATCCTTCTGTGCATTTCATTTGTTTTTTTCAAGATTTTTATTTAATTACTGAAGACTCTTCAGTGAATAGTTTTATTTTATTTTTCTTTTATTGGTTATTAATATTTTTGACAATCATTTATTAAAGAGTATAATTGTCACGGTGATGTTTTGAGGCCACAACTCAATGCTTTTCCTTGATGATATCTATAACAGTCACTCACAAATTTTCAGTGTAGAACAAATTATTATTTTATGTTCTTTTCCAAACACAACAAACACTTTTATATATATTTTTTTGTGGCTTCAGAAATTGCAAATTTGTTAACCGTCATCAGTGGAAATTATGATGCACTTTATCATAATTTTAACTAATGGTTGTACGCTATGGATTCCGAAACTATCTGCAATAAAAAAATGAAGTATTTTGGTGTTTAAAACACTGTTATTATAATGAATTATGGTAATTATTCGAATTGTGTAACGATTGGGTTTTTTTTCTTGTAAAAAAGCCTAGTGATAAAAGCTAAAGAAAAACAATAAAAACCTTTTACGTGTTTTTTAAAAGTATATGTATAACAGAGCTTTTATACATTATTATTCTTTTCCTTGCAAAAACCGTAATTAATTTTTATTCCTTTCGGAAAAAGCTATCAAAATTTAACCACTAACAAAAATATTAGTCAAAGTAATTAAATCGTAAATATTTTCCGGAGAAACCGATACATTAATCTCCGATATTAATGTATTTCATATTAAGTTTCGAACTTAACAATTATTACACTTTAATTAAAAATTACTACTTTTACTCAACTTTTGTATCGTAAACATGAAAGTTAACCGGAGAAAATTCTAAAATTACATGGGAAATTAAAAATCTCATCTTTAATATTTACCATTATTGGATGATCTCTTATTAATATTGATTTCGAAACTGCTGTTGCTTCTTTCACTTGTTCTAGCGTAAATTGTGAATCCATTGCACTACATTCATTATATGGGCAATAGTAAAAGAGGAAAAGAAAATGTAAAAAATTCATGTACTGCAATAAGACGATCTATTTTTATTCATATAAATTTTTAAATGTGAACAATTATGATACTAGCAGTTACGCTCGAATTTGCACGAAGATTGCCCTTAAATAAGGGTTAGTTACAAATTAATCTATTTTTTAGCAATATGGAACACATTCAGTGTAAGCAGTCTTTTTTTTTCCTTTTTAATCTTATTCATATATATTTACAATATTTACAATATCTATAAACTCATTAAAACATAATTTTCTGTAAAAAAAAAAAAAAATAAAAAAAAAATAAAAAAAAGACAAAAAAATTCCATGTAATAAGAACAATAAAAAATACAAATAATATTGAAATATTTATACATGTATATAGAGAACTGCGCATTTCAATATTTTAATTCATTAATTTACTCGCCGTCAGAAATTTGCAAAGTGCAATAATATGCATTTTTAATGGGTATCTAATTTTAAAAGATTTCAACCATACATTTTGCAGTTTTAATAATACGTCTAAAAGTTTATTGTAATTATACGAACCAATTTTTTTTAGAAAGATATGCAAGCTTTAAGATATTTCTAATTTGATTCTTTATTTCTACCATGAATGTAACAAGTAACTACAATTTTAAAGAATATTCAAAAGTAATTATTTAAAAAAAACTGCTTCAGTGTAGAAGGTTTTTCTTGAACTTTTTAAGTTAATAAATTTCCTTACTTTTTCAAAAAGTCAAAAAACTGTCGTATTTTGTAATAACAACTTCTTTGCTTTTCACATGTTGTAAGGAATTTTAAATACTTTCTATTTCAATTAAGTTGAAAAGAAGTTTTATTCCATTTCATCTTTTTTATTGCTATGACAAAAATCTTTTTAATTAATATTATAATTTGTTTGTACATAATTCTTCTTTAAAAAGATAATTGATTTTTTGCTATTTATAAGTAACGCAAACATGCTACTTTATATATTTTTGAGTAGACATTTAATAAATGGTTTAAATTGAAATAGACACATATTTTTTACTTCGTCTACAAAGAAGAATTAGCAAAATTTATTTCAAATCTATATTATAAAGGCCAATCGTATCTGTGCGTAACGCATACGTCATTTTGCGCATGGCAACACTTTCAAATTTTAAATGAATTTCGGTATTGCAATTTTTGCTACTAAAAGTTTTTTAACTTCTTAATGTCGCAAATTTTCAATTATTGCACCATCGCGTAGGGAAAAATGTACTTTTAAATAAAATTTGTTTGAAAGTTGTATCTTAATTTGTTTCTGAAATATTAATTTTTTTCTAGCTTTTAATTACTCTTTTCTAATCGTGGCAACAGGAAAACTCCATTTTTATTTAAAGCAAAGGAAAAAAAAGGAAAAAAAATTGAGTGTTGTACCTTTATGTTGCCATTTTCTCATTAAAAGGGAAAAAATAAAATTTTAAATATCTTCTTTTATAAAACCCGTTGATCTTTGAATTCATTTATAAAATTTGATTTACACGTAAAAGAATATCCATAGTTTAAT
Source organism: Maratus speculifer (assembly GCA_964019185.1). Classification (NCBI taxonomy): domain Eukaryota; kingdom Metazoa; phylum Arthropoda; class Arachnida; order Araneae; family Salticidae; genus Maratus; species Maratus speculifer. Next base: position 209,688,961 of record OZ025289.1, on the reverse strand, counting down.
GTATATTTCAGCTAATAGCATTAAGACTTCAATTTTGGAATCAAAATGATCAAATTAAAATGCCAATTTTCTTTAGCGCATACAGATGTGAAATGTACATTTGGAAATTTTGATATGGTGAAAATGATGTCGGGTTTAGATTTCACGGGAAAAAAGTCTATGATTGAGTCAAAGTTGAATAAATTTTGCTTTTTATCATTTTGGAATACTAGCATAAGAACCTTAATTGATAACTTTATCATAATAACATATCTTTATTAATTTTTACTGCTTACTGTACGATTAAAATTAATTTTAACAATTTCTACAACTGTGTTTTATAGAAATAGTATTTTCTTAATTTGACAATAAATATAACAATATTTATTGTCAAGAAAATAAGTACGTATGTTGGTACGTCTAAGAGTTAGACGTACCAACATAAAATGCATTTTTTACTATAACTAATTTTGTAGGTTTATTATATTAGGTGTAGTAAGAAGTTTTAAAGCGTTTTTCAGAGAAATGAATATGCAATTAAGAGCTGAGAATAATATCTTTATTTATCAAAATAATGTCCGTCATTATCTAACACCTTTCGCCATCGACATTTGACAAATGCCAGCAGTGAAGAATTGTTCGTCTTTTGACGCGATGAAGTCATCAACCTAATTTCGCACTTCGTCCACTGTCCGGAAGTGTACAGAAGACAAGGCACTCTGCATCGACCCAAACAAATGATAGTCCAAAGGGGCTATGTCGGGACTATACGACGGGTGTTTCAAAACCTCCCAGCCAAGAGTTACTAACATGTCCTTGACTGGTTTTGCAACATGAGGCCTGGCATTGTCACGGAGCAATTTCACGGGGAGCAAACCTTTTCCAGTAAATGGACGTTTTTGACCGATTTCCTGGTTCAATTGAAGCAACTGTTGCTTGTAGCGTTCAGCTGTTACACTTATGCCAGGTTCCTACAGTTTGTAATAGAGCACACCCTTCATATCCCACGAGATGCAGAGGAGAAATTTTTTGCGGTGAATGGGTCATTTCGGCATTGATGTTGCTGCTTCCCTGGAATTAGACAAATGATTTTTGCGTTTCGGATTGTCATAACATATCCATTTTTCATCTCCCGTCACGATTTTCCACAAGAAATATTTTCTATGTTGCCTGTTGACACGATTCATGCTCTTGAAGACACGCTCATCGTTTTCTGGCTCAATGCATGTGGCACCCATTTTCCTGCCTTCTGAATCTTCCCCATTGCCTGTAACTGTTACAAATCGTTTTTTGGGATATTCCTAATTGTTCGGCAAGTTCTTTTTGCGTCTGAGATGCATCTTCATCAAAAGAGATTGCAAATCCTCATGACTAGCCTTCAGTGGCGCTCCGATACGATCTCGATTGCTAACATCAAAATCATCGTCTTTAAAACGCTGAAACCAAAATTCGCATATGCTTTTCGTTACGGTTTTCCCTCCAACAGATTGATTGATATGCTTTTGAAGCACTTTTTCCTTGGTGAAATTCATAACGAATGCAGTGACGAATAAATAACTTATTATAGGCCATCTTTGACCTTCAAAATTTCAACTTTACTTTCACTTTTCTCCTTGCTTTTGCGTCGATTTGAAAAATCTGAAATAGTTCTTATCACTTGACACAAATGTGGTTTGCTGATTTGTGCGTTATTTCGCGTTAAACGCCAGATAAAATTCGCTTTAAAACTTCTTACTAAACCTTAATAAGTTAATGACACAGTTCCTTCTTAAACATTTTCTTTCGTCAAAATTTGATGGGTTCTACCTTGTTTATATAAAATACTAGAATAAAAAATACAATTGTTGATTTCCAATTCCAAGGCAATTTATATTTATGAAGTACAAGAAATCCCCAGGCCCATCTAGAAATTAAATTTTAAAATTCTATCGAAAACATTGCATGGTGCTGTATTGTTTGAAAGACTACATGTTTGTAAAAACAGAACAGAAAAAAAATCCAAATGTTGTTATACATCCACACAAGTCGTGTTTGAATCCGAATTTCTATTTCATTTAACTGGAAGCAATGTTTATCGCAATCTTTCTTACACTCATGAGATTTCAGAGCGCACAAGTAAGTTTTCAAAAGTATAAAATAAGAATTTATTTCTTGTTATCACCGAATACGGTTGTTTCCAGTGTTTTTGTTTTTCCTTTCTTGTAACAATACTTTATTTTCCTTCAGTATTAATTTTTTTTATTTTTTAAACTAATTCAGTTTTAATAAATGTTTAAAGAACTAATTCTTTACAAAACGTTCTAAAAAATCTCCATTCTTTTTAATTTATCATTCACACATAATTTAGAAGAAATGGCGGGATTAACTTGAGGAAACATATGTACTTCTAACAAATTTTTCAAAGCATTCGTGGCTTGGATACTATGGCGTGCAAATTGATAGCATCAACCAATAACAGGGAACGGTTTTAAATAATTAAAGCTACATAATTAACGATATATGTATGATAGGGAATTACTTTATTTCCTCTTAATGATGCTGAACACTTCGTATTTTTTAGTTTACCGGTCAAAAACTTTACCAATATCATTTTATTTCATGAAATAGCAGCTTTCGTTTTTCGTGTTTCTATATTTAAAACATGAATGTAAAGGTGAAATAAATTATTGCGGTTAGTTGTTCGAGCTAAGCTCCGGCTTCCCTGCAAATATTACACTTTTGAAAACAGAAAAAAAGTTTAAATTTTTATCGCTTTCACACACAGAAAGAGGTTGCCGTCAATAGTACCATAGCGAAAATTGAAAAAGAAATATATTTGCCAACTCTAATACTCGAAAATATCGGCTTTCAATATTCTTATTCAGAGCATTGTGATTTTTTAAACCTATATGTTTAAAAAAATGGCTGTTTGCTATCCACCTCTTCTGAGCTGTATACTCAAACAGTTTTAATAATACATATATTTCTTAAATGAAGGCTGTTCATCTGTAGGTATGCGTGTACTACCTATTTTTTAAAAAATCTTATTTTTATATTTAAAACTTAATTTTAAAAGACTTTTTTTAAATTTTTTTAAATGGTGGCAAACGGATTATATCATTTGTTTTAGAGAAATAATTGCGTTTGTTTTCATTGGTTTTATTGATGTATACATTTATGAAACAACATTCTCATAAAAAAAATTCTAAAAAAATTTAGCAGAAAATTATGCCATGTTTGAAAATAAAAATAGGCTAACAAGGAAGGTTTCCATATTGGGCACACTCAGAATATTTAAAAAAAAAACAATTAAACTACTTATGTGTGTAATAAAGGATCAGTCAAATTTAGCAGAGGAATAACAGTAGAAACGTTGTAAAAAATAATAAAAATACTTTCGAATATTTGGCGTGAAAAGACGAAAGCGTCCCGCTATTTGGCGAGCAGCATTTTTCCTCGCCAAAACTGAAAATTGATTGTTTTAGAATGCGCGTAGAGGTGTTTGATGATTTAAACTTAAACAATGAGACAATTTAATATATATATTATTTGTTGCACCAATTCTAACACTGCAAAAATAATTGTATATGTAAAAAATATTTTCATATTGAAAAATATATTTGCTTATATTTAAGCGTATTCCATAATAAAGACAAGATGAAGATAGTTGCAGTTATACATTTCAATATAAGATAAGGTTTTGTTTCAATAGCAAAGAAATTTAATAGAAAGCCTCAATTAGACTTAATTTTGAGATTGAAACAAATGAAATTAATTTAATTTTCGTTTTAATTCATAAAATTTCCTAACTAATTTTCATTATAAATATATATATATATATAAGAAAAAGTATAGTTATAACAAATTAAAATAAAATAAAATAAATTTAATTAATTAAATATTTTTAAAAATACTTCAACATGAAACATTTTTACCTGAAAAGGTATGTGACAAAAAGAGTATTTTTGAATTTTATTTCGCCACCAACCGGAGATAAATTGTCAAATAAAAAAAATGTTCATTATTTTTTTACGAACGTTCTATCGGGATTCTGCCAAAATTTATTTTATATCTACCAACATGAGAAGAACATTCTGCAATTTTTTCAGAATTTTCTGAGTATGCCCGTATGGAGACTTTCCTTGTAAAAATGAGGAAAGATCACGTCACAATAGCGAACTTTAAAAGAAGACACCCGACATTCACCGCAGCAGCCTGCCTTTTTCGTCTTTAGCCTCGTGAAAAAACAAACAATTTCCTTTATAACATTGTTACCGTTCGATACGTTTTCGTATTAAAAGAAAATGATTTTGATAAAATTAAATTTTACAGGGAATATGTCTGTGATATTTTTTCTTATCGGTACTCAGATAACAATCTCAAATCAAGAGTGTAAATCTGTATATTGCAAGTTGTACCAGTAATGTAACGTCAACTTATTTATTTATTTATTTTATACCAATTGATATTTATTGATATTATACCAAGATAGCTAAATTAAGTCTCAGTAACCTTCCAAATTGATGCAATTTATTTTGAAATTTAAATTGAGAGAAAAGGAAAGAAACCGTATAAGTATGAAAATAATACGAGTTTTGACAAAATTATATTGCATTGAAACTTTTCTTTTCTGAATAAAATATCGTTTAAATCTATGTTTAAATCTATGTTATAAAATATTTCTACCTTAACAGGAACAGGAAATATTACTTTTGTCGTTTTGATCTTCTTTCGAAATCTAGCTTTCAAATAACAGTTGTCATGGAAGTGACTTCCTTTGAAAATGATGAGTATTTTCTCCATTTCTCATATTTAAATTATTATAATTGAAAAACCATTAAAGATAGCTTGTTCAAATTCAGAAAATGTGTTTTTTAATTGTTTTACTTAAATTTTATTTCAACAAATTGAAAATGTATACATTTACTTTAGAAGATATGATTTTTCCTTTTTGAGTTAAATAATTTTTTTTATCAATTTTTTACTTTAAATATTTCCAATTTTTTTAAATTAACATTTTTAGGTATGCTAAATTTAAATAAGACTTATACATTCATGTTTATTAAAATAAAAATGCTAAAATTCCATAAATAATAGATTGAATTTTAAAAATTATATTATTAACACAATTTTTTAATAAATTTTAAATTAAATATATATATAAGAAGTTTAATTATATTATTTTGTTTACAAATGTTATGGTTAACTATCACAAAATATTTCAGAATTTTAACTCAATAAGTAAAAATTATTTCAAATGTGTCCCGAACGGTTTTAGTGAAATTATTTCACTTTTTTCATGTTTTTCGCTCGTGTTTTTGTTTTAAATTGATGCTATGGCATGCTTTCACTCCATTATGGATCTCGTATAACGTATATCACGCTTGTACTATCCGACGACTACAAGGAAAGCTCATAGCAGTTTTACTTTTCTTTAAATACATTGAGTGAAGCACAAGCAATTTATAAGCGAACACTTGACTTTTGCAGATTCTGTATGTTCATTATGTCTTCGCTCAATATGTGAGTGGCCATTGGTTACCTTAGTTGGCATTTCTATCAATCTATATTATTGGTTTATGATTTACATGTAAAGTTAAGTGCAGGTATTTGGAAAACGTAAACTTTTGCTCCTGTTTTTGCCTTTCTTGCGAAATCAAACGTAGTGTTTTTGAAATCTAGCGTCCTGACATCCTGTTTTGGGTCAACACTTATTGGAAGGATTATTTCTTCACAATGCGATTCCCAAAGTGACCATTTTATTGCATGATGCAGTCCACAACTGGCTTCAGATCGTCTACAAGATAACGAAAATCTTCATTTTTTTTTGTGTGTGCTTTATCTGTATCGATAGCATCCGACTCGATTTTGAAACACGTAAGTGTGTAAACCTTTATGATAAACTCATACAAAGATTGTAGTTCAATTGAGGGAAGGTTTTACGAAATGAATATTTCCAAAAGAGCAAAAAATGCCCAGGATGGGTATTGAACCCAAAATACTTTGCTTATAAGGTCAATGCTTTACCATTTAAACTAACTGGGTCGACAACCAATCGAACATTTTTCACTCAAATAGCCTTATTGTAATAACATCTGGCTGTTCAGTTTTTAATATAACTTAATATATTTTTACAAATCTTTAGTTAAAATTGGATTGTGTTAAATTAACGATTTTTGCAAGATTTGGAGAAGAATCAAGAATATTCAATATTTAGATTATGTAAGCCTTTTTCAACCATGGGACATGGAGAAAATCTACGGCATTTTTTGTGGATAAATTCTCAGGATAAAATAATTTGTGATTGCAGCGCAGACATCATGCAAGTATTTCTGTTCTGTGCACAAAAGAGTTTTGTCTTCAGAAGGAAACGCGGTGTTATTTTCCTTATTGACCGCAATAGGTAAAATTTCGCAAATTTGAAACTTTTATACTACTGAACCACAACATGCTTTATGTATAATTTTATCGCAATCTAAATACTGCATTATATGCAGAGGAATAACTCTTTGCCAAGAAGTGGGTACACGAACCAATATATAGATTTCTGACAAAGAATGCTTTTCTTCGGAAAACACTGCCTTTATTTCACGTGTTTACTACAGTCTCATTACTTTCTAATGCTAATAGTGTAGAAAATATCAATATGACTTTCTCTGCAATTTTTTTTATATTTCGATTAATGTTCGTAGCAAAAGAAGTTATTGCTAACACATGCCCTATGTAATTGCAGCAATGTTCTACGAGTTTTGGGAGTTCTTCAAGCATCCTTTGTCCGTGTCATCCTTACTGTTCATCTGAATTAGCGATTGATCTTTTCTACCATCAAAATACAGTCTTTTGAAAATATTGGTAGCATTGAAACTGAAATTTTGGATTCGGCGTCCCAAGCGATTTTTTTTCTTTCGCTTCTTATCTCATATATGTATATAAAGTTACGAATATTGTCATACGTCATGTATAATATGTATTCAAGAAATACAATTGATAATGATGCAACAACTTTGTCGGTAATATTCATTCTGTCGTACGCTCTTGCTAATACTGGAAGGCAGGTTGTTTGTGACCATTTTCTGTTTTCCAACTTTTCTGCGCCAGTAGGGCGAGAAAACCGAAAATTTAATGTAAATCATTGGAATGTTAAAATTTACATGTTTTTCCGTTAATTTGGCATTTTTAAACTCCTAAGTAGAATCAGAATCTATTTATTGATTGTTCTAAAACGTTGCACTTGACTATCTCGTATATACTTTTCCATGTTAGATAAAATAAAAATTCGGAAAAAATCACTAAAATTTACATCATTCCCGGTTAAATCTCCATATTTAAACTTCAAAATGCAACCGGAAGATAATTATTGTTCGTTTAGAAAGTTCTTGCATGAATATGTGAGATCATTCTACAATTTTTCTGCGTTAATTGAATTTCGAAAAAAAAATACCCTTCGCCCTTGAATATATGTATGCAATTTGAATTACATCACAAGGTGTTATACTCATCAAGACTTTTCCATTGTCTGCCGCGGTTGGAGCTTTAGTGAAATATGTGACTGATAGGTATTTAATATTGAAATACTTTAGAGGTAATATCACTGCTAAATATTAATTGAAGTATTAATTAAAAATTCATATATATGGCTATGTATAATAGAAAAAATGACGTTTATGGAACCAACCTCAATGAAAATCTCGAAATTTATCGTAAAAATTATTGCTACATGCAGTTTAAAATGTCATACACCCAATAGAAAGTTTAGGATACTTAAAATCATAGAGATAACTGTCGAACATATATTCTTATTTCAGTTAAACTTTTGAACATCTAAAGGAACAAGCATAAAACAATATTTAGATTTACGTATGCGAATTTAAAAAATAGGCATGTGCATAATAATTTTACTATTTTTTTTTTTATGAAAAAAAGCGATCATTTTAAAATAAAAAAATTTAGAATAAAGGATATCTGGCATATGCTTAAACTTAAGAAATCGACAATCATTGCTTAAATTCACGTTATTTATTATTTTGTTTTGCTGAAAATATTTTTAATGATATTATAATACAATTTTATCAACACAAGTATACAAATGCAAAAACAAGTATTCCGAATTTGAAAATTCTTCATTAGTACTATCCACTTTTATGTATATATTCTGAAATTTCTATAAAAAGTTACATGAAAAAAACAACAAACTCGACGCAAAATGAACTTTTCAAACATCAGTTTAAAAGTTTAATAGTTTTAAAATAAACATTTGACTTAAACAAATTCTTTGCTTTGGCATTTTTATACATTTAGATTTTCTGAAATAGAATAAAGTATGATTTATTCAGAAAACTTTTTATAATATTTGAAGGAATGAAACCTAATTATTTTTTAATACATTTGAAAATGGATTCATATGCGAATTGAATTTTGGACTACTTATATTTAAACACAAGAAGTAGGTCATTTATGTAACTTTATCACTATTAATTACTTTTCTTTTAGCGTCTCATTCATCTGACGGAAACCTATTCTTCTCTGTCCTCTGTCTTTCTCTCCGTCACAGAGTCTGCATGAAAAATCGCATAAATAAGGGACTTCAAATTGTGTATACCTACAGCAGAATATCTCTTGTCTGACGACAAATCGCAAAATGAACACGATGACAAATCAAAAAAAAAAAAAGTACAGTGAAACTCCATTAAGCGACAGCTTCTCTGATCAACCATTTTTCTTTTCATAGGACGAAATTTATTCCCATAAGCTGAATACTAATTTTACCCCAAATAAGAGACCCTCCCAGATGAGCTGCCACCATGAGTGACCAAATCTGAAAAAAAAAATAATCATATTCCGTTATTCCGGGTCACTTGATGAAGGTTTTATTCAAAAGATAATTCCTGAAAACGCATTATTCTTCAAATTTCTAAACTGCGTTTGGATTTTTTTTGCATTTGGATAACTTTTAAGTGTTTAATTCCCCTTTTTTTGGTCTTTTTAGGCAATAAATTTTGAATAACGATTACTTTCATGTCAAATTCTGTCAGGAAAAATTCTAAGAAATAGATTTTTTCATGCTCCAAAAAATAATTTGCATTTATTTACTGAAATTTGAAAGTACTTGGAAAGACAATAGTAAAAAATAAAGTCGCAATTAATCAAAGCAAGCATCAATGTATTATTATTTTTTTAAGTCTGCATCAATTAACTTTTGTTTTCAGAGATATTTTTTTATATTTTTTCCTAATATGAGAATTAAATTCTTGTAACATTAATTGTTACCTTTTTTCAACAAATGAAATCTAACATAACTTCAATTAAGAGGTAAACCTCTCGGAGCGAACCAATTGATATTTGAACGAAAAATGGTCTCTTTAGCAAGGTTTTACTATATTGATTATCACCAAAAATTTAGGTTCAGTAGAGGACCTTCAGGAACAATTTTCGAAATAAAGTTGTAGTTTGTCGTATTAGGTCAATAAATGAGCTATAGAATAGCGAGCGATATAGCTGAAATTGTTCGAAATATTCTTCACATGATTTCTCGAGCGCCATCGGCTCGAGATTAGATGGTAAAACGAGACATATTTTGTCCGAACCCTACTCTCCAAATAAAAGTTATATAAAAATATGATATCGATATTATGAGCAATCAAAGATATATGTATAAAATTCTTGAATTTAAATAAAAGCTTGAATGTCATTTTACGTATTCTTATTATTTATTTTAAAATGTGCAGTTTGATATTAATATTTATGAAAGACACAACACACACATAGAAAAAATTTAAAAAAAAAAGACATTCTGTAGCATTAAAAGTTAATTCTATAGAAAGAAATGTATTACAGAACCTTTAAAGGTGCTTTTTTAAAAGCCAACATTTCTCAGTATATATAAATAAAAACTATAAAATGATTTATATATATATATAACTGTAAAAAGGGAGCTATATAATCTGTGCTAAGATCTTAAAGCCTCAACGATATTACCCACCTGATAAACCCAAATATGAATTCTTGAAGTGCAAATACATTTTATCCGATAGCAGCCATAAACATATAAGATATCTTAAATTGCAAAATCATTGAATGGAATTTTTTATAAATCAGTGATGGATAAAGGACTTTTTGAATAAGAGATTCACAATAAAAACTTTTTTACAACTCTACATAACTATTTTAAGATACAGAAAAACTTTTATGTACACTGTAATACTCCTCTTTGAGTATAAATATGACAATATATATCAAGCATCATAGTACGAAATTGTGTTTTTTAAAAAGCATAATACTTTCAGGAAAACTTTGATTCACGACTGTATTTATTTCATTACTCAATATATTTCCACTTCTACCAAGTGTAAGAAGAGAAGTGATTTTTTTCCGGATCAAAGTGATGGTGAGTTCTACATGTCACTTCAGTAAAGACGAGTTATAATAACGTAATCAGGCGTTTTTATTTATTTTGTTCCTTACTATCGTAAGATGTTTGTTTTTATTACTTGCATGTAGTGCCAATCATATACAAAAAATACTGCAGATAGACTATAACAGGAAGCGTAAATTATGAATTCGAAATAATTCCATACTTAACTTGTCGCTTTTATCATCTTTTTGCAGATATTTATAAAATTGTATAACGTTCATTCAAAAAGCCTTCGATTACCTACTCTTGAAACTACAAATATATGCAATCCAAATGCTTCTTATTAACTAACTTCTTTTATGATTATTTTAAATGTATTTCATTACATAAATGCCTTCAAATTGGCTGTAATCTTTATCAGAAATCAAATAAATTGCGGTTGCAAATATATTTTTGTATTTGAAAATAATCTTAAGTAACACAGAGAATGTTTTGGAAGTGTTCTAATAAGTTCATGAGGAAAATTACTTGCCATTGTTCCGATATTTGTAAATGGATTTTCTTTTACTTAGAAATGAGGACCACACGATGAAACAGAAGAAATGAAATCTTTGATATGTTCTTGGGCCATTATTAGAATCCAGAGAAACATCCCAAAGCAATTGTTGAAGTGCTATTTCCAGTTCAATTCACTAATTATATACGATAAAGATTTTGATGTAAAGCAATTTTTAGAGATTTTTTTTTTCTATGTTTTATCCAAAGGAGGAGATTTTTCGATACCTTCCTAAGATTCTATGCTATCTTAGTTTGTTTATAGATAATTTATTAATTTTTGTCTCTATATGATGATGCAAGCATTGAAAATTTGAAAAGAATTTTAATGTTTTACTACTAAAATTCAATCTCGATACTTGTTATTTTATTTATTTATTTATAAGTGTAATCAGAACTTATTCATTTCAGTAGGGATGGCTTTTATACATATTTTTCAAATGAATCATTTCTTTTTTCTTTTTTACTTAAAAAATAATTTAATTTTTCTTACAATCAAAATACTACACGTACATGAATTCCAGTTTTAAATTTATAATTTATGTAGGTGGAAATAAAGCGATATAAAATACTTAATATAAATGTACTGCTGTTTCATAATGGATTTTTATAAATTAAAATAAGTTATTTTTTAAGTAAAATTTTCCCGTGAGATGAACTTTTACAGCTTATTTTTACGGATAATAATGAATCATTTATCATAAAATTGACCCCGATAAAAATTTTGAACTTTTATTATACAATTTGTACATGTTTCTCGTGTAGAGAAAATTTGTGTAAAATTGCTTAGCTCTTGAATATAATTCATGTCAGTTTAATTTGGTCAAATTAGAATATCAGTCAATAATATTTTAACTTTTACTGATCCGAGAGTCATATCAGGTACATATCTAAAAACATTATAATTTGAATTATGTGCCACAAATATGATAAATATAATCTATGTCCTTAAGCCAAATCAATAAAAAGAATGGAATAATATTTTGTTTGACCATGACATACGGCTACACTAAAAAAAATTAGAATACGTTCTTAGGAAAAACAAGAAATTTCGATCAAGTTATTAAGATAAAATTTATTTTCATTATTTTTAACGAACACTTAATCATATTAGTAAAAAAAAGTTGTATAATTTAAGCAAATAAAATTAATTAATTTAAGTAATTGGGTGATTATTTTAACAAAGAAATTTGTCAATAACATATAGGGAACATTCTCATTTACATATGTATATATATTTAGATACATAGATACATAAATAAGATATTTTGGTTTTTCTTAATTTTTGTTGTAATTGATACAAAAATTGAATGTAAAGAATAAAAAAAAGAAAAGTAGAATTAGTCACAGAAATATATGAATTATGTTTTAAAAATTATGTATGATCATAAATTCTAAGAATTTCGCAGAATGCTTAGTATAGTTTTCTTAAAATTTGTTGTATGTGATACAATAATTAAACACACAGAAATAAGAAATATTTATAATTTAGGCAAATGTATAAATTATTTTAAAAAAATCACAATTATAACTGGTTGGAAGGGCAAATCCTAAACCTTTCTTCTATCTTATATGTACATCATAATAATTCAAAATGTAGTTACCTAAATTAAAACTTCAGTATTATTAGTTGAACACTGTACCAACTTTGAGTAAAAAAAGGAGTCAATGTAAATCATGATCTTTATTAAAATTTATATTTTTTCCATATGTGTTGTCATCCTGCTGTTCCCAAATAGCCGGCTTAGCAAGACGCAAGGTTCCGTCTTTGCACGAGCCAATAGAACAAAGAAGAGTCGAGAAAAGCATATAAAAATCGCTAACACAGCGCATCTTTTCCTCGGTTTAATTTCAAATTCAATGAAGATCTGCTTATGCAAAAACATGTACAAAACTTTTTGTTCGATTCTATGCAAGACTTCATACGTTTTTTGATCGTATGTTTGCGATCAATAATGAAAAAGTCACAGACATTTCTGTTACCGTGACCCCTTCCAACTGTTTTTTTTTTCAAATTCAAGTAGGGTATACTATCCTTAACCAAATGCTTACACAAGAAATTTCGGTCAATAGTATGCGTAAGTAAATACTTTTTTCCTTGGTATAATATTGAAGATGAGGGAAAAATTTCTTATTACATCGACCCTTTTTGTCGTAATATTTCAAACTTAAAGAAAGTCTGCTTGGCACAGTCAAAAATACATACACAAAAATGATTTAATCATATGTATCTCTTCATACGCTTTTCAATAGTGGAAGCGCGACACACGGACTGACAGACAAACATTTTGTATAAACATGTTTTTTAAAATCCCTGTGTCCTAAAACGTATAAATTCTTATAAAGTCGAGAAAAAATCAATTACAAAGTTTTCTTGTATTTAAGATAGAGAAAGGTAAACACGCTCACACATAATTTTTCAAAAGAAAATAAGCAAAGAAAAAAATGAAGAAAAAAAGAAGAAAATAAAAACATCTTCAGAGTCTCCTGTGTTTTAAATTCTGTATGTAACTCAAAAATCAATGAATATATAAATTGAAAGTGATACTTGAAACAAGATAAAGGAATCATAAAAACATGAATTTAAACGACGGAAAAACTGAGAACTTGAAAGCTAGTTTAATGGATGTGTTATGTCAAATATCGAACAAAAATGCGTAAACGGCATAAAATACTGAAACTTCTAAGATATATTTCAAATTTGTATATTACATAATCTTCTATTTTCATTTATAGAACGTAAATTTTTATTATATCGCGTATCTGGACTATCGTTCCATCTGTTTATAAATGTACTTAAGATATTTCGACGGTATAAGAAAGTAAGAAAAAACATGTTATTGTCTAACGTCATATTTTTTAAAGAAATGTCATATATTTTTCTTAATTCTACGGATTTAATCGTTCAATAATGCTTTGAATACAAAAAAAATGTACCTAGATTCCCTTTAGTATAATTCAGTATACTAATTTAAATTTAGTATAAGAGCAGTTCATCAGATCATTAAATTATATATAGTTTTAATCTGTGGTGTTCATTTGTAAAAATACATTGAATTTTACTTTAAAGAGTTTTTTTTTTGCATTTAAAGTATATATTTTTATTCATTTCTTTAAAGAAATGTTTGTGAATTAAAAAATAATAATAAGTTATTTATTCGTAGCTGTGGCAAAAGATGTACTTTACCTGTTATTTTTTCTGTTGTTAGTCGTGTAAATTAGGTTTGTGTTAATATCTGCAACTAACGAGTAAAATAAATCAAAATATAAATTTTTTCAAATTTAGTCATATACTGTCTCAGAAAATAAAGACATACCTTCGTCCAATCATTGTCATTAAACCACCAGACAAATTTGATTGCGTCAAAGTAGTAACAAAAGTCTACTACAGTTTTATTTGTTTCATATACAGTTGGCGAAACCTCTCCCGTATATTTAATATTAGATTGTCCTATAAAATTTATGTAATTACTATCCGAACCAAATAATGTGCAACGTTTACTAAAATCAATTTCAAATAGTTAAGTTTTAGAAAGCATAAACAATAAAAATTTCACGGCATTAGGGGATTTTCCCAAAAATTAATGCTATTCTTCGATGAAAGTAATGTCTTCCTCCACATTGCAAGTATAGTTTCATTTGAAAAAAAGGGGTTTTCACCTTCTAACACTACTTTATTTTATATACTTTTCATTATTAACCCCTTCTAGAAGAGAACTTTTTACAGAATTTTCACCCTCATTAGAATGATCCTATGTCTAAAATTTGAATGAAATGTGATAAATCTACAAGAAAATCCCATTAATTGAAATAAAGGGCAGGTGATTAGCCCCCCCTCCCCGTTCCCTCTCTTTACGTATCCAATGAACACCTAATACTAATCAGATAAGTGCCTCATTAGAGTGATCCTATATCTAAATTTTGAAAGAAAACTACGTACATACAGAACGGGTGGGCCCATAAGCTCTCAGGTTTTGATAGCCTGTAAGCTAAAAATAAAACTAGTGAAAATAATTAATGACTTTGAGGTACAAATGCGCTTTGTTCATAAAAGTTTGAAATAATTGACTGACATCAGAATATTCAAAAAGATTTCTTGCGAAATAAAGACCCGTTATTTTGCACACAGATTACAAAAGCAAAAATTTATTTAAATTTTCTTAGTGCCATTTATCAGTTATGGAATTAAAATGAGGTGACTACACCATTTAGCCACAGCTCTTCAAATTGTTAGAGGGCACGTATATCAGTCGCTGGTCACAAAAGGTTATACAGCATTGTTTTTTCCTTGCACAAATTTATAAAATCGCAAACGCATTTAGTCTACTCAGAGATGCAAGCGCTGTGCCTCAAATGACTGATTTTAATCTGTAACATTTAATAGTATTCATCGATTTATTAAATCTTGGAAATTCTTTCATTAAATAATTGGAGAAATACTTTAAAAAATTAGTTGTAGCAATCAACCGTTTGTGACTCAGCGTTGGGTTTCCTGTGTCTATTCTAACATTAATTCAAAAACTTATTTCTATAAATTTAAAGTGTTATACAAATATCAATATATTCATATTCGAAACATATAAATAAATTAGCCGGAAATCTATTTTGGTTTAAAATTATTTTTGTATTGGAATTTTGATGAATTATGTATCGCGGCTATTGCTCAAAAATTCTAGAAAATTTCTTCAAATGACCAAAGAAATTTTTCGAAAAGTCTCGCCAAAAAAAATTGCCAAAAATGGTTACCGTCTATCTCTTGGCATGAAATATTACTTTATCAAAGCCGTTTTACTGCACAAACTTTCATCTGAATTTGCATTCAAACTACGACTTATATGAAACATCATTTATTCTTTAACTGAGAATAATAAATGTGAATTAGCCAGCTATATTATGCAATAATCCGTTCCTTATATTGTTTCACCAGATGTTTTTCTACGATCACTCCGACGTTTTATATATGTTTATCTGATTTATATACATATATATGAGCTACCATTTATATATATGCCATTGTTTAAACGAATGAAAGTTACCCAATCTACTAAATATACTTCTACTAAATATTATACTTTATACTATATCTATTCTATTAAATATAATCCTGTCTTGTGTAATATTGAAAATAACTTTAACAAAGTTAACTTCAAAGAAAATTTTAAGTGTACGATTACATTAATCTTTAAAGGAGAAATTCTTAACTGACGATCTTTTATAAAAGGGAATAAAATAAGGGCGCAATTTTTTAACTTTTAAAAAGCTTATCAATAGCATTTCCAAAACATTTTCACTCTCATTAAATGTACACAACATTCCTTGAATGATGTAGTTTCTATTTTTTAGTTAAGAAAAAGTAGAGTAGTATTTTGTGTTGAAGTACTTTGTAAAATATACTACGATATTTTAAGGTTACTTATACAAACTGATTTACATTTAAAAAAATTGAAGCTTATTAAAGTTTATTTCAAGTTTATTACCGTTAAATATATATTTCTCTTTCGGGTTTTGGTATTTAAAAATGTCATCTCGTATTTCATATTGAAATTCGCAAACGCAGATCATTTTAATTCTGCATTTCATTCTATTAAGAAACGAATAAGATGTCTTCTAAATTTCTACTACAATTTCGAATTTATGTATAAAAAATTTACAATAAAAATACATTTAATTTGATGCGTTTATCATTTCATTATCTTTTAAAATTTAGTATAGTAATCAAAATTAATATTTGAAACTAAGTAATGGGATTTGACATAGTAATCTTTTAAAATTTAGAAAACAAAAATAAAAGAGAATTACAACAAAAAAATATATCTGAAATACTTAAAATTGACATTTAACCTCTTCTAAAATGTTTTATACTAGTACAATTTGAATATGTGGAATATCATTCTGTGCCAAAATTCTTTGCAAAACATTTCATAGATTAAATGGTGAAATAATTGAAATACTTACCATTTGAAAATAATCTTATTTGGTAACACGGATTTGTGGTATTTTAAAAGATCCGTGCATTGCCAGATGTGCTTTTTAAATGTAAAATAAATAATACTATAACATTTTGTTACATATTCAAAGCTTAAAAAACTTATTCCTAAAATCTTGTACGTCGAGGTACGTTAAGTTTTAATTACAGGGGAATGCTTTTAATGCTACCTCACAAAATATTTTCAAATCAATATTTTACAGACACTTTGAAAACAACTGCAAAAACTATATACTACAAAATTTGTTTTTTATATATTAGTACGAATAGAATATAAAAAAGTAGCCAGTGACTTAAACGTTATGAGTACATTAAACTCTGCTGAAAAGGAATCTAATAGTATACTCGTTACTTGTAAAATGCTGAATTCAAAATTATAAATGTTTGTTTTTAAAGATATTCCATTTAATATTATGCGAATAATATTTCAACAAAATATCTGTTGTGTGATTAGTAACCTGAAAAAAAGCAAAAAATAAGCTGAAAAAAGCGATAAAGTAGAATGTGTTAAACCTTCTGCACAGTGATAAAATAAAAACCTCAGAAGTCCCAAAAATAAAGAATTATGGATAGAAGTTGATTAATAGCGTAAAATGCAATAAATACTTTTTTAAGTAAGGTATTTTTTTATTTAATTAATAATCTTTAGAGATTAGAAATCTTTTTTATTTACATTTTCAAACCAGGATTTAATTTGTTACGACAACTAGCAAAGTATTATCTAAGGAAAATTATATTTATCTGAATGATATTACTTATTGATTAAAAAATAGAAAAAAACTAATTTAATTTTATTCTGAACGCATTAAATATATATCCACTTAGTAACACTACCTCTTAAATAGTGTTTTCGCAAATTCAATGTGTCTAATTGTAATGTGAAGAATTTGACAATTCTAAAAAATGTTAAATCTTGATGTCGTGGACGGTTATGTGAAAATTCTAAATGGGCTCTTTCCTACGCGAAACAAATTCAAAGAACTTTACTGTTTCGATTCAAAAAGTGCAAACAATGTGACCCGAAAGAAAATAATTAAGAAATACGACATCGCTAAACGTTGCTGAAAACTGAAATACATTTTTATTGTTTTCAGAATCCCGAACATTATCTCTAAATCAACTTCCATTCATAAATTTGTCTTCCTAAAAGTATTCAATGTTTTTAAAAATTTTAAAAACAATATTATTTGTGATTTCATTATTCGTTGTCTGGTTCATTTATCAAAATTATATAAAAGGAATATAAAATTTTATTTGATAAATATTTTATTATTTGTCCTCTAATCTTTATTGAAATACCTTTGGCTAATAATTTTGATCTTTGAATCTATGTACACTTAACATTTTCTCAAATTTTCTTTTATATTTCTATTAGCTAATAAACTTTGTCTGTGAATCTGTTTCACTTACGTTGACTGTTCCCAAAAATTCCGAGTAATTCTATTAGACAATAAACTTTATCTTTTAATGCGTCTCACTTACATATAGTTCAGTATTTTTTTTTTATCATTTATATTTTGCGCTGATGACGGCACGCGATAGCTACCGAAATGAATTTATAGCAAGTAAAAGGGATTAAGTGCTAAAAAATGTTTTCTTTATCTATTTATATACGGAATTAGATTGTAATGTGCATTTCTCAATTATTGTTAAAATTTACATGAATTTATGAAGGGTTTTTATTTAAATTTTTGTTCAAAATAAAATTGCTTCAATGGCTGTTTGTTCGGCATTTCGATGTAAGTCCTTTTTTTATATTATTGTCAAATTTAAAAATCTGCAAAAAATTGAAATTCAAAGAAATTTTATATCGAAAGTTAAAATTTAGCACAAATAATAAAATATTAAGAAAAAAGAAGAAAAATTAAATTATTACGTGCGTGAATTTTGAAAAATACCTTTGCATGTAAAAATAAATAATAAAAAACAAAGAATATTACTTGAGAAAAGCACTTTATAGGTGAAAATTATGTTATTGCTAAACAACAATGTAAAACTTCATGCTTTTAAATGTTTGTAAAAGAATACATTATTCTTAAAGCCTGGGAGCTAGTGATATTTCTATGTAACTCTTTTATACAAGTAAATTTCCAAGTACGTGATACATATTATGCAATCAATCATAGCCGTTATTTCTTGGAACAGCTGTGACAGGAGACTTTGATGCATAAAAATCCACCATTCAAAGGAAAATAAACAGCAAATTGATTTAAAAAATCGCAATTAGGTATAGTAATATTCTTAAATCTTCGGATACAATGCATTCGATTTCTTTAAAATTAAACAAATAAACTTAATTTTAGAGACTACGGTGTGTGGCGAGCGTAGCTCCTTTTTACTGTAGAATTGTTTAATTTTTCTCACTCGGGAAAGGAAATATAAATGATAATCTATTATCATAAATAGAGCTTAACTATGAACTATTTAAAGAATAAATATCCTGCCTTATATCTTCATACATGGCGCTGTAGGCGAGTTCCACTGATTGAGTATGAACATTGTTAACAAAACCTAAAGGTGTTTTTCATTGGCTCAGAGACAAGTAAATCTTGAAAGCTAATGTGCCTGTCAATTTTGTATGACTGTCGCATCTATGTATCAAATACGATAACTCTTGATAAAAATATCCGTTTTGCTTCTTTTTCTATATTCATTCTGACAAGATACTTTCCTGATTAATTTGGGAAATTCATTAGTAACAAGGTTAATTATTTCATCTAAATTTAGATAAATATGTTTTTCATGCGTAATTATCCAATTTGCTTCACATTTGGTATACCAGTTTATTAATATACGACTTTGCCTGATTAGATTTAAGGTTCATTGTTTAAAGATATATCAGAGAAGGGGGCCAATCAACCCGTTCAATTTAGTTAAATGTTTTTTTGAAGCAGAATAATCCGATTTGCTTCAAATCCGGTACGCAGGTTTATTCTGATAAGACTCTTCCTTGTTTATATTAATGTTTAATTTTTAAAAAGACAGGAAATAATGTTACCCTTTCATTTATTTTTCAAGGATCATTATTATTTGATATAAGAGTGTACAATAGGGTGGAGCGAAAAAAATTTTTTTTTGAAAATCAAAAACGGGTAGGTGCCAAAAGTTGCCTTTATACTAGTACATCAACTGTGTGAAATTTTACCGCTGAAAAAAAATGGCTTGAGTCTGCGCTTTTGCTCCAAAAATCGAAATTTTGGGTAAAATTTGTCATTTTTTGACATTTTTTCAAAAAAATTAAAAAATTCCTACAGAGTTGGTTAGTATTTAAAAGTGTTGCTTAGATCTTTATATTTATCTGCTTAACATATTTAAACTATAAAACAATATCTGTAGTCTGTATAATTGGAGCAAATCTGACAACTTTTTGTGAAAAATCAGCGTTAACCTCTCTATTGGAGCATAGAACGAAATGTTGTTTTGAAGGCATTTCTTAACTAGTTGCTTTCAAAACTACTGTGTATATAATTCATAGGGGTGGTTGCATTATCCCACCCGTCTCAACCATCCAATCATCTAGGCCCAGTGTTTTATTTATGTATTGAATTGTTATTTTTTTCCCGAAGACGAGTATAAGTTTTCTATATATCAAAGTAATTTATCTCTTCTTTATATTCACTGACTTTGGATGATTTGGATCATGCTAGTGTGACCTACTGCACTTATATTTTTATACCATATATAACAGAAGAGAAGCGAGCAATGTATTGGGTATGTTCTTAATTGAACCTATTCAGCAGTCTATTATCTTCATTAAAATTTCATGCAATTAGTACATTATGATTGGAAGTTTTGTTATCACAGCATTCTTTCAATCAATTACATTTTATATGCAATGATTTGCCTAAAAATTGATTGTATGAATTTAATTTCTAGTATGTCATCATTTATTGAACCTATTACATTGAATATATGCTGAGAAGCTAGATGTTTAATATTATAACGATTGTCACAGAGGATTTCAAACAAAATTTGCAAAAACTACTTGTTGTAAAACAAAAATATTTCTAAATAAGTTTTAGTATGCTTTATGTCGTTTCCTGTGTTGTTCCGTAGTCTAGTAATTTCTAATAAGATTTTAGATCTATCATTTAGGTGTGTAGTACATTTGGTATAAAACATCCCGCGGTATAAACTTGGATTATACATTTTGTGAGTGAACATATAAACGCTGATTGACAATCTGTGCTTATATAAAGCGGAAAATTTTATTAACTTTATGAGCTGTCTTTTGTGTGAGATGTTTTCTAAATTCTTATTCCCCATTCTTTCTGAGAAATAGCTTTCCTTATGAATTAGCTTTGCAATCTCCGACAGAAATTTCTAGTCTGTTCTGAGTATCTTTTTCTCAATTTGAGAAAATAATTTTTCAAAATTATTCTCTATTTTATAAAAAAAAAAATTACAATAGGAAATGAATAGTACGCAGACAAAGATTTTCCTTATTGATCCGGTGAATCCATGTAGCTTAGAACGTTTTATATCGACTTCTCAAATAATTGACGCAGAGGAAATTAACTGGAGTTAAAGTAACGAATGATTCAATATTATACACAATTTTAAGCTTACCCCATGCAAAATGGCTCACAGTGACAAATAAAATTCTCCTAATTTTAAATGAGCACTTATAGTCGATTAGAATCCGTACATTTCCTCATAAAGTACTATGCATTATAAGTTTATGCCCAGGACATTTCACCATCAAATGTTGTCCGCTCATAAAAAAGGGGATCTAAAAGTTGATAGGAAATTACCTGGATACGAAAACACTTAGAAAACGGCATAAAACTAATGCAAAAGAAAAAGTTATTTACAACAGCGGTTGCTTTACACATGGAAAACAAATTTTCATTGCAATTCTCTCTGACGATCACCATCACATGAAACAGCTCGCTTCTCAACGTATAAAAAATGCAAAAGTAGAATAAATGATGGCATACTTATAGTTGAAATATCTGAAATCATCTTTGAAGCAAATCATTACGAAAAAAAATACAATTGACTGAAAAAATGTTGTGGTAACAGAACTTCCAATCACTATTCATCAACTGAATGTAAGTTAGATAAATATAATAGATGGCCGAATAGATCCGTTTAATAATATTCCCGTGCATTGCTCTGCTTGTCATTTTTTTGTATAAACTGTAAAAATATACATGAAGATAGTTACAGCAGCATGTGGATGCAAAGAACAGATAAACAAGGTGGAAAAATCGAAAACATGCCAAATTTTTATAAAGAAAATCACAAAACAATGTATAAATAAAACACTGTACTAAGATGATCGAATAGTTGGGCCGGGTGGTATAGGTAATATAGCCACCTCCACGACGCATGTCCAAGGTAGTTTTGAAAACAAGAGCTGTATCAAAAACAATAATTCGTTGTATGACCCAATAGAGTGGTAATGCTGTTTTCTTACTAAAAGTTGTTTGTTTTGCTCCAGCTATAGGGAATAAACATATTGTTTTATAGTTTAAATATGTTAAGCAGATAAATATAAAGGTCTAAGCAACACTTTTAAATACTAACCAGCTCTCTAGGAATTTTTTTGAAAAAATGTCAAAAAATGACAAATTTTACACAAAATTTCGATTTTTGAAGCAAAAGCGCAGACTCAAGCCATTTTTTTTCAGCGGTAAAATTTCATGCAGTTGATGTACTAGTATAAAGGCAACTTTTGGCACCTACCCGTTTTTGATTTTCAAAAAAAATTTTTTTTCGCTCCACCCTAGTGTACAATATACAATTTCTGTAAATAGTCTGTGAGATGAATGCCAAAAACTACATCTGGAATTTTTACGGCAAAAACGGCTGGCAACATTGCTGCCAGCAGTTTTTGGATTTTTTAACACTGTAGTGTAAAATTCAACAAGGAAATATTTTTTTTCTGATTGGCAAACTATTAATATTATTTCAAAACGTACTCAATGAGAAGTACACACACGTTTTACTTATAAATGTTTCGATATTTTGTATGACAGTTCAAATGAGTCTCATTTCAACATTTTGTTGTAAAATTTTGTTTATTGGCTGTTAATGGAATTGTGGATGTTTAAAAAAATATATATTTTAATTTTTACAAAAAAAAAGATCTGATTTTTTTTGCAAATAATAATATTATCATAGGTATGTAGAACATGTTGAAAGAAATTTCCAATTTTATCACCCCCCCCCCCCCCGAAAAAAAACCTTGAAAACGAAATTTAAATAACTCCTTCCGTTTTAATTTTTAGTTATTTTCTCAAATTTAAATTTTAATGAGGTAAAACTATATTAAAAACAAATCGATGCATCGTTTTTTTAAACCCATAAAAAGTTATTTTTTAGAAATATATCTTCTTGATTTCCATACACACAGCTTCTGTTTGATTTCCATTTCAAATTTCATCGAAATTCTGCCACATAAAAAGTTATAAATTTAATTTAATTTTCTAAATAAAATAAAAGTTATATGGCACCCATTGTTTCTTCTTTAGAAATATGTCTTTTGATTTCCTTTTCGATTTTCATCGAAATTCTGTCTCTAAAAAGTTATAAATTAAATTTAATTATCTAAATAAAATAGAAGTTTTATGCCATTCGCAGTTTGTTCTTTAGAAATACGTCTTTTGATTTCCATTTCCATTTTAATCGAAATTCTGCCTCATGAAAAGTTAA
The DNA here is from genome assembly GCA_964019185.1 of Maratus speculifer. Lineage (NCBI taxonomy): Eukaryota > Metazoa > Arthropoda > Arachnida > Araneae > Salticidae > Maratus > Maratus speculifer. Next base: position 209,665,451 of record OZ025289.1, on the reverse strand, counting down.
AAATTAAATGTAATTGTCTAAATAAAATGGAATTTTAAATTGCACACACAGTTTTTTAAGCAACTTTGATTCATCATTATCAGTTTAATGAATGTTGGTCAAATTATACGTAGCAAGGAGTATTTTAAAAGTATAAGAAAGGCTGAAACATCAATATTTAGATAAACATATTTAAAGTATATTAACAGGATAAACAAATTGTTTGTGAATAAAAATAAAATACATCTAACTTAGCATAAAATAATCGCATCTTCATGCGGTTTTCTCCAAATGATGTGATACAAATTGGATAATGATAAGTAGATAAAAAAATATCGATTTTATTTTAAATAAAGTTCCACGGCCTCCTAAAAATAGTGAATATGATTATGAAAATCACATGGAAGAAAATAGAAAAGTTACAGAAGTATCTTTAAGCACTTGCAAATTATTTTATTTTCTGCAATATCTTTGTCATTTTCTAAAAGTGCATTTACAGTTCAAGACCAGAACTCCAATTAGTATGGTACATTGGAAAACGTATTCAAACGAGAATTTACTATTTGATTAAACTTTTCAAATATTGTGAAATAATATGAAACCATGTAAAAATGGTCAAGATATTTTACAAACATTTTTAACGGCACCTTCTTAAACCATTAAATTTTTTTAATGAAATGTAATCTTAAAAATTAAAATCGCTTAAAATGCAAAAATTGAAATTTTTATTTTAATTTCAGAAAATTTAAATTGATATGGGAGCTCGAAAATAGGAATTTTAATAGAATAAATAATCTATCTTTGAAATAGATAATTTCTTAGGTGATAGTTGACAAAGAATTTATAAGAAAGTATGTCTACATTCGTATACATGCATTATTAGAATAATTTTAAGTTCTTTAATAGATGTTTCAGATGTAACAGCTAGAAATTAGTTTATTTTATTTTTTTATATAGTATGCAATTAGAACCGTGTAAAAGTGGCTAAGATGGCACAGGATTGCATTTCATTTTAATTGCACATGATCCTGCTTTGTTTACTTTAGTACATGTAAAACGAAATTCAGATTACATATCGCTTACGTCACTTGCGATTTTGGACGTTTTGTTGAATATCTAGTAAAATATAAGATGAATTATCCTGAAACACCAGTTTTGTAAATAAAAAAGTACAGGTCATAAATTTCCGCAAGGATTTTTTTTCTTGAAACCTCACAGGGAAACATCAACAAATTGAAAAAGAACAAAGATCTTTTGGGTAAAGCTGTCAAAACTTATGTATGAAAAGCATTCAAATTGTAATAAACAGCCTCAAATTTTACCAAGTTTTTTTGCTTATAATTTGCAGAGTTCTTAATATAAAAAAATGATCTTTTTAGAAAATATTACAAACAATATTCTACATAATACCCTGTAATCAAAATTTAAAAAAACTAAAAAGTGCAGAAAATGAGCAGGTTTATTAAGTAATGATTCACTGAACAAGCGTGAGAGAAATGAAAAATTCATTTGTATATTATGTTAGCTAAATATATAGATCAACAATTGTTAAAGTCTCTAAATTATAACATGAACAGTCTAAAAATTATCATAGATAGAATAAACTCAATATATTCCCAAAATAAAGCAAAAATATAAGGGGCTGTATCCATATATCCATTGATTATTATCAATATAGCATACACGATATTGCATGTACTATTGTATTTGGATACAACCCCGCAGACATTTAATAATTCTTTGCATTGGTTCATTTGCTCAAGAATATGATGTAACTTTCGTTTTTTTCTAACTAATTCGAAATATATTTCCACCTACTGTGCATTAATAAAGTTCGACTGTTACAAGAACCTATATTAAAGAACCTAAAGTTTTAGATTCATGTCCATAAAAATAACAAACATTTTATTGTTTAATAAATTAAGAATCATTATTCAAATTAAGAAAAAAATGTGCGATCCTGCCTATGAGCGTTGAATATTCAAGGACTGCATTTTTCTAAAGATTACTAAATATGAAAAAAAGTTTCGTTTTTACAATTTAAATCTTCATGTCTAAATATTAAGATATTAAACACAGTATTATCTTTATTGCACTGCATGATTTATTTTAAATGGTGAATTCATCTTTTGCATTTCAACTACTTGGAATTCGTAGCAAATGGCTTGAGTATTCCTGATACTGTTTGAAAATAAAAATATTTTTCACTGGAATACAGTACGGAAAATGCATTATTTATGAGTACTTTTAGGATCTTACATCTTCAAATAAATAAGATAATTTCGGAAACTAAGACATTTATTACGAACATGTCTCTTTATTGACGACATATCTTACATCTTGCTATCATTTTAAATGTTATTATGAATCATTGCAAGTATTTCAAAGAATGTTTGTAGATGCCTTTCTCGAAAACATCATAAATAAGTGTATATATTTACGCTGTCATAATGAATCATTATATCTTCACAAGCAAGCACAGAACTCCATATCTTTTTTGGATACAGTGAAAGCTTTGACATTAATATTCATATGCATTTTATATAATTTATAGATTCTTAAAAGGCAGCTTTGTCAATTATTGCACAATTTTGAATAATGACTTTTTAGTTTTCTGGCAGTAAATAATAAAATAAAGTAGATGTCGTCACCCTTTTACTTTAGAGGGGTCGTACATCTTCTTCGTAAGTTTCAAACGAAACACGCAGATTATTTAAGCAGAGACAGCAATAAATGCATATGTGTCAGTCTATTATGTCTAAAGGACTTTTTAATATAAAAAATACATAATATTAGATTTCATCTTATTTGTGTGTGGTTTTTTTTTTCCAAAAACATTGTTTATTAATATTTACAAAAAATATTTTATAATCTCACCAGAAATTTTGTACAGTCATTTCATTTCACCACAGTAGTATTAATACAGCAGATTCTTACTATTCCGAAAATCTTGTTCACAAAAAAAGATTGGTTAACTCCAGTTTACATTTAAAAAAGGTAATGATAATTCTTGCAGGTATTTAATAATTCCCTGCATTCGTTCATTGGCTCAAACATGAAATGTAACATCCGTTTTTACTATGTACAAATATTTGTCCATCCATTGTGCATTATTAAAGTTGGACTGTTACATGTACCTTTTATTAAAGAGCCTAAACTTACAGACGCAAGTCAAATAACAATAGCGAACTCATTATTTTTTAATAAATTATAAATAATAATTATAATTATTAACATTTTTATTATTTTATTTTTAAATGTGTGATCATGCCTCTTGCATGTAACTTTATAGAACAGCATTTTTTTAAAGGTTACTTAATAAGAAAAAAATATCTTCAATTTTACAAGTTAAATCTTCTTGTCTACATATTTTAAGAGATTAAACACTTTGTTTTCTATGTTGCATAAAATAATTTTAAATGGTGAATTCATCTTTTGCATTTCAACTCTTCAAATGGCTTACTTTTCGTAGCAAATGGCTTGTGTATCACTGATAACATTTCCAAATAAAAATATTCCTCACTTGAACACAGTATGAAAAATGCATTATTTATGTCTACTTTTAGGATCTTACATCTTCAAATAAATAAGATAATTTCTCAAACTAAGACATTTATTACGCAACATATCTCTTTATTGCCGATATATCTTACATCTTGCTATCATTTTAAATGTTATTATAAATCATTGGAAGTATTTCAAAGAATGTTTGTAAATGTCTTTCTCAAAAACATCATAAATAAGTGTATTTATTTACACTGTCATAATGAATCATTATAACATCACATGCAGACACAGAATTTCATATCTTCTTTGAATGCAGAGAAAGCTTTAATATTAATATTCATATGCATTTTATATAATTTATAGATTCTTAAAATGCAGTTTTGACAAAGATTGCACAATTTTGAATAATGACCTTTTAGTTTTCTCGTAGTAAGTAATGATTAAAGTTTATGTCGTCGCCCTTTTACTTTAGAGGGGTCGCCTATCTTTTTTAAAGTATTATGCGAAACACGCAAATTGATTAAGCTGAGGTTAGAATAAGTACATACTTGCATACTTGTCAGGATACTATGTCCAAAGGTTTATTTTAAAATAAAAGTTGCCGAATTTTAGATTTTTTAAAATCTTATCTCTGTGGTGTTTTTTTTTCAAAAAACATCATTTAATATTTACAATAAAACGGTTTACCTTTTCACCAGAAATTATGTAGTATTATTTCATTTCATAACGATAATAATAATACAGTGAAGTGTTACTGTTCGGAATTCTGCTTTTCCGAAAATCAATCTCTTCCGAACAGAGTTATAAAATACCGTATTTTTTACGATAAAAACAGGAAAAAATTGTTATATTCACTAGTAAAATTTTAATTTAGTTTTTAAAAGAAAACATTCAAAAGCATTTTTTGCATTTGTCATAGTTAGAGATTAACAGAAAATTTAGTTTCATTTTCGTATATTGATCTTTTTTTTCGTAGCATTTTGAATGTAATAAAGACAAGGACATGCACTGAATTAACATAATATTTGGATAAATTAGGCTTCAAAAGGAAATTCAATACCAACATTTTAATTGATGAAGAATTTCTATTTTTTTGTGCATTTATTTTAAGAAATTACTGTGTTTTTAAAAATTATTAACCATTTTAACTCCGGCATCTCTCATACAAATTTTATTCATTAGTCGTCACTTCATAAAAAAAATAATTACTTTCAATTACACAACGTCGAAAATGCTCTAATTAAATACGGCATATTTTTTTATTATTATTACATATGCCAAACACAAATTTCGCAAAGAAAGATGATGTCAGTCTGGACATGAGAGTCCAAAAGATTATGATAAAAGCTTCAGAAGAAAGGAACATGTGGATTCAGAGTTTATTATGTTATTATAGCATCTCTACAAGTACAAAGTTTCAAGATACTTTAAAACCTTTTAAACGCTGCACTATGATCGAAAGTTAGCACAAACTATTTATTTGTAAAAATCCTTTTAAAACTCAAACATAAGCACTATGAGTATTTTTTTCTGAAAAAAAAAATTGTGTATGATTTCTAACATTTTCCAAAAATGGAACATTGGCGGGTCACACTTTTTCACATGTTTTCACAAAATATGACTAACGACATTTAAATTAAAATCTTTATTTCTATGCAAATTTTTTTCACGATTATAGGTAATGCATAGGAATTTGTCAAGAATAACACAGGTCAAAAAAGTAAATAGTCGGGCTTCGCCCGCCTAGCCTTTCTTTGGCTTAGGATTGCAACAAGTATTCCAGCAAAAATAGTAAAATAAAGCTTATACAAAAAAGCTTTCCCACTTACTTAAAAAATATATTACATATATGATGGAAAGTAATTACTGTATGAAAGCATCTTTACAATTATTTATCAAAGTTAAAAAAAGAAATAAGTACAAAGCGATACAAAAAAATAATAACAATAATAAAAATGTCTGTACTACAATTCACAGCAAAGTAATCAAATAAATCAAAATCTTAAAAATTTAAAAGGGAAAAAAATACAAAAAAACTTTTTAAAAATATATACATACATGTATATTGTCTTTAATTTTTGTGTCCTACATTTGATCTACTATCATTGGAGTTAGGAAACCATTTCCCATGTAATCTTTTTTCGCACTCAAAACATTTTTTGTAGTATTCTTTTGGCATACAGCACATCGTCCTTGTGTTGATAGCATAATATAATTAATTGATAATAATTAATAATATTAATTGACAAATGCCAATGTATTCCTCTTCAGAATCATCTGGTAATTCATAAAAAAAATCTTGTGCCTCTTCTTCTGTTAGAATTGGATTTCAAAGAGACAACTGGTTTGTCTGACGTGTCCTAACTGAAGAAAATCATAGAGTAAAGTGAAATAATATAAATTCCTTATCACGCTATTTTCTAAAGTCACCTCTTACATTCCAGCTTATTTGAGTCATAAACAATGTCTAACTACCAACAAACAGGCATGTTTACCCTGTCACTTGTGAGTAATCCACTTCAGATCCACGTCAGGAAAACGAGCGTGTTTGAGAGACGTGAGGAATGGGGTGGGGGTAAAGGACAGGGTGTGGAGTGGGGGTAGAAGAAAGTGTATCAAAGTCATAAACATCTTTTGTCAACACTTACTAAACCACCTCATATTCGGAATCTTTTTATCAATAGTTACATGTACTGCAACCAAAGAACTTTATCATGTTAAAATATATACCTTTACACGCCAATGTTCCATTTTTGGAACATGCGAATTTCTTATCTAAAAGAAACAATATAAATCCACCTTTTTATTTAAAACTTGTGTTCTACTAATAAAATGATTATTTTCCCTTAATTAAACTTAGTTATAAAAATATTTGTTAAATTTTGAATTTTATATGAATTTGTGAATTTTGCCCAACGAAAAGTCTAAAAAAAGGCCTAAATTACGATTTTTCTCCTTAGACATGATTAATTGTATCAATGAAATATCGACGCCAAAAATTTAATTCATACTTTCTATACAAATACTAATTTTTACAAAGCAATACGAATAAAAATATATTTTTTTGCAGAATTTTGAAGTTGATGTTCCATTTATGGAACATTGGCGTGTAAAAGGTTAAATATGATATTATTGAAACTTTCTTTTAAATGCATTTTTTGTCGCGGCATATTTTTTAATAACTTTAAAATTCTACTTGTTTTACTCTTTCTCAAAAAAATAAGTTGGTTTCAATTTTTTTAAAGTAAATAAAAAATAGAAACCGATTTAAATTTATGTGTTTCAGAATATTTTTTAAAAATATCGTACTCACGATGTCTTTATATAATTTAAACATTTTGTAATATTTTTAACTTTTTTACTGTTGACACTCGCACAGAACTATTTTTTATTAGTTTCCTGAAGAATCTTATTTTAAGAATAAGATGACAGAATTAAAAGAAATTACGTTTCTTTTTCAATGTTATTTATGTCTTTGCGTCGTTTAACATTTGACGGACAAACTAACGAAGTTCTTGGTAGACAAATTGATTAAACACGATTTTATTGTATTTTTATTTAAGGTAATAGGAATTGCTTTGTTTACGGGTATTTATTAGTATATTATGCATGGAGTTTACCATAAGAATAAAATTTAGTGTTAAAAGAAAATTAATTATAAATTAAAATATCTTGTCTCGAATATGACACAAACACATTATGTTAACGGCATTATATCTGTGAATTTGCAAATACAAAAACAAAACACTTCAAAACAGAAAACAAAACAAAAAAAACCCAAACAATCATGTAGTTTATATCTTGAATATGAGAAGAATACACTATTTTACTGGGAGCAAAATATTCAATTTGCACAATTGTAAGATTTAAAAAAAAAAAAAAAAAAAAAAAAAGATGAAAGGAATACACTATTTTACTGGGAGTAAAATGTTGAATTTTCAAAATTGCAGGATTTTGTAATATAAAAAATAAACAAGCAACTAAACGTAAAAGCAATTGTGATTAAAGCATTTTTAGGGTGGATTATAAAGTTTAATCATTGTAGATCTCTGATATTAAAGGAATATACATTATTTAATCAGTTATAAATCGGCGAATTTTCAAAATTGCTAGATTCTTACATTAAAATGTACGTTATAATTCATGGTTAAACCTTTTTCAAACATGAATTACATTATTAAATTTAGACTATTTCTAACATGTCGTATTGAATATCCAGTTAGAGGAATTTATTAAGTCATCATGGCTATGTGCAGGGAGATGTTGTGTTGAAAATATACAATTCGGAAACTAGGGATAGTTGACAAACCATTCAGTTTTCGCATTTAAAAAACAATTCAGCGTTTTGCTAATATTTGACAATCAAAACTAATTAAATGTTCATACGGTAGTCTTTGTTTAATGCAGATAATTGAAAGAGACATGCCAGATCAATTACAAACATTTTCAGCTTTAAAAGTGTAATTTTTGAAAACAATTCGTAAAATTTTCCCAGATAAAATATATATCTTAGATGAAATTAATTTAAGACACTAGATTTTAAATGTTGCAGAAATATTGAGCTTTCATCCTAGGAATAATTAATGAACAGCACTCCAGATGTTTGTCCGTGCATTGTGTATTAATAAAGCTTGATTGAGCCTTAACTTAAAGACAAATGTCATATGAAAAGTTTTTACTGATGGAAAACTTACGAATAATTATCTAAATTAAAAATTATTTGGTCTTGCCTGCGTGAATTGCATTGAGAGCTGCATTTTCTAAAGATTACAGAATATGGAAAAAACCTAATTTGCAAATTCTTCATGTCTGTATGTTAAGAAAATGATACTTATTTTTCTTTATTGCATGATTTTAAATAGTGAATTCATCTTTTGGATGTGAAATTTTCTAACGGCTTAGTATTTTTTAGAAAAGGCTCGAGTTAGTCTGAAAACATATCCAAATAAAAATATTTCTCATTTAAACATTCTACTAAAAATTCATTATTTACGAGATACGTTTAAGAACTTAACGTCTTCAAAGAAATAAGATGATTTTACAAACTAAGACATTTATTACGAAGCATGTCTCTTTATTTACGATATATCTTATATCTTGCTATCATTTTAAATATTATTATAAATCACTGGAAATATTTCAAAGAATGATTGTAAATGTCTTTCTCGAAAACTTCATAAATAAGTATGTTTGTTTACGCTGTCATAATGAGTCAGTATAACATTACATGTAGACACAGCATTTTATATCTTCTGTGGATACAGTGAAATATTTAATATTAATATTCATATAAATTTGATATGAATTATAGATTCTTAGAAGACAGTTTGACAAAGACTGAACAATTTGAAATAATGCCTTTTTAGTTTGCTGGCAATAAGTAATGCATTAAAGACGATGTTATCATCTTGTCATTCAAAGGAATTGTATATATTTCCTAAAGTTTCATGCGAAACAGACTTATTAGTTAAACCGATGTTACAATAAATGTACACAAATTGGGATGTTAAGACTAGAGGAATTTTTTATATAAAAGTTGCATTGTCTTTTATTAATATTTGAAAAAAAAAGACATTGTCATCAGAAATTTTTACACTTACTTCATTTTACGATGATAGTATTAATACATGAAGAAAATTTATTCCGACGACTAACGTGCAAGCAAACAAAAGAGTCTAACAATTCCATATCATATAAAGGACTGCCCAACCTTTTACTAAGCCGGGACTCATCTCAGCTTTTGGAAAGCATTGAAGGGCGCAATAATTAACGTGGCTCAAAACCTGTAAGTGACGCCGCGTTGGACAGCCCTATCGTATAACATAAAAAATGTTTATTAGAAAACATAAGTATAAGATACAGGGTGATATAAACATAAATTAGTATTTTGTGACTTGCACAGCTCTATACTTTTATGGTTCAAAAATAGCATAGTTCATTTTATATAGATAGACAGTTAGGATAGTTACGTTGATGCAGCTGAATAACATGTGCAAATATCTCTATTTTCCCGATTTTTACTCCTGTTCCTGCGCTATAAAACAGAATTACGATATACGATTCATTGAAAGTCCTCTTCGATGTTTCGAGAAATGCTATTAGACTGAACAACACTCATGCTCTCAGTAGGCACGCCATAAGATACTGCTTGAAGTTCTATGCTCTGATTTGGCTTTAGTATACATACAATAAGTATTTATATTAATTTATATTTAGTTGTTTATTGGTAAATTTATCATTAGCTTTATGACATTAACTTATCATGAAAAATATCAAAAATAGGCTGAATACGGAGGGGAAAAAACGTCCTTGGTTATAAATTAAGTGTATTTAGAATTATTTTTTATTGTTCTTTCTAGCGCAGAGTCCTGGCCCGTTGTTGATCTGTGTAAAACTAAATTATTTTTTTCAAATACAATAGGAAATTACTTTAAAATAAAAGATTATTACAAATAACTATTTATCATAGTTTCGATGCGTCAAATATTATTACTTTTCCGAAGTGATTTTATGATATGTTTAAAAATAATGAAACCATTTGATAAATATATAAAGGTACAAAAAATTAAAAACAATATGATATTAAATAATGATTTTAAAATATCATTTTAACAAAATATTTTAAAATAATTTTAGTAACTTTAACATGGTAACGAGTAAAACATGTACGGAATTAATATATATGAAATCATTTGACTTTAAAAAGAAACCATGTTATCCTAGCAAGATTTTTGTTTTGAGAAATCACCAAACATTAAACAAATTTTAACACTATCGACTCCAGTATGTCATACCTATTTTTTTCAGTAGGCAGTGTCTATTTTTCAATGTACGCTACTTTAAATAACAATATGAAAAATACTCTAATTAAAAACGGTATAGCTTATTTCCCTTTACTACTGGTGAGAAAAACAAATTTTGCAAAGAAAGATGATATACAATCAGAGACCACATACGCATGCAAAGAGTTAAGATAGAGGCGTCAGAAAATCAAAAATATATGGAATCAGTTTGTTCTGCTATCACAGTATCTTTACAAATCGTGCGTTACTTTTCAAAAACACTTTAACAATGACATTATTGAAACTCCCTTTTAAATACATCTTTTTTTGCGGAATATTTGTTATTACATTAAAACATCTAACACAGTTTTATTCCCTCACGTAAAAAATAAGTAACTTTCAATTTCACTTCGAAAGTAAACTAAAAATAAAAACAAGATTTAATTTCATGTCTTTCCTTTTTTTCTCATAGCGTTGTGACGTTGCTTTTAAATGCAACATTTTGTAATATTCTTGACTTTCTCAATGTTGACATTCGCAAGAAATTACTTTTTATTCATTTTAAAAAACATTTTATTTCAAAAATAAGATGCCCAAATTAAAAAATTTATGCATGTACTTGAAAAAAAATGTTATTTATATGTTTGAGTTGCTTAACATTTTACGGACAAACTAATGAAGCTAAAGCTAAGGATGTGATTAAACATGATTTAATTATATTTTTATAACATTTTACAGGATTTCTCCACGTCCGGGTATTGAGCATTATATAACATGCAATCAATTTTCCATTAAAATAAAATAAATTGTTAAATAAAACATCAATAATAAAATATAATATAGCGGTTATAAAACGAACATACTATCTTAACGGCATCAAATCGTTGAATTTCTAAAATAGCAGGATTTTCAAGTACACATATAATATTAATAAATAAATGAAACTAGTCGTTGGGGGCCACCGTAATACTTACCCATCATGGATATGTATATGAAAATAAAACATGTGAAACTATTTATACAATGCATTGCAATTCATAAACAATATTTAAATATTGTTAATATACATAGCAATGCTTTATTAAAGAACTGCTGATGTACCAATTTCGACAAATTATGTAAAACGCCAAACTACTCAAGTAGTACCAAACTGCGTCAAAGAAACATCCTTATAACTCCAAAAAATAATAATTCTATTAACTAACAATTAACTGCGTCGGATTAAGCGTCTCATTTCCAATTAAAATATACTTCTGAATTGAAATTTGAATGAAATACAGGGTCATGAAAAATCGAAGAATGTGGAAAACATGATTACAAATATCTCGGCAACTAATAATCCGATCGACTTCGTTCTATATGCAAAATGTGTGTTATTTTATTGCATTTTACGTTCATTCCTTAGAACAAAAAAATTCGAAATTATTTATATACCTTTCATCAGAACGAATTTTTCGAGAGTCCGAAAAAATAGTTCCGGATAATCGAGGTTGCTGATATTAAATAGGGTTCGTCCCATTTTTACATACTAACTACATACAAAATGTAGTCTCTATCTGAATTTGTTCGGGAGATAGAGCGTTTACAGACAGACAGACAGACGGACGGACGGCAAAATTTTTTTTCTAAAAATATGTTTTTCGGAATCTCTACTATCTAAAACGTGTAAATCCGTCAAAATTTTTTTTTTCGATTTTCAAAACGATTGCAAGACTTACCCTATACTACGTATGATGGGTAAGTAAAAGCAATATCAAAGAATTATTTCACAAAATCCTTTTCTAGGGTGAATTGTAATTTTTAATTCTAGGATACACATCTAGGATATATCTCACGTAGATCTAGGATATAAAAAAATAAAAACATAAATAAAAAAAAAATAAAAAAACACTATTTTTCTGACGAAAAGGACTGAATTTGAAAAATTGCACAGTTTTTTAATGCAAGTGTAAAACAAAAAATATATTATAAATCATGATTAAATTATTTCCAAGCATAAGTCGCAATTTTTATAAAATCAATTTTAACTTATAATATTGAAGTTCCAGTTAAATGAATTTACAAGATCTATAGTCCTATGTTCACGTGCATTATTGTTTTTAAAATACACATGTATTATAAAGAATAATGACAAGATAAAAATAAATCGTAAAACAATTTTTCAATTTATCGCTGACCAAATGTTTAGAAAATCTGTCCACAATTGCCTTCATTTTTTTTCTGTCAGCACTCAGGCCTAGAGTTCTGGCAGGGAACTCGTAAAAAATGTGCTACCACGTTTAAAATTTGTTGCCCAGATTGCCTGTCTTTAATGTAAATTTACAGAAGACAATGACAAAACTTCTACCATTCAAAATCACATCTGATATGGAAAAAGTGAAGCATTCCCATGTAGTGTGTTTTACGAGAAAGGAAGCTTTGTAGTATTCCAATAATAATGAGTGTTGTTAATAGATGCTTATTGAGTAAATAAATTTTAACCTAATGAAACGTGCTTGAATATGGGAAATGGCATTAAATATGAGGAAAAATATAATCGTCTCTTCATAAATTCAAATCTTTCAATATTTAAAAAAGAAAAAAATGATATTTCTTTATAAATTATATAAATTTTAAATACAACCTTCAGTTTCACATTGTTTTCCAGTTTATTGTCTGTTGTCATATTATTCAGATGCTCATATATAATATCTGAATTTATGAAAATGTTATTCCAAATAAACAAATTCAATGTTTGATCATTGATTTGTTATATTTTAAACAAGCATAATAAATAAGGTTTATGTAAATTTATTAAATACTGTTTATCTTTCAAAACATTTAAAAATAATTAAACATTTATAAAATGCAATAATGTGAACAAAAATGCAATGTCTTATAAATATAATAAAAACATATATTCATTGCATATTTAAAATGTTATATGACATTTTTATAAAATACTTTTGTAAACAAAATCGACGTTTTATAAATTTTTGTTTAATAACTGGATATTTAAAATTTCATACGATAATTTCAAAAACTGCTCTTGAAAAAAAAATGTTATGTTTGAAAATATTTGTACAAAATTGTTTACAGATTTACTTTGGTCTTAAAACTATTATTTTTTTTTTATGTTCAGAATTTATAGCTATTTGCTTTGATTTTGAAAGAAAATTTTTAATTCTAGTTACCAAAGATGTTCGAGACTTTTACATGCATTGCATTTATCTAAATACATTTATGCACAAATATTTTCATTTCTCCTTTAAAAAAATACAGTGGCGTAAAACAAATATATATCATATTCTCTTATAGTTCAAAATTTTATAAAATAAAGGGGTTCCAATTTTAAATTATATTGGATTATTCATCTGAAAATATACGAATTAGATTCAAAAATTAAAAGATATTGTTCGAATTTTGCAGCTAAAATAGATTAAAGTATTGTTATTGACAGCAAATTTTCAACATACAAAAACAAACACATTTCAGAACGCTTTTTGTCACTAAATGTACTGCACATTAATGTATTGTGAATTAGAAAAATTCACATACAATGCGCTTATTATTGTTGTTATTGTGTTTTTAATATAAAACAAAAGTGTTGCTATCTATAAATGTGAAAACAGCGTTTTTAATTTTGTTCAAATAGTGTTGATGAAAATATTTCTTACAATGGTGTTGAGCTGCAAAGTATATTGTCACTAAATTAACAATACATTGTAAACCCTACACAATGCAGAACACTATAAACAACACATTTAAAACACATTAACAACATTTTTTACATTGTGCCTTTAAATTACGCACTTTGAAAAGGTAATGAAACATATTTTGTTTCATACAAACAATTGTAGGTAATTACTGGATGATTTGACAATAAAGCAAAAATACATTCTAGAATAAATGAGAATAATATGACAATAAATTTTACTAACTGAGTTTTTGGAAAAATTATAATAATTTCGGCAATATATTTCGATATGTTTTATATTTTATGTGCGAACTTCTTAATTTGATAAGATTAAATACATATATATATATATTAAAGCTAAGAGTAGATTTTTTTCACTTTAAAATATCCTACTCACTTAAAAGAAGTATGACATAAATAAATTAAAAATCATAATCAACTTTCATTTTCAACTATCTCAAACTTAAAAATAATAAATAAAATTTTAGTACTGTTTTTAGTATTTGTTTATACTATAAATATATGTTAGTTTTTTATAATTAAAACAAAAAAAAATAGAAAAATGTTGTAGTAAATTGTTTAGGAAATATCTCGCTATAATTTTTTTCTTCTATACTTCATATAGATGGCTCCACGACACTTTTATGTTAAAAATACTAAGCCTATAAAAAATAAACCTATATTAAACCCGAAACTTTTTAGAAATATTTGGGAAAGATTCGAAAGAATTCAACATAGAAACAGGTTTAGCTAATATATAGTTTTATTGAAAATAATATCACTTTGAGACAAGTATTACAACAATTACTTAGCTTTCCTAACAGAACAACTATTTCTAAACATCATCAACGGAACATGTGTTGTTTTAATATACGGAACTTCTACTGTTTCCGTAAAATTAATAGAAAACTTACTGGATTTATGCGGATTGTAATTTTAAAATGTCAAATACAAAAATTGTACTTTTTTTTCCCTAAATGAAACTATTCCGTAAAGTTTTACGAAAAAATTTTTGTATATTAACTGATATTTTGGTACTATTTGATTATCCTGCCTACCAATTTCGCCAAATTATACAAATTGCCAAATTAATAGCCAAATTTTACATATTGGCATAATTTTTATTTTAAATAACAAAAAAAATAATAATAATTACTAGAATATTTATAAAATTACAAATAAAAAGTCGAAATACAAATCCCTTAATGACGTTCTAAACACGTGTATCCTATTTAATGTCATTGACTGTGACATCCACGATCATCCATTATTGCCACTGAATCTTATAATTTGGCGATAGTTTTTTTGTCGGCGGGATAAACAAGTCGTACCGATATTTTTTACAGTGTATACTATAAAAACAAATCGAACTAGAACTTAAGGATTTTTATTTTCTTTTTATGTAAATTAAAATTTTCAGCAGTGTCGATTATGTTGCCTCAAAGACTGATCCTGCATTTTTTAAACTTAAACTTAATAATGTCACTTGCAAAATTTTACAAAGAATTGTTTCCGTTTCAATATACATACATATTTACCTCGAAACTCAAATATTTAATACATGTAGTAATATAATTTATACATATAATATTATAATTTATCAATAAAATTACAAATTTTATATTAATCAAAATATTCTACCTTGCTTCTAATTAAGGATAAGATTTTAAAGAATTTATTAATGGATATTCATATAAAATAATTTCGTTTAATGTAGTTAAAATGCAAGAAATTTAGGCCCATATAGAAATATTGAACCATAGAATGTTTAGTTAAACTACATTTATATACCAAGTCAAATTCACTGCATTTTCTCAATGCATTTTACATATTGTTATTTATTTACTTATTTATTTAATCGAATAATGTGTAATAATTTTGGTAAGAGAAATTCTCAATAAATTATCAATGTGAAATATAAATACGAGTGTATAATTATTAAACTCTTACGTTTTAAAGTTATGAATAAATAATCATTTCTTGTAATAAATAATAATATTTTTAGTATCAACTTTTAAAAGGCACAGTTAAAAAACAATTCGTACAATTGTACAGTACAACTGGTGCAGTTGACATGAAATAATAAATATCTAGTAAACAATTAAATGTTTATCAAAATAAGCAACAAATATTTGTTCTTTTAGTTTTTAAATAGACAAAATAAATTCACAAATAAACATAGCAAAATGAATACTATGCATCCAATACTTAAAACTATTTATATTTTACTAATATTTCGTAATATACTGTACAAATATATTCTTGAAATTATTTTGCCATTGATTTCCATTTCAAATTTCCTACATTTTATTTGTTAACAAACAAGATATTTTTATTTAATATATATATTTTTTTATTTATGCATATATTTTTCACTAAAACAACTAAACGATTATCATTAATATGATTTTTCATTGTTATTTCATTTGAAGAAAAATATTTCGAAGTTGTATATACACATTTTGTGTATTTTTCCAAAAAAAAAAAAAAAAAAAAAAAAAAAAAAAAAAAAAAAAAAAAAAAGAAAAGAAATGATTTTATTGATCCTTAAAATGAACACCATGTAGAAAATGCTTTAGATGTGTTGACGGAATTTTAATTTTTGTATGACATTACAATTCTGCCCGTTTACTCTTCAGTTAGGATATTTTTAAAAAAGGTAATTTTTCACAATATTTTTAACAGCATAGTATGAAAGTTATGTTTTGGCACACAAATCTGACAGTCGTATTGGCCACAGAAAGCTCTGAAAGCACATAAAAACGACGGAATAATTGTAGACCCATTGGCTTTGACTTTAATTAATATGTTAATAAGTAAGTTTGAGATCCGGTTGCTTGTGGCCGACCAGGAAATGAAAAGTTCATGCCTATACAAAAGCTATTCTTTTCAGCGATTAACAGAACCACTCTCGTGTCACACAATGCCACCGTTTAATCATTGGAGGTGTCTTAAGTTCACGAGAAATCTTAAGTAGACGTACTACAACTCCAGCTGAAGTGTGTCAAGAAGATGAATATCACTTTTTACATTCAGTTTGCTCTGCCGAGCCGTTTCAATGATACCTCTGGGAGTTATTGCATGGTATTTCCATGAATCGCGCCGACACAAATGGGTATCGAGGCATGCTGTAGAGAGACGGCTATTAACACTATATTTTAACCCTTAACAATCAAGCTGGCTTGTCTAATAATCATGCTGGCTCTGGTCCTGTCTCCTTAGCTACTCGGTGCTCAAATTTATCATCCGATCAAATGTCTTCAATGGCCTATAGATGTCGTTTTCTATCTTACCCTGAGAAACAAAATGATGCGCATGGCATTCAAACGTATGTCAAACCGATACCAATACATTATATCAATTCCTAGCTGGCAGCCATCTTTGAAGCTGCGATTCTTTGTATTTATCCCCTGCCACGTTAAATGCTATAGCATTTTATGCCGGTTTCCCTATTATATTTTCTCTTAATGGGTCGATTATGTTTTGCCATGTTAGCATTCCGGCATCTTTTCAAATCAAAACTAAATAAGCTTAATAAATATATAGAATATTAAGACATCTAAATATTATGTGTATTCTATGTATGTTTTTTAATTGAGCAATAATAAATGTCTAAAAATGTATTTTTATTTCAAAAAATAAAAGAATGCTATTACAATAAAATATGTTTTATTAAAGTTATAATTGAAATGGCAATATTAATTCAATAAAGTTATTCAAATTGTTTGTATTTTATTTCTCAGTACAGAATTATACAGTAGGACATTCAGAATATTTTACTTTTAAGGTAAATAAGCATCTATTGTCATTTTCCTTAGCATATCATATATTTCTGCGATTTAGATACTTCTTACACAAATAAATTAATAAAACAGAATGACGAGTTCTTACCGTGACTATAGTAACATAAAACTGAAAAATCTATCGAAAAATCCCTCCTTTCTTATAACTTTTAGTAGAGCCCACTTATTGCAAATCGTTCAAAACCAAAAGTAATGGCTGAAATTAAAGGATAAATAACTTACAAATTTAAATCGTTGTAATTTATAGAAGCAATAAAGCATTAGATTTGTCGAGAGTTATATAAGATGATTTAAAATAATATATTATCTGAATAGGTTTATTATTTTTACCTTTTACGACAAATGAATTAAAATAATGAATGTTTTTAATTAAACTGTATCAAATTCTTAAAGCATCACAATAAAAAAATGACTGTTTGGTACAAAATAATTTTTTTCTTATTATATCTTCATTTTGATATTCATAAATAGGTTTTCAAATTATTTAGTTCAATTTTTATTGATTAACAGGAATATCAAACTTTAAAAAAATATATCATTTATTTAGCATACTATAAATTTCTATGTCAAAATTAAAGTTAAAAGCAGTTTTCAGTTTTATTCTTCTTTTAAATTATCATAAAATATTCAAAGAAGAAAATAAATATTTGTTTCATTGAGAGTAGACTTGCAAAATAATGCAAATGACACAAAACACATTAATACTATTGCATTGAAAAGTAATTGGTGTTCTTCTGTTTGAGAATTATGTTTAGAAACTGTTTTATTAATTTTTTCATTAAATAAATGAAAAAATAAAAATATTCTTTTTTCCATTCGTTGACTTCAAGAGAAATGTTAAAAATGAATTTTTAGGAGAAGTTGTTACAAGCTTTATTTAGTAATGTAAGCATAATAATTTAAAATCTTGTACAGTAAGACTTAATAAAAATTTGGACGAGTTTTTATAAACAAAAAATATGACAGTTATTATATCTAATTTGCAATAATAAATAATCTTATATTTGAATATTTTTATATACAATTTTGCCAAATAATATGTATTTTAATCTAAATGTTTCCTATTTTAAAATCAAAGAGACTGTTCTTTTTTCTAGAATCCTTTAAGTTTCTCTTTTGCTTGTTAAGAAAAAAAAAACGAAGTTAAAAACTTTTTTATGTTCTAAAAAATATCCGTTTTATAACTAAAATAGTGCATTTACAAAGATCTTTCAAGGATGTTTGCCCTCACAATAATATTTCACCAGTTCCAAATATACTTGGAATGGATAGTCTTGTATTCAGTAATGATTTTCTTTCACGCGAGCATCACGTTTGAGTTTAAAATTAATCTTTAAACATATTTGCAATCCTTTTTAAGACATACGGTAATATTTTCGTGTTTTACTTTAATTTTGATTTTTCTTGGAGTCAGTGCTATTTTTTCCTAAAATTTCAATATCCGAAAGTATAATTTGATGTATGATTTTGTTTTCTATATTTTTAGTTAATTAGTAGTATTTTAATGACAAATAGTAATAATGCCAATATAGTTTCAATTTTAAATAAATTTACTGAAAATTATTTTAAATTGTACATTCACAAACAATATTATTTATAATATTACTGACAAAGAAATATTATTTACAAAATACCTATTCAAATATCAAAAATAAAAACAATAAATTAATATTTTTTATTAATTTCGAATTCATTATTTAGTAAATAATTTGATAAATTATTATAATGAATAATATGATTTAAGTACTAACATGCAAAAGATAAATAAAAAATCATTACCCAAAATTGCATTATAACATTTATTGTTAGTGTTTAATATATTTAGAACTTCATTTATATTCGTTTTTATTGAAATTTACAAAACTGGTATCTTTTTAAATTTAATTTAATAAATCAAATTTATGTGTAATACAATTGAAAGCATAAAAAAGAAACTTCAGAAGAAATTAAAAGACTCGAGTAAAAAACTCGAATAAAAAATTACTTTTTTTACTCGAAATTCAGCCAATATCGTGCAGAAAATGAATAACAGTAATAAAAAATTTGTATAGAAAGTAATAGTAATGTAAATTTTTGCATTTAAATATGTCAAAGTGATGTATTACAAATGCATATAACACTATTTCCTGTGAGAAAATGAAATTTCTTTTCGCTCGCTTGACACGTGTCGTTCATAAAATTTTACTATATACACAAACACCTTGTTTGCGGTGAAAAATTGATGTAGAAAGACTAAGTGTAATGTTTCTACCGATAATATTGACATTTTCCCTTTAACTCTTTTAAGGTATATTTCACATTTACATGATAAAACTTTCGCCAGGCTCACATTAAGACGCTCGTTACATATTCGCAAAAAGTCTCTATTTTTTGAATTAATATTAAAATTTTAAATATTCTTCAGATAAAATGCACTATACATAGAAGAAAGAAATGTCTGTATTTGAAAGCTTATGTTACTAGTTTCGTAGAAATTGTATATATTTTTAAATGTATTTTCGTTATTTAGATGTTGAATATATTTTGTTAAAAAGTTGTTTTTTATTGTTTTAATACTTATAAATTAATTGTTATTCCTATTAAATTATAAAATGTAAAGGTAAATGAAGTATAATTCAAAGAAAAAATAAACTAAATTATGAAAGAAAATCATATAATCATTATCTTATACATTAATGCGAGCAAAAATTGTGTGTGTCTGTGTGTGTAAATTTTATCTCAAAAACGGCTCTAACGATTTTCGCAAAAATGTGGATTTTACCATTTTCGGGCACGAGAAGACCATTGTTCTAGGTCACATGTTCGAGAAAATTCAATTATTGGGTCATTTTTGGTCATAATGGATCAGGATCAAGCTATTCATATCTAGAGAACGGCTGGATCGATTTTAAGGAAATTTTCTATCCAATCGTTTTTTGGCACGAGAAAACTAATGAGTTGGTTCACATGTTCGTAACATCTCGATTAGTGGGTCATTTTTGGGTCATTATGGGTCAAGACATTTTTATCTAAAAAACGGCTCTAAAGATTTTGACAAAATTTTATATTTTATCGTTTTGGATTACAAGAAGACCATTGGGTTAGGTAACATGTTAGAGAAAATTCGGTTAGTGGGTCATTTTTGGGGTCATTGTGGGTCATGCTATTTTTATCTAAAGATTTTCTTACTCAATTTTGACTAAAATTTGCATTTTATGGTTTTCGGCCACGAGAAAAACATTGCGCTAGGTTACATGTTCGAGAAAAAATCTTATGGGTCATATTGGGTCATTAAGGGTCTGGGTCAAGCTATTTATATTTAAAGAACGGCAGAATCAATTTAATCGAAATTTTGCCTGTAACAGTTTTTTGACACGAGAAAGGTAATGGGCTAAGTTACATGATCGAGAGATCATTTGTGGGTCATTATGGGTCATATTGGCTCATGGTCAATCTATAAATAAAGAACACGTGGATCAATTTTAACGAAATTTTGTATGCAACATTTTTTTGGCACGAGAAAAATATTGGGCTAGGTCACATGTAGGAGAAATTTTGGGTCATAAAGGATCTGGGTCAAACTATTTATATAACTTTATTTAAATAACGGCAGGGTCGATTTTAACGAAATTTTGTATGTAACAGTTTTTAGACACGAGAAAACTAATGGGCTACGTCGCATGTTTGATAGATATAGATTATAATAATAACTTGTGGGTCATGATGGGTCATAGTGGGTCATGGTCAAGCTATATCTGAAGAACGAGTTGGTCAATTTTAAGGAAATTTTGAATACAACATTTTTTGGCGCAAGAAAGCTATTGGGCTAGGTCACATGTTCGAGAAATTTCGTTTAGTGAGTCACTTTTGTGTCATTTTGTCTAAACAATGGTTCTAACGACTTTGACCAAGTTTTGTACTTAATGGTTTTGGATTGCAAGAAGTTTATTGAGTAAAGTCATATGATAGACACTATTCAATTAGTGGGTTCATTGTGGGTCAAGCTAATTTTATTTAGACAATGTCTCGCGTAATTTTGGCTAAATTTTGAATTCTGTCGTTTTCGGGTTCGAGAAAATCATTGGGTTGGGTCGGATGTTCGAGAAAACTCGATTAACGGGTCATTTGGGGTCATAATGGGCAATTATTAAAATAATCATATCTAAAAAACGGCTTAGTTCATTTTATCTAAATTTTGTATCCAACAGTTTTTCGGCACGCAAAAACGAACGGCCTAGGTCCCATGTTCGAAAGATTTCGATATTAAGGGTCATTGTTGGTCATGCTAATTTCATCTGGAAAATGGCTCTCACCATTTTGAATATAATATGTTTTATATCGTTTTCCGGCAATAGAAAACCGTTGGGCTAGAACACATGCTCTCAAAAATTCGATTAGTGGGTCATTTTGCGTTATAATGGCTTAGGGTCATTTTAATTATATGTAACAACGACACAATCAATTTTATCTAAATTTTGTGAAGAATCTTTTTTTTTGTCACGAGAAGACTATTGGGCTGAGTCGCAAATAAAAAAATTATATTAATGAATCATTTCGGCTTCATTGAGGAATGTTGTCAAGCTAATTTTGCCTAAGAAATGGCTTAACTCTTTATGTCCCAGAGCAGAGAAATTTTTATCTCCCTTAGAATCCCAGAAAAACGCCCGACATTTCACCCCCCAAGAAAGGTGAGGCGGCTCGCTTTAGCTATTCATACGAACGTGTATGGTTCAACCCTTTTCGTGTAGTACTTGATCAAAGAAGAACCTATTGTTATATCTTTTGTTATCGATGTCTCCCTTAATCCCAATAACCATAAATCCAATAGCTTTGCTTTTTCGTTATCTTCGGCTAAGTGAAATGACATTTTATTTTTAGACTTAAGAGTATGTTTATGACATCTCTGCTGAATAATCATAAGATAAAGGATTTATTTTTTAGTTCTTTGTTTTAAAAACAAAACTTATACTTGTAAATGAAACATACATATTTGTATTAATACTTAAAAGCTATTTATTTATTTAATGAAAAAAAGAAATATATATATATATATATATATTAAATTTAAAATTTATCCTTGCTACATTTTTTGGAAAAATAAAAGTATTTAATGCATTATTAAATCATTTATACAACATATTCTTACAGAATAACTTTTTTTTGAAATAAATTTATCTGCTGAATTTTTTTTAATAGTGTAACATTTTTACATTAATTTAATTTATGAGATAATATATTGTATAAATATTCATACGTTTGAATTTTTTCCCTTTATTGATGCAATTATTTCTAGGTAACTTTGCTTCCTATAACAATGGATACACTAAAATTAATATTTTTTTCACTCAATTAAATAAGTAAATTTAAAAAAAAGCAATGTAAAAAAACAATCATTATTTTAAAATATTCGTCTTCTTATTATTTTTATTAGTGGAGGTAATTGAAAAGGTCGTTCTTCAGTTGGGAACCGTTGAAGTATTATGTAGGGAATATGAAAAACGAGAGGGGGGGGGGGGTTCGTGATCTGCTTGTTTCCGAAATGGGGGAGGAAGAGTTACAATAATTATTATTTAAACTTTTGATAATGAAGCAACTATAATGCAACAATCGTAAAAAAACAAATCTTGTTGGGAAAACAGCGTTTTAATTACATTGATTAATCTTTATTTACCTTACATTAAAACTTTTTTTTAGTATCACAATCTAAGATATGGCTATTCATAAAACTTTTTAGAATTAATAATGTAATTTATTGGTAATTGATATTTTCTTGGAAAAAGTGTTATGTACAAAATATTATAAAATTTTACATAATCAAAGGAAGAAAAAGGCAAGAATTTGTTTGTTTTTCTTTTCTTCTTTTAAGGAGGAGAGATACAAAATGAATAAAAAGGACAATGACTGAAAATGCTTATGCAATACTTGGAAAGCCGTTTGACTAATTCATAAATTTAAGAATTTAGATAATGTCTATTTCAAAATATAATAAGATATAATCATCAAAATATATAAAAATTAAAAGAGGTTTTCTAATGATTATAGATGGTTGTATTAAAACAGATTATCAAAGTTTTATGTGTCCATAACAACATTTATGATTTGATCGCTGCATTTAATAAATTTCTGTGGAAAAAAAAGGAATGTTAAAAATTTAAATAATAAAAAATTGTAAGAATTAAACTGTTAAATGTTTTTTTTCCTTCCTGAGATTCGATGTTATCAATTGATTTGATAATAAGACTTTAATAATTTTATGCTTTCTAACTTGAATATTAAAAAGAGGGGGGAGGGATTATATAAGAAGCACAGCATGGAAGAAAATATTTTCACTACTTAGAAGCGAATACTTCAGTAATTAGAAATGAATACTTTCATATTTGGAGCCGATTAATAAAAATCGAACTATACTTAAAAAAAAAGGAAAACCATAATCAAAATGATTATTAAAACTTTTTATTATATAATTTTGTTATTCTTGAAAATAATTTCATTTATCTAATATTGTGCATCAAAATTAAATTATAAGTATAAAATCATTATTTTTTTTATTATTATTGTAAATTTTTCATTATTCAATTTTCTAATGTTATGCAATCAGTAATATTATTAAAATAAGGACAAGATACATACTAATTACAATTTACAATCTATACAGTAATATTATTAAAATAAGGACAAGATACATACTGATTACAATTTTTACAGTAATATTATTAATTACAAATGGGAAAGAATTGACAAATATCAAAGTAATGACTTTCGAAATCATGTTTTGACAACTCGTCTGTCAGTCTTCCTACCTAAAGTAAACCTATTATATTTGTATATGTTGAGCGGCTCCTATTCCCATTGTGTTCCTATCTACTGTCCATTAAGCGGAATAAGCAGTCACGCCCAATCCATGTTCAACAACTTACTCTTCACAAAAGAGAAGGGAGAAATAGTCAGGCCGTTTCCCAGGCGTTATGGGTTTTTAGCGACTCGGGCGTTGCCGGCCGTTATGGGATCTAAAGGGTTAAACAATTTTGATTCAATTTTATATTTTACTGTTTTTGATTACCTGAAGACAATTGAGCTAAGTCACGTTTGATCAAATTTGATTAGTGGGTCATTTTTTGATATATGAGTCAGGACCACAAGAGTATGGCAACAGCCAATAAGTTGGCGACTTTTGACAAAACATTGGCGACATTTGGCCGAAAAATCGAAATTAAGATTACGAATGCCAAAACAGGTATTTGACGCCAGATGTAAGAATGTCGCCAAATTTGGCTATATCTGGCAAAAAATATTGTCTTTTCAGAATGTGAAGAAATTTTTACACATTCATAATAGAATTCAAAATGGTTAAACCAATCAAAGTCGAGCTAAAAAAGTAATTTGGATCGATATCCTTTCGTTGTAAATTTTAAAATAATGTAAAAATGTGCATACATACATAGTTGTCTTATTGATTGTTTTTGTAAGTAATACTATTATAAACAACATGTTTTATAGTAATAATACAGAGAGACTGATAAAGTGAAAATACTATATCGCGTTGAACACAAAGTTAATTTTGACTGAGTTAAGCTCGGTCATTCTTGCTAGTTATGCTTTCAAATTAATTGTACATAACATTCATTTATTTAATTAAATGAAAAACATTTTACTAGTTTTGAAAATTTTAATAAAAAGGAAATTCTAAATGCAATAAAAGCTAACAATAAACGTTATAATGCAATTTTAGGTAGTGATTTATTATTTATCTCTTTGGATGTTATTACATAAATCATAATTTTAATTACTATAATTCATTTTCAGATAAAATAAATATGTGCACCTATATCAACATAAAAAATCTTTACGCAAAATCAGTTACGTCAGTTACGTAGAGCATTATATGCAAATTAAAAGACAGCAAGCAGTGCATTATTTTTATATTTTCATGTTAAACAAAGGATTTCTTTTAATAATTAATTTATATTATTAACATATATGCTATGATATTGAATAACATTCTCTTTATTTCTCAGAATGCAATTATGCAAATCCAATAATTCATATTACTTGGTAGTACGACAAAGACTTTTCACTCAAAAATTTTTAAATTTTATACACATGTGTTTAATGTATGCTTGCTAAATTTACGGTTTCAAAAATTAAATTATACCATAAATAATAAGTTATACGACTTAAATAATAATTTAAAGCTACCCAAATTTTTAAGAATATGCCGTGGTATATAGCGTCTTTGAAAATATGTATTCTATACTCGAATAAAATC
Organism: Maratus speculifer; assembly: GCA_964019185.1. Taxonomy (NCBI): domain Eukaryota; kingdom Metazoa; phylum Arthropoda; class Arachnida; order Araneae; family Salticidae; genus Maratus; species Maratus speculifer. The sequence continues at coordinate 209,639,459 of OZ025289.1, read as the reverse complement.
CAAACTCAAATTCAATAACTATGATGTAAAAATAAATAATATAAAAAACTACATAGAGAGTAACATTAATTTAAATACATTTACATTTAAATATGTCAAAGTGATACATTACAAATACATGTAACACCATTTTCTGTGAGAAAATGGATGTTTCTATTCGCTTGCTTGACACGCGTCGCGTATTATTTTTTATTATATACACGAAAAGCTTGTTTGCGGTGGAAAATTGATGTAGAGAGAACATGTATAATGTTTCTAACGATAATATTGACGTTTTCCCTTTAACTCTTACAAGGTATATTTCTCATTTACATAATAAAACTTTCGCCAGACTCACATAAACATTCTCGTTACATTTATGCAAAGAATTTATATTTTCTGCGATTACACTGAAATTTCAAATAGTACATAGAAAAAAGTATCGTATGTAGAACAATGAAATGCCTGTATCTAAAAACTTATATTACTTCTTTTGTACAAATATTATATATATATTTTTCAGATTTAAAAATAAATAATATGAAAAAATACACAGCTAGTAACATTAATTTAAATATATTTACATTAAAACACGTGAAAGTGATGCATTACAAATACATGCAACACTATTTTCTATGAGAAAATGAATTTTTCTATTCTATAGCTTGACACACGTCGCGCATTATTTTTTACTATATACACGAAGAGCTTATTTGTTGTCGAAAATTGATGTAGAGAGAACACCGATAATATTGACGTTTTTCCTTAAGCTCTTTTAAGGCATATTTCTCATTTACATAATAAAACTTTCTCTAGACTCACATAAACATTATCGTTGCATTTATGAAACAGAATCTATATTTTCTGCGTCCACACTGAAATTTCAAACAGTACGTGGAAAAATGTATCGTATGTAGAGCAAGGAAATGCCTGTATTTAAAAGCATATATTACTTCTTTCGTACAAAAACCGTATATTATTTAGGAATTTTCATTTTTGAGATTTTAATCAAAATTTTTTATTGCTATTTTTAAAAAAAATATATAAAAAAAACCTTATAAATATACCTCTTATATAATAGAAATGAAAAACAAAATATATATATATATATATTTAGTTTTCTAAGTTTCTTCTTAACCCGTAAAAAAAAATCACATTTCCTGTTTTAAAACCTTTAAAATATAAATAGAACCAGAATTTGCGAATAAATTTATTTGCAAGTAAAAAAAGCTATATATTTCAAACATAACACGCGAAAAATATTGTACCAGAATTCAGGTGCTATTGAGGTGCTTGGGAATAAAAATTAAGTTGTTCCATAAACGTACCACTGTCTTTAAAAAGGTTAATAATGTATCATGTAATGCATTGTTTTCTAACTTTAGATTTAAACGTATGAGAATATTTTTATGATTAATTTAATATTAGTATATACACTGTAAAAAAAAAAGGTCGATCTACTAAAAAAATTTTAGTGAACCTTGTATTTACTAAAAAAATTTTAGTAATCTTACTCGGTTACAAGGAATCTCTAAGAATTACTAGAACAAAGCTAGCAACGAATAGAGTTAATAGTTTTACATTTTTAATAGCTATTACTAGAACTCACTTGGTGTGGTCGTGATAGCCTAGTGCTCATAGCACCGAACGCCAGGCTCTAAGTACCTGCGTTCGATGCTGGCCGCCACGAAATACGCACCGAATGTATGCAATGCAAGCACTTGTTAAATAAAGAGATTAAGAAAATCCTGTCGTAGCAGTTACCATGGGTAATGATCTCTGAACTTTCTCTCACTTTTAGAAACATGTCGAAATAGAGCAGGTAACAATGTTTGGTGCTGTTATCTATTGCGGCTTTGCTGAAAATATTCCGTGTCAGAAGTCTGTTTTTACTCACTGGATGCAGCTCGAAGAAAGCTCCTGCCCTTCGGGCACACGTCATGGTTACTAAAAATAATTTTGGAGCTATTACTAAAATTTGCTTGGTTGCTCATACTAAAATGTTTTAAGTTAGCTACACAAAAAATGCTTTTGTGCAGTTTACAAAAGAAATGTTTGTTTCACTTGCAAAAAAAAAGTTTGTAATGGTTACTAAAAAATTCTGTGGAATACAAATTTACTAAAAAGTTTTTAGTAACCTCTTGATTTTTTTTACAGTGTAGACAATGCTAATATGTAATATTTTCTGTATTTCTCGAAACTTAACTTTATTGTGCAATCTCAGTCTTTCGAATTAGTTATTATTGCTCAAAACAACATATTTCTTGATAATTCTACAATACACAGCTGTTTAGATTACGCATGAAAAAAATTACGTTTCTAACATTTAAATAATTTTATGAATAATTGTTGATAGGACAGAATTGAATATTTAAATCTACACAAAGTTGAAAGAGCTGTGAGAAAATCTATATGAAAATATACGGATACTTGCTTAACATTGAATTTATTTCTTATAACCCAAGAATCATTATCTAAAAGTCAAAGAACCGACCGCACAAAACCCTAAATCATCGAACGCAAGAAAAATCCTTTATGTTATGGAAACTTAGTAATAGGGGAATCTAATGATCCATGTCTGCCGAAAGTGAAGTAGTGCATCAGCCAAAAATTAATACCACTAGTGGCTCACTCGTAGATCTATCATTTTGTTTGCCGTACAATCAAAAGTATTAAAACTGGGTGGAGGAAAACATAATGCTAAGCCTACGATTCAACTATTAGTGGTATTCATTTTTGGCTTCTGCATCACTTTGGATTATTCGACTCCTCTATGAATACTCTTCCATAATATAAAAGATTTTTTCTTGTGCTTGATGACATAGGGTTTTGTGTGGTTGGCTCTTATAATATTTATTAGAATGTTAACTATTGTCAGAAATTAATTTTATTAGCAGTTTATTTAATTAAAATATAATTTATTTATACAATACAGGAATTTTATTACACTTCGAACTATACATACATTTTAAAATAATTAATAAATTATCATTTAGAGCTAACATAAAAAATAGTAATTTTAAATCTACTACAAATATAACTTGTTTAGGAGAACGCTTTACAAAATGTTTCCTTAAATTTTCACTAGGACTTTTTTTAGAAAAATAATGTTCTTTAAAAATGTAAAGGATACATTAGTTTAAAAATATTCAAATAAAATGTGAACGACATTTCAAAATATTCTAAAAAAGAAAAAAAAGAAAGGAAGAAAAAAGAAAGAAACGCAAATGTATATTTTATGCGAATGAACGAAAAAGGCATATTCTCAGAGTAGAAAACAAGCACAGAAGAGTCCAAATATGTTTAAAATATGTTAAAACAGATGGAAAATCAGCAAATTTCAGCAATAACTCTATTTTTGAAAAAAAAATAGTTTTGCTTTTATTATTTTAAAGTTTAATGTAAATGTGAATTTACAAATAATTTGTAGAGAGACATATTACATACATCAGTCAATCAATAAGTAATATGTATGAAGAAGACAATAAACTATATATACCAGCATTTAACGCACACTTTTGAATCAAGAAAATTAATCACAATTTAGAGATGAATGTTATACGCCAGGTATAATCAAAAATATATATATCGAAGAAAAAAAAACTGAGATTTTTTATATTCATGAACAAAAGAAAAAGACCTGATTACTTTGCTGAAAGTTAGGGCAATTTTTATCACTTTCATATATTCATAGAGATAGGTTTAGCAGCAATGTAGATTTTCATTTTGTATTTACTTATAATTACGAGCGCCGCGGACTTTTATGGACTTTCCGTCCATAGCCCTATTGCTATCCCTCTAATTCTGATTTTCTAGCGAAAGCCAGCTTGAATGGTCCAGACTCCCGTCTCAAATACCTAGACTCTAATGGGAGTCAAGTTGAAAATAAATTCAAAGAGTAAGGGTGGATGAAATTAAAAGAGGAAATTGATTAAATTAAAAACATCTAAAAGCATAAAGGATATGATCAGGGCTCTGAAGCTAATAGAGGATTCTCTGAGGATTCTAGCTAACTTTATTTAAAGAAATATTCATTTTTGTTCCATTCGTAGAAATCATTTTACTGTTTTCACATATTATCTGTAATAATAGTTCTAATACATTAACCACTCCGACGGATTGAGTCAAGTAACCTTGAGCGAGATAAGGATAAAATGTGTATTTTTCATGCTATATGACACTTGTCGTATGATGTATGCATTGTCGTAAAATATATCAGCCATTTTTAATCATGGGATTTCTAACTTTGTTAATTTTCATCATTATTTACAATTGTTCAAATTACACTTTCCTATATTCTATGTACCGTAAAAAGAATCATTGCTTATTTATTAAATTATGTTTATACGTATTGATTTTCATTTATCCCATTTATATAAAATTGGAAAGAAAAGTATTCAGATATGTCCCATTCGGTATGTACGATGTTTGAAAAGTGGAATGCGTAAATACTATCTTAATATGTACGTGTAAAAATAAAGATAAAATTTTTAGAAAATATTTTTATGGTTTTGTAAGATATTTCACGAACTTTCGTTTTTTTTATTATTCAAGAAAAGATATGTGCAACGCGTAAAATAAAATGAATAAATAACTATAGGATTGTTTCAAAATGTTCTTCTTCATTGGTTTTATTTACCAATTGTAAGATAATTTCTTACCCAAATTAATCTTTTTCTGCATAATTATAAAAAAGGTAAAATTGTCTTTTATTTTTACTATAGTAATATTTTATGTATCTTCCTACCCAGAGAAAAAACATATACAAAATTTGTTTCAAATGGCATATAAGAAGCTTTCATAATTGAAAATAATGTCATTTGAGAATTACAAGTTCTTACTGCAGCTAATTAAAAAAATCCGCATTTTACATTATTTTGGGTATTTTCATGTAAACGAAATGACCTTGTCGCACCTCTCTCTCTCTCTCTGTCTCTCTCTGTATATATATATATATATATATATATATATATATATTATTCAGAACAAATATAGTTTAAAAAAGCTAAAAAACACGCTTTTTAAGTATATCAAACTAAAAAGTGAAAAATAATTCGTACTATAAGCTGAAAACGAGATATCTTATCTTCAAAACTTCTGAAACGCCAACTTCCAACACAATAATGCAAGACCACATGTTTTGCATCGCGTTTTGATCTTCCTTGATACATATGGTACTCGATCACTATCCTGGCATGCACGATTTCCAGATCTGTAACCCATTGAAAAAATATGGTCACGGATTGCTGGGAGTCTAACATATCACCGGTCTCCAACTAACAAAATTGATGAAGTACTTAGACTTCAATAGCATGGATTGAATTGAACATTTCTGTCATCTATGCCAAGTTTAACTTATGTCTACTGAATAGGTGTCGTTTTAGCTCCAGGAAGTGATTCCAGCTGTTTCTTCTAATTTCGTACCTCTATAAACCCCCTAACGTCTTACAAATTTAATCATTTTGTTTTCATTCCATAATTTTTACGCTAAATAAATATTTTTACTATTTTCTTTTTTTTTGTGTGATGTTGCAGTTTTGATGATCAGCACACTGTTAAAACTTTTATGTACACTGTTAAAAATAATGGTGACACATTGCACCTTTTAGTGGTGAAAGGATTGTCTCACTGGTGACATCCCTAAAGGAGCCAGAATGGCACTTTTAATTAGGGTGAAAAGATGGCACCCTTTATCCAGAGTGCCCAATAATAAAAAAATTAAAAAATATACAAACCGACTTTTGGCCCTCGAAGGATTCGAACCCACAACATCTGATTACAAGATCAGTGCTCTAACCACTCGGATATAGAGCTCACCTTCAAAGTCTCCCTGAAACGTTCAAATGTCCTGAAATTCAAAGGTTGTTTTATATAACAAAGCTTGCCAAAAGTTCTAAACGAAATTGGGATAGTGTATAGCGGTGATAGTCATCGTAGGCAGAAACTGCTATTTTGATCCACTAGTGACGGCGAGTTAAAGGGCAAGGATACACATCACAGAGCACACGCAAATAACTGAAGAATGAAAATCTTCCAACGGTATGCATTGCGCGGAATCTTAATTAGAGTGAATCACGCAGTCAGAGATCAAACGGCGTTACAAACACATTTTCAAGCCCGCGGGTGTTAAATGGTAACAACTTTTCACCCCTGGACGCCAAATGCAACTGGTTTGTCACCATTAGTTTTAACAGTGTATATGTAGCCGAAATCCTTTTAAAGTAAAATTTCACAAATAAATGGCAGCACAATATTCCCTTATAAGAAATTATTCTTCTTTAATCTGATTTGGCAAAATGCGTTGAAACTAGAATGACGAAAACTGTACATAATATTCGTAACAGTTTATCAAATTTAATAATAAAAGATAGCGAACTAAAAATTGTTTATTAAAATATAGAAGACATTTATTTTTCATCATCGTACATAACTCATTAAATAACTTTTGATAAAATTCCATCTTATGAAAATGAATTTCATTTAAGATTTTACAAAGATTATATTAATGTTTCCGCTGCTTTTCAAAAGATAAAAGAAATTTATTTTTGCAAAATTGTGTAGTTAAGAAAACACAATATTTCAAAAGCCATATCCTCTCAAACATGATATTAATTGACACGTTTATCATTTCTTTTCCTAAGCACGTACGAGACACGATGAAATTGCCATTCAAGCGCAATAAAGTATTTTTAAAGTCCCTCAAATAAATATTTGAGGCACTTTAAAAATACTTTAGTTACTTTCGCCTTTCTTTCAACTTTTTATAAAAGTTGAAAAATTCGCGATTCCCCTTTGGCACGTTTCAAACTGCATGAGGAATTGGTAGATAAATAAAAAGAGTATTAAATATGTTGATATGTTTTATCTTATGCAAATATGTTTCAGTTGACTTTGATAAACACTCCTTAATATATTAAAATAAAAGTCGATGGGAACTATCTTTAGCTAATTTTTCAACGCACTAAAACGTGTAAAAAATGTGCTTTTGGTGTTTATTTTTATTTTTATTTTCTTATAAATATGAACATGAAATGTTATCCAAACAGATTCGCTTTTAATTTTCTGTTTCAAGATAAATTGAGAGTCTAACAAGTAAAATCGTTCAAAATATGATACGAATTAAGTTTATCTCGTCTGCACACGCACTTGGATAAAATCTACAAAGCTGACATTTTTTCTTCTAAAAAAAAAGGATAAATTTCTGGAGGACGCTTGTAACCTGCCTTATATTTTTCAAGGTCAAGGTTGGCAAGAGTTGAGTAAAGGAATATCTTTTTTGTGTTCACTAGGAAGGGAGAAATATTAATCTTAGAATAAAAGATGTCCTGCACCTTTATAATTGTTTAATTTTGAAACGTTCATTTTTAGCTCACAGGCTATCAAAGACTGAAAGCTTATGTGCCCGTCCGATCTGTATGTATGTATGTACGTGCGTACGTACGTACGTAACGCGATAACTCGTGATAAATATATCCGATTTACATGAAATTTTGGATTTAGGTTTATTATGATAAGACGCTTCCGTGATTAGTTTTGAGAGTTCATTCGATAAGTATAAGAAGGGGAACGGGGGAAATTGTTCCTCCCCTTTATTTATATAAATGAGTTTTTCTGCAGAATTAGTAGATTTTTTTCAAATGTTAGATGTATGGTCTTTCTAATGAGGTGCCTTCATGATTAGTATTGGGTATTCATTGGATAAGTTTAAAGAGAGGGAATGTGGGGGTGGTAATCCCCCCTTCTTAATTTAGGCTTTTCACGAAAAATTTATCCATTTGCTTCAAATTTTGTATAAAAGTTTATTCTGAAATGGCGCTTCCCTGATTTGTTTTTTGAATAAGTATAAAGAGAGGATAGGAGAAACTAGCCCTCATAATTCAGGTAAGTGGTTTTTCATACAGATTTAACCGATTTGTTTCAATTTTTGTATACAGGTTCATTGTAGTAAGATGCTTCGCTCATTTGTTGTGGTATTCTTTTATTAATTTTAAAGGAGGGTACAGGCGATTACCTCCCCTTAAGTAAGCTAAATGGAGTTTTATGCAGAGTTATCCGATTTGCTTTAAATTTTGGATGTAGGTTTTTTGATAAGTTGAATTTCTGAACAGTTTTGGAAGTTTAATGATTACCGTAATTTCGGGTGTATAAGCCGCGGATCAAACAATTCTTTTTGGACCCAGAAATCTTATTTAGTGATTGAAGACAAATATTTACGGCGATCTAAGTAGTTATATTTGTTTCTTAAAAAATTCTGGGTCAAAAATGAATTGTTTGATCTGCGGCTAATACACCCGAAATTACGGTAATTATAAAGGAGGGAACGGGGGAAAACGTTTCTTAAATTACAAATGGGTTTTATGAAAAATTATTCGACTTGCTTCGAATTTTGGATACAGGTTTATTATATGATAAGGCGTATCCCTGATTAGTTTTGGGGCTTCAATGATAAGTATAAAGGAAGAAAATTGGGGGGGGGTACTTCCTTACTTATTTTTTTTTTCGAAGGGCATTATTATATAAGGCTGTAATATACAATTAATCTGCATAGCCTGTGAGCTCTATGCCATCAATTTAACTGGACATCATTCTTTTTATTTATTGGGTAACGCAAACTAACATAATGAAAGTGCACGATAAAATCTTCTTGTGTACATTGATGAAAGTTTAAGTAACCTTTCATCAATTATTCTCATTATTAGCCATTTTGTACTATGTTTTATGTTTTAAATTGTAAAACAAATCGTTTGCATATTTTCTAGGAAAATAGCTTCGGAAGAAATTTTTATAAATTTTCCAAAACACATGTGTCATGTGAATCTGCATAAATTCAGACTAAAATATCATTTTTATTGTTCGAAAAAATTTATTTAGGCTATTATATTACTTCTAATAATAATTCTAATTAATAATCTACTAATAATTACTAAAAATTTCTAAAATCTGAATTAGCTAATTTAAAGTTTATATTAAAATATAAAAACGTTTTAAAAACAAATTTATTTAAATCCATGGAAATAATTACAACCTGAATTATCAGTAGGTGCAAGAATTATCAGTCTAGTTGCAAAATTTATTTTATCCTGCTTGTAAGCTGTTATATAAGCATTATTTGCTCGTGAATAGCTAACAGTTGAGAGCGCTCCGTAAATGGTAATTCTACATCTGGAAATTTTTTGAATGTATGAAGTAAAAGATCATAATTTTATCTTTTTAACAAACAAAAATTATTTTTTTAAATTTTGATATTTTAAATATCAAAATTTAAAAAGATCTTGTTTATCATATTTCCCATTTTTAAGAGTTATGAGACCCCTTAATAAGAAAAAATTGATTAAATATGACAGTCGCACCTTTATTTATTTAAAAATTAAATGTTAAAAAAACTGTGAAATGGCTATTCTCAATCAATTTTGCATAATCAATTACGCTAAATTAAATCGTTTAATTTTTAAGGTATTATTATTCGGAGGAAGTTTTCTAAATTTAGCATTTTGTAAGATATATTAAATCTAATTAAATGTTCCAATCGCAAAACTTTCTTCCATCTCATGAATCTTATATTTTAAAAAGTAATTACAAATGTTTTCAGTTGAATTTAAATTTCTGCTTCACTCGGAGTAAAAATGAGTTAACTCAATCATGATATTTATTCAAATCAATATTTTTAACATTCTGTTGCAATACAGCTCTTTTCGAATGTCCAGCACAATGCATTGCAATGTCTTGATTATTGAAAGAGCTGCCTATGTATAATACTATGAAAATCCAAGAAAATTATACAAAAACGCTATTAAAGCGCGTACGTTTGTGGAAATACTCCAAATTTTACGAGGATCGCCATTGCCAAATTTTTTTACAAGTAAAGTCATATACTTTTCAATGGTAAAGTAATGAAAATTGTACATAAATCGCTATTACAGATCCCCTTCCTGTAGAATGTTTCTAAATTCACGATAGACTTAATGAACATGGCGAAAAAAGTGCATAAGAAATTTCGTTCAATTCTATAAATTACTTCAAACTCTTTTTGACTGTAGAGTGATGACACACGGACAAGCATGCTAACAGACATTATAACATGCTTTTTGGTGTTTCAAATCCCTAAAATAAGAAAATTCGTAAAGACCGGAAATGAAGAAATTTTTCGATCATAATTCATTTTTCTATTGGAGAATATAAAAGAAAAAATATATTGTCTGAGATTTTGAAGCAGTATTTTTTTCTGATTTTGAACACTTTTTTCGCGTTTTTGATTACAAAAAGGGTGCAATTTTTTGATTATGCTCTTATAATATCTAGGGATTTAATATTTTGCTGTTATACTGTATGAAAACATAAAATAATCTTTTAGATGATGCCGATTTGAAAACATTAAGTCATGTATTTTATAAGCTAGGCCTCAATTTTCGTAATACGTCAAGGACGTAATGTGTTAAAATTCACTGTTCATAACAGAACTCTTCTCAAAAGCATTCTCTTTCTTAGTAAGAAATAAAATTTGTGATACAACTCGTGCATTTTACTTTCGAAATTTACAATCATACTGTCATCATTTTGTACTTCTCTTTCTCTAATTGATGCTCATTGCCTTTCATTTTATCTTGTAAGGATATAAAGTTACAAATATTACAAAACTTACTTATTTTATATGAGTTTAGCTTGTAATGATGAAATGCATATCCTATATTAATGCGATTTGTTCATTGTAATATGCAGACCAAATTCCCACACGTCTTCTTGTTTTTAATTAATGTGACACATATTTTATAAAATATTGAAGATAAATTATAATGGCTAGTAAAACCAAAGATATTATAATAATTACTATTGTTATTTCTTTCTAGAATTTCACTTGTAAAGGTATCATAAAAATCATCAATCTTTAGAAGAAAAACTTTGCTTTCACTAGACATTGTAATTATAAAAAATAAATTATTACATGTATAGGAAACATATTAATGATAATTACAACACATTACTAATCCAAAGTGTAAGACTTTTTGCGGAATTCAACGAATTTTATTTAATTTACGAGTGATAGAAACAAATAACTTCAATAAGTGATAAAATTTCAAGGTATGATATATACGTATAAGACATGTTTAAATGAGAATCATTCGGAGCGTCACATGCGAATAGACTTCAATGTATTTTCATGAAAAATCGTGATATTGAAGGTGTATGTACTAAGCATGCACAAACACAAGCAGAACTGTGATAACTTCATTAGTAAGGACGGGGAACTTAGTTAAAAATGGCTGGTGTGGTTGAAACAGCGTGCAAAAAGGATCTACGATATGTAATTAAGTTTTTAACACTAGAAAGGTTGAAGCCGGTGGATATCCATCGCAGACCGCTGGCTGTGTTCTGTGGTACATGTGATTCAAAGACCACGGTGACGAGGTAGGTGATAAATTTTAGCGACTGTCAACAAAACACAATGCAGATTCAGCGCCTTCATCAGGCGCATAAAATTGTGAAAGAGAAGCTGATTAGGGTCATTGACATTGCAGTCAAGGGAAACAGACATCAAAAAATTTGTGAAGTCTCAACTGAGCTCAACAATTCCATCCATACTGTTAATTGTAGTGTAAAAAATAAACCAATTTCATTCTTCGCAGACGGAATTCGTAAGCTTCTCAAGCAGTAGGACGTCTCCCTAAACGCCATGGGTGACTTTGTTTAACAATATTCTATCCATTGCATCCATGAAATATTGTTTTGGTATCAAAATATGTCTCATTTTGGTCTTTGTGCATCTCATGGGCCTCACCAGTAGCTGAGAGGCTCTACACACGAAAATGGTTGACGCCAGGACCTGGGATCAAACTCAATCCCGGCCGTCGGCTTAATCGTTCGTAGTTTTCCGTGCTTTTCTTCGAACATTCGATTTCCTTGCTTAAATGCAGGGTATGTTCTCTTAGATAGACCTCCATGGAGGCACCCCCTTAGGGCTTATATCCTTCATGCTGATAACTGGCCGTCACAAATACAACTACATCTGCATGGATCCATACATCGAATCCCTGTCCCTTGTATCATTAGAACACGACTTATATTAATATATAAGATGTTTCCTATTATCCAGTATCTTAACTAAAAGGGAGTTAAAATGCAGAAAACTACAATATTCATTTTATTAAAAGAAATTTAATCTCTTTAAATATAGTCAAATATACAAATTAATTCTTTCATTGCATACGAAAGATAATTTTTTCCACTTTTAAAAGAACTCAATTATACTAACTTTTTTAACGAGATAAATCTCATTAAGAAAATAATTTTAACTAAATATTGACTAAATATTTAAATAAAACGGATACATAAATATTAATTGCCAAGGATTTAAATAACAATTATAAAAGCTAGTTTTTAAACGTAAGAGGAAGGCTTAACTAAAATAATGAAGTGGATAATTACTGTTTACTATTTTTTTCTTAATTTTCAGTTTCAAAATTATGCAAATAGTTGCTTAAGTAATGGAAAAGGAAAAAAAATACTTTTTCGAAAATAAAACCTGGTATTTTTAGGTATGCTAATATTTGATTATTTTTAAATTCAGAATATTTTCGTAAAGTACTGAGCTAGCTGTTGCAAATACATTTATTTACATTTAATTTACATTTTCATAAATATTAAGTTTTGAAATGCATTATTTCTTTTTTTCATTAATGCATAACAAAAGTATTTATGGCAATACCAAATGACACTTTCAATTATAAAATTAATTAAGAAAACAATTCACTTCAAATGCAGTTTCTCGAAATTCACTTATCTGATTTGCCCCATACTAATCAATAATTCTCCAAAATAGCCACACAATTCCAGATACAATATTTAGGAAATAAAAAAGAAACAACTTTTGGTTAAATCGGAAACAAAGTCATATGAAAGGGCAATAATAATGTTCCACGCCTTTCGTACGTAATTAGTGCTACAATGAAGTTGTTTGATTTCGAAGCATTTCCTGCAATTTTATTTATACAGAGAAGACATAAATTGAAAATAAGAACAATCACTGGATAGAATTATGAAATATAATTTAAGATTAAACCCGCATATTCAAGAATCTTAAGTTTTGAAATGCATTACTATTTTTTCATTAATCAATAACTGAAATACACACCACCATACCAAATGACACTTTTATTTATAAAATTAATTAAGAAAATAATTCACTTCTAACGCAGTTTCGCGAAATAGATTTACCTGATTTACACCATACTAATCAATATTTCACCAAAATAGCCACACAATTCTAAATAGAATATTAAGGAAATGAAAAAGGAATAACTTTTGGTGAAATCGGAAAGAAAGTCATGTGAAAGAGCAATAATAATGTTCCACGTCTTTCGTACGTAATTAGTGCTAGAATGAAGTTGTCTGATTGTTTGATTTGGAAGAATTTCCTGCTATTTTATTTATGTAAAACAAACAAACTGAAAATCAAAACGGTCACTGGATTGAAGCATGGAATATAATTCATTAAGATTAAACACTCATACTCAAGAAAATTAAATTTTGAAATGCATTATTTTTTTCATTAATCAATAACTGAAGTACACAAAACCATACCAAATGACACTTTTATTTATAAAATTAATTAAGAAAATTCACTTCAAATTCACTTCAAATGCAGTTTCACGAAATCCTTTATCTGATTTATTCCGTACTAATCAATATTTCTCAGAAATAGCCACACAATTCCAAATAAAATATTGAGAAAATGAAAAAGGAACAACTTTCGTCGAAATCGGAAAGAAAGTCATGAGAAAGGACAATAATAATGTTCCACGTCTTTCGTACGCAATTAATGCTACGATGAAGTTGTTTGATTTCGAAGCATTTCCTGCTATTTTATTTATATCGAACATACATACATTGAATATAAGAAAAGTCACTGGATAAAAGTATAAAATATAATTTACAAAAACTTAATATTCGCGTTTCAGAAAAATGCTGAGAACTGTAATATTCCCTTTAGTTAAGAAAATTTTAATCTCTTTAAATATAGTCAAACATGCGAATTAATTCTTTCATTGCATACGAAAGTTTTTTTTTTCCACTTTTAAAAGATCTCAATTATAGTACCTTTTTTAACGAGATAATTCTCATTAAGAAAATAATTTCAACTAAATCTTGACTAAATATTTAAACATTACGGATGCATAAATATAAATTACTCAGAATTTAAATAACAATTACAAATTCTAGTTTTTAAACGTATAAGAGATGCTTAACTAAAATAATGAAGTGGAAAATTACTGTTTACTATTTTTTTTCTTAATTTACATTTTCAAAATCATGCAAATAGTCGCTTAAGTAATGGAAAAAAGGAAAAAAAATAAAAATAATAAAAGCTTTTTTGAAAATAAATTTCTTTTTCTTTTAAGATATGCTAATATTTGATTATTTTAAAATTTAAACAATTTTCGATATTTACTGAACTTTCAGATGCTTGTACATTTATTTAGATTAAATTCGCAAATTCAAGAATCTTAAGTTTTGAAGTGTATTTTCTTTTTTCATTAATCTGTAACTAAAGTACATACGACCATACAAAATGACACTTTTATTTATGAAATTAATTAATAAAACAATTCATTTCAAATGCCGTTTCGTGGAATCCGTTTATTTCATTTACCCCATACTAATCAATATTACTCCAAAATAGCCACACACATCCAAATTTGATATTGAGCAAATGAAAAAGGAACAACTTTTGGTGAAATCGGAAACAAAGTCACGTGAAAGGACAAAATAATGTTCTACGTCTTTCGTACGTAATTAGTGCTACGATGAAGTTGTTTGATTTCGAAGAATTTCTTGCTATTTAATTTACAGGGTGCTCACAAATAAAACTTTGCCGATATACGGAGCTCTAGCGGCCAGTCCGCTCAACCGATCAAAATGAAATTTTAGATATAGCTATTCAGAGGTATGAGCTCGAGATTCTGTGGACGACACCAAAATGGCGCCCGCGGTTATGGTTGTAGTTACAGAAACTCGAAAATTTCCATAGGCAACACCCTTTTCTTTCATCGCAAAATACTCAGCGCATGCGAAAACCCTAAAGAGTGTTGAAACCGTACGTGTATCGCAAGAAACGGACATGTTATGCACGCACAAAAAACTGTTCTGCGAATCCCCCCCCCATAGAAAAAACTCGATTGGGGCGCAAGGAGGAAATCTGTGTATGACACAGAGTCAGTACACTAATCTCTGATTACAATACAAATCGGAGAAACTAAAACTTTTATTTTGATTACACATTTTCCACATGAGTGCCATCACAGGCAATTGCATGGTGAAAAAAATGGGTGTAGCCATTGGAAATTTTCGAATTTCTTTAACTAAAACCGTAACCGTGAGCGCCATTTTGTAGCCGTTCACAGAATCATGAGCTCATACCTGTGAATAGCTATATCAGAATTTTCACCTCGATCGGTAGAGCGGACTGTCCACTAGAGCTCCATATATGGGCAAAGTTTTTTATGACCACCCTGTATATCGAACACACATAAACTGAAAATCACATCAGTCATTGAATAGAAGCATGAAATATAATTTATTAAAGCATATTATTCAAGTTTCTATTACACATTTAGTACTTTTTCTAAAAGGGTAAAATATTTTAACTTAAAATTACATCATTTATATATTATATATCATTTTTATATTTATATCATTTCATTTATATTATATTTCATTTATATATATTTTTTTCATTTTTCATTTATTTTTCATTTCATTTATATTATTATTTTTATATTTATATTATTTCATATTTATATATCATTTTTATATTTTTTCTAATTTATTTTTCGAAAGTAATACATGTTTTGGAAACAAGGCATCTTTTGATTATTTTCATCAACATAAGCGTTTTTAAATGTAAAATGTAATAGCACTTGAACTCAGATATGACATGCAATTTATTTTTAGGCACTAAACCTAGAAGATTCTTAAGTAGTCTCAGGAATTTTGCTTTTTACTTGACTGTGTAGTTTATCATCATGTCACATTTTTTCCCTCAGTTTCTATGAAACGTAAATTTGTAAAAAAAATATTATATGCAAATTAAAACCTTTTTTATTTAAAAAAAAATTTTTTTTAATTATGCTATATTGAAAATTTTATTTTTTTTTTAAATTTAATTTTGATGAAACATTTAAATAAAGTATTTTTTGACTTGCATCCACTGCACACAAGACTAGCAAAACTGTTGATTCAAGAGCTTCAAAAAGTATTGATAATGGTTCTTCGCATCGATACATAACTAATAACCTTCATTGGAACACTACTTATATAAATACATTAGATTTGTAATATATACACATATAACGTCTGAAATTAAAAAGCTATTTTAAGTTTCAATAAAATAAAATAAGACAGATTTAAATAAATTTAAAAATTAAAAATTATGCAAAAAAATGAAAATACTTAAAAAAATAAAAAATACAAAAAATACAATTAAAATATATAATTAAAAAAAAATAATTTCAATACGATAAGTCTAAAGCACTCGGTTGTGTCTATGTCATTCCTTGTGGATATTGTGAAAGTGTGTACATTTGTAAAACTGGTAGATCTTTTTAAATAAGCGTAAAGGAACATACCGGTGCTTTGAAAAGTGGTAATTCAAATTCTATAATTGTCCAGCATTTTCTTCAAATGAAACTCATCCCGCAATTTGCGAAAGCCAGTATTTTAAAATTGGATAGATCATTTAGATAATTATCACGGTAGATAACTCCTCGAAGGCTAGTTCATATAATTGCAATCGCCAGCCCTAATTCAGGCTTGTTCTATCCCTTGTAAATATTATTAATTAAAAAAAATAACTTAATGTAACTGTTCTTGATATGTTCCGCTGTTTGTTACTCAATTGATATTTGTACTAATGATATCTTGGGAGTAGTCTGGTGAAAAATTTACTTTTTGTATTTTTAAATATTCCTTGGCATTTTTTTACATGATGTTTTATTTTTTAAATGTATTCAAGTCTGTCTTAGTTTATTTTTTTCAAACTTAAAATATATTAGATAGTTCCTATTATTCAATATTTTAACTAAAACGGAAATAAAAATTCAGAAAACTGCTATATTCATTTTATTGAAAGAAATTTTATCTCTTTAAATATAGTCAAACATGAGAATTAATTCTTTTATTGCATACGAAAAATATTTTTTTCAACTTTTAAAAGCACTCAATTATACTACCTTTTTTAACGAGATAAATTTCATTAAGAAAATACATTCAACTAAATCTTGACTAAATATTTAAATAAAACGGATGCATAAATATTAATTACTAAGGATTTAAATAACAATTATAAAAGTTAGCTGTTAAACGTAAGAGGAAGGCTTGGCTAAAATAATGAAGTGGAAAATTACTGTTTACTAATTTTTTTCTTAATTTTCATTTTCAAAATTATGCAAATAGCCGCTTAAGTAAAGGAAAAAGCCTTTTCGAAAAAAAAAACCTGGTATTTTTAGATATGCTAATATTTGATTATTTTTAAATTTAGAATGTTTCCGTAAAGTACTGATTTAGCAGATAAAAGTACACGTACTCGGATTAAATTCGCATGTTTAAAAATCTTAAGTTTCGAAATACATGTTTTTTCATTAATACATAATTAATCAAATACATACCACCATACCAAATAGCATTTTTGTTTATAAAATTAATTAATAAAGCAATTCATTTCAAATACAGTTTCACGAAATCCATTTATCTGATTTACTCCATACAAATCAATATTTCTCTGAAATAGCCACACAATTCCAAATACAATATTGAGGAAATGAAAAAGGAACAACTTTTGTTGAAATCGGAAAGAAACTCATGTGAAAGGACAATAATAGTGTTTCGCGTCTTTCGTACGTAATTAGTTCTACGATGAAGTTGTTTGATTTCGAAGCATTTCCTGCTATTTTATTTATATCGAACAGACATAAACTGAAAATTAGAAATGTCACTGGATAGAAGCTTGAAATATGATTTATTAAAACTTAATATTCACGTTTACGTAATACAATTTGGACATCTTCTAAAAGGGGAAAATACTCGTATTTTAACTTAAAATAGCATCGTTTATATTAAGGAATAATTACGTTAATTTTTTCTAATTTATTTTTCAGAAGCAATATACATTTTGGAAGCAAGGCATCTTTTGATTATTTTCATCAACGTAGACGTACATAAATGCAAAATTTAACAGCACTTAAACTCAGATTTCATATGGATTTCATTTTTAGGCGCTAGACCCAGAAGCTTCTTAAGGGGTCTCAGGAGTCTCGCTTTTTACAAGACTGTGCATTTTACCAACATGTCATATTTATTTTTTTCAGTCCCTATAAAATATAAATGTGTGAAAATTTTTAAAGACAATTCAACATCTTTTTTATTTAAAAAAAATATTTTTTTAAATTCTATGCTGAAAAAATTCTATATGTTTTAAAGGAACTGAGAAAAAATTTAAATATGTCATTTTGCTAAACTGCACCACCAGCCAGAAAGAGAGATTTTTGAGACCCCTTAAAAGTCTTATATACTATGCTTCATTTTTTGTGAGCTATAAAATATTATTAATAAATATTTTATAGAATAACGCGTAAATCGGCTAGTTTTAAATTAAATCGAAATTAGAATTTTTATTGGCAGGCATATTTGTAGAAACTTGCATACATATTTATACATTCTCAAATTACAATTATCTATTATTCAGGATGTTTTTAACAGCTAATACATTAGTGCTTATATCGTCATAAAACACAGTTTTGGAAATTCGAAATTTTGAAACTTAAAATTGATCCCATTTCCTCTCCGCCATGTATAATTATCGCTCTAAGCAAATTTCTTATTTGAAAATGTGTCATTTCTACATTATATTGTTTCAATGACATTTCTATATTTACCAATGATTGATGTAGTGATGTGCTAATTTTTTATTATTTAAGGTAATGCAGCTTGATTTCTTAAAATGGATTGAACACAAATTTAATCTTGAATAACAATCTTTTTTCTATTAGGCACAGTAAAAATTGAAATTGTGATGTGCTCAGAACTTAAACATATCTCTTAAAATTGAAGTTTATTGATCAGGATTGGTCCATTGACAATATTACAATTGCGTGACTAATGCAAATGAGTTTGATTTCTTTTAAATATACCGGATCACTATCTTTTTTACTGGTGTATTTAGCATTTAAGCAAATTGATCAGACCAATTCACGGATACCATCTTGTAGTGAATATTATGTATAAAAACATGAGCAGAGTTCTGCATTTTCAAATATTTTGAATAATCCTGTCAAAACTAATGCAGCAAAAGCGTATCAACTGCAGATTATTATTAAGTCCCTTATGGTAATAATTTGTGTTCATTTTTATGCCAATAGCATGTATACTCGTAGAGAAAATAAGGTTTTTATAAAAACGGTCTCAAATTTTGTCAAGTTATTTTATTATAATTTGCAGAGTTCTTAATAAAAACAATATTCTTTTCAGAAAATATGATAAACGACATTGCACATAATACTCTGTGATAAAAATTTAAAAGTATTAATAATTGTATGAAAATGAGCAGATTAACTAAATAAATTTTCACTGCGCATGCGTCAACTATATAAAAATTCCATTTGCATATTGTGTTAGATAAAGATATAGAGCAACTCTAGTTGAAGTTTCAAAGTCATACCTTGAAAATTCT
Source organism: Maratus speculifer (assembly GCA_964019185.1). Lineage (NCBI taxonomy): Eukaryota > Metazoa > Arthropoda > Arachnida > Araneae > Salticidae > Maratus > Maratus speculifer. The sequence continues at coordinate 209,619,763 of OZ025289.1, read as the reverse complement.
GAAAATTATTGTCGATGTAATAATATCAAAATCCGTTATTCGCAAAATGAAGCAAAAAGATGAGGAGCTGTATTCAAATATAGTAGTACGTGCAGTATTGTGCAGACACTAATCAATAGAATATAAACACAGACCCTCACATTTTTGCAACATTTTGAGAATATCGTATTTTGATTTTATCCTTTCCATGATAATTTTCAGAATTTTCATGCTATAATTTTGACACTTTAACAAAAGTGGCTCTATTCAATTAGCTAACATAAAATGCAAATGAATTTTTTATAGAATTGATGCATGCGCAGTGAAAATTTATTTAGTAAACCTGCTCATTTTTCATACAATTATTAATATTTTTAAATGTTGATCACAGACTATTATGTACAATGTTTTTTCTCATATTTTCTGAAAAGAACGTTGTTTTTTATTTAGAACTCTGTAAATTATAAGCAAAAAACTTCGCAAAATTTTGGACCGTTTTTATAAAAATCTTAATTTCTCTACGAGTATACATGCTATCCGCATAAAAATAAACACAGTTTATTACTATGAGCCAATTAATAATAATATGCAATTTGAATGTTTTTGCTACATTAGTTTTGACAGGTTTATTCAAAAGATATTCTTTCTTTTTCAATTTGTTTACGATCCCCTATTGGATTTTGGAAAAAAATCTTTTCAAAAATATATGACCTCTACTATTTTGTTTATAAGTCTGGAGTTTCAGAGCCATCCCTCATGTATATTTCTAGATATTTAACAAAACGTATGAAATCGCAAATGCGAGGATTTTTTTTTTTTTTTTTTTTTTTTTTTTTTGTGCTGTGACTGTACTGCAAACACAATGATAGACCTAAGAGTGAGACATTAGTTGTATTAATTTTTGGCTTTCGCATTACTTCAGTTACGTCAAACATGGATTATTAAACTCCCCTGTGACTACTCTTCCATAATATAAAGGATTTTTTTCTTGTGTTCAATACCTTAGGGTTTTGTGGGGTCGGGTCTTAGACTATGAGGAGAGAATTCGAGTTTTTTCCGGAAAAGGGAGTTCGACATTCCTGAAATGGCTGTTTTCACCATGTACGTGGTATCCAGCAAAAAAGACCCTCTCTTCAAAATTATTTTTTTTTAAACAAAGATCCATTGAATTACACGGTAAGCGTTTTGTTTATTAGGTAACTTGTAAAAAATGTATATAAAAGTTTCGAACGGTGTATAAACACTAAAAAATGTGAGATGTTTCTGAATATGTAAAAATGTACTGTAATCAAAAACGAAAATATACAATGACCTCTTCTAACTCACCTAAGGTTTCGAAAAACGTTCCTTTACCTTTAAAAATCCCAGAAATTTATTTGTTTTCGAAATTTAAAGAAGAATTTATAAAAATTAATTTTTATTAGCTGCCCTTCCATTTCGGAAACGTTTCTATGTAGCTTTTACAGTACAATAATCATTTTTCTCAAACCAAAATACCACTTTTTCTGATGTTACCAAATCTCAAGTAAACATTTTCAGCTGCATAACTGATTTTGTGCATGCAATTGTATCAAACTAATGTCAATTTTTATATTCATGTTAATACTCTCAATATTGTATGTTTGTCTATTAAACGTGCTCTCTGAATATCAAAATATTTTCGTATGAATTGGTAGCATCCGAAAAATTGATATCTTGATTTGAGAAAAGCGATTATTGTACTGTAAAAGTTACTTAGAAACGTTTCCGAAATGGACGGGCAGCTAATAAAAATTAATTTTTATAAATTCTTCTTTAAATTTTGATAACAAATAATTTTCTGGGATTTTTAAAGGTAAAGGAACGTTTTTCGAAACCTTAGGCGAGTTAGAAGAGGTCACTGTATATTTTCGTTTTTGATTACCGTGCATTTTTACATATTCAGAAACATCTGACATTTTTTTTTACAGTGTATGGAACAAAATTGTATTCTGATTGCAAAGAATGCTTGGCTTGACATTTTCCTTGTTTTAGATATCTTGCAAAGACCGAGTTTGCAATTCAGAACTCCAAACTTCTGTATAACATTTTTACAGTTTACCTAATAGATAAAGCGATTACTACATAGGTCTATCGATATTTGTTTTTTGAGAAATTTAATTTTGAAATCAACGTCTTTTTTTTGGACAGCATGTACATAGTGACTTTCAACGCAGTTATCATGAAAACCGTCCTTTTTTTGCTCAACGGGCAATTTTGTTAACGTATAGTTCATTTATCAACTGAAATGCGAAGCACGATGCAAATCTTCTCGAATTAAAAATCTTCTTGAATGTTCTTCATAGTTTAATCTTTTATCTACCGACTTATAAGCACCATAAGAATTACTTATTATAAAATTCTTTCAATACGTCAATTATTTGTAATACTCTTTAGAATAATTTAAAGATACATTACTTTGTTTTTTTCCAAAAGCAATACGTGTTTCAGAAAATAAAATATTTTTAAAAGAACGATTTCTTTTGCCTTTGTATCTTTTCAGCTTACTTGGTGTTGACGGAGGGGGATGGGGATTTATATAGAAATATTTCTATATTTATATTGTGAGAACATCATATTTGTACATTTTATAATCATACAAAATACTAAGAAAACAATTTAAAATAAAAGATTTGGGTTGGACTATAAATATTGCAATCATTCCTTCTAAAATCCTTCAAAAAAATTTTAAATGACTGTATATATCTTTTAATTTAGTTTAAGCAACTTACGAAAAATGCTTTAAAATGTAAACATTCCATCAATTTATAATGCGGTAGATAAAGGGTTAAAGGCTTCAGATGATGCGATTGAATAAATACCGCCTAGACAAATATTACTTCCCTTCTATACATGTAACTATTTGAAGGCCTTTACATAAGGTTTTCACTGCAACATCTGTCCAATTAATGTAATTAGACTTTCTCAAAAAAATAATAAAAAAATAAAATGTATGATTATTAATTTATTTAATCAGAATATCGAATTTTATACAATTTTTTAAAAAAATTAAAAATGTTTATTGTTTACTGAAATTAATAAATGTTATCAATAATCAAGAATAATACCTTAAAATTCTGTTTTACCAAAGACAATTTTTAATTTGTTATTGAAATAATGTTACAAAGCAGCAAGAACTCCGCTCATGTTTATCTTTAAAAAAAGGGGGAAAACAAATCAGTTTTAATTATTTTGTAGGATTATTTTATAAATTTTTGAATCGTTAGATTTTTTAATACAGTAGTTTATATTTTAATTAATTTTTTTATAATAATTTTTTGATGATACATTATTTTCATTTTAAAAATAATTAAGTACTCTCTTTGCTCACTTAAAAATAAAAAGCCAATATAAATCTTTCTCGATTCTTATACTTTGTTATTGCTTCATTTTTTAAACACAAATTAACTGAAATATTAAAAAAAATCGGGTATCTAAACATAAATACATGTTAGCAGTTAAAATCTCCGTTCTTTTGCGTTCTCTTATTTTTTTTAATGTTAATACACACACATTCTCTCAGAGACACAAATATATATATGCATATATTTTTCATTTTATAGAAACGAATACTAACCTCACGAGTAAATGTGACCGCAGATCATACAGAAGGTTTCATTTAATATTTCTTTCAAAACAACTTATCCTTTAATTAACAAATCCTTTAATTAATTTGTGATTATTAAATTTATACATACATCAAAATATTGTCTCAAATACTGAGCCGCCGTTCCCTGAGATGCATTCTGCGGACGATGTAACAACTTAAATTTAAGCATTTGGAGAAACTCTCCAAAATGTGTTTAAACAAGTTGCCAAACCGCGACAGAGAGTAGTCGACAGATTTCTACTACCTGAGCACATCAGGAGCTTGAAAAGAGACAGGACTCGTTTAAAGCGGGACTAGCAGACGTTCAGAGACCCCCTTTTAAAGCCCCAAATTAATCGTACGAATCACATGAAATTAGTGCTTCAATCAAGGAGTTTAGTGTTTAAGGTTGGGACACTTACGTAGAGTCCTTATCGACTTCTGACAACACAATTTGGTCGGCAACTGCCCGTATGTGTAGGACACGAACACACATTTCGGCCCCACTCGACCCTAACGGAATGGCTTATAAAAACTCAGACAAGGCTGAACTCATTGCTGACAGTCTTAGAAATCAGTTTACACTTAATCAAGATGCAGTCAATCCTCGGATGACTGACATTGTTAATTGCAAAGTTGAAGAGTTTCTGTATACAACTCACAATAGCACCATCACTCCTACAACTCTCTCTGAAGTTGTAACTTATATTGGGAATCTCAAAAAGAATAAATTTCCCAGCCTCGATTGCATATCTACTACTATGCTAATGTCTTTACCTATACATTTTATCTTTTTCTTAACCTTTCTAATAAATACTATGTTAAATACTAACAACTACGTTCGTTCGGAATGAGGTCATACATAATAATCTGAAAATTCGGCCGATTTCGCAAGTTATTAAAAAACTTGCACAAAATGTTCATAGAGATCGTATTCTGATACCCAACGATGCGTTGCGATCTATAAAACCATACAGTATTATCAATACTATTTGTAAAAAAACCGCTTGTTATCTTGTGTCGAGATGATTGTTTTGCCTCAACTTCTAAAAGAAGGAGGCACGAACCACCTTAAACGCTTAGCTGTGTTTTTTTTTCTAAATTCTAACATTGTTTATTTTTTCACTATTTCTTTTAAAATCTCTTTTTTAGCCTGTTTCTTCTTTCCAATTGGAAAGTGAAACATAATCCCTTCAAAACGACTGTTTTTCCGTATCGGACGGTCGTTGTATTCAAGGTTTCGTTCGAATGAATTTCATTGGTCGCCTCCTCAAATTTCATTGGCTGATCAAGTAGTTCGTCGTATCTCTTGATTGTTCTATGAATTTTTTTTTTTTTTTGAAATTTTCTCCTTAATGATATTTTTATTATTTTTTGTCTGTTATTTTTGTTAAATTAAACTTTTTTTTATTTTTTTATTGTATTTTTCGATACTTACCGAATATTTTAGGATTTTATTTTATTTATATATAAAAAAAATGTATTGTTCTAGGCTTTTCAACTGCCTTACCCTCTGGCTCATAAGACCAACCCAGTGCTCCGAAAGTTCTCTGAAATTCCATTTTCCTTGCTGATCACCTGTGCAATATGTTTATCGATTCATCGACTTCGATTGAAGGTAAACTGGAGCAAAGCGACTCCAGTAGGCACTTCTTAAGTTCCTGCATTCGTTCATTGGTTCCAAGAACTTAATTTAAAAATAATTATGAAAGGAAGGTATTTATTTTAATTAAGTTTAAATGTTCAAATCAAATTATTTAAATAAAATAGATATATAATTATCGATATATATATTGAAAATACCGAATATCAGATGTACGAATTCTCAATAATGTAAACTCTTAAACTGATCAAAAATACGAAAGCTTCTCCTATTAAGTACATAATAATATGAAAATGTCAAGTTCCAGCATCGGTGTTCAAACTAAGAAACTTCTGTTTAATAGCAAGATGCTTTGCCTCCAAGCTATGATGGCTATATGAAATTAGTTGAAATTGTGGTTATATTTTAAATTTTAAATCGTAGAAACGAATGGAAAACATAAAAATTTTAATTTAAATGAAATAGTAGACTTTATTTTATTATTTGTCGTGTGGCATGAGGACATTGTAAGTACATGAAATTTGAATTATCTGAATTATGCAGTTATCCTGTACGGACTGTATGAGAATTCCAAATTGCACTGACATTTTATGTGGTTATGCTAAGATGGAATCGCATTTGAAAGAAAAAAATTCGTTCTCTTTTTAGCAAGTGTAAATGTTTAATATATTTTTGATTCCGTATTATTGTATTTATTTTGAATGGATGTACAGTTTAAAAGAAGTTTAAAAGACATTTCCAGTTTTCAGTTTAAAAAAGAATCCGCTTATTTAAATGGAGTTAAGCACATATTTAAAAAATCTTGCTTATTCAAGATTTTTTTATGTGTTTAACTCGATTTAAATATGCCTATAAATCTACGATTCTTCAAAAAGTATAAATTCTAATATTTAATTGTAGAATAATGACTATTGAAATGCATATGCCTTTTTTGCAAAAAAATTTCGAACAAGCCAAATTTTACTGATTGTTGAACACATTCTGCTACGTCGAAAAAAGCATTTTTATACGGGGTGATTCAATCAAACTGATTATTTTAATTTGTGAAGGCTAGGAAGAATGAAATAAGTCTTGGCTTCGTACGGAAAAAATAAGTTTGGACAGGCCCGATAGTCCAGAAAATTAAGGTCCTAGCGCGGCCTTGCCCGAAAAGATTAGTGAATTTTCAGCCCGGCCCGTCCCGAATACCATTTATGAAATTCAGCCCGAACCTGGCCCGAGGGACGAACCTATCTCAAATACAAAGATAAAATACAAAGATAAAATATTTGTTAACAACTTTCGTCAAAAATTTTATTTGGTTAACTGGTATATTTCGATATTTGATTAAATTCGGTATCGCAATTTGTCTGTCACTAACATACAGAAATATTTTAATATTCAATTCAAGAACGGAACATCCATATTTCATTTTAAAAAGATGGGAAAATGCATAAGAAATTTTAGTCTCTTGCAGTAAAATTTTGGTTCAAACATGACTACATTCGAAATAAATAGTAAAACATATCTACTTCTTTAATGTGAGACATGACAAATATTAATTTTCTAAATAAGATTTTTGATTTAATATACGCTTGAAATACAACATACATATTATTTAGTTTATTATTATTTTTTAAAATTGCATTTCAAAGACCATCACCGAAATGGACTATCTGTAATTTATTAAATTTGATTAATCAATAGTATCATAAAATAAATGCTTTATTTGAAACGATCTGAATTATAGTGATATTACATTTTTTTACTAATATTAAAAAAGGCTTTTGCAGTTATTGCAGCGAATGTAGTAACAGTGATTTTACGATGTATAAAATACTAAAAAGTACAAAGATTACAAAATCATTTATATGCAGCGGAAAACCTATATTAATATTTCTGCAGTCTATTCTATTAAAACTAATCTACAAAATTGCGAGAACTAATGCAATTTTTGACTGAATAATTTAATAAATTTATCATTTACATTTAATTTTCGATCAAACAGTAAACGTTTATTAGTGAATTATTGAATTAATTTCTTTATTTTTTCTCACTTTTTGAATAGTAAATAAAATAATAAAGATATAAATGGAATTGAATGCAATCTATATACTTAAAAGACCAGGCTATTTTTAGTCATCTCGCCTGAGATTTCTATTTGGCTGTTTTTGGTAATTTAATTTTAATTATTTAATTTATAATTATTACATTTATTCTTTTATTATATTATATAATTTTTTTAATTAATGCACTTGATTTGTAGATGTGCCTGATCTCGCTATTTTTAAAATTATCCATTTTTATATATTAAATTTAATTTTAAATGCTGTTTTAAGAAATTTCTTTCCATTGATGGCAACCAGATTACGCTCATTGTTCAAGGGAAAAGGAAAACAGTGGGAAATATCGTAGCATTAGGAATGTCATTATCGCATTTACAATTAATAATGACTTTTAAATTTTTTTTAACAGAAAATGACGTTACTATTTAAAATAATTCATTTACTTATTTTTATTATTATTTTAATTAAATATTTGTTTTTTAAGTCAGGCCAGTCAATATAAACTTGATTGTGTAATATTTATAACTTTATACTAACAGTTCTTTTAAACAATTTTCCTTCATCAAATTCGATGAGTCCCGACAAATATTTTTATTAATGATACAAATATCACAAAAATGCATATATATTTGTTCATTTTCTACTTTAACATTTTTAGTTACTGTTCAAAAATATTGCACGAAATAAACTTTTGGCAAGCATTAAATACTCATCATCTCTTATCGAAACAATATTTTCCAAAACAAATCTGTTACATAACATAAACATTAAACGATAAATATAACACGTTGTTCATTTTGACCGAGACAAAATATGACTTTCACAGTACGGCTTTCTATAAAATACTGAAGCTTATTTTATCTCAAGTCTCTTTTAAAGCTTTGTATAAATACGCATTTCGAGTTCAATTTAGAAGTGAGCGGAGGAATTTTGCAAAGTAAAACATATAAAATTTAATCTTAAATTCATTAAAGCTTGTAGAACAAAATACTGATCAATAATAATAGATATCGATCTATTTTTTTTATAAATCATTTTGAAAAATATTTCCTGATTTTGTACATTGAAGTTCCGCTATAATTAGGTCTGATGAACGAATAATAAAATGACGTCAAAATATTCCGTAGGAAAATTATTTAATGATAACAAAAAATGAACATATATCCAAAATTTAACTTTTTAAGAAAGTAAGAACCAATTGCATTTCCTGTCGCGGAAACAAATGTAAATGTACGTATAAAATTTTTTAAGCAAATCATAATTAAAAAATATTTTTTTATATTATTATCAGTAAATCTTCATTTTAATAAAAGAGAATTTCAGTGTTCACGAGCAGTGTTCACAGTGTTCATCAGCAGTATTCACGAATTTAAGTTTTCGAATTTGAGTAGTTTTAACTGGGGAACGTTTCCTTGTGTAAGTTGTGGATTTGGTTGTTGTTGTATTTATGTCGGCCGATTATCTACGCTATGGGATATAGGCCCTATGGGGTGGGATGCCCTCCGTGGGGGTCTTTCTAAGGGAACCTAACCCGTATTTACGCAAGGTTCGAAGAAAACCACGGAAAACTCCGAACAGTTAGGCCGACGGTCGTGATTGGGTTCGAACGCAGCACCTACCGTCTACCAGTTTGAGGTCAGAACCTCGCGGCCACTGGTGGGGCCCAGTTGTGGATTTGGACGAGTGTGGTAGTAAAAGAAAGATCTCGCCATTTAAGTTAAAACGTAGAATGGAGCTACACGTACGAATGCAACCGTTTTTGAAATTTCGTGTGAAGTGTGGATGAATAAATAAATAAACAGATAGATACATAAATTGTTCGCAAGTCAAACTAGCCTAAACATTAAAAGAAAAGCATTGTATTTTACACACTATATATACACACAATTTATCCACTACACCAAGCCAAACTTTTGCCGAAAATTGTGCATAAAACAAAGTGCCTGAAACAAAACTCTCCGAATGCAACCGTACGCAAAAACTTCGTAGAATGTGAAGTGACTGTCTAAAAGAGGGGAAACAATTGGTAATGAGTGGGTGTAAAGGATTTCGCGCGTAGTTCGGGAAAAGGTAGTGTCAGAAAGATTAAAAACAATGCAGTTAAATTTTTAACTTACGAGCAATTTTTATACCTTCCTGTCAATCTTATTTATTCATTCACACTTCAAGTGCTGATATCTCGAAAACGGTTTGATTTGGACGGTAGTTCCATTGCACTTTTTAACGTACATGACACGATCTTTCTTTTGATACCATACACCTCCAAATCCACAAAGTACCCCTGGGAACGTTAGTTAGTAAAGTAGTTTACGCATTTCCTCCTTAAATTTTCGAAATCTACGAATTCAGACTTGATCCATCAAATAGAAGACATATGTGGAAATACTTACTGATGTACATTTGTGTAGTGCGCTCATGCGTTGCATAAAAATGGTGTTTAAGACTGAAAATATCTTTAGTGTCTTTGCTGTGGCTTTCTATTCTTCAAAGTTTCATCAGCTGGAAGTGTCAGTGGTAAATATTAACACGTTTTCCATTTTGAGTAGTTCTGAAATATTTCACTCATTTACATATTATTATTATTATTTTTCGTTTATTTTTGTTTTTCAGAGATCTATGAACGAGGATATAATCAATCACATAGAAGACATATTTTTAAAAACTTACTGGTGTACGTTTGCGTCTAATATTTATGTATTGTATTAGAATGATGTTTATAGCTGAAAGTGTGATTATTTAATTTTTCCTTAAATTAATAATCTAGGAATTTTTCATTTGACCATGTGTTAATAATTGTTTTCGATTGAATATTTAAATAAGTGTTTTAAATGTTCAAAATTGAAAATATAAAATAAAAATGTCTTTTAAAATGATATAAAAATATTATGATTTTGCCGAGGCGTAAGAAACTATTTTTGTTTTATTTAATAATTTTATATAATTAAAGCTCTTTATGTTTAAAGCTCTTCATATATTATTTTCTTTAAACAAACAGATAAGAGGGATTTTTGTTAAAAACAATTTATCCCACAAATAAAAATCCAGGAAAAAAAAACAAGACAGCTGTGAGATAAAACTTTGGAAAAGATAAACACATATAAAAAAAAGTCATTGAAGTGAAAAGAACAGAAACAGAGAAGAGTTTTCGAGAAAAAACAGGTAGCATTAAAAAATAATAATAACCAACGTTACAAAAAGATAACTCAGCAAAATTCGATCTCAGGCGTTAAAAAATCTGGAAAAATTCCACAGCAAAAACAGAAGATATGAAGAAGGCTACATCTAAAAAATATCTATATCAATACCTTTCACAATCAAAAATAAAATCTTAAAGAGATGATAGAAGTTGAAAAAAGAAACTTAAACGCAAACTGATAATCAAAGTATTTTCTTCAGTGTTCGTACAGATCCTGAAATTTTATTACCAGGAAATTTTTCAATACCAGTATTTCCATATGGAAAATCTCTAATTAAATAAATCGAAATTAAGCATATATTTTAAACTATGTTTATTTTTTTAAAGAAATGCTGGTATTTCACCTGGAAAATAACGGTACCCATACGAACCATGTTCTTAAATTGTATATTGATAAATATTGTTTTGGGATTTTTTTTTTGTTGTATTAGCTAACTAATATTTTTTTATGTGGTCAAATCTAAAAGGTTTCGAATCTGCGATTCACCCATATGGATATTAGAGTATTCTTGAGAGAATTGTAATATATCAGTGTTATGTATCTCAAACTTATTTTTCTATTATTTAATTTATTATTGAATTAAGTTGTTAATGTACAATTAGCTCAATAAAAATTGTCTCAACATTCCCTTTTATGCATTTTAACCCTTTATTTTGTGCTTCAATGACTGATAGTATTTATAGGAATTATTTAAGCTAAATTTCATAGATAGAGACACGTCTAATTCGGAAAGTTAATTTTACATTCTTTTGACGCCTCATTTAAGTCTGAACATTTGCAAACTTGACAAAAAAGTACTAAATGTGACAATCATCATAAAAAAAGAGAAAAAAGATTGTTATTTAAAAGTGATTAAGGTTTTTATGAGCTTGGAGTGGAAACATTGAATAATATTTGTTTTGATTTTTTTTATTACACCTCTCTGAAGTAATATAAAATTGTTTATTCAAATGTGACAATCCGATGTTGATTTCATGCTTTACAAAATAATTACTTAATTTCTTCAAAGACAGTTAATTTTAAATTAAAAGTTTTCCAAAATATTTTTCAGCTTTATGAAAAAATTTACAAAATAATTACAAAATAATTACTTAATTTACAAAATAATTACTTAATTTCTTCAAAGACAGTTAATTTTAAATTAAAAGTTTTCCAAAATATTTTTCAGCTTTGTGAAATGCTACTTTATGTAAGGAAAAGGCAAATATACCTTACAGATGAGGAAATAATAATGAGAAAATGCGTCGCCTTAAGTAACAATAACCTTACTGTATGCTGAAACCAACTGTAAAAGAAGTCGTTAAAAGAATAAAAAAATAATATTTTACTAATTAATTTTATAATTATTATCCATATTTACCACAAATGCAAAAAAAAAATGTATTTCATTTTTTGCATAATACAGCTGTGTAGATTTCTGAATCCAACCTAGACTTTGAACAAAGAAATTAAATTTAAATTTAAGATGAAGACGACTGTATATCAGCAAACATTTTAAATTACTAAGGATTAAGAATAATTTAAAAAAATCGAGAGAGTTTTAATTAGAATGAAATGTGAAGTGGAAAATTGTCGCTAGTGCATAATATTTATTAATATTCATTTGTGCTTCATATAATTAGCTATTTCAGACAGAGGGAAAAAGCACAAATTAAAGTCGTTAAAAGAAAGCAATAAACACTCAGATCCATAAAAAATCATATATATATATATAAAAGTAAATACATCATTTTTAATGCTCCGATAATTCTTCTTTAATTTAGTTAGAATCAAGTTCATTAAATAATGAAATAATTTTAATTTGCATTTGATGTTAACATGATGTAAACAAAAATACACAGACTAAATAGATGGTTAATAGCAAACAAAAAATAATATAATATCACGAAATAGTGCAATTTGAACATAATTTGAACTATAAATATTATTTTCTCAAAATTTCATTTTAAAGTTTGAGCTTTGTTTTCTTAGAAAGAATCATAAAAATGTGAAGGACATTTTTAAAAGTCATGAAAATGCATAAATAATATAAATAACAAATTTTAATGGAATCTTTGTTTTCATTCAACGCCATATAGTAGTATAAAAGTAATAATCATTAAACTAGTAAAACGAAAACACTAATATAAGACTAGGTTTAAAAAAATATTTTGATTTTTTTGTAACATACAAAGATGGATAATGTAGTACATAACCTTTTACTTGCATTTTAAAACTTTGCATATGTCTTTTAAAGATTAATGATAACTTTTGAGAGTATTCTTCTTTAATGTAAATTCTAATAATCTAAAAAAATTAAAAAGAGTTTCGATTTATTACTCTCTGCTCTTCTGCGTGTCTGCAAATGATAGCAAGCGAAATCTAAAAGTTTAAATGTCTAAAAAATTTGATAAAAGTTGTCGGAGACATTTCATCATGCACATGACGAACACATTTTTAAATTTTTAATAACTGGCCTATATGTCAAATTAAAACTCATCCGAAATTTCTACATTTTTTGGAATTTAGCAAGTGCACCAGTGAGTCAAAGAAAATAACCAAATGCTGAGCAATTAATAAATAAAATTCTTAAATCTTTGAAAAAAAAGTTCTTTTTCCCAATTGATATTGTTTTATTTTTTGGTAACGATCCCCTACTGTTATCTTTTTAAAGGGCACATTTCAATAAAAAAAAGTTGATACATTCTACTCTTTGATGGTGCATTCGGTTTCAAAAATACGAATTTTAACTCTTTCAAATGATTATCGCAACTGCACGTCATTTCGTGCCAGCAATTACAGTATTTTGACGTAACAATTTAAAAGAATGTCAGTAGACCAATTTTACATCAACTGCAAAAATATCGAAAATTTTATTTAAATATGTTCTTAAATGTGATAATCTCTAAATGTGACAATGTTCTTTTACTTGAAATCTTAATGTAAGAATCATTTATAAGTTATGTATAATGAGGCATTCGATCTTAAAGAACAAAACCTGAAATATTTTTCAGTTGCTAAACGTTTCTACAAATGAAAAATACCACTCAAAAATATCGCTCATATCAGCGGCCCCATGTTCCGTAAATGTGAAAAAACAAATCCCCAAATCAGCTTACATTTTATATATATAACGGGTGTCCCAAAAATGACTGATGGATTTCAAAAATTCAATAGCTTGCAAACGGTGACAGCTATTTAAAAAATTTTTGCAGGAGGGTTATGTGTAATGTTGGGATTTTTTTACCGTAGTTTTTTATTTTGGGTCGCATATCAAATAATAGGTGGCGCTGACGGCGATTGAAGGCCAGGTCGACGCTTCACTCAGCACTGATCACCTGGCCTTCAATCGCCGTCAGCGCTACCTATTATTTGAAATTCGAACAAAATTAAAAAACTACGGTAAAAAAAAAAAAAAAAAAAAAAAAAAAAAAAAACTCCTGACATTATACATAACTCTCCTGCAAAAATCTTTTAAATAGCTGTCACCGTTTGCAAATTATTGAATTTTAAAATCCATCAGTCATTTTTGGGACAACTGGTACACTATATTGCCATTGATTATTGGACACTTGCGATTTTAGACATTTTACTAAATATCTAGAAAAATACATGAGGAATCATCTCGAAACTCTTAGTGTATAAATATAATTGTATCCGCCATACATCGCCGTGAAGCTTTTTACCGAAACTCCATAGGGGACCGTCAACAAATTAAAAAAGAATGAATATCTTTTGAATAACTCTGTCAAAACTAATGTAGCAAAAGCGCTCAAACTCTAGATTATGATTGAATTCCTTGTTGTAATACGCCTTGTTCATTTTTATGCAAATAGCATGCATACTCGCAGAGTAATTAAGGTTTTTATAAAAGTGGTCCCAAATTTTTCCAAGTTTTTTCCTTATAATTTTCAGAGTTCTTAATATAAAATAATATTTTTTTCAGAAAATATGACAAACAACATTGCACACAGTACCTTGTAATCAGAATTAAAAAATAATGAAAATTTTGTACAAAATGAGTAGGTTTGCTAAATAATTTTTTACTGCGCATGCGTCAACGATATCAAAATTTCATTTGCATATTATGTTAGTTAAATGTATAGAACAACTTTTGTGAAAGTCACAAAATCATAACTTGAAAATTCTGAAAATAATCGTCAATTGCATTGCTTGAAAATTCGTTATTCTCAAAATGAAGCATAAACAAGAGGTGTTGTAACCATATATTCATTGATTAGTGTCAATATAGAATACACAATACGGGATGTACTACTACATTTGGATAAAATCCCTCATTTTTGTGCTTCATTTTGGAAACAACGGATTTTGTCCTTTTTCTATAGACGATTACTTTCAGAATTATCAAGCTATGATTTTGAGACTTTTACAAAAGTTGCTCTATACATTTAGCTAACATAATATGCAAATGAAATTTTGATATCTTTGACGCATGCGCAGTAAAAAATTATTTAGTAAACCTACTCATTTTTCATACAATTTTTATTATTTTTTAATTCTGATTACAGGGTACTGTCTGCAATGTTGTTTGTCCTATTTTCTGAAAAAAATATTATTTTATATTAAGAAAATTATAAGGAAAAAACTTGGAAAAATTTGGGACTATTTTTATAAAAACCTTAATTACTCTGCGAGTATGCATGCTATTTCCATAAAAGTGAACACAGTGTATTACAATAAGGCATTCAATCATAATCTAGAGTTTGATAACTTTTGCTACATTAGTTTTGACAGGGTTATTCAAAAGATATTCATTCTTTTTTAATTTGTTGACGGTCCCCTATGGAGTTTCGGTAAACAATCTTCACGGCGATGTATGGCGGATAGAATTATATATATACACTAAAAGTTTCGAGATGATTCCTCATGTATTTTTCTAGATATTTAGTAAAATGTCTAAAATCGCAAGAGTCCAATAATCAATGGCAATATAGTGTATATATAGATATATATATATATATGGATGGTTTTTAAAATAGGGGACAATTTCAAAAGTGAAATCTTAAAAAAATTACTGTTAGCAAAATTTCTGAAAAAAATAGGTGTTGTTAATATAGTATTAGGTATACTTTACATGTAGTCAGCAGAGCTAAATATTTAAAAATTAACTTAAAAAAAAATAATTAGTATTTTTTGAGCCTTGCTAATGACAAAAAAAATTGCATGGAATAAATATATTAAAAAATTTTTATTTTCTTCCTGTTTAAATATTTTTTTCTATATTTATTAGCCTTCCTTTTCAGCAAATGGTTTCCATTTTTACATATATACATATAAGGAGAATAAAAACAATACTAAAGAGCAAACTTTGTTTACATGAGCAACATTCTGACACTAACAATGTAAGAAGCTGTCTTAGTTATTTTCTGACAGATTTAATGCATATTTTAGGGATAATAAATGTAATACCTAAGTTTATGAGTAAGATTAAACTTTATAAAAGATACAATATAAGCAATGGTTACATTTATACACATAGGAGTCTTTAGCATGGACAGAAAAACCATGCTAATGACACTGATATTTGTCCATGCTAATGACAAATTTTAATTTAAATAAGATTATGAGCCATAATATAATGACGATGTCCTCTCTGGGGCTTTTTAAAACACAAAAGTCCTATGCAAATAAGTAAAATAAAAATTTTAACTATAAAATAAACATGAAAATTATTATCCGTTCTAATGACATACAACTGATGTACGCCCCTAATATTCAACTTCTATTCTTAAAATATAATATATGTTTCTAGTTTCAGGCTGGGATAAAATGGATACTCGTTGCCACGGAGAAACTTTATATTTTCAAACTATTGTCATATGTGAAAATGAAATTTTGATTAATAACCAGCTGTTATAGTGTGACCTTGTTTTGAAAATAGAATAAGGAGGACAAACTTTAATTCTTTTTTTATATACTATAATTTTATTTTTAAAAAGAAATTTATTGGATAAATCCTCTTCTCGATTAATTTAAAGAAAGAATAACATTTGTTTTATTTTATAAACTTGAAAAAGCTAGTATATACAAGGCACAGCTGCTGTGGACATCCATGCTAATGACATTTTGAACATTTATTCTGTTATTTTAAGGTGTTTTTACTTAAAAAGTGAGTAATTCTTGAGTGCAAATAATGAATAATATTACGACAAACATATCTAAATAAAAAACATGACAGAAAACCTCTCATTTTTTTTTTTTTTTTGTATGCCGAAAGACATAAATTGTCCCCTATTTTGAGAATGACCCATATATATATATATATATATATATACCAGATTACCTTATGGGCGTCAAGGGCTACAATGTCTGGTTCATTTACCTGAGGTATAAAACTGAGAATAGGCGTTGAATTTTCAAATTCGTGTTAGAAAATATTTTTTGCTTTTTCATGACTTGGCGACTTCACATACTTAATAGCGACAAAGGAAATGCACTAAATGCCGAGAGACCTTAAAGAACTTTATGAACTAAAGTTACATTGTATTTTTCATGTAGTGTATTAAAATGAGGTTTAGGGATGACAATGTGTTTAATTAAGATATATTGATTTAATAAATTATGAATTCTGCTATAATCTTCCAATGGTGATTTTCTTTAACCATTTACATAAACATATTTACTTAAAGTCATCAACATTAAAAAAAGTGTCTTTTTTTTGTTTAATTTAACAAAGTGGTATAAAAATAACTCTGTATTTTGGGAAAGGAAAGACAAACACGTGATTACGAGATTTGTATTCGCAATACTTTCATATGATAACAATTCTCAAAAAGTCTGGTATAGATTATAAACTAAAATTATTACTATTTTTTTATGAAAATAGGTAAATTAATTTCAAAAAATATCCCCAACTTGAGCATGTTTGTGCTAATTTTAGAAGTTTTTGTCTCCTTTCTTAGCTCAATCATTTTCTAAGGTGGTTGAAATTAAGGAAAATTCTGTATAATCGCAGCACTAAGGGAAAAGAAACTGAATAATGTTATAAATTTCTTACACACGCGGACATGTTTCCAAAATACTGTTTAGAGAAAGTAAAAGTGTAGTCTCTTCCAAATCATAAATAAGAAACGTCTTTCCCAAAATATCATAATTGGTTCACAATTTCATTACCTTTACAAATATTAACGAATACAAATTATTGAAATGCATTTAATCAAACATAAAGGAAAATAATATAGATTTTCTTCAAAAGCCACTCAGGCATACGCTTTCCTGTCTTTAATTTTTTCTTAATGTGTTTCTGTTTGTTTAAAAAAAATGTCTCTGATTACCTCATTCATTCATTTTCAAAAATGGCTGAAAGTAAGTATTTTTATAATCATAGTATCAAAGGATAACACACTTATTTTTTCTATACATTTCTTTCATAACCGTAAACGTTTCGAAAACATTTTCGAACGTAATAAAAATCTATATGTTTGCAAAACATTAACAAGACACCCTTTCTCGAAAATATCATAAAAGGTTTCCACAAAAATAGCGAAATAACAAATAACGACAAATGAAATTTCTCGAAATCAATTTACCAGACTTAAAACAAAGTAATTTTTCTTCAAGGACCACTCGGACATACCCTTGATACATTATTGGAGAAATGAAAGAGGAATCAGTTTGTGTGAAATCGGAAATAAAGTTGAATGAAAGAACAATAAACATTTTCTGTCCATCCCTTTGCAATTAGTGCTACAATGAAAATATTTGATTTCACAGTTTTTCTTTCAGTTTTATTTATCAGAAAGAGGCTTTAGGCAAATTTTCCCGAAATGAAAAAAAAGGAATAATTTATTATACAAAATTCATTATACAAAATTGTCTCTGATTATCAAATTCATTCATTTGCTAAGATCGCTGAAAATAAGTCTTTCTATAATCATAGTATCAAAGGATACTACACTCACTTTTTCTATCCATTTCTTTCATAGCCGGAACCGTTTCGAACACATTTTACAACACAAGAAAAATCTATGTTTTTGTAAAACATTAAGGAGATACACTTTTTCAAAAATGTCATAATGGGTTACCCAATGTTAGTGAAATAACAAATAACGACAAATAAAAATTCTCGAAATCAGTTTATCAGACTTAAAACAAACTAATACGAATTTTTCTTCATGAGCCACTCGGGCAAACCCTAGATACATTATTGGAGGAATGAGAAAGGAATCCCTTTGTGGGAAATCGGAAATAAATTTGAATGAAAGAACAATAAATATTTTCCGCCCTTCCCGTTTGTAATTAGTGCTACAATGAAGATATTTTATTTCAAAGTTTTTCTTTCAGTTTTATTTATCAGAAAGAAGATTTCGGCAAATTTTCCCGGAGTGAAAAAAAGTATAATTTATTATACAAAATTGTCTCTAATTACCTTATTCATTTATTTGCTAAGATGTCTACATGTAAGTATTTTTATAATCATAGTATCAACAGGTACCACACTCATTTCTTTTCCATACATGTTCATAACAGAAGACGTTTTGCAAACATTTTCCAACAGAAGAATAATCCATGTTCTTGCAAAACATTAATGAGAACCACTTTTTCTAAAATATCATAATAGAATTCCACAAAGTTAGTGAAATAACAAATAACGACAAATGAAATTCCTCGAAATCAATTTACCAGACTTAAAACAAAGTAGTACATATTTTCCTTCAAGAGCCACTTGGGCATACCTCAGATACAATATTGGGGAAATGAAAGAGGATTCAGTTTGTGTGAAATCGGAAATAAAGTCGTATGAAATAAGAGTAAACATTTTTCATCCTTCCCGTTTGTAATTAGTGCTACAATTAAGATATTTGATTTTTCTTTCGGTTTTATTTATAAAAAAGGGGTCGGGTAAATTATGTCGGAATGAAAAATGTATAATTTATTATACAAAATTGTCTATGATTACCCCATTCATTCATATGCTAAGACAGCGGAAAGTAAGTCTTTTTATAATAATAGTATCAAAGAATACCACATTATTTTTTCTATACATTTCTTTCATAACGGGAAACGTTTCGAAAACATTTTCCAACATTTGAAAAAAAATCTATGGTCGTGCAAAACATTAATGGGACACACTTTTTCCAAAATATCATAATAGGTTTCCACAAAGTTCGTGAAATAACAATAAACGACAAATGAAATTTCTCGAAATCAATTTATCCGACTTAAAACAAAGTAGTACGATTTTTTCTTCAAGAGCCACTCGGGCATGTCCCACATACAATATTGGGGAAATAAAAGAGGAATAACTATCTGTAAAATCGAAAACAAAGCTGAATGAAATAACAATAAACATATTCCGTCCTTCCCGTTTGTAAATAGAGTTACGATGATGATGATTGATTTCACAGCTTTTTTTTTGTTTTATTTATAAAAAAGAGGCATCAGACACCTTTTCCTGTGACGAAAAAAGTATAATGTATTCAAAAAGATGCTTTAATGTGGAAGCACTTGAATGTTTGTGAAAAACAGAATTTTCCTGCATGAAAGCATCTTGCTGAAAAATTTCCTTTCATTTAAATCAGAAAATGTTTCGTTGAAGACACATATTAGATCGTTCTAAAAGATATTTATTTTAACGTTCCCTAAAAGCAGAATGGCCGTTCAGTGAAAATTTTAACATTATATTCATCTAAATTCAATGTGAAATCATGCCTAAAAACTGATTACCACATTCATTCAGGGATAAGATGGCTGAAAATAAGTCTCTTTATAATCGTAATATCAAAGGATATTAAACACAATTTTACTATACATTTCTCTTGTATACGAAAACGTTTCAAGAACATTTTCTAGAATAATAAAAAATTCTATGCTCCAGTAAAACATTAATCAGACACACTCTTAAAAAATATCATAACAGTTAACACTGTTCTTAAATGGTACAATGTTAGTAACAAATAACAAATAACAAATAACAGCAAACAACAAATGAAATTTCCCGAAATCAATTAATCAGACTTAAAACAAAATAATACGAATGTTTCTTTAAGAGCTACTCGGGCATAGCCCAGATACAATATTGGGAGAATGAAAGAGGAATCACTTTCTGTGAAATCGGAAACAAAATTGAATGAAAGAACAATAAACATTTTCTGTCCTTCCCGTTTGCAATTAGTGCTACAATGAAGATGTTTGATTTCACAATTCTTCTTTATATTTTATTTATCAGAAAGAGGCTTCAGGCAAATTTCCCCGCAATGAAAAAAGTATAATTTATTAAAAGAAAATTGGATCTGATTACCTCATTTATTCATTTGCTAAGATGGCTGAAAGTGGGTCTTTTTATAATCATAATATCAAAGGATACGAAACTCTTTTTATCTATACATTCCTTTCATAACCGTAAATGTTTCGAAAACATTTTCCAACGAGAAAAATTTATGTTCTTGCTAAACATTAATGGGACACACTTTTTCGAAAATATCATAATACGTTTCCACAAAGTTAGTAAAATAACAAATAACGATAAATGAAATTTCTCGAAATAAATTTATCAGACTTAAAACAAAGTAATACGAATTTTTCTTCGAGAACCACTCGGGCATACCCTAGATACAATATTGGCGAAATGAAAGAGGAATAACTATCTGTGAAATCGGAAACAAAGTTGGATGAATGATTAATAAACATATTCCGTCCTTTCCGTTTGTAAATAGAGCTACAATGAAGATGCTTGATTTTACAGCTTTTTGTTTTGTTTTGTTTATAAAAAAGAGGGTTCAGGCGTCTTCTCTCGCGAAGAAAAAAGTATAATGTATTGTAAACGATGTTTTAATGTGAAAGCATTAGGATGTTCGTGAAAAACACAATTTTCATTCATAAAAACTTCGTGTTACAATTTTTCCTTTCATTTAAATCAAAAAATGTTTCGTTGAAAAAACACATTAGATCTTTTTAAAATATAATTATTTTAACGTTAACAAATAGCAGCTTGGCCGTTCAATGAAAGTTTTAACATTCTGTTCGTTTAAATTAAATTTGAAATCATGCCTAAAAACTGATTACCGCATTCATTCATTTGCTAAGTTGGCGGAAAATAAATCTCTTTATAATCGTAATATCGAAGGATAATAAACACAATTTTACTACACATGTCTCGCATATCCGAAAACGTTTCAAGAACATTTTCTAGAATAATAGGAAAAGTCTAACCACCTGCAAACTTTAATCAGACACACTCTCAAAAAATATTATTATAGTTAACACTGTTATGTAATGGTACAATGTTAGTGAAATAACAAATAATGATAAGTAAAATTTTTCGAAATCAATTTATCAGACTTAAAACAAAGTAATACGGATTTTTCGTCAAGAGCCACTGGCGCATACACTAGATACAATATTGTGGAAATGAATGAGGAATCACTTTCTGTGAAATCGGAAACAAAGTTAAATGAAAAAACAGTAAACATTGTCCGTCCTTCCCTTTTGCAATTAGTGCTACAATGAAGATGTTCGATTTCACAAATCTTCTTTCTCTTTTATATATGGAAAAAAAAAAGGTTCAGGCACCTTTTCCCGGGAGGAAAAAAGTATAACGTATTGAAAACAATGCGTACTTTTTTTTTCTTTTGGTAAAAAAATGCAATTTTTTCATAAAAACTTCGTATTATTATTTTTCTTTTCATTTACTTCGGAAAATGTTTCATTGAAGATACAAATTAATTCACTTTAGAAAATAGTTATTTTAACGTTCCCTAAAAAGACAGCATGATTCAACGATAATTTTAACATTATTTTCGTTTAAATTCAATCGTTTAAATCCTGCCTACCAAAATTTTAAAAATAAACGCTTATAAAATTATTTTAAAAATAAGTGTTGTGATGTGTGACTTAAAAAGTCTTATTCATTCCCAATTGAAATTAACGCTGTCAACTAACGTTTTTTTCAGTAAATAAATAAATTTTTATTCATATTTTTTTTCTACCTCTTATTAACATTGTAACATTGTCGGAACTTTCTTCTATCTCAAGCTGTTAATACTTCAAAAGCTCTACCAGTGTTTCAAAATTAAATGGAAATTTATGCTCATCGTGAGCATTCTATGATCATTAAATTCCATGCATTATTTCTTAAAATGAGACTATTGCGGATATCGGGAATAAGGCAATACAAAAGTGCCACTTGTTTGGCGATTTATATCAAAACATAAACACCTATAATATTTATCAAGTAATACAGAAATAATATTTATCAAGCTCAACCCACGAAATTTATGTCACATGCATGCAGACAGACAGTGTTACAGGCTCACAGAACCACAGATTCTCAGACAGACATTTTGTAAAAACGTGTTTTATAACCCTTTCGGCTCTGGTGTACTATTAATAATACATGTGCTTTAATGGAGTATTATTTTGCTTTAAGAAATACTTTTGATATTTTTCATATGTAGTAATGTTAGTATATTTCTATGCATTTACTATGTGATTTCACTTATGTTTAGGCATTTAGTAATAATAATTATTATTATTATTTACTTAATTCTCTTTGCAACTTTTGCGATTCTTTTATTTTAAACATATATTTCCCTCATTAAATTTAAAATAAATGTTACTTTCCTGAAAGAATCACGTGAAATAAAGCGCAGTAAGTATTAGAACGATGTAATATAAGTTAAATATTATTGTAATATAATATTTTCTAAACCACTCCAAAAATTCTTCCTTAGCCTGTTGTCATGTCAATATTAACTGAATAGTTCGCAAAACAAAAACATTCGTTGTCTTTCAGAAAATGAAATATTTGCTAAAAGATTAATTATTCTATTTGCTTTGCTAATGTTAATGTTATTAACGTAAAAGAATTTTTTTGTAAAAATTGAAAGAAAATTCGGACCTACCCGAAAGGGTTAAAAATCTGTGATCCGTAAAACTTGCAAATCCGTCAAAAACTGAAATTCGTAAATTTCCACGAATGCAATACTTCTTTCTTTTAAAGTTAAAGAATCCAAGTTATTTTAAATTACTTGAAGTTACAAGTTTGTAGATTAGAGAACTGCAAGTAGAAATTACAAATTGAAAGAATTGACATCTTTCAGAGTGATTCTTTACCATGATATGAATCTCGTTATAGTTATCATCCAAATTCAGAACAAAATTCAGATAGTTCAAACTAAATTGAGTAGCAGTCTATCATTGATACTTGTAAATCGTGGAATGCTTGTCACGTTCAAACTTATCATGGTATACCAAGTTCAAAGTTGTTGCTATAATAGAGAACATGTTTTTGATAGTATTGCATCTTAAATCGTCTTATTTATGTATCACAATAAACAAGTCAACTAAAAATTCAAAAACACAGGGAAACTCCCAATGTTCGACTTTTTATAGAGTCGAGAAATATTTTTTTTCTCATACAAGGTCTCTACGGAACTATTTTTTTAATATTCAAAAGGATTGTGAAAAATGTACTTTAAGAGCACTAAAACAGCAATGTAAATTTTATGAAATAAATTTCTTTTTGGATAGTACCCATATGTTTCTGAATATTTCTTACATTCTAAACTGTATGAATTTCAAATATAATAAACAGTAACCTACCGTTAAATTTCGGAAGATTGTATTCCATGTTTTGTTAACTCAGATGAAAAGATAGGTATGTTTGTTTTGATTCTGTTTCTGAAAAAAGGGTTGCATATTTTGGCTTGTGAATTTTTGTAGCTTTATATAAATATTCAAAATTGTGGAATTCTTTAGGAATTCGATCTATGAACATATACGCTTCATTCTTAATAAAAATAATTATAATGCAACAGAAAAAGTATTGTTGGCAAGTTTTTAAAATGAGAACAATATGTTTTTTTCTATGCAAAATGTGTCCGGAAATGCTATTTTAAAAGCTAAAGAGAATCGGAATAAAAATTTGTTTTCTTTTAAATATTCATTGCCAAAATATAAAATAAATACATTTATATGTGGAATTTTTCGAATTTTCGTTTTGTCTCTGAATCCCTATGAAAGGTCTCTTTATAAAATATTCTAACTGTGCAACTTTTACTTTTGTAAAACTGTGCTTGTGTAAAATTAAAAGGTGACGCCACCGTTTCATTATTCAGTCTAGACCCTAGGTACTCAATCTTTCCAAAATTGTGAGTACATTTGGATATTATGACCACTCTTAAGGGTGTATCTTGCCATATATATACAGAGTGTTTCTAAATTGATGGTCCAAACTTTAAGGGGT
This sequence comes from Maratus speculifer, assembly GCA_964019185.1. Taxonomy (NCBI): domain Eukaryota; kingdom Metazoa; phylum Arthropoda; class Arachnida; order Araneae; family Salticidae; genus Maratus; species Maratus speculifer. The sequence goes on along the minus strand of OZ025289.1, from coordinate 209,595,147 downwards.
GATAGTACACATCAAGACAAACAATATTTAAATAGGAGACCAAGTGTCCCAAAGTCTTCCGAAGGAGGTTGGCGCCATTAAAGTTTAGGGTCCAAAAATTCAAATGATTATGAAAAACAGAAAAAATGGTCGATTCGTTTGCGGTTTTCACTAAAATTATTCTTTATGTCAGTATTGTCTTGAAAATAAATTATAAAGATAAATTTCAAAAAATGACGATAGAGGGCGCTTTAGACTTTAGAGTAACGAACAACTATTTTTTACCGTTATTTTTTGCATCTCATTAAAGGTTTCGTAAGCTTAGACTTAAATTTTGAGCTGAAAACCTGAATAGTTGGAAGCAGTTAAGTAGCAAAAACTTAACTGTGTTCAGAGAGTTTTAAATTCAAATGATTATAAAAAACGGAAAAATTGGTCGATTGATTTGCGGTTTTCACTAAAACTATTCTTAATGTCGGTATTTTATTGAAAATGAATTATAAAGATAAATTTCAAAAAATGCCGATAGAAAGCGCTTTAGACTTTGGAGAACAACTATATTTTACCGTTATTTTTCGCATCTCATAAAATTTTCTTAGACGCTTAGACATAAACTTAAATTTTGAGATGAAAATCTGAATCGTTGTGAATGGTTAAGTAGAGCAAACTGAACTGTGTTCAATGGGGGTGGGGAGGTTCAAATTTCAAATTATTTTAAAAAACGGAAAAATTGGTCGATTCGTCTGCCGTTTTCGCGAAAACTATTCCTTATGTCAATATTTCCTTGAAAATAAATTTTAAAGATTAATTTAAAAAAATACCGATAGAGGGCGCCTTAAACTTTAGAGTAACCAACAACTATTTTTAAGCGTTATTTTTTGTGTCTAATTAAATGTTTGCAAATGGTTAGATTTAAATTTTGAGCTCAAATTCTAAATCGATGGATGGGTTAAGAAGCGGAAACTAAACAGTGTTCAGGAGTTAAAATGTTACCCTCCCACCCCTCGAACACATTTCAAGTTTCCGCACTTAATTACTCAAAACGATGCAGATTTTGAGCTCAAAATTTAAGTTTGAACTTTTGCAAGCATTTAATTAGATACAAAAAATAACGGTTAAAAATAGTTGGTGGTTACTCCAAAGTTAAAGGCTCCCTCTAACGGTATTTTTTTAAATTAAACTTTAAAATTTATTTTCAAGAAGATATTGACATAAAGAATAGTTTTAGCGAAAACGACAAACGAATCGAACATTTTTTCCGTTTTTTATAATCATTTGAATTTTGAACCTCCCCACCCCCATTGAACACAGTTCAGTTTGCGCTACTTAACCACTCCCAACGATTCAGATTTTCATCTCGAAATTTAAGTTTATGTCTAAGCTTCTAAAAAAATTTTATGAGATGCGAAAAATAATGGTAAAATATAGTTGTACGTTACTCCAAAGTCTAAAGCGCCCTCTATCGGCATTTTTTGAAATTTATCTTTATAATTCATTTTCAATAAAATACCGACATAAAGAATAGTTTTAGTAAAAACCGCAAATCAATCGACAAATTTTTCCGTTTTTTATAATCATTTGAATTTAAAACCCTCTGAACACAGTTAAGTTTGTGCTACTTAACTGCTTCCAACTATTCAGATTTTGAGCTCAAAATTTAAGTTTAAGTCTAAGCTTACGAAACCTTTAATGAGATGCAAAAAATAACGGTAAAAAATAGTTGTTCGTTACTCTAAAGTCTAAAGAGCCCTCTATCGTCATTTTTTGAAATTTATCTTTATAATTTATTTTCAAGACAATACTGACATAAAGAATAATTTTAGTGAAAACCACAAACGGATCGACCAATTTTTCTGTTTTTCATAATCATTTGAATTTTTGGACCCTAAACTTTAATGGCGCCTATCTCTTTCGGAAGACATTGGGACCCTTGGTTTCCTATTTAAATATTGTTTGTCTTGATGTGTACTATCACCCCTTAAAGTTTGGACCATGAATTTAGAAACACCCTGTATAACCACTGTATACACCCTGGCACCAAAAACAATTTAGAATATAATATGAAAAATTTTATATATATATATATATATATATATATATATATATATATATATATAAACTGACTTTCTAAATCAAGAAATATGCAAATTTTCTATTTGCCATATATATTAAAAAATCCGTAGACATATGTTAAAATATCCAAATGAATACTTGTTTTATGTGTCACGTATTTCATGACTAGCTGGCAGTCAATTTACATTTCGAGTTAAGAATGATATTAGACACATTTTATGTTTGAATTAAAGAGCATGATTAAGGAATGTAACTCGAAATGCATATTTTGCATTTCAGTTGTTAGACTTGTGTTACGCATTGAATTATTTAAAAACCATTCATTTTTTAATTCATTTGATTTAATAATACGATTTATAATTTCGTAAATACGACTTATTATTTATAGTCGCATTATTATTCTTCAACGCATTCCATGCGTTGAAGACTTTGAAAAGTGTTATACAATAAAACCTTTTAAGGCGGAATCACATAGTAAAGTAACAATATGTTATAGAAGGATGCCCTCCCTAGGAGGTATAATTAGAGTTTAATTTTTTCCTCGGGTATCATTGTATATATTTTGCATGGATCAACATACTTTCCGTTTAAGACAGAATTCCGTCATAGGCAGACATTTATTTATTTATTTATTTATTTTATAAAATAAAGATTTTAAAATCTATGTGTTTTTTGAAAATTTTTCGATTGAGCCGAATTTTATTTATTTTAAGCACGTATTAAGCCAGTCAGAGACAACGATTTTAATACGGATTTTGTCGAGACCGGGATGGAAAATTTCGTCCAATGTACACCTAGAAAGTAGATAGCAGTCCCGTCCTTTATGGAAAAAACGTTAGGTCCGGCCTGGCATGCTTTCAGAGAAAAGGAACCTCTCGGTCCTGGCGCGGACTGGGCCCAGAATACAGATTTTTTAACAGCCTCTCCAGGACGATAAAAAGCCTGAAGTTGTGAGAGCTAAATTTATAAAAAAGACTTAATCTGCATCTTAGAAAAATCATTCTTTTAAATAAATAAGACATATTTAAACAATACACTTCGTCTTTCTGCATAATGAATTTCCCCCCATTATTTCTTGTCCTTAAATTATTAAATGGTAAGAATTTTTAAAGGAAAAAAGAACTTGAAACACGTAATTTTTTATTTTTTTTACATTAGTTTTCTTTCGGAAAATTAAAAAAAAAAAATATTAACTTTTGAAAATATGATTTTTTTTTATTATATTAATTTTTCAATAAATATTTTTAATATTTTTAAAATTAATATTAAAAAACAAAAACCCTGGAACAAAACTAAAATCAGATTTTCATATTTAATTAAATGGAAACAAACTGAAATCCGGTAAATAATGTTACGAGTTATTACGATTTTTAATTATCCCATTTTTATTTAAACAACTACTAACCACATGAAATTTTTATACATAGCATGAAAAATTTTAGAATGTGATTTTCTTAGCAAACTATAAGACTAACCATCACAAAAATTGAAAAAAAATCAAAATTCGAACTTAAAAAATAGATTTTTGCCCGTTTCCTAGAACTGTTAAAGTAACATTGTTTTTTGAGTTGTGCACATTTCAATTTATGTCTAATCCCTTAAAACCTGACGAATTTTTTAAACGGCTGTAACTTAACGAATTTTAAATATATGAAGATGCAACTTTTTGTGTCTTATTCAGGACTGATTGAGGAAAAATTTTCTAATTGGAATTTTTATCCTACGGGGGCCGTATAAAAATTTAATTTTACTATTTTTTCAACTAGACCGCCCATAAAGTCGCAATTTATCAAAAATTTCACATTTTTTTAAGAATTTTTGCAATTGGAAGTATGGGTCTAAGGGTAATATTTAAGGAGATAGCCTATTGTTTCGATATTTATGACTCACCCTATATATATATATATATACATTATTTCTTTCTTAAAGTCCAAGATTTTAAGCTTTTCACTGAATATTTTAAGTTCTTATTTAAATATAAAATTGTCGCTAGCAAACGTTTTTGAAATTAAAATGGAAATAAAAAGTAACGTTGAATTCATTTTTCTTAATTTGTTTTTCTTTTTTAATACATTAGTGTTGAAAGTATTTTCTGATATGCATTATGTTTATTTTTATGTTAATTTATGACATTCTGCTTTGATTTCATTACAAAAACCCCGTTGTTCCATGTAAATGTAAAAAAAAAAAAAAAAAAAAAAAAAAAAAAAGTATGTTTTTTATCGTTTGCCATGTGTTTTTATTTTTGATGTTTTCGAAATAAAAACAAAATTACTCGTTGAAGTTTTCATTTCTATTGTTGTAACTATATTTTTTGATTAATGATTTAAAAAAATAAAATAGAAAAAAAGAAAGAAAGGAGACTATTCTAAAGCAAATGTCCTCTTCGTTTTTTTAGTGAAAAAAGTAGGGCGTAAACAGAGTTTTATTTGTATATAGTAATAAAAAGTAATAGAAAAAAATCACTAAACTGCAGTAATTTAAAAAATATATATTTTTGTGAGTAAGAAATGCACAATAATAAAGGGAGTCTAAAAATAAGGGAATAGAAAATTTTTAAATCTAAAAAAAGAAAAGGGGTATTTTTTTTTTTTTGCTTGCCCCACCCTCCCTCCTCTTAATTATTATTCATGAGGAATTTTTTTAATTAGTCATTAGTAGCAATCAACAATAATTATTGAAAGGAATTTTTAAAAATAGTTATTTAATATTATAATTTACCTTTCGAGAATCTTAATTTAAAAACAGTAATAAATTTGACAAGTCAAAAAATGTAAATATGTTTATTTATCGAAAAAAAATTGCTTATTTGCTTTTTATTTTCTAATGAAATAACTAAATGTCTTGAATACTTCAATTGCATCGTCAAATTATTTCTTTCTTCAAGTCTAAGCATTTCTCAAGATGTTTTACGCACTTATTTAAATATAAAATATGTCACTAGCAAACAATTTTCAAATTAAAATTGAAATAAAAAGTAATGTTGTTTCTTTTTATTATTATTAAATTTTCTTCTTTAATATGCTAGTGTTGAAAATATTTTCTGATTTGCATTATATTTATTCTTTTATCTTATGTTATGACATTCTGGCTTGCTTGCACTTCACTAACAGTTGTTTCATGTAAATGGAAAAAAAATAGTTTTTTAAATTTATTTTTTACATTTGTAATGTATTTTTTTCAAGATAGATAGAAAAGATACATAGAAAATTGCTTGTTGAAGGTCTTGACTTTCATTGCGGTAACAATGCTTTATAATCTTTTTCTAAATTTAAAATTTTAGAAATGGAAAAATAAGAAATATAACATTAGATGATTTCCTAATTTTTATTTTTGTGATACATTAAATTATATCCACTTATTTTATATTTTGAAAAACCCACTCATTCTACAAAAATATTTAAATATATAAAGAAAAATAATAACAAAAAATACTTACAACGACACAAAAGAAAGAATAACTAAGAAACCAAAAAATTCCGCTATGCATCAGGTTATTAAAAATCAGTTACTTTAAATATATACAAGTTTTAATTACTTGTAAATAAAAAGAACTCCTCTTCTTGTAATAAACCTCAAATTAAAAAAAAAACTATTTCATGCTTAGTAATAAATTTTAAATTGTTCTTTTACTTGAGTTTTTTAAATTTAAATTTATTTTTTAGGTTTAATCTCTTATACATATTTTTTCTTATTAAAGGTATATTTTATGCTTAATTTTAAATTATCATTTTACTTGAGTTATTGTTAATTTTCATTTGCTTTTCAGGATTAATCTCTGATATTTATTTTTCTTACTAAAGATCGAAATCATTTCAATATTTTCTTATTTTATATCAATAAAAACAGATTCCATTTTCTGTATTGATTTGTTAGAACCCTGCTCCACTACAAAAATGCCTGTACAATAAATAAATCGAAGTTATCTAAACTATAAATCAATGTAATATTAGTTTACAAATCTCTAGAGAATATAAACCATCATCTTATAAGGAACCCGAATTAAATAAGGATCTTTGTTATTTGGACGAAAGTCATACCACGAAAACTCATATTAACCATTAAAATTTTCAATATAAAATCTAATACTAGCTTTCATTAATCTTTTAACAGTTTGTGTACAATTAAAAACTTTTAATTATCATATATTTTACAATCTTTTTTTTTTTGAGGAAAAATAGAAAAGAATTGTCTTGTATGCAACATGCGCCATAATATGCAATGAGCGTCATATATCAGCAATATGACAAAAGGATCTTTACAGACACTGGCACACAAAAATAGAGAGATTGCTATAAAAAATTTAAATTTTACAGGAAAATCAAATATGATGATGTAAGTGAAGAACATTTGATATACCGTGTATCTCAGCATATAACACGCAACACTAATTTGAGAGTATATGATTTTATTTCAAGCATATACTGGCGTATAAGACGTATGATTTTTTTTTCCGACGAAGAGAAAATAAACATAAAAACTTTCCCCGCACTCCAGATAAATGTGTCTTTTCTTTGCGACATGTAAAACCAGTCTTCTCCAATCTGCACAATTCACACCTTTTGGAATTTAAATACCCTCTCTTAAAATATCGTTTGGGACAAACCGATCACTACCCCCTCCCTGTAACATCTGCGCTGGTCCTACCAATAGAAATTTCCCGTTTCATGTAACATTCGTCATTTGTTCGAAACCATAACTTTTAGATGCGTTGATCAGAAAGTTTATGAAAACCGGTCTTCATCATACACTCTGCCTCCAGTAAAGCGAAATAAATGCAATTCCGGATTTAAATGTAAAATAATAGAGTTTTCAAAAGACAATAGTAATTGAATGGAATTGTTCTTGAATGGAAGAAGAATGAAGCTGCGATTCTAAATGTGCCAAACTAAAAATGTGCACTGCGCACAGTCATTACGAAGTGGTTTGTTTTAGAGGCCAATGTTGCCGGGTGGATATTAGAAAATCGCCAAAATGGACTAATAAAAACGAGGAGTAGTGTTCGTTTATTTGTCTTAAAATGGGCAAACAATAATCCCAAAGAAAGATAAAACTTTAAGGGAACAACGAGTTTATGCGATAGATTTATGAATCGCCGAAATTTTGGTCTTCACCAAAAGAAGAAAGTTGCCCAAAACTTCCAAAAAACTTGGAACAAAAAATGTTAAGTTTCCAGAAGTTTGTCATTGATATAACGCAAGAGAGAGAATATCATTTTTCTCAAATTGAGAATACGGACGAACCTCCCGTAATGTTCGATATGATAGTAAGCAGCAGTGTAGAAACAAAAGGAGTCAAAACTGTTTCATTTAAAACTACGGGACACAAAATGTCCCACTTCACAGTGGTTCTTTCTTGCTTAGCAGACAGTACTCAATTAAAACCAATGGTAATTTTTAAACGAAAAACAAAGCCAATTGGTAATTTTCCAAATGGAGTTTTTCTGCATGTCCCTGAGAAAGGCTGGATGGACGAAAATGGGTTAAAATTATGGATACGCAAAGCGTACATGAGCTTAAAAAAAACCAAAAAACCTTTTATTTTGTGATATGTTTAGAGTCCATAGAACACCCGGAATTAAAAAAAAGAATAAAAGAATCCGATACATATTTGGCAGTAATTTCAAGTGGATTGACCAGTGCTGAATTTAGGGGGTAGTCCAAGGGGACATGAAATGTCCAACCCCCGGAAATTTTGTGTAATCGATACTCAAAAAGGTGCAATGTCCCACCGGAACTCTATAATGTCCCCTTCCCCAGAGATTTATAATTTCCTTCCGGGGAAAAGTACCTGAATTCAACACTGTGTTGACTTCGTTAGTTGAACCACTAGATGTTTCAATAAAAAAACCTTTCAAAGGAGTTTTCACGTGTCAATGGAACAGATGTATGCTAGAAGGAGAAAAATCCTTTACAAAAGGAGAAAACATGCGACATGCGACTTTATCGCAAATATGTGAATTCATTACAACATCATGGTATGAAATAAACCGGAAATAATGTCATTTTTTTTTTAATGTCGAGTTTCCAATGCACTTGTCGGCACCGAGGATGACTATTTATGGCTAGATGGAAACGACACTGGTGATACATGAAAGTGAGTGTGGGGAAGAAAAGAATATTCCCAAAAGTATAAATTAGGACGAGTACAATAAACTGATAAGTAAGATTAAGATTTTTTAGAAAATATATACTGTAAGTTTCTTCGTTTATGTAAATATATAAATGCAATTATATAATTCTAAAAATTTGGAATGTTCTTTTCTCATGATTTTACTTAAACCATTTTATATTCGGCGCATAAAACGCACACGGAAAAATGAAGTGATTCTTCACAGTTAAAAATGCGTGTTATACGCTAGGATATACGGTATATAGATTTAGACTGAATAGTAAAAGTGAAACTGACACACTTGCTTTACATATTAGAGTCTTGCATCACTTTTAAGACACTGTTATAAAAATGCATCGCAATCTCACATAATTCACATTGTTTCTGTATTTGTTTTACAAAAAATAGATATTTAAGTTTTCGTTTCATTCGCACCACTAAACAGAGATTTAATGTATAATATAGTTATGTTTCTTTCCAGTAGAGAAGAAACCACTGTTTTTGAAATGGGATTAAAAACAGGTGGGTAGGTGACATCACAGATCACACAGAGGATTTCCTTTAGCATTTCTGTTAAAAACAAATTATCCTTTTTTTATTAAATCCAAATTGTTAATTTTTTATTATTAAATTTTCTCATAAATATTTATATCAGTAAATTTAATTTCAAAATAATTATAACAGGAAGTTATTTATTTTAATCAAATTAAAAATGTCCAAATCAAAGTATTTAAATTAAATCCAAAATTCATAATTTTTTGAATACCCGAAATAAAATAAAAAATAGAGGCAATATAAATTAAATTTTGAATTTTTAAAAAACGAAAAAAAAAATAAACAAGATTTAAAATGCCGAATACTTAATTATTTGCAATAATTAAAATAAATATAACGAAAGTCGAATTCCAAAATGTAGTATGAATGTCAATGATTAAAAAAAAGTTTAAAATGTCCTTAAATAAAAAAAACGAAATTTCTTTTAATTAAATCTATCATAGTATGGAAATTTCAATCTCCTGCATAAGTGTTCGAGCTCAGAAACATTTGTTTACTAGAGAGATAATTTAGTTCAAAGTTATGATGTCCACCAGAAAACTATTGAAATTAAGGCTCTATTCTAAAATTTAAATCTCAATTAGGAAAGGATGACGTTTTCAATTAAAATAATTACCTTTTCCAAGAATTTGTGGTTAGTCGACCGACACGATACTCTCTTAAAACGAAAGAGTGGATTTGGCTGCTCAAGAAAGAGTCCTAATTTATTGGATCGTGAATGAGTTGATTTTTAACCGATTCAGTCATCTTGGTTTGATTTTTTCTCTTTCTAATCCACTCATACAGCTTTAAAACTAAACACCTCAACTCAATAATGAAACAGCTCTTTTTCCGCGCTGATTTTCGCCGCTGACTCGTCACGTGATCTTGCAAGATAAGATGGAGACTTCTTCCGCCGTTCGCTACACAATTTGCTGAAAATGCCTTTTTTACGAAATAAGTAAGTTTTATATAAATATTTTATTTTAATTATGCTTTCTTTTAATAAATTTCCCTTCTCTTTTTAACAGACTAAAATTCATAACAGTATCATACCTTGAAATTAAAATGTCGTGTCACACGGTAATATTGAGGATGTGTTTAATACATTTCTATATTAATAATTGGTGTTACAGTGCTGCTACAAAACTTTCGTGCTTTAATAAAATAAATTAGTATATTTAATCAGAGTAAAAATTGTTAATGCAATGTAAATATCTCGTTATTTAATTGCCTTGTATTAAAGTTTTGTAATTATTATATCTTTATTCATAGAAATTTATCAAAACATTGTATTTACGTCTTGTTTGCAGTGTCTTAGTAAAAACGTGCTCCGGATTACATTATACACATTTCTAAGATTTTTTTTTTTTTCATTCTTAATGTTGAACTTGTGTTACTGTTTTGTTTGGCAATGTTTCATACTGTTATTGGGCAAAATTATTGCATGCATGGTCTGTATTATAATAATCTGCTTAATATTTATAAGTTGTTACATAATGCATGCAGAAATAATAGTTTTCTTGTGCCTGCTTCCCAGGTAGCTTTAAATCTAAATGAGAATTTATAAATAAAACGAAAACAGTGGACAAAAGTTTGTCTTTCTATACTGGTAAATGCAAGTATTATATCCTAAATATTATGCAACGATACCAAAAAGCAAATCCTCTTTCTCTTTAGAAAATACCTTGTAATATCATCCCTTTCCCTTAACATTTTTTATGCATAGCCCAGTGATAGAATTGATTTTAAAAAAAGTTACTGGTTCCAAAGACCAGTACGCATGAGAGTTTACTGGTCAGAAATAGTCATCAGTAACCCGCTACATAAAATTCTATAAAATACTTTTAACCGTCCCCCCCCCCCCCTCTTCACACACACACTCCTACTAGAATGTAAAATAAACCAAACTTCCTTTGCAGTTATACAAAATTTTTGGCATAATAAAATGGAAAATTACTATTATATAAAAAAGTATGTAGTATGTAAACTAAAACTATAAAATTGTGTATTTTATTTCCGATCATTTATTTAACAGATAGTAAGGATTAATGCAATATTTTCTTATAATTATTTTTTCAAGTAATATTTTATGGTTTGTGTTTGGTACGGTTTTCTCAGGCAGGAAAATTTATTTACTTGTCAGAGATGAAGTGGGTGTGCAGTGGTGTAGCTAGGATGGGTGACATCCCGGGATAGATGTAAAAGTTGTCAAGCCCCCCCCCCTCCTCCTCCTCCTTTCCAATCGGTCATATTTTTTCAATCTCAATTCTACATTCTTATAAAAAATAACCTTACCATTCCTTATTTACCTTTTGTCCTTCTGCATAAAAAAACCGCAGAAGTGAATCATCACTCGACCCATAGTCTGCACAAGTCAATGCCGTGTCTATACGTAGAAGAAAATTCTTTCTTTTAAAGTTTGCTTTTGTTACCCACTCGTTGAATAGGTTGGTTTTTGATCCCTGGTGCATATCTTATGTAGACACACCATTCTGTATAAAACTTCACTTTAGCAAAGAAAAGAAAACTAGCTGTATTGCATCATGAGCTAAAAATCTCATTTTATTTCCTAATTAGTCTCCAAAATTTTATAAAATTGTATTTTTTATTTGCAAATAAAGATTTGGTGTCACCCTTTAGAGGATGACACCCGGGTAATTTCCCTAATCAAGAAGAATTTCTTTTACAGCTTGACTAAAATCTTAAAGATCAATGAGTTATGTGTCTCTATATTCAAAAACACCATGCATATTATGACAGATTACTTAAATAATTTGCTTTTTAAAAAATATTTTATACTAAATATTATCAAATGTTTTTAATCTATTTTAAGTTTGATAAATTCACATGTTTAAGCTTTTTCTTTAGAACAATAGGTATGTTCATCAGCACAATTTTAAACCTATCAATACAAACGCAGGAATAGTGTTAAAAATAGAAATTATTTATATCCAATAATGTGAAACATTTAAATTAAATATAAAAAGAAAGAATGTCATTATGTTTTTATTAAAAAAGAACAATTTTTGAAGGAAAAAAACAGTTGGTTTAAACTAGGGGTGCACAATCTTTTCAAGAAAAGGGCCACTTACAAATATGCCTCGGTGGTCGAGGACAATACAGAGATAATTCAGTTTCGAGGAAGTGATCTATGGCCTATAATCCGATAAAAAATATAGTTTCAGAGGGGAGTAGGAAGGACTTAATTTTGCTTACCCAATCAAAACTTCCAATTCAGTAATTAAGGATATATCAAGAGTTTTTACGTTTGTATATATATAGCACATGCAGCAAGGAATATTTTCAAGATGTAATAATATGCCTTGATTTTATTCACGAGAATAAATTTTGTTTTATTAGCAATGCCAAAAACAAGCTTCTTTGAAGGTTTAAAGGGGGGGGGGGTGAGATCTCTAGCAACCAGGCTGTAGTTTCAATTCATCCACAAAAGGTCGCCATGACTAGAACTCACAATCAACTACATCCTGTCGATACTCTACTGAAAGCAAAGAGTAGCTGAACAAAATCCATCAGATGTACAGAACTTACGACTAAAATGAACAAAGGAACGAAAAACTGACCAACTGAAAAACTGATCAACCATCAATTTGATCTTCTGCTTATAGGCTGGATCAAGTCTTCCGGAGAGGTCTAATCAATCAGGATGTCGGACTCAGTCAGGGGTGCCCAGAGAGGGGTTTAATGACGCAAGATGCGTCCTATAACTTAGTTTGGGGGGGGGGGGGGTAATTTGAGAAAAAGTACATTTTTGGGGGGAGGGGATTTTAAATTCTTAATATTTCTTGTTTTTACTGTTAAAAAAATATCTTGATTTTTAATATCACTTTTAATTTTTTTCAACATTTAATTTCTAGAAAAGTCCCTGTATTTTCTTTCTTTAAATTCTAGATAACGGCAATAAGTACTCATTCTGCTATACTCAACTCGCTATCTTTGTAAATCTTGATTCTTAAATTTCACTTTTAAATTTTTTCAACATTGAATTTCCAGAAATGTTTCTGTATTTTTTTTCTTTAAAATCTAGATAAGGGCAATAAGAACTCATTTCATTAACTCACTATCGTTTGATGGTGCAGTAAGTTATAAGTAAAATATATTTTACAATTGATATTCTGTTTAGGGGGGGGGGGGAGTCAATGTTAAAGTATGAAGATTTTTTTTTGGGGGGAGGGGGTCACCACTGGAGTCAGTAACCCTCTTAGTGAGATCATCAGTTTGTTCATTTAAGGGGATCCCCCGGTGTCCCAGAACCCAGCACAGATGAATTTTAGGGGAGAGACCTGCAATGCCCCGATCTTATGCAACCAAATTAAAAAAAATTCTTCCGATTGTGGAGATTACTGCACCTTTTAGTTTACTAAATTGGAAGGTTCATTGTGGAGTTAGATCTAGCAGTGCTGAACTTAGCCTTCGAGTTTTGGACCAGAGTGAGGAAAGAGTTAAAGTTTATCTCCATCAATGAGTGCAGCTTGTTGTTATATCACGGCAGATCAACGGCCAATTATAAAGGGGACGAAAACGAGGAGACGGGTGGGATTAATAGTGACAGAAATGTCAGTCGGGAAGTGACTGTTGTCAAATAAATCTTCATCCACACGCAGCGTGGATCTTTATAACTAATCTTTTAATTACTAATAATAAACATTTGAAAGTAGTCTGATAAATAAAATATTCTTCTCCATAGCTATAGAAATAATAAATTTCAAATACTTCTTGAGATTTTGTTTCTTGAATGACAAATTGAAGTCAACATTTTTTTTCATAGATTCAGCAGATATCTAACAGGGGGGAGGGGGAATCACTTATTAAAATGCTATAAGTAGCATCCAATCTTTGAAAACTCTCTTATTCGACTTCATATTTTGATTTTAATGCTTAAGATAACCTCCCCAATTAAGATTGGGGATTTCTTTTACAGTTTGAAATCTTATGGATTGTGTTATGTTATTGAGTTAAATAATCTGCAGTTTTCAAAATATTAAGATATTTTCTATTAAATATTGAATATTTTTAATCTATTTTATATTAGATCAATTCACATGTTTGAAGCTTTTTCTAAAGAGAAATAAATATATTCACCAATGCAGACTGATTTTAATCCTATACCCAAAAAATGATCTAAACCTGCTACATCCAATGCTTATTGCTGATATAAAGTGTTAAAAATAGAAGTTATTTATATTCAATAATCTGACATACATAAATTATTAAGAAAAAGAGAAAATGTCATTAGATTTCTTCTGAATTTTTTTTTTTTTTTTTTTTTTTTTTTTTTTTTTTTTTTTTAAAGAAAAATACCAGTTGGTTTAAACTAAACCGTTGTTTAAACCAAAAGGAGTAAACAGTTGTTTAAACCATAGTTAAAACCAATTGGTTTAAACCGTGCCAACCCTGGTCTAATTGTTGTAGGTTCTATCTTGTATTATATAAATATGCAAATATATAGAAAAACAACTAAAAATCCACAAAAACCTGTATTGGTTGGGTATTTGCCAGCGCTGATACATTTTGAAAGTAGCAACAAAGGTGAATTTTCAACAATATTTCATAATGTTGCTTTAAGAACTTTCATTTTAAATTTGTTTTTAAAATGGTGATTTATTGTATCAGATGTAACACCATGATTTAAACAAGCAGATAAGTGTAATCGCACAGGATTTATTTATTCTATTTCCATTTTATTCATGATTGGCTGAATTTTCAGTAGTGTAATATTTATAAAGCTTTTTAGTGTATGGTTCATTTTATGTTTAGACTATGGATGGGAAATTTTATAAAACATTTAATCTGAAAGCTGCAAAATATTTTAATATGTTCATATGTTCTTATGTTCATAATAATTCCTTAACATTATATTTATTGCTATTTAACTTAATTTCAATATTTTCTTTTAACACAGGAAGATGGTGATTTCACGGAGGAGTAAAATTCTACTGTGAGTGAGGAGTCAAATTCAACAATCTTATTTAATCTCAAGGATTTTCAAGAAAGTGTCTATTTTGCCTAAGATTTTAAAAGTTGGACAAACCAGTGGACAGATTACAATATGCTCTTTATGTATTTAATGTTTAATGCAAATGGATTGTTATATTTATAAAGGTCCTGTTAAAGATGTTATTGAAACTTGTTTATCTGATGTTGGAAAGAATTGTTATCAATTAATGTTAGGTTTATTTTGTCTTTGCTAAATAAAATGTTTTTGTTGTTAAATAAAATTAGTTTTTTTTCTTTCTTGCAACATTCTAAATTGCACATTTGGCTCTACTTTTGACATAAACTGCTGCAGTCTTATACTTTTATATTTATTTAAAAGTTAGTTGATTTAAGAAACATTGAATAAAATCAAAAATTAAATCAAAATTCTTTATTAAGAGGAAGTAAGTTATTCTTGAATATAAATTCAAGTTTTAACAAATGTTTTGAATGATATAAAGAATAATTGCACATGGTCAATAAATCCATTTCTCAGTTATTTCTGCATTTAACTTCATACAATAAAACAATTGTCCATAATCAAAATTTTAGCTATACAAGTTTTTTAATGTCATTCCTCCACATTTCCCAATTGCAATGTGCTTATATAAATGCTATGGGTAACAATTATTTTATCTAATATTTCAAAGCCATTTCAGATTTCAAACTAAACAATTAAAATATTTTTTTAAAATTTAGTCAGTTTAAGAAATATGATTTTGATTGAGATTTAAATCGAGGAATAATTACAACAAGGTATCATGGGTTGATGTTTATCCATTTAAAATATTTTCAATTTCAATTATTTATGTGTCATGGCCATGTGTGGGGGGGGGATACTTTTTTAAATTTAGGTTTTATGTTTTTTAATACTTTCTTTTTCAAAACTGGGTCTGAAACTCCTATTAATATTTAAAAAAAAAATAATTAACCAAAATTTCAAAAGTAAAAACTAACCCACTTACAGATCATCCTCAAATATTCTATGCCCCCCCCCCTCCAAAAAAAGGTAAACATTTTAAAATCCAAACAAGATATTTGAAAATAACTTCTGCATAGGATTATCTAAACCCTTAAGGGGAACAATCAGCTTCTGCCATTGTGGTGCTGAAGTTGAGTCGTTGGGCTGATATCAAGTTTATTTTTTCAATATTTTTTTAGTAAGATGCCTAAGATTGGTTTATTTGATTGAAATCGTAAATTTTTAATAAAAAAATAATTGTTATTTACAATTAAATCAGAAGCTAATGAAAAAATTAAAATTGTATATAAGCATATCTGAAGCTATAAGTATCATTGGAAAATATGTAAACTTGAAATTGCCCAAGAAAGAAAGGAAAAATCCTATTAGCACCACAGCATCAGAAGCTGATATTCTGTTTAATGTTGTTCGGGTGCTGTTGTACAGTTATGCAAATTTAGGCAGTTTGCATGAATAAGTGTTTTCAAATTTGCAATTTTGAGATCACCAGTATTTTTAATTTAATGAATATATGTACTTTTAAATTTAACAAAAGAAAATTCTGATGTTAAAAATTTCTGATTTGACAGAATAATATAAAATTCATGTAAGCTCTATTTAATTTTGTATAACGATTCAATTGCCTTTTCCCCTAAATTGACATAGGAAACAGTTTCATTGAATTAGAAAGAAAAAAAATGTTTTTATGATTCATTAGAGAACTTTCAGTCATGTAAATTAGAATGTTTTAAGTCTTGTTAATTAAAGACTTGGAAGAAATATTGGAGAATCCATGTTACAGTTTTCCAATCTCTCTCTCTCTCTCTCTCTCTCTCTATATATATATATATATACCCTTGTAATGTCAATAAACAGAAATTTAAATCCGAAATGAGAATTTAATTGCAACACTTGAAAATGTGGCAATAATTCCATGTTATATTGAATTTCATTGATAAAAAATAATCGAGGATTACTGAATTTAGTTTTAAATGATGTGATTTTATTTAGACGATTTAGAAATCGCTTGAAGATTTTTGTAATTTTAAGCAATGTTGCTTTTCTTAAGAGTGAATTTATTCAATTCTACAAATTCAAGGAGTTTTGGATTAACTCTTAAATGAGTTGATTTTATTCATGTATGAATTGGTTACAAATCGCCTAAGTGCTACTGGATTAAATCAAAAATGACAACATTTCACTCCAACTTGAATTGATAAC
The DNA here is from genome assembly GCA_964019185.1 of Maratus speculifer. NCBI lineage: Eukaryota > Metazoa > Arthropoda > Arachnida > Araneae > Salticidae > Maratus > Maratus speculifer. The sequence continues at coordinate 209,578,271 of OZ025289.1, read as the reverse complement.
AAATCGCTCAAGTGCTACTGGATTTGCCTTAAATTATTTCACTTCACTCAAATACGAGTTGGCTGCAGCTAACTCAAGTGCTACTCGATTTAATCCTAAAGACTTCATTTCACTCAAGTATGATTTGGTTACAAATCGCTCAAGTGCTACGAGATTCAGTCTTAAATGACTTCATTTCACTCAAGTATGACTTTATTACAAATCACTCAAGTACTACTGGATTTAACCTTTATTGATTTGATTTCACTCAAGTATGAGTAAAATAGAGATCCCTCAATCATGAGTTGATTAAAAACAACTCATTCACTTGAGTTGTTTCAGCTCTTCTTGAGAAGGTTCCTTTCAACATGGGAAAAGAGTGGATTTCAGCTCAACTTGAGTTAATTCAGTTTTTTCGTTTTAAGAGAGTATATTCAGCTGTAATTGCAAAAATTAAAAATCTCTGACATGTACAGTTTTTGGGTACGAATTCTGAGACGGACAAAGTCAGATAGGCTTTTTTTTCAGATTAACAAAACACTAAAAAGGTAAAGTATGTTTGTTCATTTATAAGATAATGAATTGTTATGGTAACGGACTTAAATGACGGATTTGACATTCCAAATAAAACTAAAAAAACTATTGAAATGAACTAACTCGTATATTTTCTAACTTAGATAATAATTTACATACCTTCTAAAACTATTTATTAAACTTACTTAGCAGCTTACATTTCATCGATTACAAATATCGTAACAGACTTGATATTTAAAATAAAATTATAAGAAATGAACTAGCTTGTATAATTTCTAACTTAAATAATAATAAATATACCTTCTGAAACTATTTAGTAGACAATATTTAATTACAAAAGTGCATAAATCATTATTTTAATATTGAAATTTACGGTAACAGACTTGACCGTGAAAAAAAAAATACCAACCTTGATAAAAGTTGGCATTGAGCAAAGATACGAAGAAACATGTTATAAAATGTCTGTGTGTGAATGTGGGAGTCTTTAAATTTGTCTCTCTGCCGGTATGTGACGAATATGACTGCGACATAAATATTCTGAGCGCCGTATCTGAAAAACTAATGTACAGTTTCTGATTAAAAAAATATGTGTTAGTTCCTGATATAAATTGATGCTGATTAGTTTTTGGTAAAAAGTGCTCAACAGATCGCACTGCTATGCGGCCATATTCTCGATTATTACAATAATTTAACTATCTAAAGAACTAATGCACGAATTTTCATCAAACTTTAGATTCAGTTAGTCCCTGATATAAATGAACATTCTTCAGTTTTTGGAGTAAAACGCAGACTAGATGGTGCTATATTTTTCATTATTCATGATTATTGCTCTATCTTATGAACTAATGCATGGACTTTCATCAAACATCAGATTCTGTTAGTCATTAAGATGAACTGATGTATTCTATATTTTCGTTTAATCGCTTTACTGATGACGCTGCTATGCTGCATTTTTTTTTTTTTTTTTTTTTTTTTTTTTTTTTTTTGAGAATTCCGCAATAACACTGGTCTAGAATCATTGCACGGCGATTTTCATAAATTTCAGATTCAGTTACTTCTTAATGTGACCTGGATTTTTTTACTTATTTGTGTAAGTCGCTCTTACAGGTGCAGCCAAAACTTGTCACGATTTACGCAGTAACCCTATCTCAAGAACTAAGTTACGGATATTCATGAAACTATACACTGTGTTAGACGTTGTCATAATTTGTTACAACTTAATTTTTGGTGTAAATCACCAATTAAGTGGTGCTACTATCCTGCATTTTGCATGATGAACGTTATATTAGCGATAGTATATCTTTGGAATTAATGCACGGAATTTCTTGTCATTAGAATGCCCATCATAGGCAGGCATAGATTGCCATTTTATTTAGATACTGTGATAGCAAATTGTGAAGTATTAATATGTCTGAAGAAGAAGAAAGTTTTGAGATTGCAACATCCTACTAATATTTACTTAAATTAATTTCTTTTGCTACCACGTTTTAACAAGCCCTATCTATTTTTTTATTATACAAAAGTTAAATGATTTAAATTTATTGAAATATCAAGTAAATGTAACATAGAAATTAATCTGTGGATAAAAGTATTTTTCTATTTTTATCCATTCTTATATTTATTGTACTTTTGAATTATAACATTGAAAAAAAAATAAAAAAAAATTATAAACTTTGAAAGTAATCGAAGCACCGTTAACAAATGAAAAATAACTGTGTAATATTTCCCATAAAAAATATAAAAGGAATATCGACATTACATATTTTCGAGTGATTTCAAAATTATTTGTTTTAAAAACAACATTTTTTAATACATTTTTTAATGCGGTGTCTCAATACTATGGCCATTAAAATTTACATCGTATAAATCGATGCCAATTAAAGCATCCGGGAAAGTTTTGTAACTATTCGGACAAAAGTGTTAAGTGAATGTTATCGGAATTGTATTCGAAATGTTTGATTGGAAAATATTGTTCTGACATTCTTTAAAATGTATAATTTCAATTAATAATGTGGTTGTATAAAATAAAATTTTACTTTGTCATATGTATAAATTATAGATTTGAACCACTGATCTGAACATATATATTATGGATGACATACAAATTTCAATGAAATTGAATTAATTCATAGTTTACCAATCATGATGCTGTTATCAGCATCTGAAAAAAAATACTTTTATTTGATACTATAAAAACTGTGGATTTTTGTACTTTCAATATAAATTTTATGTTAGAAGAATTTTTCATTTCAAGTGTAACATTTATATGTCGTTCAATCTGACTGGGGTGTTTCTTTGTGTTATAATTTCACGTTGCGTACAGCATCTTTATTAAAAAATAAACAAATTGGACTTCTCCCGTTTAAGTTCATTATTTTCAATTGAAATAGAATTTATTAGGAAATATTAATTTTTGCTTACTAAATTTAATAAAAAATAAATATCAGGTATGTATTAAAAAAACAGAAACCATAAATTAACCATCAATTTATTTAAAAGAAACGTTATTAAGAAATTTTATTTTATTATACATAATGATGATTCTTTTTATCTGTTAAAACTCTATTGAATCACGACGTCTTTTATTTGAAAAGTCATTCTTAAACATAATCTGGTACTATTACGAATCAAGCCAATTATCCACCAAAATTACAGTTGAATAAATAATTGAGTTTCTTTTCAATCGCAAACTTAAATAACGAAACTTGTAAATCATTACTGGAATATAAGCTTATTGATGAAATTTCAATGCACATTTAAATCTCTAGATTGCTCCCATCTAATTCTTATATCTAATTCTGTTTCGTAACATCCCATACAGGCCTATTTTACCCAAGCAACTAGCATAATTTATGCAGAATTTCAACAAAGTATATTTACATTTATCGTCTAGACTTTCAATCTATCTCTATACCAGGGCATGAAACTTCAGCTTAAAAGGTACTCAACTGACTAAAATTTTTACTCGCCACAATTTTATATTTATTCAGACAACAACTTCAGCCCCCACGCCTGCGCATAAAATGAAATATTTGTCACAAATTTAATTTAAATGGACGATTGTTAGAAGGAGCTGTCTGTTAAATACAGAATATTTTACATTTATGAAAAATATGGGATATTTTTTAAATATTAACAGATATAGCATGAAAAACTTTTTATTAACCGAAAAAATTGCAGAAATTGATAAAACGAAACATATTTACAGCAAAAAGAAAAAAATAACAATAACTCAAAATAAGTTGGGCATAAGGTTTCAGTGGTTACAGAAAAACATACCAATGATAAGTTCTGTACTTTTAGCAATTCAGGTTTGTGTATTGCTATCTTTCCACACTGAAATACCAATTATCAATTGCAGCTGTGTGGTGTATCAATTGCAGCTCTGTCAGGGTGGGTCCATTAACAGAAATACTGAACAAATCATTCATTGTCTCAGTCTTTAGAGAGTTCCTGTCTTGATTCTATTGTGACAGCTGAAACCTCTCTCACGTGAAGCTGTGCTTACTAGGAAAACTGCACTAAAAGTTGAGATCTGGAGCAAATTCGGTAGACTTGCTGAACATTTTTCAATGTAAGCTTTCTCCAATATCTCTTCAGTGTCAATGAGGAAAACATAAATTTATAATCTGCCCACTCTACTAATACAATATCTACTTTTTCATTAAAGATATTTGGGATCAAATACATAAAGAGCTTCTTTATTTATTCTATCCCAAATTCAAAAAGTTTTTATTTAAGAGGCCAACCCATAGTTTTGAAAATATGCACACATGCTAACACATCTGATGGCATAGATTGCAATTTTTCAGAAATGTATACCTTTGAATGTTTAATTAATGTCCCTCTTGAAGTCTGAAACTCGGTTGTGAAACTTGGTTGTGAAGAACAAATGACTCTTTTTTTAAACGGCCCAGAAAAGCCATTTATCAACTTTTTATCAACATTACTAGAAAGCACCTACTGGCAAATTTTGCATTTTGTAAGTTTATGGTTTTCTCTGGGTAGATTATTAGTTTTATCATCATATAAAAGCCATTCAAAAATTTTTAGCCACTTTATTTGAATTTTCTTTTAACTTGAAGTGTGACTCGAAATCACTGTCACATTTCCTTTGAGGAGAACTGGAAAAGAAGGAAAGGGGATTATTGCTACTATCAGAATTATTCTCTTTTTGATTAACTTGAGTTTGCAGAGTTTCACTTTCAGCATTTGTGATCTCATCTTTATAGCATTTTTCGTTTGATGTATTACGTTTAGTAAAAAAGGACTCTACATTATTCCTTTGTCTTTTCTTCATGGCATTAATTAGAAAAAAAAATTAATAACTAAAACACCACTTAGTTTACCGTCAACTACCACAGAACAAGAAAACAGCGCCGAAACTAGCCTTTCTTGCGCCCGGGGCAAATATGGATTTTGGCGCCCCCCCCCCACCCCCGACATATATGCATTCTTTATATCAAACACACCAAACAAAATCTTAATTTGGCACCCCCTTCAGCTTCTGTTCTGGTGGCACCCGGGGCACGTGCCCCCTCTGCCCCCCTCTAGTTTCGGCCCTGCAAGAAAAATGCTAAACCGAAAGAAACAAAAAATTTGAAAGAGAACGTATATTTTTTACCGTTTTTAAAGCAGTTTCACTTAGGTGACGAAATCTGAATATCTTTGCGCAGGAGTGAAGAGTGATCAGATTCGGTTTTAACGCGTGCGCGGTACGAAAGTGGAGGGAGGAAGGAATGCAGACAGAGGAATTTCATTTCTCTGTAGGAAAGACGAAGAAATAGGCGACGGAATAGTTTTACTTCTTTTGGAAAATAAATACCATCGCTTCACTTTGAAATACTTCCGTGTATCGCTGTGCATAATTTGATTTGAAGCACAACATTTTAAAAGATGAAACTTACTCGCCAACTTTAAATATTTATTCGACAATGGCGAGCTGGCGAGTGGATATTTCGCGCCCTGCTCTATGCAGACAAATTAAAAGCTACCTTTTCAGTCTATGTCACAAGAAATTCATGGAGACAGGATCATGGATAAATCATAGAATGCACTAAAAGAAGCAACAAAGGAGCAAATTAACAAATATTATTTGTTTATAGAATATTCGCTATTCGATTTGTTACGTTTTGCTACGTTGTTCGATTTGTGCACAAAATAGAAGGAGTGTATTAATTAAAAAATAATAATTTTTAACGACTTTGTGAATTTTGTAAATTATGATCAAAGCATGTAACTGTGCTTTACTCGTGCATCAATTTATATTCTATAAATTACTATTTGGAAAAATTGTATTACTGTCATCTAAATAAAGTAAGTATCATAAGTGCCTTAGTAAATATTTAATAGCCATTTCTGCAAAAGACAGATTTTATGGAATATTTTGTTGGCGAAGTACATTGTTCTTTGAAATATTTTAATCAATAAATGGTTAAGAAGGTATAAAAAATTTGTTTCACAAAACTGCTCATATGTTAGTTCCTGTAACCTATCTAATGTGCACGGAAAAATGTGTGAGATTTAAATGTGTAAGGAAACTGTGCAGTTATGCAAAATTAAAAACTGAATAACAAACATTTGTTACTTGTGCTCTAAGAATAAACATATATCCTATGATAAAAAACATGAATATTAAAGTGGCAGTTGCTTCTGTCACTTATTTTTCAAAGAAAATAATTTTTTAGAGTTTTATTCACACCACGAAAATCTTACAGTCGCATGCTTTTTCTACCCGTCACAGTGTTCGTATTAGGAAACATTTTCTGTAATTTTAAATGTTGGGAATTTTAAATTTAATTTATTCGGAACATTTTTTTCGGGCAGCTATCCTGTGGACAGTTAAATTCTTGTTACCGTTATAATTCTTGAATTTGTTGAACAACTGAAATGTTAAATAAATTCAAAAATAATTTTTTGTATTACTTTTTAAACTCTCTTGCTCATAAAATTTATGTTTCAGATATAACAAAGAATTTAAAATTCTGTGAATTCTATGGAAAATTTTTCAAATGTACTAGAACAGGACATTTATTTAGCCATTAAAAAGTTTTATAATAATGTCAATTGTTTGGAATCATTTTTTGTGTTTGTTAACCATGACATAAACAACAATATAAAGCATTCTTTCATTTTGTTATTAAAAGTAGAAAAAGTATCAAATAGAATTTTCTAAAAACATTTTAATCAAAAAATGTTTTTTGTTCAATTTTCTAAGAACTAAAGGATGTAAATTTTTCAGAAAATGCATTATTTAAGCTGGAAAAGAATTTATTATTTTCTGATTTTCACTTTGTTTGTTTTTAAAGACCTAGAAGCAATTTAAAAAATAAAAAGTGTGTTTTTAAGAAGGCACAGAACAACATATATTGTAGGAAGAAAAGGTTACAATATTTGCAGGTATATTTTCTTTTAAAAAGTCTGGGAGTTCGTTCTCTTTGTTATTTGATTCTTTATGCTTGCCAATAAAAGTTTTTGTAGCAATTTCCCAGTAATTTGTTTTATTAATAACAGTTAAAATTAAAAATAAAGTTTTATTGTTTACATTTAAAATTAGGTCAATATGTCTTTAATGATCTTTTGCGAACATATTCTCTTAAATATATTTTCTTTATATTCAAACATATTTATATCAAAAAGTGTTTTATTATTATCTTATCTCCTATGAAGCATGTTTGTGCCACAGGTGCGTTTTACTATCTCAATAATTCAACACTTAAAAGGTGTTAGGGGTCACTTTTAAATGTGAGCAATTTCATCCGTTGATTCGGAGAAATCGTTTGAAATATTTTTAATTTTTCTAAATCAGTCAATCCATTTTTAGTATGATACATGTTTGCATCACCAATGTGTTTTCCAATCTGAATAGTTTAACACCGGAACGGTGGAAAAATCTCACGTTTATTGCGATTGTCGGAGCATATGCAAATATGCAAAACATAGTAAAAACATTTACTATCAAAATATATGTGATAAGATAGGTGGACTTGAAGATTATATCATAGTTACTATTTTCCCAAAGTTTAGAGATTTCAAAAATATTGTTTCTTAGTGGTTATAAATGCATATTTTGATTAGAAAAATAAATTCTTCATAATAAGTCTACAGACTCTTGGTGTATGCTAGCGAAAATTATTGGATGTGTTATAAATATCCTTTTCTAACACATGTTATAACTATCATACATTTGAAACCATTTTATTGGCAGCATCAGTCTTGTATAACGTCATTTTTGGCTCTGTATACAAAATAATTCGATTTATTTAAAACTATATCTAAAAAACATGATATATGTAACTCATTTGAGTGGTAAAGTACTTGTTATACAGATAAAGAATTGTAGCATTTATTGTATTTACAATTACTGACGAAAGTACTGTTACAATTATTTGTAAGAATAATCATTAAATGAAGGTATTTTCGAGTAAGTTTTGCTACTATAATACTGCATGTACAAATTATATAATTCACATACAGGGATTAAAAAACAAATCCAGTTTTGATAAAAATCTTGAGAAGACAGCCATCGACAGAAATTAATAATAGTATTTTATACCTGTTTTACCTATTTCGCAATGGAATTAAATTTACGGTACTATATTATTTCATTTATGTAAATGAAATAATATAGTATCATAAATATACAGCATTTAAAACTGATAAAAACTTCTGATTCTGCAATATATATATTGTATTTTATCAATAAATTTTATTTCTGCTTTCGTTTATTCTTGTTTAATTTATTTTTTTTACATCCATTATTAAATTTTAAAATTGAAAGCGGTGAAGTATGATTTTGCTCTTTTTTTCAAGTAATGAGATAAGTAAAGAAACATCTACAAATGCATCTTTTTTCATTATTTTTTTTTACGCAATCTTCTTTTAAATACGCTTATATAATGGATTATTTTATCACATTAACAAATACATTAAAATATAAAATTTGTGCAAAAAGTTACAATTTCTTTCGGTTCCGATAACTCACATTGTTCAAAGACAACACAAATATATAAAGCCCATCTACACATGTGATTTTTAAAAATGCATTGTCTTTTGAATTTTATTATTAAAATAAATGTCTGTATCTTATGAGCTTTAATAAGAATCCATGGGTCACAAGGCAACGGGATTCAGATATACCACCCTCTATGGGCGATAAGTGCTGCGTATTGATTTTCAACTGTGTAGTGTCTTTTTGGTTATCATTTTACACTTTTCTTTCCATCGTATGATAAACTGCAATTTTTTAACTATCTTAAGAATCTGCCGGGAATTATTTTAGGATGTAGTGATTCTTGTAATTTTCTTGTTGTTTTAATATAGTATTTTGTTTTAATGTAATGTACGTTAAATGTAGGTAATTTTTTTTATTTTAACTGGCCAAGTTTTAGTATTATATTGTTGTATGTAGAAACTCTATAATTTTTATAGATGGATTCAAAAATAATTTCAATTTTGGGCAAAATTTCCAGAAGACAACGAACAGAAAATAATAATAATAATAATAATAATAATAATAATAATAATAATAATAATAATAATAATAATAGTAGAAGTAGTAGTAGTAGTAGTAGTCGTAATAATAATAGTCATAATAATAATAATAATAATAATAATAATAATAATAGTGTTTTACATCTGTATTACTGATTTCGCAGATGAATTAAAGGTATGATACCATATCATTATCTATATATATATTAAATAAACAAATTCGGATAAAAACTACACAAATATATAAAGTTAACACAAGGTCTACACATGGAAAAAAAAATCTTGCGTTGTCTTTTGAATTTTAATATTAAATTAAACGTTAGTTTGCTATGAGCTTTAATAAGAATACATGCGACACAAAGCAGATGTTTAAACAGCGGGGTTCAGATGTACCACCCTGTACGGGTGATAAGTACTGCGTATTGATTTTCAACTGTGTAATATATTTTTGGTTATCATTTTACCTTTTTTTTCCATCGTATGATAAACTGCAATTCCTTAACTATATTATGAATCTGCTAGGAATTATTTAAGGATAAATGCAGTGATGCTTGGCATTTCTTTGTTGTTTAAATAAATTTTCAAGGCTATATATACTGTCAGGTATTACTATTAATAATTTCTCAATTTTTTTCTAGAGAGAAGAAATTGAGTAAATTCGTCTTAAATATGCATATTGATGTTTTTTGTAATTTGAAAAAAAATATTTTTTAAGTGAATTTATTATTTGTAAACATAATAAGCCATATTAATATTATGTATATCACGTGCATCTATCTTGTAACACAATCGCACAACCATTGAAAAAAAGATCTAACTTATAACAATGAACATATTTTTTAAACACGTTAATTTTATAAAATGAACTTTATAAGTTTTGATATTTTTCTTCAGTTATTTTAGTTAAAAAAATCAAAATTACATGTGTCATTTGAGATTTTCATGTATCATTTCTAAACGGATATACCAAGAATTTGTAATTAAATTCCTAATATATTTCAATTTTACTATTCTTTGCAAGTATTACATTGTACCTCTTTTAAGCTGAAACTGATGGAGTTTTTAATTAAACAGATGAAAACTTTCAATTTGGGAATACACATATTGTGTTTTCTCAATAAAGGATATTTCTGCTTTCATTTATAATGTTTATTTTACTTTTCTACATCCAATAATAAATTCTGAAGGGCATTACTGTATTTTTTATAAAAATGATTTTGCTCTGATTTTACAAGAAAAGAGATAAGGAAAGAGACCCATTTATTTGTATATATGTTTTTTTTAACACAAGATTCAGTAAACAAGTTAAAGTAAGGGATTATTTTATCATATTAGCAATTACAATAAATTATAAAAAAATGTGAAAAATTGCAAAATTTCGTCAGTTCCCATAATATATATATATATATATGTGCACAGAACGTTATCTATTCTATTACAATGAACATGAATTCTTTAAATTTACCTTGTTGTAAACAGCGCACCTTATTTTCTGTAATAGAAATAAATTCGCTTTCAGAAATATCAAATTAATTTTTTAATACTTATATCTATATCATTTAATATAGCATACTACGATGAGTAAAATTTTTTACGCTTCCCTTGGTAGAAATAGCACAGACCCCTTATCAATCAATAGATCTATAAAAAGACATGTTTTTATTTATTGTAAATTAAAAGGTTATAATTAATCTGTAGTAAAGGTTAAGAGAATTACGCACGAATTTTCAAACATCCTACTTATTATCAATTAATTGAAAACAAAGTATAATTTTTATAAATATGATTTTGCTAGTAATGAAATAAGGAAAGAGACCCATTTATTTGTATATATGCTTTTTTAACACATGGTTCCTTACATAAGTTTAAGTATTGGATTGTTTTGTCATATTAACAATTACAATGAATTATAAAAAAATGTGCAAAATTGCAAAATTTCGCTAGTTCCTATAAAAATATTATATATGTGCATAGAACGTTATCTATTATACTACGATGAACATGATTTTTTTTTTAATTTACCTTGTTTGAAACAATGTACAGTGTTTCCTGTAATAGAAATAAATTTGCTTCCAGAAATTCCAAGATATTGTTTTTAATACTTATATTTATATCATTTAATATAGCATATGAGTACAATTTTTTTAGCTTCCCTCGGTTGAAATAGCACAGTCACCTTATCAATCAATAGATCGATAAAAGGGCATGTTTCTATTTATTGTTAGTTAAAAGGTTATAGTTAATCTGTAGTAAAAGTTAAAACAATTAGAAATGAATTTCCAAACACCCTGCTTATTATCAATTAATTGAAAAAAAAATAGATTTGTATCTAGATAGAAATTATTAAGTATCTAAAGTAATTCTAAGTTATATATAAACAATTGTAAGAGGAAAATTGTTGTTTAATTACTAATAGTATACTGGTTAATGTAATCAATTAAAAGTAATCTATTTTTTAAAAATGTCATTAGAAATTCACAAATTTTTATAAATACATTCTTATCAAATTATACAATATATTTTAGAAGCTGTGAAAATTAAGTTACTTTAGAAAAGATTTTTATAAAACTTTCGAATTAAAAATGAATGAACGAATCATTTGAATAAATCATCTATCATTTAAAGTACAAAAATAAGCTGCGAATTTCTATTTTCTAATATTTAGTTTAAAAATAATCATAGAACTACCCTTAAGTCACCTTAAATTATCATTGAAAATACGTCATGTAATAATTTAAAGAAATTGATATTTTATACATAAACAATCAATACATTGTTTTAAAAAATGTATTTTTTGTATGAAAAAAAAAGCAATTGATTTCTGTAAAGTTTAACTATAAGAATAAAATAAACATCATCATCTCTCAAGTAGGTTTTCTCTTTATGTTAAAAGAAATTAATTCGTTGCAGTCCCAAAAATTTCAATAGCAAAATAACGTTAATAACTTTAATTTATTTGAATTTATTTTCTCTTAACTCTATTTAATTCGAATTAACGAGATTTTTATTTTTCCTTACATTCTCCCGTAATTTCGATCCTTGAAAAAACTTTCTTCCTTTCATTTTTGTCACATTTTTTTTTAATAAGAATACATATAGCCCTATAACTTTGAATTCCGCTTTTTATGTTTCGTCTGTCCAACAATAACACCTCCAACCCATATTCGTTTGTACTTCTTCCTTATACTATAATCGTATGTATGAGAAGCAATTGCGTTTGTGTAGTTCTGAACCCCCACCAGAAATTTTAAAGAGTTTATATTTAAATAAGGAAAATCTATTTCACGACTCTTTTTCCGCCAAAGTTACAAAAGAATAATTTAATAAAATTTTCCTGGTCCAAATCTTCATTAATTGTAGGTGGAATATGATATGGCTAATTCCATGGGTTCTGTAGTGTAAGTCACATAACTTATTAATTGATTTGCTTGTTAGCCACCGTTATTTTCGAAAAGTCTGCTTGGCCTTATTCAATTAATGAGAATGTACCAATAAAATTAATCAAATTTTTTTTTGTTCTATATTACTGGTAGCCAAATATCGTAGCATGTGACTTACACTACACGTACTCATGGAAATAGCCATATATGAAACCGCGCCTCAAGGGGTGAATTAGTTTATGTATTTATATATTTTAATTTTATATTAAGTAATATTCTAACGATACAAGCTAAAATATATTTAAAAATACTATAACAATATTTTTCTTTAATAGCTCTTCTTTAAACATGTTTTTCTCTCGTACTTTGCATAATTCGAACATTTCTTAAGGTTCAGACAAGTTCGAATTAACGAAAGCCGACTTATCTAATGTACATAACATTCTCTTATAAATTTCACAAATCTTAAATGTAATATAAACTACTTTCTGTGTCAACATTCAAATTTAATGTTGGTTTATTATACAGAAATAATTACTGATGTAGAAATATTATGTTTTAATCTGTGTATGCAGTTTTTCATCTTATTTGAAATTTCCTACAAATGTACAAAATGTAAAAAGATTAAATGGAGTTTTAGATTTTCATCTCAAACAAAACATCATAAATAGACGTCTTCTTTTAAACTTTTCATTTAATTTCCATTTCATTTCACCTTTTTTAGAACTTTTGCTGCACATGATTTAATCTGAACATTCAAATATATTTTCTGACAGACCTGAAAACGTTAACGTTGCATTCTCCCAGATAGTTTGCAACAAGCTTAAACTGTATTTTGATGTCAATGATTTCATGTCTATCTCCACTGTATGAGAAATACTCAATTAAACACATTATTGTAGATTTTTTTTCTATCAACTGATGATAATTGTATAATAACTAATGTAACTACTAATTTGCAGTTTTTATAATTTCTGAAATTACTAAATAAAAATTAAATTTTATTAATTAAAGGATAAAAACATATGTTAGTAATAAGAGATTTAATTTTTGTAGAAAATTAAAACTTTGTATCTATTCAATATTTTAACGCCAATATTTAAAAGAAATTCCATTCAAATAAAAAAGAATCCGATTTTTTTTACTGTTTTTTTATCATGATTTTTCTACACCCTATTTCGTAGAGAGACGAAGAAATGGCTAAGTTTTTGGGAAAAAATAAGTATTTTTTTTTTTATGTTTGTTTTCTAAAAAACAAACTTTTAACTTTTAAGAAAAATTTTCAATTAAGTTCTAAGAAAAATATTAAATAAATGAAAATATGTGTATATTTAAAAATATTAAATCCATGGAATTTAGTCTTAATTATTAATTCCATTGTTCAATAGTTTTTGATAAATGTATATGTTTTTTTACTGTCTTAAAGTAATAAAATATAAAAGTTGTATTATTATTTTTTGCTTGGTTTTAGTTTGAAGCTTATGCACATGTATATATTTTTATGTATATCTGAATTTTTGTTAGAATTATGCCTCTATATTTAATTAAAAAATAGTATTGGTATGTATGTATTTATTAATAACTTTTTTAAAAAAATGAGCGTTTTTGTTTTCGTTTATTATTATTTTTTTGTCTTAAAACAGGAATGTTACCAAAATTCGGTCTCGGTTTTCTTTTCTGTCTTAAAACTTTTTCTGTGGATACTGAATGATTATATTTTAAACTGTGTATACAATTATTTCACTTCAATTGAAATTATCGACAAATGTATAAAATATAAAATTTTAAATGGAATTTTAGACATTCATCGCGAACGAAACGTCACAAATAAAATCGTCTTTTAAACAAAGATCTTTGTATTTCATTCGCAATTTATTTCATCTTTGCTGAACTTTTGATGCGCATGACAGATCTTCCGTAACAACCACTGAAATTCTTAGCTCAAGATGTTGATGTAATTATCGTTGAATACTTCAAGATTGTTTGTAAAAAGATTAAAGGATATTTTGATGCCAATAATGTCAAACATGTCTCCAATTTATGACCAGTGACTAGATTAAAAATTATAGAATCGATTTTTTTTGAGTATTTGTTAAAGATGTAGACTAATCTTGCATGGTTGTAATTTATTCATGTCTTAGACCATATCTATATTTTGTATGTAGCTTAAGTTCATTTTATCGCCTTAGTTTGTTACAAAATATAAAAGTAATTTCATATCTATCACCACTTTATGAACCATGCCTGAACTGAAAATTATAGAATTCATTTTTCGAGTGCTCTTCAGAAATAAATACAAACCTTAAATGATCATAATTTACAATATTAAAAATCTGCACCATTTTCTGCATCATCATTCCGCCGTTTTTACAGAATATCTCTACTATGACCAGTAAGGATGTACTATAAAACAGTGAAGTAACTGTTATCTATAAAAGCGGTGGATTGACAAAGCTGCAACTGGTACAGAAAAAGAGACATTTGATGTTATCTTGCGAACCTTTAAACTTTAAAAACCTGTCTCTTTCAAGGAAAATATTTCTTAAATATATTTAATCTGATATACATATTATTCTTTCATAAATTTCACGATCCCTTTATGCACTAAAATCGATCTATTTTGTAAATATTAAATTAGAATATAGATCAGTTATAAGAAAATTACTGGTGTAAAACTAGTAAAATTAAATTGTTTTTACAGTTATTTCACTTCAATTGATATTTCCTACGATTCAAAAAGGCAAAAGGTAAAATTTTAACATGTTATCTCGAATAAAACGTCACAAAAAAAATCTTCGTATAGACAAATCTCTTTTCATTTCATTCTCACTTAAGTTTACCTTTTCAGAACTTTTGTTGCGCATGATTTAATTTGAATATCTAAACATTTCATGAAGATCAATAGTTTAAAAGATTTACGCAATTATCATCGCATACTCCAAGTGAATTTAATAAAATATCAAACAATATTTTCAAGGCAATGATTTCATGCCTATATTCAGGTTCTGACCAAAGCTTCAATTAAAAATTATAGAATCCCCTTTTTTATTACAATTAAAAAACTAAGACGATTCATAAATGATTGTATTTTACGTTTGACTGTGACAATATTTTTATTTCTTACGTAGAGTAAGTTCATATTCAATACCGAATTTTTGATAAATTGAATTATTAAGATTTTATTTTAACGATAAAGCTATTTTTTTTCCTTTAACGAAATTTAAAATAAAATTTATGCTCTCTGATGCATGTTTTGCAGGAATTTTTTACTTCGTAGATTTCACATATATTTTTCGTTATTAATAAAAATATTTATTCTTAAATGGGAATTTAATTTTAAAAATCTTTGTACAGATTAGCGAAGTATAAAACGAAATTTCATTTAATCTTAGGAATATTTAGATTTTAGAAATACTTATTTAGCAAGGAAAATATTTCTTAAATACATTTGAAGACACGAGAAGTAAAAATATATGAATAAAAAATATAGATTTTGAGTACATTGAGCTCAAATTTGGGACGTCAAATGTAAACTGAATTACATATAATATAAAACACTTACTTTTTTAACCCCGGTATTTTAATTCTTATTTCAATAAATTTTAAAGAACAGTGGGGGTATGATATTTTTCCGTATAACTTAAGTAGATATTAAAAAATTAATTAAGTATTTAAGAAAATGAGTATTTGACCTAAACAACGGAACGCATAATTATAAAATCACATACATTTCTCTATCCTCAAGCCTTATTTCTTGATAGCCTGTGCACTTAACTTAGTCTTTTTATAATTTTTCACTCATATACTGCAGTTTCTGGGGTCTTAATTTAATCTAACATGAAGGGTGGTCATAAAAAAAAAACTTTGCCGGTATACGAAGCTTTAGCGGCCAGTCCGTTCAACCGATTGAGGTGAAATTTCAGATATAGCTATTCAGAAGTGTGAGCTCGAGATTCTCATGACGACAAGAAACTGACTCTCACGGTTATAGTTACAGAAACTCGAAATTTTGCAATGGAACACCCATTTTTTTTCATCGCAAAATGCTCAGCGCATACGAAAACCCTAAAGAGGGTTGGAACAGTGCGTGTATAGGAAGAAATGGACACGTTATATAAAAAAACTGTTCTGTGAATTCCCCCCCCCCCATAAAAAACACGATTGGGGGCGCAAGGAGTGAATTTGAATGACATAGAGTCAGTACAATAATCGCTGATTACAACAGAGATCGGAGAAAACTTTTATTTTGATGATGCATTTTCCACATGGGCGACATCACAGGCAATTACACATTCCGTGGTGGCGACTGGGGACAATACAGCCGAACGTTACATCGTATGAGAGATGTTTGCCATCTCACGTTTGACAGATTCTTTCAAATACAGCAAAGTTTGCGGATTGCACATATACGCTCTAGATTTTAGATACCCCAGAAGCTGAAATCTATAGGAGTGAGGTCGGGGGATCGCGAAGACCATTGATGTTACCAGTTAAGGTGAAAAGTGCCTCGTCCGTTAATAATATGCGAAGAGGTCGATCGTTATCTCCATCATATTGGATAAGAAATTCATTAACAAAGTCTATATGTTGTCGATGATCCCTCACTTCCAACATTTGGGCGCGATGGTAACAGTAAAGAAACATGCGGATTACATAGCGCAATAAATTTAAGACGGTTGATTTTGGTATATCAAATACACGAGATGCACCTTTTGTAGTTCGCATGCGTCTTCTGGTCACTATGTGGTGTAGTTCCATAACAGTATCCTCAGGAACAGTTGGTCGTCCGGATCGCAGACTATCACAGGTGCAGCCAATTTATTCGAAATTCATTACTAAAATGACGAAGAGGTTGTGAAGTGCATAGACCATGTATTTGACGATGGTTTCGACGGTAAACTCGCAAGGTTTCCGCAGCATTTATCTAATTTTGATAATAGTTTTACCAACTCACCACGAAAGAAGTCATTTTGTTGGCATCTGCGAGCTCCGACTAAAGAACTAACATTCCCACTCTACATTTTATCCATTTTCTACGCTGACTATCTGACAAACGATGTTCTGTGATTGGTATTTTGTCTCTGTCATATTCAAATTTTCTTCGTGCGCTTTGGTCATGTTTTTGGGGGGCCGTTCGTAGAGCTGATTTTGTGCGAGCATAACGCGTCCGTTTATTGCAATAACAATATCCTTCCAACGTTCTTTAGAGTTTTCGCAAAAACCGAACATTTTGCGATTAAAAAAATGTGTGTGGCTATTGGAAAATTTCGAGTTTCTGTAACTATAACCGTAACCGTGAGCGCCATTTTGTTGCCGTTCACAGAGTCTCGAGCCCATACTTTTGAATAGCTATATCTGAAATTTCACCTCGATCGGTTGAACGGACTGGTCGCTAGAGCTCCATATGCCAGCAAAGTTTTTTTTTATGACCACCCTGTACATAACTGTCTTTCATATTTTTCACGAATCTTAATCGTCAATATTAAAATGGAATAAAAGTCTATTATATAAAATAATTATTGATGCAAAATTATCATAATTATTTTTTTACAGTTTTTTTCACTTCATTTGACATTTTCTACGAATATACAAAGTGCAAAATTTTAAATGAAGTTTCAGCCTTTCATCTTAAACAAAACGTCACAAACAAAATCTTCTTTTAAACAAATATCTTTGCATTTCATTCCATTTAAATTCATCTTTTCAGAACTTTTGTTGCCGCATGATTGAAATTAAATATCGAGACATTTCATGGCAATCAATTACCTTAGTTTAAAAGATTTATATAATTCTCATCGCATGCTCTAAGATAGTTTGTTAAAATATAAAAAAATATTTTCATGCCTGATTTCATGCCTACCTCCAAGTTATGATCAATGCCTCAATTAAAAATGATGCACCCCATTTGTGATGACAATTTATCGATTTGACTTAAATGTTTGTATTACCGAAATAGTTTGTTAAAATTTTTTTCCATGGATATCTCTATTTCATGAACAATTCATCAGTTATAAATTATATACTAAACCAATTATCAAATATACTTTACAGATTTGGACGATTTTCTAATGGTTCGAAATTTATGTATGACCCAGATGTTATTTGTATCTCTTATATAATATATCATTATAATAAATATATTATAGTATAAAAATACAGAAATTTAAAAAAAAACTGAAGTATTAAGATTTTACTTTAAAAATAAACGAAAATTTTTTCCCCGATAACGAAATTTAAAATATAATCTATCCGTTCTTGTAGCATGATGCAGTTTTTCCAACATTTTAAAACTTAAATGTTTTCAGATATATTTTTCGTTATTTAATAAAAATATTTATTCTTAAATGTTACTTTAATAGTAAAAAAATCTTATACAATTTAGCACAGTATAAAACGGCGGTGTTTGTAATTATTAATGTAATTATATATGTAATTATTAATTTTATCTTAAGAATCTTTCGAATTTAAAAACATGTCATTAGCAAGGAAATTATTTCTTAATTTTATTTGAGGGCTCCAGAAGAAAGGCATACAAGTGACACAATCTAGATTTTGAGTACATTGAGTTCAATGTTGGAACGTGAAAAGTAAATGACTGAATTACGTTAAATAGGAAACTTTTGCTTATTTTATAGCGGTATTTGAACTCATGTTTCAATAAATGTTAAAGAAAAGTAGAGTACAATATATTTTTTTAATAATTAAGTAGAGACTTAAGAGTTATAATGTCAAACAGAATAAGAGCTTAAATATTTCACCCTTAAAATGCAATGCATAATTAAAAACATTTATAATTCTCTATCCCAAAGAGTTATTTCTAGGCAGCACGTGAATTAGCTCAGTTTTTTTTTTTCAATTTTGTCAGCAATACCCCTTAATTTCTGTGGTCCTAATTTAAAATTTTCGGGTCTGATGTACTGTGGTGTAGTTATATATATATATATATATATATATATATATATATATATATATATATATATATTATCGATTATTGTATAAACAATTATTTTTGTTACTACACATAAAAATAATAGAATATGGCTATACCTTTCTTATTATGAATTCATTTATGTTTTAACATTTAGTAATATCAATAATAATAAAAGTTTGCTTGATACTCTTTGCACTGTTGACAATTCCTTTATTTTATACATACATTTCGCACTTTAAAATACAGGATATTTTTTGAACGAATCATGTATGATAAAAATATTCAAAGGTTTTATCATGTCTGTTAAACCCTGTTAAAATATGATATTTTTCTAACGTCGCTAAAAACTCTTCCTTAATCTATTATCATATAAATATGAATTGGATAATACACAAAATAAGTACATTCGTCAGATTTCACACAACGAGATAATGTTTAAATATTTGTAAGACTTTTTGGATAATTGTGATTAAAGTTATTAAAGTAAAATAATTTTATACTCAAAATAGAAAACAAATCGGACCTGAGAGGCATAATATTACACATATAACACTCTTATATATATATATATAATTTTAAAGCTGATAAAATCTACTAATTTTTTCCATATTATCATTGAATGTAGGTCTATAATAAAGAAATAATTATAAAAGCAAAATTATCATATTGTAAATTGTTTTTGCGGTTAAGCTTTTTCAATTCAAATTCCCAACAAATGTAATATTTTAAGTGATTTTTTAGATTTTTATTTCAATTAAAGCGTCGTTAATATAATTTTCTTTTAAATAAACCTTTTTTTATTTAATTCACACATAAATTCAGCTTTTCAGAATGTTGTTCCGCATGGTTTAATCTGAATATTCTGAAGTTGACTGACTATCAGTAATCACAATTGAAAAAGTTAATGTACTTCTCATAGGATGCTCCAAGATAGTTTGTTACAAGATAAAACAGTCTTTTGATGCGTATGATTTCATGCCTATTTTCACTTTATGACCAATGCCCTAAAGAAAAGTAATGAAACACATTTTTCCTGTATAATTTATAGATTTACACGATTCTTAAATAGGACTACGTTTATGTAATATCCAGACACTATTTATATTTCTTATATAGTTTCTTAGTTTCTTTCTTAGTTTATAATATAAATACTCTATTATAAATATACAAAATTATTTTGAGTTGGATCTACCACAATTTTGCTTTAACAAGCAACTGAATAATTATTATTTCAATGAATAAAGTTTAAAATATAACATTTCCGTTTTTCTAATATTGTGTATGTGGAATATAGGTACGTATACAGGCACAATTATTGATGTAATATTATCATAGAATAAATTTAAAATTACTATACACTGACTTTTTATAAAACAAGAAATTCTTTTATGTTTAAATTTTAAAGACTGTTAACTGCATGAGACTTTAAAAAAACCTCATGCTCATTAAAAGCTGCTAATTTAACTCTAATAGATTTTTTTAAACACAGAAGAGTTTGAATTATCCTTTCCGAAAATTTTAATGTAACAAATTATCAGTTATAAAAATCGCTATGAAAGATGTATTTAGAGGATATCTGTATAGTTAGAAAATCATTTAGTGTTTTTCATAATAAATTTACTTTTACTTTACAAATTAAATAGTGAAAAAATAGTTCAGTCAGAGGTACAGAGAACCAACTTTGGTTCATACGTAAAATTTCATGCATTATTTATTATTTTTTATATTTATGTATGCATAATTATGTATGATTTTTGTTTTGGTCTTAGAAACATGTTTTGGCTGATGCTTAAGTATAAGAAATGATTTTTTTATTCGTTTTATTTTCTCATATGCACTCCAGTACGCCTTTTTCAAAGTATGTTTGCACAAGTTTGTACAGAAACTTTGCAACCATTTATGTTTATGACATTTCTTAATAAAAAAATTTCTTTACTCAGACTTGTACAAGCTATTTTAATATATAATAACGCTAAAAGTTTAACAAATCCTTAGATTACAATGCTTGTAATCGGCTCTTTATTAAATACGCTTCAGAGAGAATTATAGAATTCATATTTTTTTAAATAAAAAGTTATGCTAAAGACAAACTTGTTATTTCTAATGCAATATCATCATCCTATTTAATATAAATCTGTAATAGGCATATGTTGCATTCAAATATAGAAAATTGCGTGAATATTGATGCATGAAGATTTTGTTAGGAATAACATTTGAAATATTTTGATAAACATCGTTGATGAACGTTCTATTATTTTTATAGACATATTCATCTTTTTAAAACATTTTTAAATATTAGTTTTCGAATATATTAAAAAATATACACTGAAATTATGCATCTTGAAAACCTTTAAAAAATACTTTAAAAAACTTACAACACTACCCAAAAATTTTTCACTTATTCCCAAGTTCTTAAAAAAAAAAAAAAAAAAAAAAAAAAAAAACTTATATGCAAGTTATTTTTTAAAAACAGTTATTCAACTAATATATCATTCTCGAACACGCTCTAATGTTTAATTACAGATTTCTTTTCAAAGTAAACATAATTGAGGCATAAATTTATTGTAGCAAACGAAACTGCTCAAAATGATTACTATTAAATTAAATATATTATCGGTTTAAAGACATGCGTAAATTACTATTTAAGAAAGAAGAGTTATTATAGATTTTACTGACTATAGCAATATTAAAGCAATAAATAAGCTATTTTATAGAGACAGTATTATCAACAAATCATTGTAATATTTTGTGCTTTTTATTCTTTCATGTTACATTGATAAATCTTGTTACGCAAAGTTTTTGAAATCCCTAAATTAGTTTTTAATCTTTCACCACAAACGAAATGTCTTAAATAACTTTTGTTAAATGAATTTCCGTTCAGCTCATTCACACTCAAGTTCCCCTTTCCGAATTTTCATGCGCATGATTAAATCAAAACATTCTGATGTTCTATGCTGATCAAAATGTTCAACGCGAAGTCTTAATATGATTCGCAACCAGTGATCCAAGATACGTTCCTTACACTGAGTTATTTATTAAAAATCCCTGTTAACAACTCCTTTGTGAACGATGCTTCTGTACAAAGTTACAGAAAAAAATTGTTCTAGTGTTTATAACAAATTTAGCCTATTGTTCGATTAGTTTAAATTTATGTGTGATCGAGGTGTATTTATATACATTATGTAATATAACTTTCTCATGTTTTGTCGTACATGAAAATTGAAAATTATTGAAAAATTACGGTAATTATGTTTTATTTATGATCGCAATTTAATAATTTTTACTCTAATAAAAATCTTTAGGGTGTAATTTTATGTTTTATTAAACGTTACGCATCTTTAAAGCTTCTAAAAAAGACGTTATACAAATTAATACACTATCCAATAAATTTTGACTTATTTCAATACTCTTTATTTTTTAAAAACACATATAAAAATTAATTAAAAAAAAACAGTAATTCAACTAATATCTCATTCTAGATAACGCTATAATTTTTAATTTGAAATTTATTTTAAAGGTTAACAAATTTGAACCGTATATTTTATGTAGCGTACAAAATTGATTTCAAATAGTTACTATTAAATTAAATATGTGTTTAATTCAAAATAGATAAGAAAAAACGCCCAAAGTTTTATCTTTAATTTCTGTTAATACCTGCAATTATAACTACATAGTTACAATGTGTCTTTAAGTTGAAAGATGAATTT
Organism: Maratus speculifer; assembly: GCA_964019185.1. Classification (NCBI taxonomy): domain Eukaryota; kingdom Metazoa; phylum Arthropoda; class Arachnida; order Araneae; family Salticidae; genus Maratus; species Maratus speculifer. The sequence continues at coordinate 209,555,247 of OZ025289.1, read as the reverse complement.
TCGTGGACAAAGTAATATATCTGTAATTTCAACTATTTGAAGAATCATCATCATTTTAAACTCTTAAATATTTCATACGGTGTTGTGGTTTAATGAAATAGTTAGTAAGATTATTGTTTTTAATAAAAATTATACGAAATTATATATTTATAATTGAAGAGTATGAATAAATTTATTAAATCATCCAGAGTTAAACTGTATGTTTATAGACTACATTTTTATTTATTTATTTATTTATTTATTTTTTAAGCAGCATTTAAAAACTACCCTATTTTTAAAACTCTAATTTAATTTTCACTCTATTTTTAAATATCTCGTATGATTGGTAAATATATAAATATATACGTACTTAGTTTTAGTGTATATATTTTTAAAAAATTAACTCACGTACATAAGTTGCAATTTAACAACCCATAATTATTGTATATTTATATGAGTTTTTTTATAAAAACATTATCAATAAATTATTGAAATATATTTATGCTTTCTTGTTACGTCAATAAATTGGAAATCCCTAAATGAACTTTTAATCTTTCATCACAAACGAAATGTCTCATATGAAATCTTCTGTTAAATGAATTGTCCTTCAGCTGATTCACACTCGAATCCCTCCTTTCAGAATTCTTTTGCGCATGATTAAATCAAAACATTCTTACGTTCTATGCTGATCAAAATGATTAACGCCATGCCATAGCAAAATTTTCATCCAGTGATCAGAGATTCTTACACTGGAATATTTGATAAATTTTCCTGTCAATAATTCTTTTAAAAACCATGCTTCTGTGCAAAATTACAGAAAAAAACGAATTTTCCAGTAACTGTTACAAATTTAAGGAATTCTTCAGTTAATCTAAATGCATGTATGATCGAGATGTATTTATATTTCTTATGTAATATAATTAGAGTATGTAATTTAACTCTCCAATATTCTGATGCTTTTGAAAATAGAAAATAAAGAAAAATTAATGTTTGCGTTCTTTGTGAAATCAAATTAGGCAATTTTATTCTAATAAAAATTTTTTTAAATGTAATCTATTTTTCATCAAATCCTATGTATACGTTTTTACAAATATAAAGAATTAATAGTTTTAAAATATACTTTAGATTATCCAACAAATATATTTATAATAAAATCTTTACGTAATTATGTTCTTTTTTAAGACGATATTATGATATTTATATGATCACTAGATAATAATCATTTTATTATCATTATCCATCAGTAACCATTTTAGATATTTTAGCTATCGTAATAATTTTTACATTATAATATTTTAAACACTCGAAGTAAGTTTTGCTATAAACATTATTTAAAAGAGAATCATTAATTACATCTCAAATTCGTTCGAAAACCTGAGTTTGGAAAACCCTAAAATATATAAATTTTAATACTATTGAGAATTTTTAATAGATGTATACAGGGTGTCCAGTAATAAGACCCTGATTTCAAAATTAAATTTCTCAAAAACGAAGATAGATAGAATTACGCTGCAAACGGCTTGTTTATTAGGTAAGCTGTGAAAAAGTTATATAGAAGTTTCGAATGGAGGATATTTTGAAAAGATTGTGTTCTGATTTCAATGAATGCTTGACAAATTTTTGCTTTAAATCTCTTACAGAGAACGAGTTTTTCGGCGAAAAGTGCTATATTTTAACAATTTTTGAAATAAAATTTTGGAATTATGGAAATTCAATTTTTTTTGGAAAAATTTAACACCAAAAATCGTTAAAATATGGCACTGTACGCCGAAAGACTCGTTCTCTGTAAGATAACTAAAACAGAAAATATGTCAATCGAAGCAATCTTGCTTTCAGAACACAATCTTTTCGAAATAGGCACCGATCGAAATTTATATATATCATTTTTTAAACTTACCAAATTAATAAATCGTTTACCGAATAATTCTATTGAACTTAGTTTTTGAAAAATTCATTTTGAAATCGGGGTCCGGTTTGCTGAAAACTCTGTACATAGTTCTCAATAACTAAATTACGTATTTACGGTTACATGTATTAAATGTATGTTGTCAATATTTTCCTTTAGAATGTCTTTAAAATTGATAAGTATCAAAGCTATTCCATATTATTTACCAAGCATAGTGTTTTTGACTGTTTTCATGAATGTATGCGCCTACCTTCATAATAATTTTTTTAATTGAAATTTTTATTAAAACACATGTTTTTAGCTCAAACAGAAAATAAACTATGGATTCATATATTTTTTAAATGAAATGTTAATGAACTTTTCCTATTTACCGAATATTTAGTCAAATTTTAGTAATGAATTGCGTTTATACTAAGCATTCTATAAGGAAATATATTCAACATACTTAACTTTATTCTTCAGTAATATATAAGCAAACCATTTACCTTTTTTACGAAGTAAAATTTATCATAGGAAAATTCACTAGCTCAAAAACTGTTAAAGAAACGATGTTTCTCGTAAACGCGTATAAAGCAAAACAAAAACAAACACACACACATACACATAAAAAGGATTTTTTTTCTCTTGAAAGTGCTTGATGTAATACAAATATATATATAAAGTTTACAACTTCAAGTGTACATTTTTTCTGTGGCTTTAATGTGTACATATTATATACAATATATTTATGTTTTAAAATGTATTGTTTAATTTCATGTGTCATTTCTCGTTTTTGAATGTTTATATCCGGTTTATACTGTATGTTATTATTTGCATTAAATCATTGCTGAACCAAAAGTAAGGCATTTTTTAAATCTTAAATGTTTCAACTTAAAACAATAAAATCAAAATAAAAAAATTTCGAAAAGACATTGACTTGAGGGTAGGCAAAAATCGTATATACTCTCATATATGAGTTGTTTAAAAAAATAAAATACATATTTATCATTAGATTTCAAAACAAACGTTAAGGATAATCAAAAATGAGTTGAAGAATAGAAAGTTTGCAAAATTTCAAAGCAATGACTGTTATAAAAAGCAAACTTATTAAATTTCTTAAAGCAATTACTAAGTCAATTACTAAATAATATTTTGTGATATTTCACTTTGGTGTAACACAATTATAAAAGAATTTCTTTTTTGGTAACGTTTTCGTTTGGATTGGAGAACAGAAATTGCTGGAGAAATATATTCCTTATCGCAGAACAGATAATAATAGGAAATTCGGTTTTTTCAATTTACTATTTAAGAAAAGCAAATTGTGATGCTGTCTGCTACTACTGTATTTCACAAATTAAACGTATGCACAGCATTTTTTTATTTATTTAATTTATCTTTTATTTTTTACTTTATTTATTTTTATTGCTATTTTTTTTTTTGGAGGGCGACCATTTCTTATGACATGTTAAAGCGAATAATCAGTTTTGAGTTCTTTCATTGCCGTGAGTAACAGTGAATCGATTTTTTGAATATTATGTATCGTTTTGAAATTTAATATTCACTTTTATTTTAAAAAAGACTAGTGCATAAATGTATGACTTGTAGAGTATAATTTACATTTCAATTTTTTTTTTCATTTTGTAACCCCAAAGTGTCATTGAAAGCATAAAATAAAATTTCATAATTTTTAGATATAATAATAAAATCAGAAATTATATTTTAATAAAAGAAAACACCGGCAAGTACTGCTGTAAGCTGAAAAAAATATTTATAAAAAGAAAATTCACAAAAGGAATAAAGACTTTCGAGAACTTTTCGAGAACAATAATTTAAGTTTAAAAGAAAATGAAAGAACTTAAATAAATGTTACAATGCATGAAAAGCTTAGTTGTCAACAGCCAATAAGACTATTAATACAGATTCAAATCTAACTAATCGGAAGTGTCAATCCCAAAACTTTCTTCTATCTCGTACCTGTTGATACGTCAATATTAGCTATCACAGTACACTGAAAGTGACAAATGATGTCCATCATAAGGAATATATATATATATATATATATATATATATATATATATATATATATATATATACATATATATATTCATATATGTATATATATGTATGTGTGTGTGTGTGCGTGTACAAGAAACTAAGCGCAGCAGTTCGTCATATATGATAAAAAAAAAAAAAAAAAAAAAAAATTCGAGTAAACATTCAAAAATGCAGCATTGGGTCGCCAACTGTTGGACAAGTAACACACCGATATCATATCACGTTGTTTATATATATATATATATATATATATATATATATATATATATATATATATATATATATATATATATATATATATATATATATATATATATATATATATATGTATAAAACCGTTACATTTACGGCAAAAACTGCTAGCAGCAATATCGCCTGCAGTTTTTACCTTAAACATTGCATTAAAATTAGAATTAAATTTTATATATTACGTCTAATTTTGCTGCAATTTTTATGGCAAATTCTACTAGGAACATTGCTGCCTGCAGTTTGTGCCGCAAATATAACTTTTTTTTTCTTTTACATTTCAGCAGCAATTTATATCGGGACTAAATGGATTTGAATTTTGATGAAAATTCATGCATTACTTCTTGAAATACAACTTTGCGGAAATTATAACAATGGAGTATAGAAGACCCACTTTTAGTGAGGTGTACCAAAATATATAATCAGCACCAAATTATATTTGGGGCTAACTAAATCTAATGCCTTATTAAATTTCGTGCATTAGATTTTCAGATACAACGAACACAAAATTTTATGTTGCATACAGAGATATAGACATGATTATACAGGAAACTGGAAGCCGAAACTTTTACGAATCCATTACATCTTGTATTGGTAGGCGAAATTAAAAAATATGTAAATTATATGTGAGTACGTTTTGTCCTAACCTCCTTACTTTTAGCATAAAGTTGAGCGGCCAAAATGATAAAGACTTCTGTATGAAAATAATTTTTTGTAAGAAAATTTAAAAGTGCATTGACGATTGATTTAAACAAAATACAAAATAAAAATTTACTACTACAGAAAATAAAGGAATTATTTTTACACTTATTGGTGAGATTATAGAAAGAAAGTTCGTCTAGAACTTACTATTGTGATTTGTTCCAAAATAAGAACATGTTAAAAATAAACAGGATTTAATAAAATATGCTAACCGTTTTATTATGTATTAATAGAAATGCATTATAAAATAATACATAATGCCGCCAAACTTCTAAATGAATTGTCAAAATTCTCTAAAAAAAGGAAAATAGTTTAAACAGCTCTAATCCCATTAGTCACATTTTCTACAAATCTAAAAACTTCCCATTCATGCCCTAAAGATCAAACTTCCGAAAATGATAAAATTTGAAAGTACAGACTAAAAACAATAGCTTTACAATGAAAAATTGTTAAGAAGGTGTCGTACAAGTTATTTTTAACGCTGTAATATGAACTATGACCTTGCATACAGCAATGTAGAACATAGTCAAATATATATGCTATTATACAGAGTAATTAAAGAACAAGCATTCATTTCAGATGCATAAAATTGTTCAAAAAATGTTTCAGAAACCCCGGATTTATCCAACTTTGTATAAAACTTGCATGTTGCACAGGAATAAAAAAGAAATATTAAGATTTCAATCTAAATTGTATGTAAATATTAGCTAATAAATCATTCGAATGCATGAGGATTAAACATAATATAGAATAAAATTACATAAATTATCAGAAACATATTTTTGATCATATCTTATTGCTCTGCAGCTTTTCCTTTCTGATAGAGAATCGAAAACATTATAATTAATAATGTGACAGAGACAGGGTGAGTTTTGATTCTGCATTTAAAAAAATAAATTAGATATAACAATTTTTCCGAAGAATAATTATTGTAAATAGCATATAACATGGATTTTACTCCTTAGGACAAAACTAAAATGCAATTACTACATTTATAGTATTGAGCTTAATTATGGATAATTAATTTATTATATTTTAAATGTTTTAAGCATTAATCGGATTTCCACGAATATTTAAAACGAAATGTGAAATGCATTTGTAAAATTCTAAATAGTGCTGTTGCTTTTAAATCTCAGATAAAAATTCACAAATAAAATCTGCTGATAAAACAATTGCCATTCAGCTTATTTACGTAACAAATCTCACATTCAAACCTCATTTTGAGGAAGATTTATTACTATCTGTTATTCATTATTATTTATTTATTTATTACATTGTTCATTCTTATTTATGATATATTTTTATCTCACTAATAATTTTAATTAAAAGAGCATAAGATTAACTTAGTTTCAAGCAAAAATATTAAAAAATATCAAACAGAGAAAAAAATCCTTTTCATGTTCCCTAAATTTCCAGTACTTTTTTAAACTAGCAAATTTTCTTAGCATATTCATTTTTTTTTCTGAGAGGAGAATTCTACCTTAATGTTATTAAACTAAAAAGACTCCGTGTCTCTAAATGTTACTTTATTCCAAGTAAGCGAAAACGAAAGCTTCTTATCGACATTCTCAGCTTTGCAGTATTTTTTTCTGTGTGCTAATGAAAGAGCAAGGACCGAGTCTCTACGACACGTCGTTGGCGACATTTATTTTATGATAACATTTCAATATATATCACAGAAGCACCCTTAATAACTTCAATACTTTTTTAAATACCCCAATATTTAATTTCTTATGTTACAAAATTTAATAAAAGACAGAATGGATTTTTTATTAATATTCAAATAACAACAATTCAAGACAATATGGTTATGCAAAATTACAAAAAACTAATATAAACATATATATAGATACGTAGTATGGCCTTCTTCTGTGTTCTTAAATACTTTTATTATTTCCAATGAAAGTTTCTTTGAAATCCATTTTAGTTATTAATATTAGATTTTTTTTTATAAATAAAAGCAACATCATACCTTAATATCACATAGTATAATTTATGTAGCTGCGTTAAGGCTAATTTGTACATTATCAATACATAAATAACTGGTTAAATTTCCACTAAAAACAAATTAGTATATTCTCCATCATATTTTTAACCATTAAAAATAATAAAATCCAGTAAAAAATAGATAATAATGTAATTTTAAATATAAAACTAATTAAATCTAGTAAGCAATAGATAATAATGCTTAAAAAGATTTTTTTTTTTTCATTTTCGAGTTCAAGATAGGCGAAGAAGAATTTTTGCTTCTCTTTTTTTAAAGTTCTGAAAAAGCAATTATATTTGAAAGACTTTAATCAGTGAGTTGAGTTTGGCAACTATATCTCTGTAGAATAAATTATTATGATAGGCTGATATGATTGAAAATTCAAGTATGCAGTACCATTTTTACAATTGTGCTGGAATGATTTTAAAACTGTTTGGCTACAATTTCGCTGAAAAAAAGCGACTGAAAGAGACCAATAAAAATTATCTTCAGCAGTTCAGCGACATGACAAGACAAAAATATATACATTACATTCTAAGTTACTACTTATATCATATTAATAGCAATTGTGCAATATGACTAAAACTTAAAAAATAACTTTAAATTGAAACAAAATCGTACATCATTAGTTTTTACACTTGGCGGCCGAAAACATCTAGGCACAACTTTCATAAATATTTGTTAATACCTATTATCATAAAACTGGAAGTAGCAAAAAAGGTTTATATTTAAGTGACTAAATTGAAATAAAAATCTACTAAGGTCATATCTGAGATTGTTCGAGAAAAAATGATATGCTGATGTTTAAGCCAAATTTACAAATGTATTACAATTTAAATTAATTTTCTCTATTTAATGTAAACGGAAACTTTTTAATATTCAAATTTCTTTATTTATTGTTATTTCACTAATTGAATGCGTAAAGAGCCTTAATAAAATACAATTTTTTGTATTTGAATATGAACAGCATTGGTTTAGATATCTTTTTAGAGAAATTTATCAAAATAATTGTTTTCAGCAAACAAAAAGCATACAGTTTTATATAATTTCGACAGTTGTATCTCAAAAGTCCGAGATAGTAAAACCCAGTTTTAATCTGTTATCTTATCGCAAAAGGACTTTATTATTATGATGTTTGCTATCCAATAATCATGCAGAATTTCGTAAAATATTTTCAAGTGTTCTTTACAAGTACACATTAAAACCAAAACATGATGAAACAAATATTTGTACAATATAATATGCCATTTATCTTAAAACAACATTATTTAAAAATTAGATATATTTACAAATCTAGACGTTCAATCATTTCTAATTAATATAATTGTTTTTGGGAAATTTGTTAATATTTTTTTTATTTATTAATAAAATATTATGAAATTGTTACATTCTTGTTTTATTTTTTTTAAATTCTAGTACGTGTGTCTTGATTTCTCATAAAAATGGAAAAAGACTTTAAAAAATCCAGTATTGTCTGATTTAAAATTTCATTTCATAAACATTTTGAGCTTTCCGTTATTTCGTAAAATTGTTACAAAAAGAAATATAATACAGTATATAAGTATATTTCTAGAAATTATGTAAATTTAATATCTATAAAAGTAGATTCTAAAGGATAAATCTTACGAAATACATTTCTGCATGGACAGATAAACGGAAGTATCGATGTTTAATGCTGATTTTTAGTATAGTTATAACATTATATATAAAATATTAAACCGTAAAAAATTACTTAGTTTTACAGGAAATGTATGTTTCATGTAATACTTTACAAAAATACAAATGTTTTACCAAAATATAAAGAAAAACTTATTTTATGCAAAATAATATCTTTAGTCCTATTTCAATAATACCAATACCGTAATACAGAATTCAGTCACTTGATAAAATGCGATATTGCTCCATTGTAAGTCAAACTGTTATTATTTATTCTGTTAATTCATGATTTAAAAATGCAATACCAATAAAATGGATCCAATACTAAAGTTTCAAGTGTTACTTTTTTAATGAATGCTTATTATTAGCTTCTTGGATATGCGTGTATTTCATTGTGATAAAAATTTTTAATTAAAAAAATTATAAAACTTGGTATAAGACGCAAATATCGTATTTAGCATTATTAAAAAAGCACAATTCAAAGTTTACAAAAAAGAGTAAGATAATATTTATGCAAGTGAAATCCCTGTTTTTCAGATATGCTGTATTTCAATATAAATACTGTATCTTCATTCAATGTACATATTTCAATGTACACCATGCAATAATAATTTTTAAAAAAGTTATTGTATAGAATAATGACAGCATATTTTCTATAAACTTTTTTTTAAATAAAAAATTTTTAAATAATGAAAAGATAATAAATCTTTTAAAGATATAAACACTATTTTTTTACTATTGAAGAAAATATAATTTAAAAACAAGATTGTGGTAGACATTCAGAACATGCGAAAGATAATGGAAAAATTAACATAGCACGGTAGCACGGTATTAGCACGGTAACTAGAAGAATGAAGACAGTTAAAAATATATTGTTTAATGTATAAAAATGTAATAAAAGATGTATTTTTGGAAAATTTTCAAAATAACAAATAAATTTATACCATCATTTGAAAAAAAAATCAACTATACTTTCCAAATACACATGCGATGAAAAGGCTAAGAGGTGCTTGAGTGCATTGCCCAGTTCGCAAGCTAAAGATATTAGTTACATTACCAATGGAATTCTAGGAATGTAACTGTAAAAGTTTGTCGTGGAAAAAAATGTTAATTTCATTTTTAAAAGATACTAAAATAACATCTTATACATAAAAATGGAAAATTGTATATTTGTCTATCAGCAATTTTACATAAATCCTTAGTTAGGAAGTCAAAATTGGGAAATGTTTTCAACATGAGAAAGGCAACTAAAATAACCCGGAATCGAAATAAGTGATAGTTGACTTTTACTTTGAAAAAAAGTACCAATTTAATACGCAATCTGATTCAAATATAAGCAGTATTCGTTACAGCAGTCTACCAAGATTTAGAAATCCACAATTTAAAAACACACCACAACAATTACTTTTATGTTTGATAATTAAAAAGTGAAAAAAAAACTGAATAAATTGACGAATTTTAAGAAAAATGGAAATTACGTCATTACATTCATAATGCAAGGTTTCAAAGTGAAAATGAAAATGAAATAAGTAGTTTGGCGAATTAAATTAATAATAATATTAATTAATATTATTATTATGATAATAATAATAATAATACGTCATATTGGAAATAAAATGGTAATAATAATTCAGGTGAACATACGTCAAACGTATTTTTAAAAATATTGAAACACGACAAAACTCCGATATTTGAAATACTGTCATATTTTAATCTTTAGGGGCACTCTGAATTTGTTTTCGACATTTTGTATAGTCAACTCAATTCCAAATGTACAAATAGTGTATGCATGCATATTAGAATTTTCACAGATTCAAAGATTTATATCCCATTGCGCTCATTCTTAGCGAAGAACTGAAATAAAGATGGTTTTATTGCTTTTTTATTGTTTCTTTTACACTGTACGTATGATTCCGAAATGCATTAAAAATTAAAATAATAATACTAAAAAAAATAATTTTTGGGGCAGCGCCGGATATTATTTTCAGTCATAAATAAGCATTTTTATTCATTCACATTACTTTATATTTTTATTGAATGCATAATTAATGATTAAAAATATAATTGAAAAAATAAATGACAATTTAACAATCTTAAGAATTGCAAAAATGGATTTTTAGGATTAACAGGATTTAAATAAACTAATATGACCAATTTTAACTCATTTTAAGGGCACGTGAAACATATAATGGTTCTAATTTTTGAATTTATAATTATTTACCTTGAATATAGAGCTAAAAGATTATGGTGCTAGAAAATTTCAAAGTAAAATATTCTAAGCGCTTTTGTTTTGTATATTTATATGTGTGTACATTTTCTTTTTTTCTAAATACATATTTTTATGCTTGGAACACTACTCTAAAATTCCATTTTAGTTAAAGAGTTGAAACGTATAACAGTGTACAAACTTGTTTCTTTGAAAACAAAAACTAACATTATGGTTCTGAGTGAAAGATTTTTTTAAACAATGAAAAATAAATTCTTGAATTTTTAAGAATTTTAAAAGATTTTTTTTTGTAAAATATTTTTTATTTTATTTATTTTAAACAAAAAATTGTCGGTAATTTTTTTTCTTCAAATTTTATAGATTATAACACCACAAAAAGTTTTAAGAACGGAAACATTGTTTAAAAAGAAGAAGATTTAAATATTTAAAATATATACATTAATTTTTTTATTTATCTATTGATTACAAAGTGTATATTTACTGAAAAAAGTATTTTTTGAAGTAAAATACTTTATGTTAAATATTCCGAAAAAAATGCTTTAGTTTACTTGTCGAGATGTTCCATGTGCCTTTACGTAGTACATAGAGATAATGGCTGATCATTAGTTAAATAAATAAGCTATATCCCTTTAAATACACAAAGTATTGTATAAGTATAATAATAATATTTTCAGTTATTATGAAAACACGTTTGTTCGTATGTTGTAGTAACACAGTTATATGTTGAACTAATTACAGAAGCTGTAATTATAATTTTCCTGGCGTAAAACTATGTTAGTACATCAAAGACAGTTAATGAATGTGCTAATAAAACCGTATTCATATGTATTCTAACTCACAAATGATTTAATGATTTTCCATGAATAGTATAATTGTTAATTAACGCAATTCGTTTACACGTTAATGTTATTCTATATCCTAATTAATATTAGTCTGATTCCATGCTATAAAGAATATTGATCAAAATTAAAATGTCCTTAATCAGCGATAGAGGCAATTGTTAAACCTTTCTCTTAATAAATACTTTTTAAATAAGCAAAAACGTTTTATGTGTAATAAAATAAAGCAATTCTTATTTTATACGTGCAAATATAAATGGTAATATATCACCAATAAACGCAATACATTTATTAGACGAAATTCATTAAATAGCTTTGTCATAATATTATATTTTTAGAACTCGGGTATAAATTTCATGATGATCGATAGTAATCAATATTTTCAAACGAAAATTGCCATGCAAGTTAATTGTGTATGATGATAATGATACATTAAATATTAGTTTTCTGTTAGTTTCATTGTATATATTCTTTATAAATTCCACATTAGATATTTAAAAAATTCTCCATAATAATAACTTAAAAGAAAAAAAATTAAGTATATGCTAAATAATTTATCAATATTTATCTGAAAAATTCTATTTATTAAAAACAATTCCTAATTGTTCTTAAAATTTTACAAAAATGTAATAAATTGTTACATTTTGAAAGACTAAATGCCTATTAGAAATACTAAAAAACTATTTGCAGCGAGTTAATGCATCGACTTTTCAAATTTTACTGAATTTAAAGGAACATGGCAGATAGAAATTAATTATATTACCTGTGTAAAATTATTTCGGGAATTTTGATTTTACAATAATAGAATTAAAATAATAGAATCTAGAATTTCAAAAGCAAACATTTGAACATTTCTTAAAAATAACCCTCTTGTTTACGTAATGTTTTCCTAAATTTCAGAGACACATAAACAACTTCATAAATTATGATGACATCCACCAACCATGTATCAAAAATCATTAATATTTTTCTGGTATAGATTAAAAATTAAAAATAAAATGGGTTGGATTTTACAAAATTTTTAAAACTGAAGATAACAGTTACTGGTCATATATATATATATTAGGACTTTCTGTATGCAGATTTATTTTAAAAAGAAAATTGATAACGTAATGTTTGTTTATATTATATTTAAATCATCATAATTTATAGTTATAACTATATAATCTACCTTATAGTTTAACTGAAAAATTATCTAATAATAGCATTAAACATCATATATTATGACTCATACTCTCCGAGAATTTATTTTCATTGTATTTTTAATATATATCGATAAATTAATTCCGATTATATACATATATATATATATATATATGCGTGTGTGTATACAATGTTGTATATATGTATTCAACGAGGTCATCATCTTAATTTTTAAATACATTGTTTGTATGTAGTGAAGAAAAATAAATAACTTATAATAATGAAAAGATTTTAAAATATGTTTCTGAAAATCATTATTTGCAAGCATATTTAAGAATATCCTGTTTTATATTTATATTTTTATATTTGCATGTTTTTATAAGAGTGAGTTTGTATATACGTTTAATGTATTTAGTTAGAATAATTAAAGCACATTATATTTCACAGTATATTATAAAATATATGACACCATTCTGTGTCATCAAGAAATACTAATACATTAATTCAAAGTAGAAGAGGAAATAGACTTTGCTAAAGCATCAAAAATCCATCTTTTTATACTTAAATGTATAATTAACACAATTACTTCACACATTTTTTCTGAACATTTAGAGGATAATAGCATTAATCAATATAAATAATGAGTCACATTTCTCAGAGGAAGATTTTTACGTTCGGTTATTACTAAAATCGGCACATTGATTTTACTTTAATATGTAAAATACATCTAAAACAGGTTATGATGCTACATTAAATACATATTTAAACATTTATTTGCACACAGCATAATAAAATTAACTGAAAATATCAGCTTACAAGAAATTAAAAGAAGCATTTCTACATTCCATTTTCAATTTGCACAGTAAAGATATATATTTTTTCTTTAAACTTAGAAAACAGAAAATCCTGTACATACCTTTTATGCAGTTAGTCACAATATTCAGTGCACATTCATCTCGATGTAATACTATATGACAGATGAAACCATTCTATATCATCAAGCCTTAAATAATATTTCCATTCAAAGATGAAGTGTAAACAGACTTTGCATCATAGCATCAAGTTTAATATCAGAAATCACACCTCCTCCTACACTCAGACTTTATAACTAACACAGTCACCACGTCCACATACCTTTCAAGTATCAATGTCCGGTAAATCCTTCAGTTCACACCGTCTATTAAAATCCGGTCACAGAGAGTCACTTGCTCCACGAGAGAGAGCAGAGACCATTGCATCCAAGGAGACTACTCTCCTCTATCTATCTCTCGGACGGGGAGCAAGGAGAGGTGAAGCCCAAGATCGATGCTAGAGTGCAGCTAGGGCTATGTGTGTGTGTGACGTGGGAGGCCTTTGCGCCGCGCACTGCTGCGCAATACTGTACTGCGCTACAGGTGTTTGAAACGGTATACTGGGAGGGAGGGATAGAAAATTTGAAGTTGTGGTAAGTAGTACACGTTTCATGTGTAGGGAATGTTTAACTTGATTACTTGAAGTTCTGAAATGTTGAAACTGTGTGAAGACGATATCATAAGGACACCATTCTGATTGGCTGTGAATTGAGCGCGATTTTCTTAGCCCTTTTTCCGTGAAAGAAGTGGCGAAATTGGGATGACATTTCTTTTGAAAATATTACGAGCTGTCTTTTTTATCGGAATTTTTATTGAGTTACTGTTCACGGACGAAAAATTTTTACTTGGAAAAATATTGGACGCTTATGTCTTTCGGAAAGTTTTAATATACATAAATTTAAGTTCTTAAAAAATTGGAAAAATATTTTATGCAAACTTTTATTTTTTTATAAAAATGAAAAACTCTTTCGTATGAACTGTTCTTTTATATATATGAGGAATGTTTGTCAGTTATAATACATTTTTTTCTGAATTTATCGCTATTTATAGATTTTCTTGAATCATTCAGATTTAAAAAGCAATGTTCTAAAATACTTTTTCGGGTTTTTTTCTTTTTTTTTTAAAGCATAATTTTTATTTCTGACATGTTGATACCTTTGACAATTTAGTTAATATACCTACATTGAGCGCAAGCGATAAACAGTAATTATTATTGTTATTTTTTTATTAACTCTTTTTTAGATTGACTTTTATTCATTCATTTATGATAGATTTAAATGTATGCTGAATATTATTTTTGGTTTTTAATATTTATTGAAACTAATTCTCTTTTTTTGCGAATGAACTTCGTTTTATAAAATATCATAAAAATTGTACTATAGTGTAAAATATTCTTAATTATTTGGAAATACGTTTGGGATCAATAAAACTCTATGAACGTTACTTTAAAGTATTTCGTAAACTGAAAATATACAGAGTTTTTTTAACTATATTGTTAAAATTAAAATATATATTTAAAAAATTCGGAAATCCAAAGGGATGATATTTTTCTTCGCACTGAACGCGTAAAAAATACTTGAATGATGCACAAAAACCACTCTCGATTAGTAAATTGAATTAAATATTTGACTGAAACTAAATAGGTTACAACTTAATATTAAAAAAAGCCATTTTTTAATAATGTATTCTTGATAGTTAAAAAACAACTTGTTGACAGTTTTAAACAAAATAATAAATTACTGCTTTATGAAACTCATAGAGTAAGACATTACCATTACACTATTTTTGTTTTATTAAAATCTCGTTTTTTCGTTCTTTTTGAAAATATTAAATTATTATCTGTCTGTAACCAAAACAAGGTAAATTTACCCCAGTAATTTTTAACAGAAATTTGCGTTTTTTATAAACGCCGTATTCATGAAAAATTATTATCACTTCTAAACTTGATATTTCAATTCTTTTGTACTCTCGAATGTTTGTCTCATTGTTAAACTTGTCCTTCTATAATTTGCGGATGGAATTTTCATGCCTAATGACCGAACAAAATATTTAAACATATAATTTTCTATTTTGGGAAAATTCTCCAAAGTTCATGAGTTATACCATATATCGATTTTATTTATTAGATAACAGTCACTAGGTATTTTTTAACTTTTCACGATTGTAGTGGAAAAATAATTCTTTTTTGTTGGAAAGTTTTTTTAAATCCCTGACAATTTCTTATCTTCGACTAACAAAAGTTACATCTATGTTACTTTTGAAAAAATGTAAAAAAACAGTTTCGATTCTGTTCTGGGAGTGTGGTGAGAAGGATGACCTCAGTATACAATGAAGAATTTGGTTTAAGAGATGTTTCAAACAATAATTGAATGTAGAAAGTAATTGTAAAATCCACAATAGTAGATGTATGTCTCAAGCGGTTGTCTTTTTTGCGAGAATCTCCAATATGCATCATTTTCAGTACAAGTAAAAGTAGTACAAGGTAGAGTAAAAATTTTGCCTTGAATATGAATATTTTCTGTGTTCAAAATATTATAAATAAACATATGTTTGTTTGGATGCATTGTAAATAATCTTATAAGCTTTTTTTAAGACTACTTAATTCAGTAAATTTTAACTTGTACCCCCTTGGTAGGTCGGAGTATGTCTGAGCGGTATTATAGTTCCAGCCAAGTTATCTTCAACATGTCTTCTGTCAGAGTACACACAACAGCTTTTAGACTAACCAGCAAACCTTCTATGACAGCACTTGGTGTGGCAAAGGCTCTGTCCTTGATATAATGAGATTAGGCGGTCACCCGCCCCGATAACAGGTATCTAAGCTGAGGTAACTCGGCAAGTAGGAGCCTGGTTATCGGTTAGGAAGAAAGGTAGCTCCAAAAGAAAAAAGAATACAGAGGAGTAATACGTCGAAAACTTGGTGACCAAGGTTTTGATCTATCCCTTCCAATCCAACAGGATGGAAATGTTTTGTTTAGGAAATTACATACAAAAATAACCTCAGTGTCAGCTAAAACTACTAAGAGGGGTGTGTGTATTTATAAAAAAATTATTTTAAGGGGGAACTGTGGGGTCTGGTGCAGGATATCGTAAGATATCGCTTGAGGTAGAGTGGATGACTTTTGCTATCGATATCTATTTTGGTCAAACAATCTTTTTATTTCAAACAAAGTATTTGGTTCAAAATAGTATGTTTTATTTTTTAGTCAGTTTATTTATTTTATGAAAATACAAATTTATTATTAAAATCACTACATTATTATAAAAGTGCTTAATTTTAAAATATGTAATACCCCTAAGTTTAACATTCCTATTTATCTTAATGTGTATGTATATATATAATCAAGTTCAAGAAACTATATGTGAAGCACATTTGAAATTAGGCTTGTGTTTTCTAATAAATAAAAGAGAAAGAAAATAATTTTTTCAACATGTCTTGTTGATAAGAATTTCTCTCTGATCCCATCATTCCTCCGTTTGGGACGAGTGCAGCAATACTTTATTACTTTTGAAATCTTTAGCTAAAATGAAACTGTTATAAAGTAATTTTAATAATTTTTTTTTAGGTATTATCTGATGCAAAGTAATATTTTATTAAGGCCTCTTCATATGAATCAATAAGGTACGAGAAAAATAAATGCAACCAATTTTGTATATCACTCCAAATAAAATAAATAAACTCTAAAATTCAAAAGAGAAATAAACGATGATAAAGATATCATTAGAGATGGGGGGTGAGATTCAGGAGATGAAAACACATGATATCGGAAGGAGGAGATCGAGTCAAAAATTCGAACTTTATGTTTGCACAGAAACTAAAACTACACTGGTGTCCAAAATTTAAGCATAATTGGTAATTAAGTAATTATTTTTAAGTAATGAAAGAAATATGAATCGGAATGTGCTGAAACTCCAGGGGTGTAAACAAAATAGTACGCGTCACATATTTTCGCGAAGAGTTTTTCCCGAAATCGAACAGGGGACCGTCAACAAATTGAAAAAGAACGAAGATCTTTTGGATAACCCTGTCAAAACTAATGTAGCAAAAGCGTTCAAACTGCACATTATGATTAACTGGCTTATTGTAATGTACTGTGTTAATTTTTACAAGGATAGCATGTATACTCGTAGAGAAATTAAGGTTTTTATAAAAACAGTCCTAAATTTTTCCAAGTTTTTTGCTTATAATTTGCAGAGTTCTTATTATAAAATAATGTTCTTTTCTGAAAATATGACAAACATCATTGTACACAATACCCTGTCATCAAAATTCAAAAATAATAAAAATTGTATGAAAAATGAGTATGTTTAGTAAATAATTTTTCATTGCGCATGCGTCAACGATATCAAAATGTCATTTGCATATTATGTTAGCTAAGTGTATAGAGCAACTTCTGTAAAAGTTTCAAAAACATAGCTTGAAAATTCTGAAAATGGGAGCCTATAGAATCAACTCAAAATCCATTATTCCTAAAGGAAGCAAAAAAATCAGGGGTTTTACCTAAATATAGTTGTACGTGCAATATTGTGTAGGCACTAAACAATGGAATATGGATACAGCCCCTCATCTTTTTGCTTCATTTAGGGAATAAAGGATTTTGATCTCATTCTATCAACGATAATTTTCAGAATTTTTAAGCTATGTTTTTGAAACTTTCACAAATGTTGCCCTATACATTTAACTAACATAATATGCAAATGAAATTTTAATAGCGTTCACGCATGCGCAGTAAAAAATTATTTAGTAAACCTGCTGATTTGTCATACAATTTTTATTATTTTTTAATTCTGATGACAGGATATTGTGTACAATGATGTTTGTCATTTTTTTCAAAAAAGAACACTATTTTATATTAAGAACTCTGCAAATTATAAGCAAAAAACTTAGGACTGTTTTTATAAAAACCTTAATTTCTCTACGAGTATGCATGCTATCCTTGTAAAAATTAACACAGTACATTACAATAAGCCAATTAATCATAATGTGCAGTTTGAACGCTTTTGCTACATTAGTTTTGACAGGGTTATCCAAAAGATCTTCGTTCTTTTTCAATTTGTTGACGGTCCCCTGTTCGATTTCGGGGAAAACTCTTCGCGAAAATATGTGACGCGTACTATTTTGTTTACACACCTGGAGTTTCAGCACATTCCGATTCATATTTCTTTCATTACTTAAAAATAATTACTTAATTACCAATTATGCTTAAATTTTGGACACCAGTGTATTTTATCGAATGATACAATAAGATAAATTACTATACAAACGGTTAATTTGTAATGAATTATTATATTGAAAGCAATACTTTTAGATTAGCCTGTAATTTAGACTGTATTATTAGCCTGTATTTAGATATTTTATAAACTGACTTTGGATACCTTATCATCTAACAGAACACATATGCAATTAATCAGAAAATATTATTATCTATGCTACTTTAAATTTTAATGTTGCTTAACACTACTTGATGCATGATGTCTTATTTGATAAGTATATACAGACATTTTAGAAAACTTCTTTTTAAGCGTGTAAGAAAATTAAAAATATTTAGGGCATGAAAACGAAACTTGATTGACTTTTCATAGAATTTTCACATCTACATTAAACACCAAATTATATCTTTCTCCTAGATATTGTCAATTTTCGAAGAAAAATATTAAAATCTTTTTCAACTTTTCACGATTCAGATGGAAAAAGAGTTTGATCTTCGAATATCCAAAGTTAGATCAATGTCACTTTTGAAAATAAACGTCCAAAGACAGTTTTGATTATGTTCTGTGTGACTATGAAAAGGGGGTGTCCTCAGTATCCAATTAGAAGCGTGCTTTTTGAGATGGTTCTATCAATAATTGTAAATAGAAAATTATCATAAAATTCTTGTTGTTCTCATGAAAAGAAATAAGTCTTAAACGGCCACAATTCATAGTATAATTGTTATTCTGTACATGTAAAATTAATACAAGGAGAATCAAATGCTTTGCCAAATTATAAATTTTTATTGTTTTGAAATTATTATAGTTAAACATGTCTTTCAGATACATTGTAAGTATTATTATAAGCTTTTTTATAAGACAATTTATTTCGATAAATTTGTACGTGGTATTTGATTTGTTGGTTTCATAGGGTTTAATGTGTTTGGTATTTGGAGAATGTCTAAGCGGTATTCTAAGCTCTCGACAAATTAACTATTACATTTGTCCTGTTACACTGCAACGCACAATAGCTTTATCATCAGAATTGTTGGAAAAAGACACTGCTCTTGATATAGATAGGGGGCCAGGATGTGGGTCGATTCCCTCGTCCAATCAGCCTATTCGGAAATATCTTCTTTAGATAATTACTTACTAAGGAGACACACTGTTAAGTGAATACTGCTAAAACTGACCTATTGAATGATACAATATTTTAAATTATTATATAGACGGTAAATTTCTAATGAGTTATTTTAATCGGAACATGACATTTACTTTAGTCTGTATTTTAGAATGTGGAACTGCTTTACATGTTGAGTTTGTATCATTTATCCTCTAAAGAACACGTGTACAATTTATCCCAAAATATTTTTATTCATGCTGCTTTAAAAAAAAATAATAATTGATTAACTCTTTGTGATGTGATAACTTTTACTTGTAAATTTGTACACTTGTGATAGAGTACAACATTTTCAGCTTGTAAAAAATAATTTATAAATTTCGAGCATAAAAATAAACTTTATTGACTTTTCATTTTTTTTTTTTTTTTTTTTTTTTTTGCATCTACAGAAAACAACTAGTTGGATGTGCCAATCCCAAAACTTTCTTCTATTTCATACGTACTTTTAGGTAGATTTCGTAAGAAATACTACCTATTGCAATCGCACCAGTTTATATACAGGGTGTATCTAAACTACTGGGCAAAACTTTAAGGGGTGATAGTACACATTAAGACAAATAATATTAAATGGGAAACTAAGGGTCCCAAACGTCCTTCGAAGGAGATAAGCTCATCAAAGTTTAGGCTCCAAAATTTGAAATGATTATAAAAAACTGAAAAATTGGTCGATTCGTTTGCGGTTTTCACGAAAACTATTATTTATGTTAGTATTTTCTTGAAAATAAGTTATAAAGATAAATTTTAAAAAATGCCAATAGAGGGCGCTTTAGACTTTGGAGTAACGAACAATTATTTTTTACCGTTATTTTTTGCATCTCATTAATTTTTTTTAGAAGTTTAGACATAAACTTAAATTTTGAGCTCAAAATCTGTGGTTAAGTAGCACAAACTGAACTGTGTTTAATGGGAGTGGGTAGGTTCAAATTTCAAATGATCAGAAAAAACAGAAAAATTGGTCAATTGATTTGCGGTTTTCACAAAAATTATTTTTTATGTCAGTATTGTCTTAAAAATAAATTATACAAATAAATTTAAAAAAATGTCGATAGAGGGCGCTTTAGACTTTGGAACAACGTACAACTATTTTTTACCGTTATTTTTTGCATCTCATTAATTTTTTTAGAAGCTTAGACATAAACTTAAATTTTGAGCTGAGAATCTGAATCGCTGAGACTGGTTAAGTAGCGCAAACTGAACTATTCAATGGGGTTCAATGTTCAATGGGGGTGTTGAGGTTCAAATTTCAAATGATTATAAAAAAACGGAAAAAATTATCGATTCGTTTGCGGTTTTCTCTAAAACCATTGTTTATGTCAGTACTTCCTTGAAAATAAATTTGAAAGATAAATTTCAAAAATTCCGTTAGAGGGCGCCTTAAACTTTAAAGTAACCAACAACTATTTTTAACCGTCATTTTTTTTTATCTAAATAAATGTTTTAAAAGTTTAAACTTAATTTTTGAGCTCAAAATCTGTATCGTTGTGGGTAATTAAGTAGCGAAAAATTGAACTGTGTTCGTAGGGTGGGCAAGGTAACATTTTAACTCCTGAAAACAGTTCAGTTTGCGCTTCTTAACCCCTCCCAACGATTCAGAATTTGAGCTCAAAATTTAAGTCTAAGCTTTTGAAAGCATTTAATTAGATACAAAACACAACAGTAAAAAATTGTTGTTGGTTACTCTAAAGTTTAAGGCGCCCTCTAGCGGAATTTTTTGAAATTTATCTTTAAAATTTATTTTCAATGAAATACTAACATAAAGAATGGTTTTAGAGAAAACCGCAAACGAATTGACCAATTTTTCCGTTTTGTATAATCATTTGAAATTTGAACCTTCCCACCCCCGTTGAGCATAGTTCAGTTAATGCTACTTAACCACTTTCAACGATTCCGATTTTCAGAACAAAATTTAAGTTTATGTCTAAGCTTCAAAAAAATTTAATGTGATGCAAAAAATAACAGAAAAAAAATAATTGCACGTTACTCCAATGTCTAAAGCGCCCTCTATCGACATTTTTTGAAATTTATGTTTATAATTTATTTTCAAGACAATACTGACATAAAGAAGAATTTTAGTGAAAACCGCAAATCAATTGACCAATTATTCTGTTTTTTATAATCATTTGAAATTGGGACCTACCCACTCCTATTGAACACAGTTCAGTTTGCGCTACTTAACCACAGGTTTTGAGCTCAAAATTTAAGTTTATGTCTAAACTTCTAAAAAAATTAATGAGATGCAAAAAATAACGGTAAAAAATAGTTGTTCGTTACTCCAAAGTCTAAAGCGCCCTCTATCGGCATTTTTTGAAATTTATCTTTATAATTTATTTTCAAGAAAATACTGACATAAAGAATAGTTTTCGTGAATACCGCAAAAGAATCGACCAATTTTTCCGTTTTTTATAATCATTTCAAATTTTGGTCCCTAAACTTTGATGGTGCCTATCTCCTTCGGAAGACATTTGGGACCCTTAGTTTCCCATTTAATATTATTTCTCTTGATGTGTACTATCACCCCTTAACGTTTTGCCCAGTAGTTTAGATACACCCTCTATCTATCTATCTATCTATCTATCTATATATCTCACTTTTTTATGGACACGATAACTTCTATAATTCTTCACCAATCTCCACTAAACTGGTACATAAAATCAATGGGGATAAAATCTTGGCTGAGTTCGTTAATGGGCAAAATCGGACCAAGGGGGTCGGAATAGGGGGCGTTGTTATGAAAACCGAAAAAACGCCATAACTTCTTAATTAAAGTACATATCGAATCGGTTTAAAGTTTATATTACTTCTTAAAAATGGGCCAAAAGTATTTACATGACAGATTTTTGATAAATTTAGAAGTGGGCTCAAGGGGCGAAAAAAACAGGGATTTTGAGAGAAAAAAATTCATAACTTCGTCAATTTTCAAGATATCAAGTCCAACTAAATTTTTTATAAATGTTCTTAAAATTTTCTAAAACTTTTGTTTTTACAAGTTTTTGATAGGACCAACTCTTACCGATGAAAAAAATTAAAAGCGAAAAGAAAAAGGGCGCTGAAAAAAGAGAAAAATCCATAACTCCGTCAATTTATAAGATATCAAATCTGATTAAATTTATTTTACATCTTCTCAAAAATATCTACAACTTTTATATTGACAAGTTTTTCATAGGACCAATTCGTATAGCAAAAAGAAATTAAACAAAAATAGGAGTTGGAGAAAAAACCTCAAATCCAAACGGCTTATTTTCTGACTCATTTTTAAATTCATTTTTGATTTTAAACGCATCCAAATGGTAGATCCTCTTATTTAGAAACTGTGTAAAGTGACACATTGGTAAATTTTCTGATAAAGACAGAATATATTTCAAAAAAGGCTACCAAAAAGGGTATTTTGAACAGAATTTCTGGAAGTCATCGGGACTGAAAATTGAAGGAAGTATTCAAATAAGAAATTGCGTTTGTTTCTGACTCGTTTTTAAATCCATTTTTGCTCTCAAACGCATCCAATTTACAGATCCTCTTATTTAGGAAGTATATAATGTGATGCACTGGTCAGTTTTTTGATAAAGACGGAATATATTTCAAAAAAGGCTACCAAAAAGGGTATTTTGAACAGAATTTTCAGAAATGATCGTGACTGAAAATTTAAGGAAGTTTTCTCATAGCAAATTGCGTTTTTTATGACTCGTTTTAAAATCCATTTTCGATCTCAAATGCATCCAATTTACAGATCCTCTTATTTAGGAACTATATACTGTGACGCATTGGCCAGTTTTTTGATAAAGATAGAATATATTTTTAAAAATGCTGTCAAAGTGAGTATTTCGCACAAAATTTTCCGTAGCAATTATGATTAAAGAATTAAGGATGTATTCAAACAGCAAATCGGTTATTTTATGACTCATTTTTAAATTCAATTTTTTCTCAAATGCTTTCAACTGACAGTTTTTTGTTATTTAGGAATTGTATAATGTACTGTTTTGGTCGATTTTTTAATAAATTTAGAATCTATTTCAAAATATGTTGTCATAATGGGCATTTGAGCTGAATTTTTCTTAAGATGATCCTGATAAAACCAGTTTTTGCAGAAAAGTGAAATTAAAAAATTTTCATAAACGGCCAAATGAAGTTATTAAACTGGGTTTATCTCTAATCATATACATATATATTTTTTTGTTGAAATGAGCACTCTTCGAAATCTACCTCCGCCTATAGGCCCAGCCGACAGGGATTTTTAATATTACAAATTTAGTTGCGCAGGTTAATGCGTTAATACTTTTAATTCAGTACTTTACCAACTATAATTTGCATCTTAAATTTCTGCTTCTGGCCATTAATCGGAGTAAAAACGAGTTTCCATATCTGCACGACAGTAGAACTATAGACAGATTTTTGTAATTTACGAAGGATCTACTCGCCATATTCCAAAAAAAAAACATACACAAAAATATAGATCAGTTCTCCACAGGTCAAAATTCATGCTAGTACTAGCAACAAAATATATGTTAGTTATTGCTATATTTTGCTTTGTCTGCTAGATATCCTTGCTATTATATGCTTTAAATTGCAGGCCAGCATCACATGCTATATAGCTAGCTGACACAGCAATAGCATGGCAAGCTATGTACAAGCATCTTATGCTTATTTGCTGATTAAGATTTTTCCAAAGCATGCAGAGATAGGTACCTTAACATGCTATAATATGCTAGTTTATGCTTTCCAGCATGATATGCTATGCAGCAAGTTTTGGGAGAAATAGCATGACAAGCTATGTACAAGTATCTTTTGCTTATTTGCTATTTAAGCTATTTCCAAGCATGCACAGTTAGGTACCTTAACATGCTATAATATGATTTTTATGCTTGCCAGCATAATATGCTATGCAGTCAGTTTAGGGTGAAATAGCATGACACGCTATGTGTAACCTTTTTATGCTTGTTTTCTATTTAACCTTCTTCCAAAGCATGGAGAGGTAGGAATATTATATGCTTCAGCTTTACATGCTTTTTGATGCTTGCTAAAATGATATGCTAAGAAAACAGCATGAAGCACCATGTGCCAACAAAATATTCTAATTCACTAAACAAGAATAGCGACAAAAATTATTTGTTGGTTATGAATTTCTGCTAGAATATTAGAATCTAACTTTATAAGCAATATTCTGCATAATTTTGCAAAAAATAGGAGATTGTACACAATAAATTCATAAAGAGTAAATATTTTTTAATATTGCAAAAGCATATTTTTTTGTGAAAACTATCTGAATTGTATATGCTTTCATATCAGAGCATATTTCATGTTCCAGAAACTGGTCACATTATTTGCATAATATAAGTGCATATTCGGTGTTTCCAAAATATGTGCACATATTTTTGAAAATTAGAGAAAAAAAAATCTGTTCATCAAAAATAAAAATACTGGAGAAGGATTGTTATCACCACTTAAACTCATGATTACCTTAAACCACCGATTTGAGATTAATTTTTAACTTAAAAAAAATTATAGCGGATTTATAATAGTAACTCTTCTCCTCTCCTGACGGAAAATTAACTGACCTTTTAACTGATCTTTTTCTTAGTGTTGAATTTTTTTAACTTACATGAAAATTATAAATTTACCATAATTTCGGGTACATAAGCCGCAGATTAAACAATTCTTTTTCGACCCAGGATTTTTTAAGAAACAAATATAACTAGTTAGATCGCCGTAAATATTTGTCTTCAATCACTAAATAAGATTTCTGGGTCCAAAAAGAATTGTTTGATCCGCGGCTTATACACCCGAAATTACGGTACTATTTCTTTAAGAATAGGATGAAAATAAAATCTTGTTTATTGAATTCAAAAAGCTGGGCAAGGAGAAGAATAGCTATGCACCACCATGTGAATAAAACACTGCCTTTTGAACTCGTTGAGATAATGCGTTAACACACAAACTTAACAAAAAATAATAACAATTAATTTTTATACGCTCCCCCCCCCCTCTTCATGAAATGGAAGAAAATCACCTTCACTTTCTCATAGTATTTAGTTCTTTTAAGTTACTTCAAAAGTAAAACTTTATGTGTTTATTAAAATAAGGGAAAAATATGTTTTTAAAATTTCAAAATCCAGAGGCTTTAGATGTTCTCTTCGGGCTAATACAACGTAAATTCAAAACTTCCTTCGTCCAGAGGATTGAAATAAAATTTTAAAACATAAATCTAAAACAAAATGAAAATTAATTTCCATTGAGGATATTGGGAATACGCGTCTTCCCCATCATAAAATTATTAGCTTTCAATTTTGCTAGTGTTAATTAAGTTATTAAAAAATAATAAATGTTTTTTTCAAAATCAGTAAAAAACAAAATTTAGTCATTTAAAATTCAATATTCAAGAAGGAATTTTTCATTTAAGAAATATGTTTATAACAATGGATTTAAAAAATATGTATAACTGATTCTTCCCTTCTATGCAATACAGTTTTAAAATCCCCCATCTTAAAAAGTATTTACCTGAAATTTATACTATCAAAAATACATTTCATAATTATTTATTTCTTGATTTATATTAATGTAATCATATTCTAATTTCCCATTAAATATTAGAAAAAAAACTAACAATAATTTAATTTTATTCATTGAAAATTTGAGGAAATAGTTGCATCGATAAATTCACTCTTAACCTTGTAAAAATAATAGCGCATAGTAGAATTAGCTTCGTCAACAATCACTAGCAGTTACAGGCGTCTTTTGATAAGTCCCCGCTGGCAAGGTAACTAGCGCGCGCGTCTACGAAACCACAGGTAGCGAGTTCAACCCTCCGGAGAGAAAAAGTCCGATGCAGTTTCTTTCACCAATATCCGTAGACTCTTCCAGTGTTGTTAACAGATGGCAGCACCTGCGTTTTTTAAACTAGCAACTGATGCTAGAAAAGCAAAAATTCAAAGTAAATGATGGTAGAAAAATAATGCTAGACTAGCATAAAATACTAGCAAGTGATGTTTTTAATTGTTGCTAGGTCAGCAACATATTCAAGCCACACATGCTCGATTATATATGCTGGCCAAGCAGCAAAGTGGGACAAAACACACCATGGAATGCTGGTAATTCTGCTAGAACTAGCAAATATGTAATGGTAGTTTGTGCTATTTTACTTGCTGGGATATAGCAAGTAATGATTATCTAGCAAACAAATACCAGCATGAATTTTGACCTGGGTCTGCATAACTTTGAACATTTATAATGGTAAAATAATAAAAATGGCACAGCCATTGCGATTATTACACCTCTTCCGGCGGACTTTTTTAAAATTCAGGAAGGGTCTGCTGACCATAGTCAAACAACTATAAAAAAATTAATTTGAATCTATGCATAATTTCATACACTTTTCTTTGGTAAAATATTGAAAATGGCACAAAAATCACTATTGCAGCGCCCCTTTCCGGAGGATTTTTTCAAATTCTGGCAGGAGAAACTAGCCATAGATTTTCACTTACACAAAAAATTCGCACAATTCGATGGATAACTTGAAACACATTTAGTCGGTATAATATTAAAAATGGCACAAAAAATCACTATTGCAGCGCTCTCTCCTGACAGATTTTTTTTCAAATTCAGAGAGGATCAAGTAGCTACCCAGGTCAAAATTCATGGTTGTACCAGCAATAAAAATATGCTGGTTATTGCTAGGTATTGCTATGTCTGCTAGATTTCCATGCCATTATATGCTAGCTAGCATGACATACTATGTCGCTTGCTTGCAGAACAAAAGCATCAGAAGCTATTCCCAGGTCGAAATTCATGCTGTTTGCTAGACAAGCACCAAGTGCTATAACACAACAAG
Source organism: Maratus speculifer (assembly GCA_964019185.1). Lineage (NCBI taxonomy): Eukaryota > Metazoa > Arthropoda > Arachnida > Araneae > Salticidae > Maratus > Maratus speculifer. The sequence goes on along the minus strand of OZ025289.1, from coordinate 209,527,488 downwards.
TAAAATAGCATTAACTAGCATTACACATTGCTGGTTCCAGCAGAATTTCCAGCAATTCATGGTGTGTAATGGCCCACTTTGCTGGAAATAAGCATGAAATGCTTGCATATACAGTGTCTCACATAAGTGATAGGACACTTGTGCTTTACAAAAGGAAACTAATCAAATAAATTAAAAAAACATGTACACATTTTTTGTGGGTGTGTTTCGTACTTAAATTTAGTAAAGATTATTACATAACATACATTTTGTCAAAATATTAAAATATTAATTTAATAAAAATACAAATGTTTAGAACGGAGCAAAAAATAGCTCACATAAGTGATGGGACACCATTATATATGCAACACAAATCATCTGAAATAAGCAATAAAAATATTTTGGGGGTTTATTTTTACTTAAAAGCAATTGGCAATAATTTATAAAATCGTCTGCAGTATTTCTCTCCAGTTTGTTTTGGAATTTTTGTGTTTTTTAGCTCTGTGTAACCATGAATGCTAAACGAAAAGAAACTTCGCCTGAAATTCGAAAATTAGTTATTAATTTGCATATTGAACGTGGAAAATCTATTAGAAAAACTGCTGAAACAGTTAACTTGAGTCGTTCAACAGTTTTCAATATCATTAAACGATATAAAAAGAATCATATGATTCAGGATAAAAGAAGACCTGGCCGACCATCAAAGCTATCCAATGGAATAAAGCGCATTATCGTTCGAAATATTAAAAAAAATCCAAGAAATAGTGCTTCAAAAGTTGCTGCTGATGTACAAGCATTATATGGAATAATTGTTATACCTGAGACTGTTAGAAGGGTAATTCGACCTGCTGGATATCACGGTAGAGTAGCCAGGAAAAAATTCTTCGTAAGTGAAAAGAATAGAAAACTCAGACTAGCTTTCGCAAAATCCAACATAAATAAGAATTCTGATTACTGGAATAAAGTTATATTTGCTGATGAGAGTAAATTTAATATATTTGGTTCTGACGGTAGAATCTTGGTGTGGAGAAAATCCAGGGAAGAATTTCGCAAACAGAACTAGGTACCAACAGTAAAACATGATGGAGGAGGAGTTATGGTATGGGGGTGTATGTCGTTTTCTGGAGTTGGTAATCTTGTTTTTATTGACAGTATAATGGATCAGTACAAGTATATTGATATTTTAAAGCAAAATTAGAAATCTTCAGCACGAAAATTGAACCTTCATAACGATTTTAAATTCTACCAGGACAATGACCCCAAGCACACTGCTCTGAACGTTAGACTCTGGCTGCTATATAACTGTCCTGAAATAATAAAAACACCACCACAATTTCCAGACTTAAATCCCATAGAGAATATTTGGCAAGAATTGGAATAAAAAATTCGCAAACACACAATTTCTTCACAACAACAACTAAAATCGGTGCTTCAAGAAGAATGTGGTAAAATCACTCCAGAAATCACAAAAAAATTAGTCGAATCCATCCCAAAAAAATTAAATCATGTTTTAAAAGTAAAAGGAAATCCAACAAAATATTAAAACCTTTTTAAAAGTAAAATTTGTGGATAAATATTTGATGGAAAAGTAAGTGTCCCATCACTTATGTGAGCCATTTTTTGCTCCGTTCTAAACATTTGTATTTTTATTAAATTAATATTTTAATATTTTGACAAAATGTATGTTATGTAATAATTGTTACTAACTTTAAATATGAAACACACCCAAAAAATTTTTGCACATGTTTGTTTATTTATTTTATTGCAGTTTCTTTTTATAAAGCACAAGTGTCCCATCACTTTTGTGAGACATTGTAGCTTGTCATGCTTTTTATGTGCAAGCTAGCGATATAGCATGTGATAGTAGCTAGCATATAATAGCATGGAAATTTAGCAGACATAGCAATACCTGGCAATAACTAGCATATTTCTTTTGCTGGTACAAGCATAAATTTTGAATAGGGTATGCCAGAATTTCATGCTTATTTTCAGGAAAGTGAGCCAATACACACCATGAACTGCTGTAAATTCTGCTGGAACCAGCATGAATTTCGACCTGAGTATAGCCATACACTTACACAAAAATTTTGATTCAGTTCGATGCATAACTTTTTACATTTTTAGTCGGTACAATATTGAAAATAACACAAAAATTGTTATTGCAGCACCCCCTTCCGTTGTAATGTTTCAAAATTGAAGGAGAGACTGCTTGCCGTAACCAAAAACATTCACAAAAAAGTCTTCAAAGTCTGATACCCTTTGGGACACTTTTAGGAGATGCAAAATTGAAGTTTCAACAAGCTAATGCTTCTAGACATTCATCGAAATCAACAAAAGAGTGGCTTAAATAAGAAAAGATTGATGTTTTACCTTAGCCAAGTCGAAGCCCTGACCTAAACCCCATAGAAAACTTGTAGGGTGGTTTGTGTCGCCAGGTATATGAAAATAACAAACAATATCATTCATCATATGAATTAGAAATGACCATTATGAAGAAATGGGGCAATATTCCTGAATGGTTCCTTTAAAAAACAATTAGCTCTTTGCCAAATCGTGTGTTCGAAGTTATTCAGAGAAATGGTGGAACAACATCTTACTTAAAATTTCAGAAAATTGATATTCCCACAGGCGGTCCTATAATTTTGTAACAGCTCTTTTTGACACTTTTTTATTATATTGATGTTTTTTTTTCGAATCAATTTCATTTGTGTAAGATGCTGCACTTAACTAAAAACTTGATGTAATAATGTATAGTATTCTTTATTTTCATTGCAAATTTTATTGAATTCTCTAAATAGCAAAGTATGCTGTGGTCTTATATTTTGTACCAGACTGTATATACTTCTCATAAATATTGTTAATTTTCCAAAAGAAAAATTTTAAATAATGGAAAAGAAACTTTTATAAAATATTATATTTGATCTACTCCTACCTTTTTTATTTTACAAATTTTATTATGTTTATTTTAACAAAGTTCAGAAAAGCTTAAATAGTAAATAAAACATTGGAATAAAAAATAACTGAGTGTCATCTTTATTTATGAGAATTTCATGAATATCTTACAATAACTTCTTCATTGGGAGAATATTATAAAGAAAGAAATGAATGAAATATCCCAAATCCAACTGCATATGCAACATTGACTTTCGGGTATGTCACAGTTATGCAATTACGTGATACAAAGGGTTAAAATAGAATGTTTAAAATGACATCTATATTGTCCAACAAAACGTATATGTATATACAATTATAAATTTTATGTATAATTTCGAATAAAATTAATCTATACCATATGTTATTTTTACACCAATAATATATTTCTATCTAAGTTATGTCAATCACATTATGTCGATCACATTTATGTCGATATGAAAAAATGAATTTATATAAAAGTGAACAAAATTCATCAGATACCCAATTGCAATTACATCCACAAATAGAGAACGAGGAACGTATTCTGCGAATCTTAAACCGATAAACGCTTTTTCCATAAATGGAAATTTTTATTTTCGCTTTGAAACAGTTTTGCAATATTTCTGGGATTTCGTTCAATATGTATGATTTTTAACTTTAAAATATTCTCTAATATACTGTATATCATAACTGTCCAATCCTGTCATTCATATAAAATCTTTAATTTTGATATTATTACGTAAAAATATTTATTAATTTATTACTATTTCGTTTATTTGAAAGATGGGAAAAATTAGCGAAATGAAGTTTCTTTAAAAACGGATTCGATTATTTTCCCACCTGAGACATTGTGGTAACATATTAAACGAGGAAAAATAATATACCTATATTTCTGACAATTTAATGATGAACTAGTCATTGGCGTAATACTTACCCATCATGAAAATGCATAATATAAAATATCAAATAAAACATGTATAAACTATTTATAAAATGCATCGCAATTCTAAAAAAAAAAAATTAATCGTACATTTAGATATCTTTCACACATAGTAATGCTATTAAGGAATTTCTGATGAACCAATTTCGGAAAATTATATAAAACGACAATCTACTCAAGCAGTACCGAATTACGTAAAATAAACATCCTTATAACTCCAAAAACAATAAAAAATATTAACTAACAATTTTCTGCGTCGGAGTAAGCATCTCATGTCCTATAAATTTATATCTTTGAATTGAAATTTGAATGAAATACAGGGTCATGAAAAATCAAAGAGCGTGGAAAATAGTGTTCCATATATCTTGACATATCTTTATTCGACCGACTTCGTTTTTTATGTAAAATTTTTTATGTTATTGTCATTTAGATCCACTCCTTAAAAAAAAAAAAAAAAATTATGTACCTTTCATCAAGACGAATACTTTGAGGATCCGAAGAAGTTCCGGATAATCGAGGTTATTGTTATTATATAGGCTTCTTATCATTATTACAAATGAAGTACACACCGCATTTCAAGTTTCTATCTCAATTTTTCCGGGAACTAGAACGTTTACAGACACACGGGCAGACAGACAGACAGTCAGATACATAAGCAGAGGAACAGCAATGTTTTTTCTAGAATTTTTTTTTTCGGAATCTCCAATGTAAATCCGTCAAAATGTTTTTTCGGTTTTCAAAACTATTTCAAGACTTATCCTATACTATGTACGATGGGTAAATAAAAAGATTGCATCTTCAAATTATAAAATACATAAACGAATAAATAAAAAATTTGCTGAGGCAACGTGAAATCGTCAATGTGAAATCGTCAACGTTCCATATATCTGTAAAATGCATGATATATATGATGTATTACAATACTTATAAACTAAAACAGAAAAAATTCCAACATCTGTAAAAATAAATGTGGTAATAAAAAAAAATGTCTATAATTATGCGAAAAATTACGATTAGTTACGATTTTTACAATAATTATGTTGTTTTAAGACGGATTCAGCACTCAGATAATTTTTTATTTTATTTTTTTCAGGTTTTGTCGGTATTTCCTAATAGGATTACGTGACATTAGTCAAAGAAATGACCGCTTAGCCGGAGAAACTACTGCAGTGAAGATCTTGCTTTTTTTATTCATTACAAATTGTTTGATCACTATATTCTTCATGTAAGCTGGGAAAAAGAAAAAAAATAATTAAAGTATTAATCTAATTAAATATATTCATTAATTTATAAAATACAACACTTAAAATAGTCATTCTCATAAAGTTCTATTGTAAGAAAAATGTAATTTTGAAGATTAATTTTTACTTTTTAGATATACAGTTTGATACAATTTTACTTTTCTAACTCATATATAGACGAACTTTAAGACATTTGGTTTGGAATTGGAAAAAAAGAAGTTACAACCTAATGTTTTATTAAAAAAGGTACTGAGTGATAATTAAAATTTAAAAGGAGTTATTCCTATAAACTTTAAAACATAAACTTCTAATCATATTTTGTTTTTCTATAAAACGAATAATTAAAAAAAAAAAGATTTTTCCTTTCTATTCACTTTCTCACCACCGTGACCTGGTATATCCGTTCACTAAGCTTCAGATTTCATTGCTATTCATGCATTATTTAAATTAATATAAATCACCAGATACAATCCAGTTTTAGAAAAATGAATTTATGATTAATGCTATCGACCCTAATATACCTGTATGCAATAAGACATTTCATATCGTATTGGAAAAAATAACTTTTTAAACATTTTAAATTTATTAAATTTGCCCGATTGCTCCGTAGTGAGACATTTATTTAAAATAATTTATAATAAACAATAAATTAAATTAATTTATCATTAAATATTTTCCTGCAATCGTTACTTATTATCCACATAATATTTTAACTTTTTAAAATTAAAAGCAATATTTATTACGATTCATCAGACCTACAGTTAAAAAAATTACATAAATGCTTATACAATTTAAAAAGCAAACATCTTAGCCCCTCATCAGTGAAATGATCAGAAAACTACCCATCATGTATAAAGTAAATAATTATTAACAGTAATAATAAAAGAAATTATAAAGAACCATATCAAAGCAATGCTGTGTATTTAGATGGAGCTGCATGGGATAAGCATAATTTTCTTATGAGTGAACCCACATTCAAGTAACTCTATTTTTAACTTTATTACAACTGGATCTGATAACTATTTTACTTGCGAAATCTCGTCTACGGTGGAATTGTGTACAAGATTATCTGGATACTGACCACAGAACAGATTACCTTGACATGCCTTTGTATATAAATATTAGAATATCTCTTAATGTCAAGTCATGCAGTCACATATGCCTTCACGATGAAAAAAAGTAATTTTGTCAGTGCTATCCTATTATTAGACAAATGAGAGTTTGTTTCTGATACCGCTTAGCCAGCAGTGATAATGATGGCTTGAATCATGGATACCAAGATACTTAGGGCAAAACCTGACCTGACTGCACAGCTTTGCATAGCTTTAAAATATATTTTTTCCTTACTAAAAACCTTCGGGGTTTTGTACATCCAATATTGGACACATTGAAACTGGAATTATAATTTCAAAATTTGAAGGTATACTGTTCCACAAGCAGGAAATTGCTTACCGATAGAATATGAAAATAATGCCGTTCCCTGAAATTTTGAATCACCATGTCAATAAAAATGCATAAAAAGCAATTTAACGAAGTACAAAAGGCAAATATACCAATGAAAGAGCCTTCCTGCCTATTGTCTTTCCAAGTATGGTATATCTCTCCTTTTTTATGTGCGTTCGTAATTATGTCAATATCTAGCACCTAAAGTCGTAATTTCTTTTGTCCGTCCGTCTGTCCGCATACAAATAAAAAAATACCCAAACAAATGGTTTTAAATTTAAAATATGTAATTTTTGTCTAATTTTGTTGAATCATTTCAAATTTTATGAAAATCGGATGTATAATTTACTTTCAAGGACGATTAAAAGTATTCCATTCTCTACTTCCAACAGGAAAAATACCTTCACGTGCATTTTAATGATGTCGATCTATTCCGAAAATAATAAAATTAATACGAATCTATAAAATGTAAACTAAAATATACATTTTTGACAATATGTGGTATAAAGAATATTTGTTATTAACTTCCACTGCCTCACAAAAGTATTCCAATACATAATGGTAAAGAATAGAAACATTGTTTTAGCATATTTTAATTATATTATATGTTTCACATTTTATGAAACAGTTATACACTTTTGGAATTTACTAGAAATTACTTTCTATATAATAGAAAGCGGGTAGTAATTACAGGGACACCCAAAAGATTTCGGCTAGTATACTGTGTCCGAAGTACTGTATACTGCTGTATCACGATTTTTAAAATATCGTTATAGTACGAACGCACCTGAATTGCTACGTTTGACGTGCAATTTTTGAATTGTTCATTACTGCATTAATGGAAGTGTCATTACGTCTAACTACCACGACTTCTTTTAAGAATATGTTTCTCTCAGACTGATGCAAAGCGACATTTTAAAAGTTATCTTTACTGGTATTGCTATTAACAATTGCATGACTAATGGTTTTTGAACTCGGATACTGAATTTCAGAATTGGTCTGTTCGTTTTTTGTCGTTCGATAATGGTTTATACCACACTTTTCCATTAAAATAATGAATTCACTTTCCTGCTTCAAAATGTACGGACAATAAAACTATAATTTTTGCCCTTTTCAAATACGTTCCTTGTTTTAATTTTATTTCGCCTTATTTTGATTTTATCAATAATAAGTGATGGGCATGCATGATTGAAACATGGTGAAGAACATTTTAATGCGAGAGCAAGAGTTTCTTTGCCAGAAATATCAGTTCTGAACTTTGTAAAATTTGCTAAAATTTGTAATTGTAAACAAATCCACAACTGTGAGTAGACAAAATTTTCATTTGCTGCAGATTTTGCCTCCCCCTCCCCCCCAAAAAAATAAAGAGTTTAATATTATATTACTGCAGTATATATCAGTAAATAAAGAAAATGTACTGGTCGTTATAAAATATGACTACGAATCAATAGACATCAAATATGTAAAATCATTCTAATTAAGTTTGTGCTTGTAGACCACGTCTACTCTTTTTATTGTCAAAATTATTATTTTGTATTTATAGAAATAAAAAGTTCTAAAATTTAATTTTAATTAATCAATTTCACATTATTACTTACAATAAAAATAGTCTTCAAGCTTCCAGTAAAATTATAATTATTTTTCAACTTAAAAAAATAAACTTAACTAAAACAATTATTGTTATATAATTTCATTTAGTACAAAGAAAATGTATTGATTCCTAAAGTATTATTTTTAAACAGTTAATTCCCATTTAAAGGATTATTAATAATTTTGTTTGAGAGAAGTCGATTTAAAGCACTTATAAATACTCACTTGAACTATTTAATTTCATTTAGATACCACTATGCTTAGATAGAATGCATCCATACTTTTTTATAGTTAATCATAAGAATGAATTGTAACATGATAGACTAATTAATTGTTACAGTGGATTGTAATGCACCAATATTAGACAAATAATATTACGACTTTTCTACTAATGGAATTATATGTTCACTTAAATCAATCTGCTTATAATATTTAAATCAATTACTTCTTACATTGACTTCCATTTGCTCTGATATTTATATAATAGAAGAATTAAGAATTTTCTGTATCTTGCACAAGTATACTGCGATATAGTTTACTTAGTATTGCAATAACCGCAGTATGAAGAGTTTCTCTTAACACTGATATCATGTATTTAATTCCCTTTAGACGTCAATTTGGTGAAAAGCTGTAAAATTCAATTTATATATTATTCCCACCATGAGAAATAATATGGATAAATATAGGAAAAAATTTATTCCGTATTTTTTTATTATTCAGGAATCACAAATGATATTTCGAGGAAAGAAAATATTCCGTAATATAACATCATTAGTAACATTAAACATTCTTCCCTTACTTCTTATAAATATTTTTTTCGTCAAAAATAGCACATAATCTCTCTTACACCCCTTGTGGAAAAAAAATAATAATTAAATCTATCATAAGTTGTTTAAATAGTAATTACCAATATATTTAAATAATAATAATTTTTAATATGATAATGTATATCTAAATATTTTTATTTGAAGTATTTAGAAACAGTTTTATTTAAGTTCACCCAGCACATACAGTCGTGTGCAAATTCTTAAGGCCAGTAGCCATGCTTTGTGTTAAAATAGCCATTTTGGTATTTAACACAAAGCATTATTAAAGCGTATTAGTACGCCGTTTTATCTGTTGCGTCAGTCTTGTTCTCATGATATGTGATGGAGAGAAATTTGCACCTGTGCACCATTTTTTTTATTAATCCAATTCTAATTAGTTTAGATAACGTTATTCCATCCTTTTAATCTCACTATTACCCATCAGAGCATAATAGGCTGATTTATATTTTAATTTTTATCTATTAAATTATAAAGGTGATCGTTTAAGATCTTCTAGGTAAATTTTTTTTAAATGTTAGAAGATTATATCAATATGATATAATCAATATATTATATTCAATATCAATATATTATATATTATCAATATATTATATTAATGATTATATCAATATCTCAATTATTAAATCCTTACTGCGTTGTGTCTTTTGCGTGAAAATTTACCCTATGAAGAAAAACAACCATATTTGCTCAAATCTCAATTCTATTCATAAGAAAACAAACATACTGCCAAACAAAAAAAAACATCATAACAAAATTATCATTTATATACATGGTCTATTTACAAAAAGTGACAACATAAAAATAAAGATAATATACATATTAACAAATTTAATTTCCCAGATTAACATCAACTGTATCTATAATCTTATGTATCATCTTTTCCATTTATGGATCACTTGGATTTTTTATACAAAATACCACCTTTATTTTAAACTGAATGCATACTAATTTATGCATATATTTTATTAATATTTATCCTTATGGCTGGCAAGAGGCACGTGCTTGATATTTAAATCTGCATTTATGCATAATAATTCTATTTCAGGCAAAGTGAAAAAAAAAACTTTAAAAATACCTTGCGTTAGTAGAGAGGTGTCTTGAAGGGGTTGCATAGGGGGTTCGCTGATATTTTTGTACCACTTCCGAACTTCTGGTCATGTTCGGACCGCTGCTAGTAGAAAGTCATGCTCCTTTCCGGTTGCTGTCGAACATCGGACCTTGCTAGGAGGCACTCCGTCGGCGAAAAAATACTAATTATTTTCCAAGACCCTTTTGGATGGATCTTTTGCAGCTTCTGGTGTCTCTTACGACATTTCTCACAGATTCATCTGATCTGCCTCATTTTTTTCCATATTCTAATTTTTTTTGGTTGTTTTTTCACTCCTCCTTTTTTTCCTCAGCGAATCCTTATTTTGCTGTCCCCCTTTGCCAGAAGATCATTGGCTTGAGTATATCCATTTGTTGCGCTTCCCTCTTTTTCACTTAACGACATGGGAGACTATATGTCGCCCTCATAGTAAATTGTCTCTCTTTTTTTTGCCGTTCTGACCAGCCATAAATGTCTTTAGAATTTATAATCTGGTCATAAAATCCCGTGTGGTCTTTTTATTGTCCTTTTCTGTCTTTTATTTTTATTGTCGCACCTGAATCTATTTCGCTCCATCAATATGAATACTATCCCTGTCTCATTAGTAGCTGATGAGACACTGATAGCTGTTTTGAGAATTCAACAGAATACAGTTCTGTTTTTAAATATTTGTAATGGGTAAAAAACCGCCACTTTCAGTTGCAAGAAGTGCAGAAATATTTGCCCTGCTAAAATTGACCATTCTGTGAATGGAAGAGCTAAGAAAGTACATGTGAGCAGGACAGCTGTTCCTCAAGCTGTTAGTAAATTTAATATTTCGGTAAAAAACACTGACTTAAAGAGAAGCCGCCGAATAAGAAAAACTAGTGTTCATTATGATCATGTAACTCGAAAGATGGTAATTTGATCTCCAACAGCCTCCTGTATGAATATTATACCTAGGGTAGATTCGGAAAGCATCGACGTCAGTTTGATCTCTATTTCAAGAGTTTGACCAAAGATTTGATTTATTGTCCTAATATTTTCATGGGTGGCTTAAAATTTTGCACACGACTGCAAATTAAGAAATTTTTAAATATTATTATTATTATTATTTTAGTAAAACAATTTTAAAATGATTATTAATAAAAAACAAGAAGTCCTATGAATTAAAAGATTATTATTAGACATTTCTTTATTTCATTAATTATTTAGATACTTAAAAATAATCTAAGGGGAAATTGTTATCTTAAATTGAAGGTTCCTGTGTCAGATAAAGAAACGCATGTTCTCAGATAATACAAAAATAACATTAGAAAAACAGTTACTTTTTTTTTACTTATCTTCTTTCATGAATTTTTCAGGATGCTGTTATTTGTTGAATATTCAATTATTATTAACAATAATACAATATATTTATTAGTTATCGAAAAAAACAAGCAAATGTAAATCCTGTCCTAATCAAAGAAGATCTATTTCAAACATTGGCATGCACGGTGGTAAGCAAAACAGCAGTTCCTAATTAGATTCCTTAAACAAAATTTCTAATTAGATTAAAAAGCGATGGTCTTCAATTTAAGATTCAGATATTTCTTTAATTCCATTTGTCTAATCGCGTTATATTTTAACAATAGAAGACGTTTATATTGTACTAGTTTATATTGTCTGAAGACGTTTATATTGTCTGTATGAAGAAACAATGATATTTAAAACGAATAAAAACAGTTAAGGATCTCTTGTTTATAAGCTTCAAAATTAAAAATGTTCCAAATAATAGAAATCTTTCACCTGTAATGTACACATTACATACTTTCTTGAACAATAAATGTCGAGTATTTTTCAGAATTTTTCTTTCTATATTGATAGCAATACTGGAGATATTTACATTAATGTAACCCGACTGCAGATGTTAATGCAATTTAAAACTGATAAATGTTCAAATTTGTTTGTTTCATAATAGAAGTTTAAGACGTTGAGTGCCACGGTGATGGTTACAGTCCTTACCGTGTTAAAGCCGCGTCAGACGCCGGTGACTGGTAGTGCAGTATATGTTATAAAACCAGTAAACTAATATTTTAAAGTATTTATTAAGAAAGTATAATCATATAAAAAGTAAAAGTTAAGTAAACTTAAATAAATGTTCATAATTACTTAAATTTATCATATTTGATACTGTCAGTCCTCAGTAAATGAAGTGGTCTAAACGGGAAGTTCAGTGACAGTCATCGGTGAATTACGTGACAGCATATGTCTAGAAATGTGCTATCACTGAAATATGTTTATTATATCTAAAATACAAATGATGCACTAAGGCATGAATGTTATCGATATTTTTGTTCACCATGATAATACGTAATATCATTCACCAAGGTTTAGAGTGAAATTTCGTGAACAAGAAAATATCATTATAATAGAATATTCACCTTCGTCTCCTGATATTACTTTATTTTGTAATCTAAAAATGTTTCAGCCCGACGATGAGATTGACGAGGCTATAATCGACGCCTTTAATATAGTCTAGCTTTCTATTGCTATTATAAGAAAAAAAATGGTTTATGGGATTTTATCTTTGGAAAATATGATTGTAGAAAAGCACTAGTGTTGGAAGTTCTTTGAGAAGTCCGCAAGTTTAACTTGCACCATTTTGCATGTATTAAAAATATCATTGTGACAGACTCCTATTTCGTAGTAATATAGCTTTCCTGCTTTGCTACTTTGATATGTCACAATTAAAGCATATAACATATTTATACCGTTCCAATAGGAAGAATTAATTCGTTTATAAAATTTTCATAACAGAATACATTGTTAAGTCTACAAATGCTTTTTCCAAAATTTAATAATGCAATACAGCCGAACGCACAAATTATTATTATTATTACTTTTCAGACAGAAGAATTTCATGATTAACTATTCTTAATTTAAAAGTAATATGTGTACAAAGTTCCTAATAAGTACACAAGTTACTTAAATTGCAAACAGGCCTACCTTTATGCATCCAGTTCGTTTATGAAAAAATGCATACAAGGAGGCTAAATTTATTAAATATTTTACTTGAATTTGTTTTTGAGATAATAGTTTGTTTTGAAAATCTTTAACTTTTATTTCACTGTAGAATAAAACTTATAAAATATTTTTCTAAGATTATCTAAGAAAACATACATAATTATATAAATATATCAAAACATTTTTCTGCGGTTTATTACTTTCAAAGGGAGCAATCGATTTCCTTAAGTGCACCTGTGGTCAAAAAGCAACAGATGCTTTTATAGATAAACAATATTCTCACACATTTATGGAACGGTAAATTTATGATACTTCATTTTTATTTATTTTTTAGATTTAATTTTTATATTTTTCCATTTAGCAACTGACAAAAGTGAATAATTGTGATTTTCATGCAAGAGCATATCATTGTGATCGCTGATTTGATAAAACTAGAAATACAAATTTTTTTCCTTTGTTTTCGGAAAACTAATATAATATTTCAATTTGAAATTTATAATAAATTTAATTTCATTAATTTTACATTTCACAATAAATATTTTTTTTAATACCAAGAAAATGTTTATTTGGGGGGACACTTTTATGTTCCGTTCTCGTAGTTCCACCTGTATTTTTTATTATTGTTTTATTTATTACTGCAGTTAAAATATGAGTCTAACCTCAAATTGCTGCTTTGGCCAAAAATTTCATTTTATTATTATTATTTTAAATTAAAATTCAATTTTTTAGTATTCCAAAAATATCTTCCTTTTGATTCAGCGATGTTTAGAAGCAAAGTTATATCCCAAAGATTAACAGGAAATGGATTTTCTGAAACCGGAAGTGACCTTTTAAAGAGCCACAGAAAAGTAAACAATACATTTTAATACACAAATATATAATAGATATTAAATACACAAATGTATAAACACCTATAAATATGGGAAATTTTTAAGGTTGTAAACGTTATAGACAATTTTTTTGTGGTATATTAAAATCAAAATTTGTGTTTTCTGAAAAACGTTTTAGATTGTGGTATGTTTAAGGAAAAAAAAATTGGAAGATAATGAAATAAAAATATGTCGTAAGGCTTTGTTCAACCACAGATAAATTATGAAGAAAATACTGCTTTATGATTAAACATGTTAATTAAAAAGATATTTTATTGAAAGGTATACATTTCAAAAAATATCATTTCATATATATAAAATTTTGTTTATGTTAATGAATTTAGGAAGGTCTTAAAATCTTTTGCTTCATTATACAAGTACGCGATTTGCTAATATGTTATTGAAATAAAAGTGTTATATATAGTATAGATTTCCTTATAAAAAGTTTTGCATAAACTCAATTCTTTAGAAAAAATTAACTAAATGTTCCCTAAATTTGAAATTTTAATTAATACTCCATAAAAAATTGTACGAATTAACATTTTATTCCCAGTTTCATCTAAACACACACATGTTTGATAAAAATTTCATATTTTTCAAAATAAGTCCTGAAAAAATAGGCATTTACATTAAATGAAATTTTCTTCTAATAAGTTAAAATAACAGATAAACACATTTGTTCACACTGCAAACATATTAAATGCTACGTACTATTTTGAAAATGGTGCTGCAATCCATAAAGCAGTGGCATTTAATGTTACTTTTCTGTGAACTCCCAAGGGTAGATGAAAAGTTTCAACTGATTGATCGTGAGGATCAATCTTTACGACTCATAAATCACTCTACAAACTTGCCTTGAATATATCAAGTCGAATTTAGTTTTACGCGGAGAATTTCGGCACATTGTATTAATAAAAAAGTTAATAAAATGTTTTTTTAAACTATTTTACTTTTCACTCATTATTTCAACCAAGATTATTTTTAAAAATTTGCAATATTTATTGTCTTGGATAAAGGTTTTATATTTGTAAAAGTGTAACATGAAAAGGAGGTTGGATTATATCATTTCTGGCAGTTGCAATCTCCACGGTAGATGAAAATTTTATGCTAATTGTCGTGAGGATATGTGTTTATACTCAAATAAAACTTGAAACAAACTCCATTTGAATATACAAGATATATTTTTTACTACAATCTTCCGGTTCTTTAGATTAAGAAAGCGTGTACAGATTTCCTTAATAACAAATGAATTTTTGACGTTTTGTTTCATTTCAATAAAGAGTATTTGAGAAAATTAAATCGCATTTCAATTCATATAGCGTTTCATTACAATTCAACAATAAATTTAACTTGTAATGCAGAAAGTTTAATTTTCGATTATTTTTTATTTGTTTCAAAAGTAAATACAAAACTTTAAGCTCATTATAAAACATTAATAAGCTATCATAATAATGTATCTTATTATGTATTCATTTTAACAATAATTTACTATGCTTATGACAGTTAAACGTAATAAAAGTTATAGATCAGGAATAAAATTTTTATTCTGAAACAATTAGGCATTTTAATATTATTAGATAAGGTTAGTTGAACATAAAAAGCATTTTTCTACTTTACATTAAGTTTCATTCTCTACTCCATTCGACTGTTGATGTATTTTTTCACAACCACGTATCTGCATGAATGATGTATGTCAAGAAAGGGCATGCCTTCCACGATAGTTTCTTTAAATAGACTTGACTCGTACTTAAGCATACAATTAAAAGAAGAAAAATTGATGAATGTCTAAGTCTATGGGTACAACATTCATTCAAATTCAAAACCTCATTTTGTTAGTTTTAATAGAAAGACCTCTCAACCGTCGAAGCGGTTCCGTTTAAGTTTAAAATTTATTTTATTGGATATATATATACCTATCTCTTGTCCAAACATTTGAAAAGACATTACATCTATAATTATTCAAACGGAGCTTGGTGCAATATAAAATTAAATGTAAAATAGTGACATTAAACGCACCAATTATTCTACATTAGAAGCATACCGGTTTCGGTAGCATCTAGCTTACTGCACTGAGGACGGTAAGCTATATGCTACCAAAAACAGTCTGGTTCGCATTTAAAATAATTGTGTTTTTTTAACGTTCCTAATTTACTTTCTACATTATTTGCATTTTCCAAATGTTAAATGACAATTTCAATTTTTGTTTCAAAGTATGTCACATATTACCTTGTATTTGATTATCTTTCTGATATCATTAGATACTATTTGCTAATAGTACCATGAAATTAAAAAAAAAATCGAAAATATTTAATTTAAATCGAATCCTAAAAATCTTAGCTGAATAATTTAGAATAAAAATTTTTCAACACTTTTTATAGGGAAACTAAAGATCGCAAATACTCAGATGTTATTATAACGAAAAGAAATCTCGAACTGTAGCGTTCATCAAATTTGTTTTTCAAACAAAATTGAAGACAAAAATTGTAGAATAAGTTTTATTTTTTCCCCATGCCTTTTAAAGAAGTTGTTTGGAATTAAAAATAATGACGAAAGATATTAAGTTTCTAAGTTTTTTCAACTAGATTCAAAAACATTTAAAGAAATCTTTATGGACCATTAGTAGTAATAGATTTTTTGCAGATAAATTGTAAAATTTAATCTTAAAAACAATTATTTAAATATCATAGATTGCATATAAAGATTACTTTCTACTGTGATCAACAGCAGCAGTTTATTTTCTCCTTTTTATTATTTACATGTGCATTCAAATAATCAGTGATTTATTCATCATTAATATAATAATAGCATACAGATGTGTCGCAAAGGGTAATTATAGTGGGGAAAGCCTCCCTCTCTAATGCATGTGAATTTGAGAAGTTTGAAATAAGAGTTGGGAAATTTTAAATTTTTTAAACTCTTTTTTTAATAATCGCTAAAAATAAGTATTATATATTGTTTTTCTGATTACCTTTCTGAGTATTGAAAGAGTAAACGATTTAAATTACATATAAGAAAAATACAAAAACCACCAAAATTTAATTTGTCATTGAATTTCTGTGTGCCACACGATATCATACATCCACCACACCTGAATTTCCATACTGTGTCCATCAACAGTAGCTTTAAAACTCCAAACACTTTGTCCTTTTTAAAAAATCTTATAATACCATGTGAGTAGTTTAATATGAAGTACGATATGATTCATACGCAATAGAAGAAAAAACTTTCATTAAATGAATCAATACAAATATTTTCTGTTTTTAGTTTCAGCATTTTTTTGGAAAGGCATTTTTATGTACTATAAGTATCATCACTACGGACAGTCTTTGTGCACATTACTGGTGAAAAAAATGCCAACTGATAAGTCTATCCAGTTGGTTTGCCAACTAGTGCAATCTGCATTGTGCACGATGTTCTAGTATGAAAATGTCATTGCACGGAGTTCCAGGAAATCAAATCTTCCCTATTAGTTGCTTTGTATGATCTAGAGGAATGTGTGTTTGAATTCATCGGCAGCCAGTATCATGGTATACCACTATAGCAAATTTGTAGCATACCATAGAGAATATGCATGCCTATGTGGACGGAAGTTAGCAAGGGTTAGTTGTATGATTGTTAACGACCCGATGAACTGCATTTCTAGTGGTTTGGTGGCCTGAATAGCTCAGCGTATGAACCACATTAATTAACTATTATATATTTGTAGATTCCATATGATTGCTTGACAGCCTTTGTATATGTATTTCACATACATTCCTTTGGTGAATTTAATAGGACAACAGATACAGATATTCCTTCACTGTCTGGCAATTTATTAATCATGAATTCGTATAATACAGATAATTATAGATAATGCATATTTTTTTATAAATTCCGAAATACTGAATCTATGCAAAACAGGAAGTATCAAACGCAAAGAACATGCAAAAACGCCAAAATTCCAATTATGTCCAAAACAGTGATCCTATGTTTAACTATATGATTTAGAGAAACTAATATTGTCCTTATCTTGAATAAATATACAGCTATTAAATTTATCTAAAGAAACATCCCAAACTTCTGCTGATACTTTATTGGAAACACTTAACAAATATGAGTGTGATTTAAGAAATATAGATTTTAAAAATTTATGTTCGTCGATAAAGTGCAATTCTTTTATTATTCATTATCGTCAAAAAGCAAAACAAGCAAAAATTGTTACAGCAATAACTTTAGAAAATGTATGGATATTAGAATCTTGTTTGGATGGTGCGCTATTCTCTTGCTGTATATTTAAAGAAAACGTTGATAAAAAAAATATGTAGTTACTACATTTTTTAGAAGCATACGAATTTTTAGTTGTTATTGAAATGTTTTTATTGCTTTAAGGAATAAAGATGAAATGTTGATTTTATCTTTATGAAAGTTAACCTACAAAATAAAGCCTTATTAATCATTCTAACTGTACAATTCCATATCCCTTCAAATACTGCAAAATTTGTTTTCTTAAGGGAAGACATGACTAGTACGTTGCGTACACTCATATTAATTTTACGCTAACAATCTACATTCAATTATTATATGTAACTTAATTTCATTCAAATGTTTCTTTATTTATACTATAATTCCTGTATTTAATAAAACTGTGCAGGTATTAGTTGGATGTGTCTAAGTTTCTTAGCTTCCACAAAATTGTGCTTTTCAGTTAAAACCCCCATAAAATCCTTAAGTGTTAAAGCGATATCAGTTAAAAAATGGACGTAGATTATGACGCATCCGTGTGTGACAGACATAAAAAAAAACATAATAATTGGTTTCAGAAAAAAATTCGAAAAATCGAAAATTTCTAAAAAAAATACCATTATTCTAAAATAAAAAGTTTTAGTTTCATAAAAAAACAACCTGCTGTAAATCTTGAGCATAATACTCTGAATACAAGCTGCAATTTCCATGAAAAATCGGTCGGGTTTTTCCCTGTAAACGGTTCATTAATAATGCATATTTTCCATAGCATTCTATTTCTGTTTACTTGAACAAAGTGACTTAATATCCATAGTGACCGATTTGTATACTTTTGCGGGAGATATCTGAGTAGCTTGATTCGCGATTTTAACGACATATACAGTTGGCAAAAAAATTATTTGTACACTCTAAAATGTTTAATTTTTAACTAAATAAAAACAGATATTTTGTCAAAAATAATTTTAATACAGTCTGTTTACCGTGCGTTTTAAATTATACAACAGAAAATTTCGATAAATATGTAAAATAATTTTTTAATAGGAAAAGTTTAAAAATTTCTTGCAAAAAAGTATTTGTACATTTCTCCATCCTCATATGTACTGTGTTTTATAATGTTTATGGTTCAAAGGACTACTTATACAGAAGCTGTTAATTTTTAACTTCATATTATATTTGTCTGACATGTAATCTAATTTGCTCTTGAAGTAATTGAGAATAGAACCTAAAACTAGAGAGGACTTCTAGATATATGAAATCCTATTATTGAGCATAATAAAAATTGAATCTCGCAACAAGAATTTGTAAAAGCTATTAAATTACAATTTACAACGATTGGATGCATAGTGAGAAGCTATGAATAAATTAGGTGCATCGAAATTCATAGTTGAAAAAAAGGACTTCTCAGCAATATAACAATGAGAGAAAAAGGGCATATTGTTAAAAAAAACTTTAAAAAATCATATGTGTTCGGTTCAAAAATTTGCTGGAGACCTTGCGACATCATCTCGCATTAGAGTAATACCTCAAACAATAAGAAATATTCTTCTCAATGCAGATTTAAAAGGAAGAACTTCAAGGAAAAATCCATTCATCAGCGAAACATATAGGTGAAAATGTATAGTATTCGCTTTCGGATGCAGAAGTAAATCATTGGATTTCTGGAAAACAATATTTTTTTCTGATGAGAGAAAAATCGGAATTTTCTTACCACCAAGCATTCGAAAAAATTGGCGTAAAAATAAAACTGTTCTAAATCCAAAACGTATACTTCAAACTATCAAGCATGGTGGGGGGAACATTATGGTTTTAGGGTGTATAGCTTCTAATGGAGCAGGGCATTTAAAATTTATTGACAATGGAAGGACAAGTTTAACATACATTGATGTGTCGCGGCATAATTTATTAAACCGTGCTAAGAAATTATGCGTAGAGGAAGCTTTTCATTTTCTGCAGGATAACGACCAAAGCATACTGCTGTGATCACCAGCACTTAGTTACTACAATACTCGAAGACGACTGGTAACTCCTCTAAAATCTCTAGACTTGAATCCAATAGAAAATTTGTGGATGCTATTGGATGCAAAAATCCGAAAAAAAATGTATTAGTAAAAAATAGTTTTAAAGAAGCTCTTATTGTGTCATGAAATAACACTAACCAGACCGCTACAAAAAAGTTGGTGGAATCTACGTCACACCATCTAGAAGTAGTCTTAAACGCTAAATGAATTCACACAAAATATTAATTTGTATCATTTTACTAAATTTTTAATAATTATATTATATTAATATAGTGTACATATACTTTTTTGCATTATATTTTTGTAAATTTGTCTATTATTATGTAAAAAATCGATTCGTTTAATTTTGTTTTTGGTTCTATAATATTATAATGCATTAAATTAATGTATTATAGTATGTTTTGTTTAAATCTTTTGTATAATTTCATTATAATTTTAAAAAATGAAGTGTACAAATACTTTTTTTTGCCAACTGTATAATCACATTCGTTATTTTCTTAGTATAATTAGAAGCTGTTTATTTAAACTTTATATTACCTGTCGAAAAATACAAAATAACACGTAATATAACTATGAAAATGCAAATAAAAATAATATTGTTGCATAAAAAATTAAACTATTTATACTATAAGTTATAATTAATATTTATTAATTATTATTTATTATTAGATGTTTTAAATTGCATTAAAAGGTTTCATTGGCATGAATTTTCTGAAAATATTTTACATAATTTAATCAAAATTTTCAATAATTTTCAGTATATTATTGCTTCAATTTAAAGAAATATCGAGTAACAAAAAAAAAAAAAAAAAGATTACAGTGATTTTAAAAAATAGGTTTAAAGCATAAATAAATAAGGTGTTAGATATAGTTTAAGAATTTTAAAAGGGACAATTTAAATATTGGACAAGAGTACATTCCTTGTTTAAATATTGCACAGGAGTACATTCTTTGTTTAAAAAAAATGAACTTAAATTCGCTAAGCATTTTCCCCCCAAAATTAATTGAATCTGCGTTACACAGTTGCACGATAAAAAATAAGCACATGTTATATTTTGCAATTGAGTTTTTAAGTAAAGGAATAATTATTTTCCTTATCTAAAACGTTATCGCATATTTTTACAAAGTTTATAAGGCAAAAGCAAAATATTAGAAGGTGAAACGTACTTGGCCATTTCATATAAATAAATGCATAATTACCTTACTTATCTTAAAAAAGGAGATAAAAATATTTTTACTAAGATAGAATTTCAGAATTTTATATTATTCAAAACAGCCTATGACAATATATATTACAATATATGTTCTTGTTGTGTACATTGAATTCTATAATAATCACAAAGAACATAGGATAGACCTTCGTAATGAGGAAAAATTATTAATAAGGAGAGATCATTTAAAATTAACTCCAGCTGAGTTTTAAGGCATAAAAAGCATATTCAAAACATTTTGTAAAATTTACAATAAATGATATTACACATGGTCAAATATGTACTATGGGATTGTGCTACATTGAATATGCTATACTTGAAGAATTCTGTAATGCAAAAAGTATTTCCTCTTGAAAATAATTTTCGCTCATCAGTTAAATGTATCTATGCGTTAAAATTATCAACGTTTATGAAATGTAACTTAAAATTATTACAGACAATTGTAAACAATATATCTCAGGAAAGTAATTTAATTTTTTTTTTTTTAATTTTTACAATTTTACAATTCAGTAATATAAAAAACAACATTGCGTAATGAATTTTTCTTATTAATACCAAAGATTATACTTTAATTTTATTCAAGTTAAAGGTGTCTATTCTAGATAAAAGCAAATAACTATTCCCATTCGGCTATAGATACCTAATGAACCATTTATAGTGTGTGTGTTAGAAAGAATAAGAAAAGAAGATTTCCTTACTTAAGAAACAATCCTGAAATCGATTTTTAATATTATTTCGCCATGCAAGTTGACAGATTCCATTGGGAAAAGATTTTCTTTAGTGTGAATAATACTTTGATAATTCTTAAAAATCGCATAAGAAATATGTATGTGAAAATAATTTTTCGTTCATCTGTTAAATATATCTATGCGTTAAAATTATCAACATTTATGAAATGTAATTTTAACTTATTCCAGACAACTATAAACAATATATCTAAGGAAATTAATTTACATTTTTTTTTTTTTTTTTACAATTTTACAATTCAGTAATACGAAAAAACAACAACATTGCGTAATGAATTTTTTTTATTAATACCAAAGATTATACTTTAATTTTCTTGAAGTTAAAGGTGTCTATTCTAGATAAAAGCAAATAACTATTCCCATTCGGCTACCGATACCTAATGAACCATTTATAGTGTGGTTTTAGAAAGAATAAGAAAAGAAGATTTCCTTACTTAAGAAACTACCCTGAAATCGATTCATATTATTCCTCCATGTAAGTTACCAGATTCCACTGGGGAAAGATTTTCTTTAGTGTGAATAATACTTTGATAATTCTTAAAAATCGCATAAGAAATATGTATGTGAAAATAATTTTTCGTTCATTTGTTAAATATATCTATGCGTTAAAATTATCAACGTTTATGAAATGTAATTTTAACTTATTCCAGACAACTATAAACAATATATCTGAGGAAATTAATTTACTTTTTTTTTTTTTTTTTTTTTTTTTTTTTTTTTTTTTTTTTTTTACAATTTTACAATTCAGTAATACAAAAAACAAAAAAACATTGCGTAATGAATTTTTCTTATTAATACCAAAGATTATACTTTAATTTTCTTCAAGTTAAAGGTGTCTATTCTAGATAAAAGCAAATAACTACTCCCATTCGGCTACCGATACCTAATGAACCGTTTATAGTGTGCGTCTTAGAAAGAATAAGAAAAGATTTCCTTACTTAAGAAACTACCCTGAAATCGATTCATATTATTCCTCCATGTAAGTTACCAGATTCCATTGGGGAAAGATTTTCTTTAGTGTGAATAATACTTTGATAATTCTTAAAAATCGCATAAGAAATATGTCTGTGAAAATAAATTTTCGTTCATCTGTTAAATATATCTATGCGTTAAAATTATCAACGTTTATGAAATGTAATTTTAACTTGTTCCAGACAACTATAAACAATATATCTGAGGAAATTACTTTACATTTTATTTTTTAATTTTTACAATTTCACAATTCAGTAATACAAAAAATCAACATTGCGTAATGAATTTTTCTTACTAATACCAAAGATTATACTTTAATTTTCTTCAAATTAATTGTGTCTCTTCTAGATAAAATCAAACAAATATTCCAATTCGGCTACCGATACCGAATGAACCATTTATAGTGTGTGTTTCAGAAAGAATAAGAAAAGAAGATTTCCTTACTTAAGAAACTACCCTGAAATCGATTTATATTATCCCTCCATGTAAGTTGCCAGATTCCATTGGGAAAAGATTTTCTTTAGTGTGAATAAATACTTTGATAATTCTTAAAAATCGTATAAGAAATATGTATATGAAAATAAAATTTCATTCATCTGTTAAATGCATCTATGAGTTAAAATTATCAATGTTTATGAAATATAATTTTAAATTGTTACAGACAACTATAAACAATGTATCTCAAGAAATTAATATATTTTTTTTTCAATTTTTACAATTTTACAATTAGGTAATACAAAAAACAAGATTGCGTAATGAATTTTTCGTATTAATACCAAAATATGTACTTTAACTTTCTTCAAGTTAAAGGTGTCTATACTAGATAAAAACAAATAGCAAACTGTTCCAGACAATAATAAACAATATATCTCAGTAAATTTACTTTTTTTTTCAATATTTACAATTTTCAAATTCAATAATACAAAAAACAAGATTACGTAATAATTTTTTCTTATTAATACCAAAGATTATACTTTAATTTTCTTGAAGTTAAAGGTGTCTGTACTAGTTCAAAGCAAATAACTATTCCCATTGGGCTACCGATATCTAATGAACCATTTATAGTGTGTGTGTTAGAAAGAATAAGAAAAGAAAATTCCCTTACTTAAGAAACTGCCCTGAAATCGATTAATATTATTCCTCCCTGCAAGTTACCAGATTCCGCTGGAAAAAAGATTTTCTTTAGTGTGAATAATACTTTAATACTTCTTAAAAATTACATAAGAAATAGGTACGTTTAAATACCGTTTATCACCTCGCCAAAATGTTTAAAATGTTAGAATTTTCGATGAAATTCTGTAAGGTTCTTTATATTTTATAATTTGACCTGGCTGCATGTTAACAAATGGTAAAAAATGAATTACTGTATTGAAACATCATTTTTTCTGAAATTAATTAAATAATTTTAATACGATGAAACTTATGTTGCAAATAAAATTTTCATTAAGTTAAGTAAACTAGTGATAGCCACTGTAAACCAGTTCTCAAAATTTTCTATAATGAACAAAAAAGTTTATACATAATGACTTTAAGAGCTATATTTAAAAGCTAAATTACTATCGGGTACTAAATTACTATTGTGATCTAATCTTGATTATCTTACTTTTGACCTAAAAAGCAAGACATAAAATTTCGCAAAAGATAGATTATTACAAATAGTACCTAAAATGAAAAAAAAAATGCCCATGACTAAACTATTTATTTTTTATGTCAGATTAATCTGTTAATAAATAACTTTTTTCAAATATTGCTACCATGTACTCTAAAGCTTCTCTTGAAGTGAAAATAAATTGACTTGTGCAAGAATTTTTCAAAGTGATATGGGTAATGCTATGTACTCTTGCAGAAAATTTGAATAGCTTATGTCAATTTTTATCATTCTGATATTTCAAAAGCGTCATAATTAACATTCATTCATGTTAGTTTTTATAAATCCAAATATCAGTAAAAACGGTTTTCTATAGATGTTTATATTTAATGAAAATTAATAATATTTTTTTAAATATCATTAATTAAAATATGTACATTTAATTAATATACAAATGGCAAATATAAGAAAATAAGATAAAATATTAAATACCGGCATTTCTTATAATGAAAGTGATACAAAAAAGCCAAGATATAAGAAAAACTCTCATTATCAAAAACTGTTCAGATAATCATTTAGTATGATGAAAATATATTATCATTTTTAATACTGTATGTATATTTCAGAAATTGCTCTTTAAACTACTCTTATATATTAAATTAAAAACAAATCTCATCATATAACAAATTTATTAAAAATGTGCATATAACACTATCCATTATACTAAAAAGGAGCAGTAATAGCTTATTTAAGTATTTCCTCTTTCTTAAGACAAGCGTAGCATAATCTTAACATGCATTTTTTTCCCTGTCAGTTGTTTTAGCACTAAAAAATAAAGTCACTGTGTTACAGAAATTTAAAGTGTTAGTACCTTTAAAATATGCACTATTTATAGTGACGACAAGGAAAGTAGAAAAAATGAAAGAAAATGTATTGAGCTAAGCAACAATTAATCATTTTAGCTTATTTTAACGCTACTTTAATCAACAAAACCTGTTTTAAAATATCTCGATCTTATAAAATTTCCCCTCAAAATATGCCATTATCAATTGGCGGATGAAAAAAAGAATGCTATTCAACGTTAAATAAAAAACAACATGCATTAAAAGTTTCCCGTTTAAAAACATTTTTCTTCTGCGCTCTAAACCTTAACATTGTAAAAATGAATTCAAAATCTTTTTTTTTTCTCAAAGATTAGATTTTGGCATTCTATAGAAAAATCGATAAAAAACATATCGATTCGTCTCTTTGAAAAGGATAAATGTGTAGATACAAGAAATTCCAATCCTTAACTAAACGAAAAATATTACAGAAAATATGAATTTCGATTGCAAGGCAGCTAGAAGGAAAAATAACATTCCCTTCTGATAAAAAAATATTTCAAATGCTCCAAGAATTCTGAGATTTGCGAGGCCAAGATATAAATAATGTCACAATATTTGTTGAAAGTGAAGTACTTTTGGTCAAATAAATAACACAAAAAACTGAATAAAATCTTGTTGATAGCGGAGTAAATATAGTGTAGGGAGAGAAAACTAAATTTCAGTTGCTATAAATTTCGTGTATGTAGACCTATATTTAGGATATCGTGATAAAAGATTTATAGCGTTATAAATGTGAGGATGTGTTACTGATAACTACTTGGGTAATAAAGTTAAATTTATTGAGTAAAAAAACTAATAGAAAATTTGTGTGGTCTTAAACAGAGTATTAATATTTTCTCCGTGAAAATAGGTTTGGAATTATAGTTTTCTTACTATTAATTGTTATAAAACATGTATATTTTTTTCCTTACATTTAGACTGAAATCTATTTCAAGTTAATTTCCAAAGTTTGAGGCTATGCAAATATATGTACTGTATTTTTTTTTTTTTTATAATTATAATATATAGTTCCATACTTTAATTTTGTTTAAGTTTTTAACATATTCCAATCATTTAAAAATATTTATGAATTAGACTTAATGAATTAGAAGAATTATGAATTAGAATAGTTAATTAGCTTATGTATTCGATTAAAATCTATTCCAAGTTAACTTCCAAACCTTGAGGTTATCCAAATATATGTACTGAATTTTTTTATATATAATTATAATACATAGCTTCATACTTTAATTTTGTATAAGTTTTTAACATATTCCAATACATTTAAAAATATTTATGAATCAGGTTTTTTTTATCTGCTTCCTTATTTCGCAAAATTCCGTTCTATTGTTTTGACGTCTCTTAAATAACTCAATGCCAAAAACGCTCCGTACAGCACTAAATTCTTAACTTATGTTTCTTCATCTTTAAATAAATAAAATTCTGCTATTAGATAACACGAAGAAAATTAATTTTAAGTACATTTGTCCAGAGCATTTTATCCAGATGGACATATGTGCTCTAACTCTCGTAGGAGTAATATATTAAGACATAGTGTAGTAAGAAATTTAGAAGTATTATTATATTATGACATAATACATTAGGACTGCCATGTAACTTTTACATTTTATTGAATTTTATTATAGATTGATCAGCATTATAAATGTATCAGCATTATAAATGTAATTCATAACATTTGCTGATTTATATACATGCAAAAACAAAAAAATGCCGTTAGCTCTATTTTTCTATATAGATATAAGAGTTTGTTCTGACTTACACGTAAACAACGCAGAACTGAAACTACTGAAACTCGAAGCATTAAAATGAAGGCGAGTGGAGGATGCTTTATATGACATAAGCGCGGATTAAAAAACTTTTTTTTTAATTTCCCTCAAGGAGATAAAAGAGTCGTTCAAAATTTTTGAACATGTGGCGTGTCTCATCAGCCATTTTAGGTAGGCGCGTGAAGTTCCAGAAAATGAATCTGATAGAAAATAATTATGCACGTACTTCAAAAATTTTTAAAATCTCCAACACCTCCTAAATGATTTACGGGTGGATTAAAATTTGCAAAACCTTAGGCATATCTTAGCAATTGTTTTAAGTAGGTGAGTAAAACTCCAAAAAAAAAAAAAAAATCTGCAAAAACAAAATAATTAAACATGTATTTAAGATATATTTGAAATCTGCACGGATTTCAAATAGGATTAAAGGATTATAGGTAATAAAGATTAAATACTTTAGGTCATTTGGACAAATCTCATCAGTTTTTTTAGCTAGGGGAGTAAAACTCCACAAAAATTTCAAATATACTAATGAATAAATAAATAAATAAACACGTGTTTCAACAATTTTAGAAATTCTCCATTTAAGGAGGATAAAGGTAGGGTGGTCGAAAATTTTAGAGCTTGTGGCTCTACCTCAGCAGCCGTTTTAAATGGGGGCGAAATATTCAGGCTAACAATTTCATAAAAAAGTAATTAATCATGTATTTCAGCATTTTTTGACATCTTACCCTATGTAAGTTGAAGGAGGAGATAGCCATATTCTAGCAGCAGTATTACGCAAGAATGTAAAACTCAGGGTAACAATATGTTTAAAAATAGTTAAATATGATTTTCAGAGATTTTAGAAATTCCTCCGCTTAAACGATTTAATAGAACGGAGAAAAATTTTAGGACATTTCGCCATATCTCGGCTGTAGTCTAATTTAAAACACACAAAATTCAAGATGACACACATCTAAAAAAATAGTTAGACATGGGTACTTCAGTGATTTTAGAGCTATTTTGTCAATCATGTAGTTAGCATCGACTTTGAACTAGATGAGGATGTTGATTAGATATTAAGAAAAAGTTTATTATTATTATTATTATTTCATAGTTGCCAGATATACTTCGCCACATTCAAGATTTGTATAGAGATTCCAAATTATGTAGTGGACATAGGCTTGTATATTATATATAAGAAAAGTATATTGTTACGAATTTTGCAAATAGTTAGTGTTTGTACTGTAAAATAACGTAAATGACTCAAGCAAACTTGCTTAACAAACGCGTTGTTCACTCAATGACTGACTGGTAAATAATAACCACAACAGCTCGTATCGCTCTCCTAATATATAGTCTCGCCGCATGCGGTGGAAATTTCTACAAACTTCTAGAAAAAACTGGAAAACCACGGAACAACATTCAATGTATCAGTAGACCTAGGGGGAGGTTACCATAAATAGGGAAGGGTTACCATCGCCAACAATCGCCAAGTTTGTCGCCAACTTGGCGATATATCGCCAATATTTCGCAAAGCTGCCATAGACATTCACTGAAAATAATAGACAAGTTTTCTTGATAACAGAGACAATGTAACAAAAACTAATATTAGTAAAGAAATGGAGCTTAATAAGATTATTTACATTATTTTACAGTACAAACACTATTTACAAAATTCGTTACACTACCCCCTCCTCAAAGACTGCACGTCCCGGGCAGTGCAATCCCTGAGTTAGAGGAAAACACTTAAAATAAATAAACAAATAAATAAATAAATAAATAATAACAATAATAATAAAATTTACATAAATAAGAACTAATTACTATTTACATATTTACAAAAAGTGACTTTCATGACCATGGTCTGAAATTCCAGTTTTGAATTTTTAATCACTTTGGCCAAAATAAGGGGCTAGCCGGTTATAATGTACGACCCTGGGTTTGGTGTGTGGCGATTTTCGTATGCGTACGACGACGTCATTCAGCCTGTTGACGACTGTGTAAGGACCGTCCCAATTTCTTTGTAGTTTTGGCGACAGTCCCTTACGACGTATCGGATTCCACAACCAAACTTTGTCACCTTCGTTGAACTCATGTTCAGTTGCCCTTGTGTCGTACCGTGTCTTCATCTTTTCTGATGCCAGTCCAATTCGGTTCCTCGCTAGACAATGAATCTCCTCAATCCGTGCCTGGAGTTCATCGACATATTCCTCAGGCGATGAAGGAGCATCAGGAGGACGGCAAAACAAAAGATCAGCAGGCAGACGAAGATCACGACCAAAGAGCATTTGAGAAGGGGAGTAACCAGTGACCTCATGAGTGGCACTCCGGTAGGCAAGCAGGAAAAGAGGCAATTTCTTGTCCCAGTCCTGTTGGTCTCTAGACACCAGGAGAGAGAGGCTATTTAGGATGGTACGATTGAACCGCTCCACCATGCCGTCCGATTGAGGATGTAGAGGTGTAGTTCGAGTTTTGTCCATGCCGAGTAGTCCGCACATTTCCTTAAACACAGCCGAATCAAAGTTTCTTCCTTGATCGGAATAGATTTGAAGAGGAACTCCGTATCTGGAAACCCAGTGTTGAACTAGTATGTCTGCTACGGTTACCGCCTCTTGATTAGGAATGGCATAGGCTTCAGGCCACTTAGTGAAGTAGTCCATGACAACGAGGATGTACTTATTGCCATCAGATGTTGTAGGAAGTGGACCCAGGATATCTAGGGCAATTCGTTCGAACGGAGCTCCTACATTATAACGTTGCAATCGTCCACGGGTGCGCCTCTTAGGACCTTTGCGTGCTACACAGGTGTCACAAGCTCGACACCATTTCTCCACGTCACTGCGAACATTATTCCAGTAGAAACGCTCTCGAACCTTTTGCAGGGTCTTCATTACACCAAAATGACCTCCTGTGGGACTACCATGCAGTTCTTGAAGGACCATAGAAATTCTCGACTTAGGGAGTAGTAGTTGCCATCTACATGTCTTTCCATCGTCAGACTCCCATTTTCGGTACAAGATGCCGTTCTTCAAATGTAAGGAATCCCAGAGAGCCCAATAACGTTTAGTCGTAGGATGGTAATGGGCCATGTCTTGCCGGCTGGGCTTCCTGTTGGACTCCTCTTTCAGCTCTAGAATTGGCTTAATTTCAGGATCAGCAAGTTGATCTTTACGCAGGCTCTCGTCACTCCACGGATCTTGCGATGATGTAGACCCAGTTGTAACTTGTCTTACTATAGGACCTTTGACATTAAATTTCTTCTGAACCCGGTCGCAGTATCTACAATTATCTGAGCAGGGTCTTTTTGAGAGAGCATCTGCATTTCCATGTGATGACCTTTTCGATGGCGTATCTCCATATCGTACTCTTGAAGCTTTTGTATCCACCTGGCTATCTGGACTTCTGGGTTCTTAAAATTCAATAGCCAAGTTAGAGAAGCATGATCAGTTCGGATCAGGAATTTTCGACCGTAAAGATAGTGATGAAAATGGTCTATGGCTTTCACTACAGCAAGAAGCTCTTTTCTTGTTATGCAGTAGTTTCGCTCTGCCTTTGATAATCACTTGCTGAAATAGGCGATAACACGCTCCTGGCCGTCGATTTCCTGGGACAGTACAGCGCCAATGCTTTCGTTACTTGCATCCGTATCAAGTATAAACTGTTTATCGATTTGAAGATATGACAGAATTGGAGTGGATGTTAAGGCCTCCTTAAGCTTTTCGAAAGCAACGTCACATTCCTGTGTCCACATAAATTTTTGATTGGCTTCTGTTAATTTATGAAGTGGTCTTGCAATCATTGAGATGCCAAAATTAGTCACCAAAAGTAACGCCAACTTGGCGATATCGCCAATATTTCGCAAAGCTGCCATAGACATTCACTGAAAATAATAGACAAGTTTGCTTGATAACAGAGACAATGTAACAAAAACTAATATTAGTAAAGAAATGGAGCTTAATAAGATTATTTACATTATTTTACAGTACAAACACTAACTATTTACAAAATTCGTAACAATATACACTACATGGCCATTGATGAACGTCCATTTGGGATTTAAGACATTTTGTTAAATATCTAGAAAAATACATGAGAAATTATCCCGAAACTCATAGTGTATAAATATAATAGTACAAGTCATACATTTTCGTGAAGAGTTTTTCCAGAAACTCCATAGAGGACCGTCAACAAATTAAAAAATAATGAATATCTTTTGATTAACCCTTTCAAAACTAATGTAGCAAAAGCTCTCAAACTTTAGATTATAATTAAGTGCCTTATTGTAATGCGTTGTGTTCATTTTTATAGCATGCATACTCGCAGAGAAATTAAGGTTTTTATAAAAATGGTCCCAAATTTTGCGAAGTTTTTTTACTTATAATTTGCAGAGTTCTAAATATAAAGTAATATTGTTTTCTAAAAATATGACAAATAATATTGCACACAATACCCTGTAATCAGAATTAAAAAATAATAAAAAACGCATGACAAATGAGTAGGTTTACTAATTAATTTTTCACTGCGCATGCGTCAACGATATCAAAATTTTATTTGCATATTAAAATTTGGGATCATTTTTATAAAAACCTCCTTTTCTCTAAGAGAATACATGGTATCTTTATAAAAATGAACACAGTTTATTACAATAAGCCACTTAATCATAACATACAGTTTAAGCGCTTTTGCTACATTAGTTTTGACAGGGTTATCCAAAAGCTATTCATTCTTTTTTAATTTATTGACGGTCCTTTATGGAGTTTCGGGTAAAAATATTTACAGAACTGTATGACTTATACTATAATATTTACACACTATGAGTTTCGGGATAATTCCTCGTGTATTTTTCTAGATATTTAACAAAATGTCTAAAATCGCAAGCGGACGGTCATCAATGGCCATGTAGTTTATAGTAGTATATAAGAAAGTATAGTAGTATATAGCAAGGGGCGTAAGCCTGGCAGGAAGTCTGCGAAGATCGACATGAAGGCGAAACTGGTGCGGAGCCGACAGAGCGCCAGAGAGTGCCGGGCACGCAAGAAGATCCGGTACCAGTACCTGGACGAACTGGTCGCAGACAGAGAGAAAGCTGTGCTGCAGCTCAGGAAGGAGCTTGAAGTGTACACGCAGTGGGCTCGCGCTCTGGACGAAGGGTACATCCCGGAAGCTGCCCTGCAGATGATGGAAGAAGAGAAGCGGAAGGAACAGCAGCGCCACCTCACAGACCGGGACATCAACACCCAGTAGCTGTCAGGACACACAGTTATATAGTCAGACAGTCACAATGGGGGGAAGTAAAAAGAGTTGTTTTCCATCTATCAAGGGTATAGAGTAGATTTTTGGGTGGCGTATAGTGACCGCTCGTATGAATACCTTTTTTAGGAGAAAGCATTTAAGTTATGCTGTAAATTCCACGAAGTGTTTGCAATAAGACAGGTCCGCAGAAGTAATGAAAAACACCAGTAATGTCTCTTTCGAAGTTCTTTATTAGGATACGCAGGAGTGAGCGGAGACTTATGCTCCTTAGGGAGTGACCCCTTGGAAACACAACTATGAAGGCTTCATGAGGCAATAGGTCCTTACTGGACAGTAGTTAAAAATCCAAGTGAAGTTACAATCAGTACAGATATTGATTAGCGATTTGGCTTGCGGTTTTCGCCAAAACTCTTTGTATAATTGCCGACCTTGGCGATAATTATGCAGAGAGAGACAGAACACATTGTTAAGTATACAGCCAATTGATAACCTGTAAATTATGGGAGAAGGCACAAAAATATTAATTGATTAAATTCGTCAGAACTGCATCAGCTCTCAACGGACGATGCGAAACCATCTGCTTACATTTACATATTATGCTCTAAATCAAAGAGACGCACCCACGAAATAATTTGCAGGACAAAATGTTTATGAAGAGGAAGGAAATCGTTAGCAACTGTACAAAGATTAGATTTTATTTTAGTTATTGAAATCGCAAAGATAATTTTTAACGGAATTATGAGAAGCGCAGATTGAAAGGAATTGCTTTTCTTTTATTTTATTTCAGTTAGCCGTTACACCAGAAAATTCATGTAAGAGAAAAGAATTAATGAAAGCTTTTCCATGCTTAATAGAAAATTAAACTGTGGGAAAAGGGCGTAACGAATACCTACTTCCTAAATTATAAAGATTAACTAAAATGCAATTTTATAAAAGGATTAAATTGTTGATCCAAAAACTATATATAATGGAATCTCCATTATAAAGGGCACAAAAGATACTTTGCAAAAAAGCGATTTATAATGACTTTTATTTGTTTTTAAAGAGAACACAAAAATAAATATTTATCAATGTCAATTTTAAGCATCAGGCATGTTTACAGACTCAGTGAGGTACCATAAAATGAATTTTTCATTTTTCAAAAGAAGTTTATCTAAAAAATAATTGCTGCTGAAAAATTCAAGAAAATGATTAAGAGAAAAAAAAAGATATTTTTCTAAATGTTCTGCAATAGATTCTGCTTATCATTTTGGTTCATTTTAAAGAAAGCAACGCATTATACAGAACTCTCCATTTTAAATAGATTAAATTAACCAAAACTATTTGGAAGAGTATAAGTCTGTTTTATTATATATATATATATATATTTTTTTGAACACAAAATTAAAATAGAGCATTATATATTTTTTGTGCCCTTAAAAGTATGGATCAAGGAAGAAAAAATCTTTTTTCTAGATTCCTGGAAGCTGTTATCAAAATTTATCCACTGTTATCACTTTCTGATGTATAGTTTATGGGGTTCTTTCGATCTTATGGTTAGAGAACTTCAAACACTTGTCTCTTAGAAAAGTAGAAAATAATTTATTTATAGATCTTCAGAACAACAGAGTCTTCGAAACTCACAAATATTACCAGATATTCAAAAATAACTGCTCAAATCTATCGTACAAGTATAGCTTTAGATCCCAGAGACTCTTTATACAACGTCTCAACACTTAATAACATTCAAAACAACATAAATGAAACTCAAGCAAACTTGCTAACAAACGCCTTGTTCACTCAATGACTGACTGATAAATAATAACCACAACAGCTCGTATCGCTCTCCTTATATAGGCTCGCAGCAGGTGCTGGAAATTTCTAGAACCATCTCGAAAAACTGGAAAACCACGGAACAACATTCAGTGTATCAGCATATCTAAAGGGGGGGTTACCATAAATAGGGAAGGGTTACCATCGCCAACAATCGCCAAGTTAGTCGCCAACTTAGCAATATATCGCCAAATTTGGCGACCAAAATTAGTCGCCAAAAGTGATGCCAACTTGGCGATATCTCTAATATTTCGCAAAGCTGCCATAGACATTCATTGAAAATAATAGACAAGTTTGCTTGATAACAGAGACAATGTAACAAAAACTAATATTAGTAAAGGAATGGAGCTTAATAAGATTATTTACATTATTTTACAGTACAAACACTAACTATTTACAAAATTCGTAACACTACCCCCTCCTCAAAGACTGCACGTCCCGGGCAGTGCAATCCTTGAGTTAGAGGAAAACACTTAAAATAAATAAACAAATAAATAAATAAATAAATAAATAAATAAATAATAAGATTTACATAAATAAGAACTAATTACTATTTATATATTTACAAAAAGTGACTTTCATGACCATGGTCTGAAATTCGAGTTTTGAATTTCTAATCACTTTGGCCAAAATAAGGGGCTAGCCGGTTATAGTGTACGACCTTGTGTTTGGCGTGTGGCGATTTTTGTATGCGTACAACGACGTCATTCAGCCTGTTGACGACTGTGTAAGGACCGTCCCAGTTTCTTTGTAATTTTGGCGACAGTCCCTTACGACGTATCGGATTCCACAACCAAACTTTGTCACCTTCGTTGAACTCATGTCCTGTTGCCTTTGTGTCGTACCGTGTCTTCATCTTTTCCGTTGCCAGTCCGATTCGGTTCCTCGCTAGACGATGAATCTCTTCAATCCGCGCCTGGAGTTCATCGACATATTCCTCAGGCGATGAAGGAGCATCAGGAGGACGGCCAAATAAAAGATCCGCAGGCAGACGAAGATCACGACCAAAGAGCATTTGAGAAGGGGAGTAACCAGTGGCCTCATGAGTGGCACTCCTGTAGGCAAGCAGGAAAAGAGGTAATTTCTTGTCCCAGTCCTGTTGGTCTCTAGACACCACGAGAGAGAGGCTATTTAAGATTGTACGATTGAACCGCTCCACCATGCCTTCCGATTGCGGATGTAGAGGTGTAGTTCGAGTTTTGTCCATGCTGAGTCGTCCACACATTTCCTTAAACACAGCCGAATCAAAGTTTCTTCCTTGATCGGAATGGATCTGAAGAGGAACTCCATATCTGGAAAAACCAGTGTTGAATCAGTATGTCTGCTACGGTTACCGCCTCTTGATTAGGAATGGCGTAGGCTTCAGGCCACTTAATGAAATAGTCCATGACAACAAGGATGTACTTATTGCCATCAGATGTCCTAGGAAGTGGACCCAGGATGTCTAGAGCAATTCGTTCGAAAGGAGCTCCTACGTTATAACGTTGCAATCGTCCACGGGTGCGCCTCTTTGGACCTTTACGTGCTACACAGGTGTCACAAGTTCGACACCACTTCTCCACGTCACTGCGAACATTATTCCAGTAGAAACGCTCTCGAACCTTTTGCAGGGTCTTCATTACACCAAAATGACCTCCTGTGGGACAACCATGCAGTTCTTGAAGGACCATAGAAATTCTCGACTTAGGGAGTAGTAGTTGCCATCTACATGTCTTTCCATCGTCAGACTCCCATTTTCGGTACAAGATACCGCTCCTCAAATGTAGGGAATCCCAGAGAGCCCAATAACGTTTAGTCGTAGGATGGTAATGGGACATGTCTTGCCAGCTGGGCTTCCTGTTGGACTCCTCTTTCAGCTCTAGAATTGGCTTAATTTCAGGATCAGCAAGTTGATCTTTACGCAGGCTAGCGCCACACCACGGATCTTGCGATGATGTAGACCCAGTTGAAACTTGTCTTACTATAGGACCTTTGACATTAAATTTCTTCTCAACCCGGTCGCAGTATCTACAATTCTCTGAGCAGGGTCTTCTTGAGAGAGCATCTGCATTTCCATGTGATGAGCCTTTTCGATGGCGTATCTCCATATCGTACTCTTGAAGCTTTTGTATCCACCTGGCTATCTGGCCTTCAGGGTTCTAAAAATTCAATAGCCAAGTTAGGGAAGCATGATCAGTTCGGATCAGGAATTTTCGACCGTAAAGATAGTGATGAAAATGGTCTATGGCTTTCACTACAGCAAGAAGTTCTTTTCTTGTTACACAGTTGTTTCGCTCAGCCTTTGATAAGCACTTGCTGAAATAGGCGATAACATGCCCCTGGCCGTCGATTTCCTCGGACAGTACAGCGCCAATGCTTTCGTTACTTGCATCCGTATCAAGAATAAACTGTTTATCGATTTGAGGATATGACAGAATTGGAGTGGATGTTAATGCTTCCTTAAGCTTTTCGAAAGCAGCGTCGCATTCCTGTGTCCACATAAATTTTTGATTGGCTTCTGTTAATTTATGAAGTGGTCTTGGAATCATCGAGAAGCCTTTGACGAATTTCCTGTAATAGGTGCATAATCCTAGAAAACTCCGAAGCTGGTGAACATCTGCTGGACGATTCCAATTTTTCACAGCCGATATCTTCCCTGGATCAGTCCTAACACCTTCCGCCGAAATGATGTGTCCAAGGTAGGCGACTTCATTGCGAAACAAATTGCACTTCGAAGGGCTTAACTTCAAATTAGCTTCCTTTAACTTTTGCAGCACCCGCCTGAGGTTGTCCAGATGTTCATCAAAATATTTTCCTATGACAATGATATCATCTAAATAAACAAGACATGCTTCATATGACAGCCCCCGGAGAACCGTTTCCATAAGCCGTTCGAAAGTTGCAGGTGCGTTACATAGACCAAAAGGCATTACCTTGAACTGCCATAATCCTTGTCCCGTTGTAAAGGCAATCTTCTCGCGGTCGTCCGGATGGATCTCTACCTTCCAGTAACCACTCTTCAGATCCAGAGTCGAGAACCAAGTGTTGCCCGCAAGTGTGTCGAGAGTGTCGTCGATCCTTGGTAGAGGGTAACTATCCTTTTCAGTGACGTCATTCAGTCGGCGTTAGTCTACACAAATTCTTGTAGAACCATCCTTCTTTCTTACTAATACAATTGGAGACGCCCATGGACTTGTCGATGGTTCGATGATGTCATTTTCTTCCATATCCTTAATTAAATTTTGCACCTTTTCTTGCTTGGCAAAAGGTAATCGTCTAGGGTGCTGTTTAATAGGAGAGTGATATCCCGTGTCAATTCGGTGTTGTGCCATTTTAGTTCGTCCAAAGTCTTCAGATGTTTGGGAGAATAAACTTTGGAATTCCCTAATTAAATTTTCCGCGGCGTCCATCTGTTTTGGATCTAAGTCTGTATTTTGTAACAAATCCTTGACTAAATTATCTGAAAATTTCTCAGCGTGACTGGAATTTTGACTTATGCACGTCACACGACACACGATGCAATCACCTCTCCTTTCTTGATATTCTTCGTCTTATCACTGATGTTAACAATTCTGACTGGATAGGTCTTTTTCGAGAGGTCTATTACAGAAGAAGCCACCAATACTTCTGCTTGTGTACTATTGTCTTCTGGATAATCTATATGGCCAAATCGGTAATTAGTTTCATTTTTAATTTCAGCTGGAACTAAAAATTCTGTTCTTGGATTTAGATTGATGTCTTCTTTGGCTATTACTGTATGTTTACATTCAATTTCATTATTTAATCCAAAAAGACTGATTTCTTCAAATTTTGAGAGCATTTTGTTATTTTTGAAATCAAGTTTGAAGTCAAACTTCTTCAGAAAATCTAGCCCGATTAAGCAAGGATCTGTTATGTCAGCCACATATGCCGTATGGTAATATTTCGTTCCTCCAAAGTGTATGGTTAAATTGGCCTTTCCATATATGCCAATCTTGTCGCCCGTCACAGTTTGCAGGGTAACGCATGGTGGAGTCCAGATGAGTTTACATTTCAATTTTCGAGCCAAATCTTCTCTTATTATTGTAATATTGGCTCCTGTATCGACAATCATACGGCACTGAATTCCGTTAATAAAGCCTATCACATATAATTCATTATCACCGCCACTCATTTTTGAGATCTGGAGGATCTTCAGGTGGGGCTTTTCATTCTCTGGCAACCTCCGCCCCGCGAGATGGCCAAAATTTAGTTTCCCTGCTGACTGTTTGAATTTATCTCACGTTCGTGGATTTTGGGGCAATTTCTTCGGAGATGTCCTGTATCACCGCATCCCCAGCACGTGAGATTCTGTCTTCTTGAACTTGTTCTTCCGTATTTTAAAGCTTCAAGTTCTTGATTTATTTTCCTAATTTCTTTCAAGACGTCGTTCTCAGTGTCTGAGCTTTTGTTCACCGTTGCCCCTCGGACTGAATAACGATCTCTTCGGCTGGCTGGTGTAGCTGCTTCCAACTTTAAGGCATATAGTAGTGCAGCCTTTAAATCCTGTACATCTGCCATTCGTACCGCCCTCTGCACTTCTGGATCTTTTATTCCGTCTACAAAATATTGCAGTGAGAGCATTTCTCGTACATTTGTTGGATAGTCAATGAATGCTAAATTTGCAAGCCGTTCAATTTCCGAGGCCAACTGTTGAAGGGTTTCACTCGATTTTTGATGGCGGCTCTTCATTTGTATTCTCGTATAATCCTTGAAGAATTTTTCGCCGAATCTCATTTCAAGTGCACAACTTAGAGTCTGAAAATTGAGTTGCGTCATATCGGGCAATGTTTGCAGCACGTCGGCAGCTTCTCCTCTTAAAGATGCTGCCAGTTGACAAGCTTTCACCTCGTCACTCCATTTGTTCGCTTCGGCTACAATGGTGAATTGGGTCTTGTAAACTTGCCAGGAACTCTTTCCGGGAGAAGCAGGCGGATTTCTAAATTCTTCATAATTACCACTGGACGCTAAAAGCTTCTTCTCAAGATCTTGTACTTTTTTATTTAGCTTTTTATCAACTTCAACTATTTTCTTTTCAATATTACTAACTTCATTCTGAATTTTCTCTTCTACTTCCTCTATTTTTCTTTCAATTTTCTCTTCAACATTACTAACTTCATTCTGAATTTTCTCTTCTACCGAATCTATTCTTCTCTCTACCGATGAGAACTTTTCTTCCAAAGTTTTCTTCATTTCTTCTTGGCTTTTATTAACTTCCTCCTTTAATTCTTGCATTCTCTCTTGGCTTCTTTTCATTTCTTCAGTCACATCTTCTTGAACTTTGTCAATTTTATTCGATAACTCTTCTTGGCCTTTGTCAATTTTATTTGTCAACTCTTCCATTCTTTCTTCGTTTTTATCCATTTTATCCGCCAACTTTTCTTGGCCTTTATTCATCTTTTCCGCCAGCTCTTCTTGGCCTTTATTCATCTTTTCCGCCAATCTTCTTGGCCTTTCGTCAATCCTGTCTTTATGCCATTGATAGCATCTAATAGTTCTTTCAGTTGCACGTCCATGCCTTTTGTTTTCGTCATAAGAACCCCACTCCTGACACCAAATGTTACAGCGTTTATGGGGTTCTTTCGATCTTATGGTTAGAGAACTTCAAACTCTTGTCTTTTAGAAAAGTAGAAAATAATTTATTTATAGATCTTCAGAACAACAGAGTCTTCGAAACTCACAAATATTACCAGATATTCAAAAATAACTGCTCAAATCTATCGTACAAGTATAGTTTTAGATCCCAGAGACTCTTTATACAACGTCTCAACACTTAATAACATTCAAAACAACATAAATGAAACTCAAGCAAACTTGCTAACAAACGCCTTGTTCACTCAATGACTGACTGATAAATAATAACCACAACAGCTCGTATCGCTCTCCTTATATAGGCTCGCAGCAGGTGCTGGAAATTTCTAGAACCATCTCGAAAAAACTGGAAAACCACGGAACAACATTCAATGTATCAGCATATCTAAAGGGGGGGGGTTACCATAAATAGGGAAGGGTTACAATCACCAACAATCGCCAAGTTTGTCGCCAACTTGGCGATATATCACCAAATTTGGCGACCAAAATTAGTCGCCAAAAGTGACGCCAACTTGGCGATATCTATAATATTTCGCAAAGCTGCCATAGACATTCACTGAAAATAATAGACAAGTTTGCTTGATAACAGAGACAATGTAACAAAAACTAAAGTAAAGGAATGGAGCTTAATAAGATTATTTACATTATTTTACAGTACAAACACTAACTATTTACAAAATTCGTAACAATATTAAACAATGCATTTTGTTATTTATGTGAAAATATTTGATAGATGATGTGAATGATGTACATAAATGAAGTGGATTACAACAGTTTATTGCAGACGCACAGAGAATGAAGCATTTATAGATCTTTAAATAAACGCAAGAAGTGTGTTTCATCACTTTATAATGGAAAGTGAAAAATCGATTGCAGCACTACATAATGACGCTATGGAATTTAAAATATAATAAATCTAAAAATGTGCATACAGTACACTTTTTTATATAACATAACATAATGTCTGTAGAATATTTATATGCTTTCTGTATAATATTGGGTATATAACTTTATAGTGTTCGTTCATTGCAACGCATCTAAGAATCGGGTAACACTGCTATACTGCTTTCGTTTCATTGATTATTTTTGTGAGTTTGTTATATTATTATTGAATATATTTTGGTAAGTATTCCCAACATGCTGGCTTTGTATTGAAGAAGAACTTCGCCTGTGGATTCGAAATAGCTGTTTTATGAATTTTGCATATTATTCGTGAATTATTAAATGTTGATTTTTTTAGTTTTAATGTTACTCTTATATTTTATTATTAAAGTGAAAATTTTAATATTGAATATAAATGTAAATATCTACATAAAATATAATTTACCTTAAAGTAGTGATAGCATCTATGTGCGTGTCAAAGTCTCGTGCATGGAAAAAGAATAATACATTGGAAGTTTTTTAATCATTAATAACTTGATATAAATTTATGAGTAATGAATTCATAAAGAAGTTTTATCTTACATTTTATGATGAAGAGCATAAAAATCGAGTTGCACTAACACTGTTCATTTTTTTCAATACGTTATTGTACAAGAGATCATTAGTTGCATTGGTTAATAGAAATCAGATTGATTATTGGTTGAAACATGTAACGGCTAACACGAAAAAATGGATTCGGAAAAAAAAATCGTATGAAAAACTACGCTATAGAAAAATATTTATAAAAGAAAATTTAAATGATTTATGTTTATTTAATGCAACTGAACGATAGAATATTCGCCTTTTAAAGATGTGTATGATTATCAGAGAAAATAAAATCACGATATAATATTGTTATCTAAATGTTAAACAATAAATCCATCTTATAAGCGTTTTTAAAGAAAATTAGTTATTTGTAAAACATGAATTAAATAAATCATTAATAGAAATTCAAGTAAGTAAATAATGAGCATACATTTAATTTTCAATGCAAAATTATTTTAATTTATATTGTACAAATACGATAATCGAATTGAGTTTACCGATGAATTTTAAAATTAAAATTAATGTGTTTTGCAGGATAAATGTACCAGAAACCAATTCATTATGTGATGACCTGCATTAAATGGGTAGCGAGCGTTTAAAATATAAAATTTGAACATCGTTTTAGTTATGCGCATCTACCTTTAAATAAATAATGGTTGTTCTATCGATATACGGCAAAAAAATTTTTGTCATTTGA
Organism: Maratus speculifer; assembly: GCA_964019185.1. NCBI lineage: Eukaryota > Metazoa > Arthropoda > Arachnida > Araneae > Salticidae > Maratus > Maratus speculifer. The sequence goes on along the minus strand of OZ025289.1, from coordinate 209,485,405 downwards.
TTCAAGGGGAAAAAATCAAATTTATGTTCTATGGTGAAGTTATACTGAAGAGTTACGCTTAACTCTGAAGTGATTTGTGGTTATTTATAATTAATTATTGTAATTTTATAAATTGCAAATTTTACAAGCTGCTTGTTAAGGTTTGAAAATGTAACTTTAATATTATTTCTGCTACTTTCAATGTTTACTTCTAATGTTTCTTAAATTTCGAAAAAGTAGTTCAAATTTTATACCCGACATTGACTAACTATGCAACTTTTTTCATAAATATAAAAGAATGCGTTACATAAAATTATATGTAAATCGCTTACAATTATCCTGAGTTAGTAAATTGCTAAACGTTGCTAAAAAGACATAAAAGTCGTATAAATAACTTTTTGTGAGAGATTGAGATATAATTCATTGATCAAACGGAGGATATTTGAGCATTTGTATGGAAAATATACATATCCGCATCAATAAAAATGTTGAAAATGTTGCTGTTTGAGCGATGAAACGTGTGGGGATATCGCAGGTATTTACGCATCGAGGACTTTTGAGTACATTTTATCAGATTTCTCTTGAAGAAATATTTCCTTATTTCATGACTAAAATCTTCAGATATAAGAATCAGCACTTTACAAATATGTCCAGTATTAATACAACTCAAATATTCCGAATCCCTTGATGATTACGAACGCTGATGATTTCCAAATATCCGTCTACAATTTAAACTTTATAATAACCTCTAGTATATCAGTCTGAACAAACGTATTCATATGAGTATTTTTAAGTGTATTTTTTTATCAGTTTTCGTAATTTTTATCTTAGTTTGGATAAATAAATATCTTAAAATGTTCTGGTTTATTTTTAGAAAAATAAATCTTGTTCAATCAATTTACAATATTTTAGGAAAGAGTTTCAATAAGAAAATAGTCGTAACAAATAATTTCCTGTTCTGGAAATTGTAGGTCCCGCACGAACCTCGATACACACAATTAATGATTATGACCCTTGATGATTACGAAATATCCAAAAGCAATTTAAACTTTATGATATCCCCTCGTACTTTAATGTGAATAAAGGTAAGCATATTCAAATTTTTAAATGTATTTATTATCACTTTTCGTAATTTTTACCTCAGTTTGGATAAACAAAATATTTTAACCCTTTGAGCTCTGATGGTTGAATTTTGTACCACTTAATTTTAATTCCAAAATCTGACAACGGCACCAGAATATTTTACTAAATTTATCTGAAAAAACATCAATGCAATTTTCATGTATATCGTTAGCCAGTTAATTATTTTGCAAAATAGTGGTGCCAACGTTACATTTAGAATTTTGAGGACATTTATCCAGCAGAGCTCAAAAGGTAAAAATGTTTTGGTTTATTGTTAGAAAAAATGATCATTAACAACATGGTACGTATGGGTAAAGCTAATTTCCAGGTGAGATATCAGTGTTCATTTATAGAAAAATTAATCTACAAAAAGATAAAATTCAAATAATCATACAAAATTTCACAATATTTAAGGAAATATTTGCAATAAGAAAATAGTAGTAACGAATAATTTACTGTTCTGCAAAATCTAAGTGCAGTACGACCCGCCAGTACGAAAACAAAAAGAACAACAACAAATAATTAGACAGAAAAAGAAAAAGTAAGAAAAAGAAATGCATTTATTCATATTCAAAAAACACACTGTTATTACGTTATTCTAATTTAGTTTTGTAATAATTTAGTTTTAATTTTGTTGTTTTTTTACTTTTCATTTTCCTTAAACATGTAAAACTGCGCAATTTACGTAAAATAAAAGATTTTAACATTAAATGTTACAAAATAAAACTCCACTCTTCCGCAAAGATAAACAGAAGTGCCTTTAAATTTACTTTCTAATTTATTTTTATGAATACTTCATACTCTGCATAGATTTATAGCTGCTCTTTCTTCTCTTCAAATAGAGAGCTTACGAGAAATTGTATTTTCGTAATAGATACGCATAACAGAACTAGAATGTAAGACTGGATAAGATTTTAGAAATGTGACAAACAATCCTCATACGTTCCGAGACATCTCGGTGAAAATCATTATTCAAGTTAATTGCTTTAATTCAGCATGAATAGTTAGGAAATATGAATTTGAATGTATGAGAACTGGAGTTTTGAAACATCGTCTAGTTTGTGAACAAAAGTGGCGAGCTAATAACGATCCTTTAAATAAAATCAATCACAATATTTAAGGAAATATTTGCAATAAGAAAATAGTAGTAACGAATAATTTACTGTTCTGCAAATTCTAAGTGCAGTACGACCCGCCAGTACGAAAACAAAAAGAACAACAACAAATAATTAGACAGAAAAAGAAAAAGTAAGAAAAAGAAATGCATTTATTCATATTCAAAAAACACACTGTTATTACGTTATTCTAATTTAGTTTTGTAATAATTTTGTTTTAATTTTGTTGTTTTTTTTACTTTTCATTTTCCTTAAACATGTAAAACTGCGCAATTTACGTAAAATAAAAGATTTTAACATTAAATGTTACAAAATAAAACTCCACTCTTCCGCAAAGATAAACAGAAGTGCCTTTAAATTTACTTTCTAATTTATTTTTATGAATACTTCATACTCTGCATAGATTTATAGCTGCTCTTTCTTCTCTTCAAATAGAGAGCTTACGAGAAATTGTATTTTCGTAATAGATACGCATAACAGAACTGGAATGTAAGACTGGATAAGATTTTAAGATTACGTTCCGAGACATCTCGGTGAAAATCATTATTCAAGGTAATTGCTTTAATTCAGCATGAATAGTTAGGAAATATGAATTTGAATGTATGAGAACTGGAGTTTTGAAACATCGTCTAGTTTGTGAACAAAAGTGGCGAGCTAATAACGATCCTTTAAATAAAATTAATTATTGAATATTAATGTTTACATAAATACGTTATTTTTTGGACAGGAGAGAAGATTTAAAAACATATTATTTCTGATGTCGATTAAAAAAATATATATTTATTAAAAATGACTTTTAGGGTTAAATATTTGTATATGTATTCATATAGTATTGTTTACACTAGAAGGAACAAGTCTGGATTAATATATCAAATGTTCAAATGACACTTGATCGTGTTATAAATAATTTTATAAACATTCGGATCTTAAAGAAATGATTTTTTCACTCTTATGCAAGAATGAATAAGTAAAAAAAATATTAAGATTACATATATTAAATTCTGTAAAACAAAAACAATATGATTCTACTTTTTAAAGGATGTGATCAACATGCAAACTAGAATCATTATTTATCATGAGATGCAATTGAATTATTTCCCTATGATAGTATTTAATAGAATGGAGAAAAAAATATTAATAACTTTTAAATTTTTGACTCGGTGATCATAGTATTTGAAATTTCGCGTACAATATAGTAACCGATATATTTTGTATACCCCTAAATACTGTGCTCTTTTTGTTGTACATAAAGTAATCTGTAGTATGTCTCAGCATTGCATATATATTTTAACTGCATCTCAATTCAAATTGACATACATTCAACTATATGAAATATATATTACCTCTATTCAAATTTAAATTTAAAATAATTAAACTTTTACGTTTTTGCTTGGCAGTTTACTTTTTTTTTTTACTTCAAATTTTCGTTAAACAAATAAAATTGCACAATTTGTCAAAAATTAAGCTGTTTAACATTAACTGTCACAAAATAAATTTTCCACTCTTGCGCAATGATAAATAGAACAGCCTTAAAATTTACTTTCTATTTTATTTTTCTGACGACTTCATATTTTGCGTGAATTTTTAGCTGCTCTTTCTTCTCTTTAAGTAGGGAGCATACGAGAGATTGCATTTTCGTAATAGATACGCATAACAGAACTAGAATGTAACACTGGATAAGATTTTAGAAATGTGACAAACTCTCCTCATACGTTCCGAGACATCACGCCGAAACTCATTATTCAAAATAATTGCTTTACTTCAGCATGAATATCTTGAGAACTTGGATTTGAATATACGTCAACTAGAGTTTTGACACATCTTTTAGTTTGTGAATAGATGTGGTACCATAGCAAGAATCTATTAAATAAAATATAGTATTGAATATTATTGAATATAGTATTGAATATAGTATTGAATAATTTGATTTTCGATCATGATACATATTATTTCTAATTTCGATAAGAAAGCTATTGATAAACAAGGACTCGCTTTCTTAAGTATATATAATTTTAAGCATATAGTGGAGTTTACTCTAGAAAGAAGAAGTCGGCATTAAAATGATTAAAATTCAAATTACACTTAATGGTGTTATAAAAAATTTTACAAATATTTAAAACTTAAAGAAATAGTTGTTACATTCTTATGAATAAATGCATTATTACAAAAATTATTACGACTACACGTATTAAATTCCGTAAAACTGAAGTTATTCTAATTTTAAAAGGACTTAATCCCCATGCAGCCTATAATCATTATCCATCTGTTAGTATGCAGATAGAGCTTGATGCAATGTACTGGAATACAAAATAAGCAACGTCAGGGAGCACTGACAACGATACGCTAAATGCTACCGAAACCGGTCTGCTGTTTATATACAATAGTTGGTGCTTTTTAACGTTGCTGGTTTTTGTATTTCATTATCCATCATGGAATGTCAATGAATATTTTATGGATGATAGTACATTTAATAGAAAGAAGAAAAAATATTAATAACTTTTTAATTTTTAATTCTATATTTGAGCTTTTGCGTAGTGAATAGTAACCGAAATACTTTGCATTCCCTGTAAATACAATGATCTTTTTGTCGTAAAGGAAGTAATTTGTAGTAAAGCACAGCTATGTCTATAAGTTTCAATTGTATCTCAATTGAAATTGAAATGCATTCAATTGTATCAATTGCATATCAACGTAATTCTAATTTAAGTTTATAACAATTTTATTTTAAATTTATTTTTAATTTTCATTTTTCTTCTTATATTTTAAATTTTCTTTTAACAAATAAAATTGCGCAATTTGCTTAAAATGAACCATTTCCACATTAAAAGTTTCAAAATGAAACTCTCTGCTTGCGCAATGATAAACAGAATTGCCTTGAAATTTACTTTCTAAATTATTTTTCTGACGACTTCATATTCTGCATGAATTTATTGCTGTTCTTTCTTCTTTTCAAATGAAGAGCATAGCAGAGATAGCATTTTAGGGAAAGACACGCATAATAGAATTAGAATGTAAGGCTGGATAAGAATTTAAAAATATGACAAACACTCCTCATACGCACCGAAGACATTCCTACGAAACTCAATATTCAACATAATTGTTTAGTTCAACATGAAAAGTTTGAAAACGTGGATTTGAATATACGTCAACTAGAGTTTTGACGCATCATCGTCTAGTTACTAAACAGATGTGACGAGCTAACAATGATCCATTAAATAAAATTATAAAAAATGAGTATTTGAGTAAATATTGAGTAATTTTTTACCTTAGTTCAGATACATAAAAACCATTAAATTTTCTTATTTATTTTTACAAATGTTATCTTTTCCACATATAATAATAATAATAATAATTAGATTTTAGAAGAAAACAGGAATAAAAACGTATTTACTCACATTCCAAAAATACGATACTTTTACGCAATTCTAATTTAAGTTTAAATTAATTTTTCTTTCACGTTTACTTTTGTTTTTCATTGTGCTTTATATTTTCTTTAATCAAAACAAAACTGCTCTATTTGCGAAAAACGAACCTTTTTAATATTAAATGTTACAAACTAAAACTCTACTCTTCCGCAATGATAAATAGAAGTGCCTTGAAATTTACTTTATACTACATTCTTCTGACGACTTCATATTTTGCGTGAACTTATTGCTGTTCTTTTTTCTTTTCAAATAGAGTGCATAGCAGAGATTATATTTTGGAGAAAGATACGCATAACAGAACTAGAATGTAAGACTGGATAAGATTTTAGAAATTTGACAAGCACTTCTCGAAAGTTCCGAGACATCACGACGAAACTCATTATTCAAAATAATTCCTTTAGTTCAGCATCATTAATTTGAAAACGTTGATTTGAATACACACCATCTAGTCGTTGAACAGATGTGATGAGTTGTTATGCATGTGACGACTAACAATGACCCACTAAATAAAATTGAATAGTGAGTATTTGAGTAAATATTGAGTAATTTTTACCTTAATTCAGGTAAATAAAAGCCTTAATTTTTCTTGTTTACTTTAACAAATATGATCGTTTCAACATATAATAGTAATAATAATAATAATAATAATTATAAATTATTAAAAAAAACGTGAAGTAAAACATGTTTACTCACATTCCAAAAACACGATACTTTTACGAAATTCTAATTTAAGTTTATAGTAATTTTATTTTTACGTATACTTTTGTTTTTCATTGTGTTTTTTATACTTTATATTTTCTTCGAGCAAATAAAACACCTCAATTTGCTTAAAATGAACCATTTTAATATTAAATGTTACAAACTATAACTCCACTCTGTCGCAATCATGAATAGAATTGCCTTGAAATTTACTTTCTACTTTATTTTTCTGACGACTTCATATTCTGCGTGAATTTATTGCTGTTCTTTCTTCTTTTCAAATGGAGAATATAGGAGAGATTATATTTTGGAGAAAGACGCGCATAATAGAGCTAGAATATAAGACTGAATAAGACATTCTAAATATGACAAACACTCCTCGTACGTTCCAAGACATATCGACAATACTCATTATTCAACAAAATTGCTTTCGTTCAGAATGAATAGTTTGAAAACGTAGATTTATTTCAATATACGTCAACTAGAGTTTTGACACCTTGTCTAGTTTGTAAACAGTCTATTTGGTGATCAGATGTGATGAGCAAACAATGATCCAGTAAATAAAATTAAATATTGACTATTAATGTTTACATAAACAAGCTAATATTATTTCTGATTTCAATAAGAAAACTGTTTAAAAAAATACTTGCATTTTTATAAAATTTATATATTTATTGATATAGTGGTATGCATTCAGACGGAACATGTAGTAATTTATATTCTAAACTTGATGGTGTTATAAATAGTTTTATAAATATTCAGATCTTGCTAAGATATTCATTCTAATCTTTTACGAAATTTCAAGAATACAAAATTTATTATGTTTGCACGTATTAAACTTAGTAAAAAAGAATAAATATGAGTCCATCTTAAATAGGATATAATCACCATGCAACGTAGAATCATCATCTATCATGGAATTTTGCTGAATTATTTATATATGATAGACTTAAAAATGACAAAAAATATACTATTATATTTAATAGTTTTGATTCGATATTTATAATATTTGAAATTTTGCGTAAAGTACTTTATCCGAAATATTTTGTGTTTCCAGTAAATATTATGCAATTTTTTTATTTTGTACACGATGCAATTTGTAGTAAATGTCATCTATATTTATCAATTTGATTATATGTGAAAAAATTTTACATGCTTAAAACCCGTCGCAAGCAATGTCTTCCCTATATCATTATGCAACGGAATTATTTTGTACTGCCATGTAAATGAATAATAAATAGTCTTTGCACCACATATTCTATATTATCCACATGTTTCTTCAAACATGAGTATCGAATTTATGAATGCATGAATGATTTTTTATGGAAATTGCTTAAAATGAATCTAACATTAAATGCTACAAAGTAAATCCCCACTCTTGCGCAATGATAATTCTGAGTGATTTGAAATTTATTGTCTAGTTTATTTTTCTGACGACTTCATATTCTGAATTGATTTATAGCTGCTTTTTCCTTCTTCCAAATGGGGAGCAAGAGAGAGATTGTATTTCAGAGAAAGACAAGCAAAACAGAACTAGAAGAGAGGAAGGACTAGAACTGTAAGACAGGATAAGGATTCATAAATATGACAAAGACTCCTCATATGTTCCGAAACATCTCTATGAAACTGATTATTCAACATAATTGCTTTAGTTCAGCATGAATAGTTTGAAATCGTTGATTTCAAGACATGTCAACAAGAGTTTTGACACATCGTCTAGTTTGTGAGCAGGTCTGACGAGATAACGATAATCTATATATTATAAATATGTAATATATGTAATATATGTAAAAACATATTATTTCTGATTTCAATTAAATGAGAATTGTTCATAAAAAAACTTGAATAAAATAAAATATGTATATTTATTCATCTAGTGTTGCTCACTGTGGAAGGAAGAACTCGGAATTTCCTTGCTGAATGCTCAAGTAACACTTGAAGGAATTATAGACAATTTTATAATGCTGAGATCTTGATGAAATAGCTGTTCCACTCTTACGCAAAAACGAATGAATAAAATTTTTATTACGATCATATTAATTAAATTTAGAAATATAAAAATAATGTGATCTATATTTAAAAGGACGTAATCAGAATGCAACTTAGAATCATTATCTCCTTGGGATGTCATTGAATTATTTACGTATGACAGAATTTAATAAAATGAAAAGAAAGTTAGTAATGTCTTGTAAAATTTTGATTTGACATACATAATTATTTAACTTTGCGTACACTATGGTATCCGAAATATTTTGTGTATTCCTGTATATATTAGGAAATATTTTTATGCAGGAGGCCAATTGTATTAAACCTCCACTATGTATATCAATTTCATTACACGTGAAACTTTATTACATACGCCGCAAGCAATGATTTTCCCTATGGCATTATGCAACGTTATAATTTTGCACGGCCCTGAAAATGAATAATATATGGAGTTTGCATTCTATAAAAGGCCTTGTATTCTATAAAATATATATTTTAGAACATTTCAAAACTAAATATCGAATTTAAAATGTTATATGCAATTTGCTTATAATGAGCCATTTTACTATTAAATGTTACAAAATAATTCCCACACTTGTTCAATTATAATTAGAAGTGCCTTGAAATTTACTTTCTAATTTATTTTTCTGACGACTTCATATTCTGCATGGATTTATAGCTGCTCTTTCTTCTCTTTAAATAGGGAACATACGAGAGATTGTATTTTGGAGAAAGACGCGCATAACAGAACTAGAATGTAAGACAGGATAAGATTTTATAAATGTGACAAATACTCCCCATACGTTCCGAGACATCTCGACGAAACTCGTTATTTAAAATAATTGTTGTAGTTCAGCATGAATAGTTTGAAAATGTGGATTTCAATACACGTCAACTAGAGTTTTGACACATTGTCTCGTTTTGAATATATGTGGCGAGCAAAAAATGATCCATTAAATAAAATTAAATATTGAATAATTTTAACCTTAGCTAAGATAAATTAAGCACCATTAAATGTTCTTATTTATTTATACAAAAGTGATCGTTTCAACACATAATAATAATAATAATAATAATAATAATAATAATAATAATAATAATAATAATAATAATGATGATGATGATGATAATTAAACATTAGAAGAAAAAAAAATAAAAATAAAAATATATTTATTCACATTCCAAAAACACGATACTTTTACGCTAATCTAAATTAAGTTTATAATAAATTTTATCTTCACATTTACATCTGCGTTTCATTGTGCTTTTTATACTTTAAATTATATTTATTTTTTATACTTTACATATAAAATTGAGTAATTAGCTTAAAAGGAACAATTTTAACGTTAAATGCTACAAAATAAAACACCCTTCTTGAGCAATGATAATTAGAAGTACTTTGAAATTTGCTTCTTAGATTATTTTTCTGACGACTTCAAATTCTGCAAGAATTTACAGCTGCACTATCGTCTTTTCAAATAGAGAACATAGCAGAGATTGTATTTTGGAGAAAGACGCGCATAATAGAACTAGAATGTAAGACTGGATAAGATTTTAGAAATGTGACAAACACTCCTCGTACGTTACATGACATCACGACGAAACTCATTATTCAAGATTATTGCTTTAGTTCAGCATGAATAATTTGAAAACGTGGATATGAATAACCGTCAACAAGAGTTTTGACACATCGTCTAGTTGAGATGTGACGACAAAACAATGATCCATAAAATAAAAATAAATATTAAGTACTACTATGTTTAGAATAATAAATTGATAATTGATATAAATAAATTGATTTTTAAGCATGAGACAATAAGTAATGTTATACTATTTTTGATTTCAATAAAAAAGAACCGTTCATAAAAAGGCCTTGTATGAAATAAAAAATGTATTTTAATTTATGTAGAGGTGTTCACTGTAGAAGGAACGAGTTAAAATGTATATGCCAAGTATTCAAATGACACTTGACGGTGTTACAAATAACTTTATAATTGTACGACCTTCAAGAAATAGTTTATGCAAAAAAGAATGAATATAAAATTTAATACGGTTACACATATTAAATTCAGCAAAACAAGAAAGATACAATCTATGTTAAAAAGGACGTAATCACCATGCAACCTAGAATCATTGTATATCGTATGATGTCATTGAATCATTTACGTATTTTAAGATTTAATACAACGAAGAAATAGTTTTTAATGTCTTTTAATTCTGTATTCATAATATTTTAAATTTCGCGTACAGTATAGTATCCGAAATATTTTATTTATCATCATGAATTAAATATCATCCATTTTTTACTGTAAATATCATGCATTTTTTACTGTACAGGAAGTAAATTGCAGTAAACTTCAGCTACATATATAATTTTTTTAATGAAAATTGTTTACACATTTAAAATCCTCCGCAAGCAATGATTTTCCCAACGACATTATGCAAAGGAATTAATTTGTACAGCCCTGTAAATGAATTATAAATAATCTTTGCACCACATATTCTATAGAGCACATATTTTAGTTCACTTCAAATATGAATATTAAATGTATGCTATTTTATGGAATTTTCTTAATGTGAACACTTTAACATTTAAATGTCGCAAAATAAAACTCCATTCTTGCACAATGATAAATAGAAGTTCCTTGAAATTTACTTTTTATTTTATTTATTTATTATTTTTTTTGACGACTTTATATTTTGCATGGTTTTATAGCTGGTTTTTTTTTTCTTTTCAAATAGGGACCATAGGAGAGATTGTATTTTGGAGACATAATAGAAATAGAATGTAAGACTGGATAAATTTTTATAAATATGAAAAACACTCCTCAAAGGTTCCGAGACATCTCGGCGAATCTCATTGTTCAACATAGTTGCTTTAGTTCAGCATGAATAGTTTGACAACGTGGATTTGAGTATACATCAACTAGAGTTTTGACACATTGCCTAGTTTGTGAACTGATGTGACGACCTAAAAAGGATCCATTAAATACAAAAAAATATATTGTGTACTATTATGTTTCCATAAATAAGTTGATTTTGAACATGTCATTGTGTTATAAATCGTGTTACAGATAATTTTATATATATGTTACAGGCCAAACCCGATTTTAGGCCAAACTAGATTGGCCTAGTCCAAACCGGTCTATCCTAACGGCCATCGGATAAACTAGTTTTTCCTAGGCCAAACCGGTTTATCCTAACGCCCATCGGATAAACTAGTTTTTCCTAGGCCAAACTAGTCTATCCTAAGGCCCATAGGACAAACTATATTTTCCTAGGCCAAACTAGTTTGGCCTAACTCTTATAGGATGAACTAGTTTAGACTGCTGTTTATTGGTCTGAACTAGTTTATCCTAGGCAAATTCCATTTGGCGTGATTTTATTGAATTTAATGACCGCCTCAACACCAACATTCTTGTTTGTCCTAGGCTGATCTAGTTTATCCTAGGCCAATATAGTTTTACGTGTTTTTAGCTCACGGGCGTCAAAGCCAGAGAAATAATGGGCTCACAGGTTCTGTATGTATGTATGTACGCATGTATGTACGTATGTGCGTGCGTATGTACGTAACGCGATAACTCTTGATAGAGATATCCATTTGGTTCAAATTTTGGATGTAGGTTCATTCCAGGTACTTTTCTGATTAATTTTGGGAATTCATTGGATACGAATAAAGGGGGGCGAACGGGCTTTATATATATTTAAGACTTTATATATATGTTACAGGCGAAACCCGATTTTAGGCCAAACTAGAATGGCCTAGGCCAAACCGGCCTATCCTAACGCCCATCGGATAAACTAGTTTTTCCTAGGCCAAACCGGTCTATCCTAACGCCCATCGGATAAACTAGTTTTTCCTAGGCAAAACCGGTTTATCCTAACGCCCATCGGACAAACTAGTTTTTCCTAGGCCAAACTAGTCTATCCTAAGGCCCATAGGACAAACTAGTTTTTCCAAGGCCAAACTAGTTTGACCTAACTTTTATAGGATAAACTAGTTCAACCTGCTGTTTATTGGTCTGAACTAGTTTATCCTAGGCGGATTTAAATTATCCTAGGCCAATTCAATTTGGCGTGATTTTATTGAATTCAATGACCGCCTTAGCGCCAACGTTCTAGTTTGTCCTAGGCTGATGTAGTTTATCCTAGGCCAATGTATTTTACGTGTTTTTAGCTCACAGGCGTCAAAGCCTGAGAATTAATGGGCTCGCAAGTTCTGTATGTACGCATGTATGTACACATGTATGTACGTACTACGTACGTATGTACGTAGCACGATAACTCTTGATAGAAATAATGTAATTTGACGTTGACGTGTTATTATCTCATTAGACTACCAAAGCCTGAGAAATAATGTGCCCGTGGATTCTGTATCTATGTATGTACGTAAGTACGTAACGCAAAAATTCTTGATAGAAATACCCGATTTGCATCAAACTTTCAATATAGGTTTATTCTTATCAGGAGTTTTTCTGTTTAATTTTGGGAGGCCATTGGAGAATAATAAAGGGGAGGAAGATCGAGAGGTTGATTCGTCCCTTCCCTTAAATCAAATAAATGGGTTTCCATGCATTATGAGCATATTTTATAATAAAAAATTACATATAGAAGCATTCTGATGAGGCGCCTCCATGATTAGTTGTGGATGTTAATTGTTTAAGTATAAAGAGAGGGGGAAATATAAGTAACGCCCCATAATTTATGTAAATGCTTTTTTCAAGCAGAATTTGCTGATTTGCTTAAATTTTGGAAATAGATTCATTCTGGTAAGGTGCTTCCCTAATTAGTTTTGAAAGTTAATTGGTTAAGAACAAATGGAACAAAGGGGACTCCCGCCTATTTTTGCCAAATGGGTTTTTCATGCAGAATTAACCGATTTGCTGCAAATCTTTGATTTGTTCATTCTGATGAAGCGCTTCACTGATAAATTTTGGTGGTTCTTTGTTTAAGTATAAAGGGAAGCGTACAATTTGTTTCCATAAATTAGATAAATTAGATAAATTGGTTATAAAACAAAATTATCCAATTTCCTTAAAATTTTGGACATGAATTCAATTTGTTAGACGCTTCTTTAATTAATTTTTCTTTTGGTTAAGTATAATGGTGTAATGGACGATTTATTGCCTTCCTTAAATTAAATAAATGGGTTTTTAAGCAAATTTATCTGATTTGCCGATTAAATTTTGAATATAGTTTTTTTCATAAGGCGAATCCCTGAATAGTTTTGAATGTTTAATGATTAAGTATAAAAGGAGGAATGTAGAATTACTCTCCTTAAATCAGATGAATGGTTTTTTAACAGAATTATCTGATTTGCTTCAAATTTTGGATAATTTTTCAATTTTATAAAGCGGATCTGCAATTAGTTTTGAGGTTCAATGGTTAAGTATAATTAGGGGAAATGGGAAAAAGTAATCTCCCTCACTTGTTTTTTCGAGGGTGATATTTAAAAAAAAAAGTCTGTAATACACAATTAGTGTAAACAGCCTGTGAATGCAAAGCCATTACTTTAACAGGGTAATATTCTTTTTAATATTAATCCTGACTACTGTTCTCTAATCTTGTGCAAAGTGGTTTTGCTATCACCCGTGTATAATGTATTTTATTTAAAGGGTAGTAGAATACTGTTACAGGTTTGCACGGGCCGGAATTTCGAAGCCCGGTATAAAAATTAAAAGTTCAGCCCGAGCCCTGCCAGTAAAAAAATCATTGAAAAGGGACTCAGTCCGGCTCGACCTGGCCCTACTCAATTTCTGCAAAAAATTCAGATTTTAATTCACATACATTTAAGATTCCTTTAAAGATCATACATTTAAGATTCCTTAACTGTATACATATTTATGGATAAATTTACAATGTATTTTTAAATTACGATGTGTTTGCTAAATGCAAAATACACAATATATTATTGATTATTTAAATTCTTAGTCCTTCAATATTCAAATAGGAATTCATTAAATAGTTAGAATAAAAGAAAAAAAGGAGTGTTATAAACGTCATAACTTTTGAATATGTTTAGTAAAAAGTAGATTTGTAAATATATTTTTCTATCACTCCTTAAGGGTTTTCTCAAATCCAAAAGAGCTACATCATAACACATTTATTTATTAATTCCTTTTCGGAAATGCATAAGATTAACAGGCACTCTCACTCAGAAAATATGTCATCGAATGGCGTTAACGATTTTTTCATAAAAGCTACGTATCTTTTAGAAAATACTATTAAAGCTACGTTTTGAATCGAATTTCCAGTTGCGACTTTACTGAAAAGAAAAACTTGACGCCATGACAAAAATAGCTATATTTTGACAGGTAATTAATTTCTCAAAAATGGAAATCGCTGTTCGATTCCAAATTATGTTCAGCTGCGATCTGGCTCGAATATTAATAATAATAATAAAAGCAAGTCTATCACAGCATGCCCTGAGTCTGCAGAAAGAAAAATAAAAATAAGCAAACACCATGTCCAATGTATCATGTCTCTACGGTGGACATGTTAAATTTCTGTATTGATGTTACAAGCAATGAATCTTGACACACATTTATGCTTATTCTAGTGAAAGATATGTTTTTACCGACCAAACCCAATTTTGAGCCAAATTATATTAGCCTAGACCAAAATATTTTATCCTAACACAAATTGGATAAACTAGTTTTCCAATGCCAAACTTATTTCTCTAAATGTCCATGGGATAAACTAGTTTTTCCTATGAAAGTTGGTAATCCTTCACTTTTTCTTTCATACTTAACCATTAAACACTCCAAAACTGTTCAGGGAATCGCTTATCAGAAAGAACATACATCCAAATTTCACGCAAATCCGTAAATTCTGCATCAAAACCATTTATCTAAATTGTTGGGGGGTTACCTACATTGCCCTTTGTTTTACACTTAAACGATAAAAATCCAGAACTAATCACGGAGGCATCTTGTCAGAATGATCGTATACCTAAAATTTTAAATGAAAACTGATAATTCTGCATGAAAAATCCATTTCTCTGAATTAACAATGGGGTATTAGCCTCCCTTCACCCCTCTTTATCTTATTCAATGCATTCCCCAAACTAATCAGAAAAGTACCTTATCAAAATGAAACTACTTCTAAAATTTTAAGCAAATCGAATATTTCTACCGAGAATTATCGCATTATGTACATATGTACGCACATACGTACAATCATGCGTACATACATAAATACTGAACCTGCGAGCTCATTAATTCTCGGGCTTTGACTCCTGTGAGCTAAAAACACGTAAAATTATATTGGCCTAGGATAATCTACTGGTGAGCATATTCACAGCTTAATGGGTTTAAACAAAAATACAGGATAATAAATAAATTACACTAAAACATTTCAAGTGCACTTGCTAATGGATTCTTAGTTATGAGTCATGTAAATTGTTAAACTTAATTAAATATTCTTTTTCAGGACGTTTTGGAAGAATATCATTCCAAAGTTTTGTTTGACTGTAACCATACAATTTTTGTGTTATTATTTTAGTGAATTATGAGTTTTGAATTTAGTGATTTTGATTTTAGTGTATTATCTGAATAATATACAGTTGAGTAAAATATATTAAACTATTGTAATAATCAGAATTTTTTCAGATAGAAAAGGCGGATCGGACATATCAGAGAATGTTAGAAACTGTAATTTTCATTTGCATGGTGATAGATTAATTAACAAATAAATTAAAATTCCTTTTTGAATCGAATTTCCAGTTGCGACTTTACTGAAAAGAAAAACTTGACGCCATGACAAAAATAGCTATATGTCGACAGGTAATTAATTTCTCAAAAATGGAAATCGCTGTTCGATTCCAAATTATGTTCAGCTGCGATCTGGCTCGAATATTAATAATAATAATAAAAGCAAGCTTATCACAGCATGCCCTGAGTCTGCAGAAAGAAAAATAAAAATAAGCAAACACCATGTCCAATGTATCATGTCTCTACGGTGGACATGTTAAATTTCTGTATTGATGTTACAAGCAATGAATCTTGACACACATTTATGCTTATTCTAGTGAAAGATATGTTTTTACCGACCAAACCCAATTTTGAGCCAAATTATATTAGCCTAGACCAAAATATTTTATCCTAACACTAATTGGATAAACTAGTTTTCCAATGCCAAACTTATTTCTCTAAATGTCCATGGGATAAACTAGTTTTTCCTATGAAAGTTGGTAGTCCTTCACTTTTTCTTTCATACTTAACCATTAAACACTCCAAAACTGTTCAGGGAATCGCTTATCAGAAAGAACATACATCCAAATTTCACGCAAATCCGTAAATTCTGCATCAAAACCATTTATCTAAATTGTTGGGGGGTTACCTACATTGCCCTTTGTTTTACACTTAAACGATAAAAATCCAGAACTAATCACGGAGGCATCTTGTCAGAATGATCGTATACCTAAAATTTTAAATGAAAACTGATAATTCTGCATGAAAAATCCATTTCTCTGAATTAACAATGGGGTATTAGCCTCCCTTCACCCCTCTTTATCTTATTCAATGCATTCCCCAAACTAATCAGAAAAGTACCTTATCAAAATGAAACTACTTCTAAAATTTTAAGCAAATCGAATATTTCTACCGAGAATTATCGCATTATGTACATATGTACGCACATACGTACAATCATGCGTACATACATAAATACTGAACCTGCGAGCTCATTAATTCTCGGGCTTTGACTCCTGTGAGCTAAAAACACGTAAAATTATATTGGCCTAGGATAATCTAGGTCAGCCTAGGACAAACTAGATCAGCCTAGGACAAACTAGAATGTTGGCGCTGAGGCGGTCATTGAATTCAATAAAATCACGCCAAATTGAATTGGTCTAGGATAATCTAGATCGGCCTAGGATAAACTAGTTCAGACCAATACACAGCAGGCTAAACTAGTTTATCCTATAAGAGTTAGGCCAAACTAGTTTGGCCTAGGAAAAACTAGTTTGTCCTATGGGCCTTAGGATAGACTATTTTGGCCTAGGAAAAACTAGTTTGTCCGATGGGCGTTAGGATAAACCGGTTTTGCCTAGGAAAAACTAGTTTATCCGATGGGCGTTAGGATAGACCGGTTTGGCCTAGGAAAAACTAGTTTATCCGATGGGCGTTAGGATAGGCCGGTTTGGCCTAGGCCATTCTAGTTTGGCCTAAAATCGGGTTTCGCCTGTAACATATATATAAAGTCTTAAATAAATAGTTGTTCCATTCTTATATAAAATTAACGAATAAAAAATTTATTACGAATACGCACATTAAAGGTCGTTAAAATGAAATGATTCTATTTTTAAAAGGACGTAATCACCATGCAACCTAGAAACATTATGTGTCTTGGAGTGTCAATGGATTATTTACGTATGATAGTACTTAATAGATGGAAGCAAAATTTACTAACAACATTTAATTTTCTTATATGATGTTCGTAATATTTGAAATTTGGTGTACAGTATAATATCCGAAATATTTTGTGTATCCCTTAATATATTATGCATTTTTTATGCTACAGGAGGCAAAGTATAGTAATCTTCAGCTATGTATATCAATTTTATTATATGTAAAAAAATTATGTACATACTTAAAATCCTCCGCAAATAATATTTACCCCTATATCCTTGTGCAACGGAATTATTTTGTACGGCCCTGTAATTGAATAATAAATAGCCTTTGCATACCATATTATATAGAACGTATATTTTAGCTCACTTCAAACATGAATATCAAATGCATAATGTTTAATGATTAAAATAAAGCTCTTTAACATTAAATGTTAGAAAATAAAATTCCATTTTTCGTAATGATAAATAGAAGAGTTTTGAAAGTTACTTTCTAGTTGATTTTTCTAAGGACTTCATTTTCTGCATGGGTTTATAGGGGATCTTTCTTTTTTTTTTCAAATAGGGAGCATATTAGAAAGTGTATTTTGGTGAAAGACACGCATAATAGAACTATAATGTAAGACTGGATAAGAATTTCGAAACATGACAAACACTACTCATATGTTCCGAGAAATCTCAACGAAATTCATTATTCAACAAAATTGTTTTAGTTTAGCATGAAAAGTTTGAAAACGTGGATTTAAATATACGTCTACTAAAGTTTTGACACATCGTCTAGTTTGTAAACACATTTGACGAGCTAACAATGGCTCATTAAATAAAATTATATTTTGAGTATTTATTTAAATATTGAGTAATTTTTACCTTAGTGCAGATAAACAAAGCATCTTTAAATGTTCTCGATTTTTTTTACAAAGCGATTTTTTCAATTATTATTATTAGAAGAAAAGCGTAAGCATAAATGTATTTACTCACATTTTAAATACACGATATAAGTTTATAAATTTTCTAATTTAATTTTATAATAATTTTACTTTCACTTTTAGTTTTGCTTTTCATTGTTCTTTTTGTACTTTACGTTTTCTTAAAATCTAAAACTATGCAATTTGTTTAAAATGAACCGCTTTAATATTAAATGTTGCAAAATAAAACTTCATTTGTGCGCAATGATAAAGAGAAGTGCCTTGAAATTTACTTTTTAGTTTATTCTTCTGAAGACTTCATATTCTGCGTGGATTTATAGCTGTTCTTTCTGATTCTCAAATAGGGACCATAGGAGAGAATGTCACGCATAATAAAACTAGAAAGTAAACTGGATAAGATTTAATATGACTTATCTTGAAAAAGAAGTAATCATACAACCTAGAATCATTTTCTATCATGGGGTTTATCAATAAATTACGTAAAATAATATTTACCAGAATAAAGAAAAAAAAGTATTAATAACTTATAAAGTTTTCTTCCGAAATTCATAATGTTTGAAATTTGACGTATATAATATTATCCAAAATAATTGTGTATCCCTGTAACTAATATGCAAATTGTATTGTAGAGGAAGTCGTAAATCCCAGCAATGCATATCAATTTCATTCTGGGTGAATTTTTTTAAACTGCTTAAAACCAGCCGCGAGTAAAGGTTTCCCATCCATATCGTTATGCAGCGGTAATTATTTTGCATGGCAATGTAAATGAATAATAAATAGTCTTTGCATTACATATTTAATATAACGTGCATTTTAGATCACTTCAAGCATGAATATCAGATTTATATTATTTTATGCAATTTGCTTAAAATGAACCACTTTGACAGTAATAAAATAAATCCCTACTCTTGCGCAATGATAGATAGAAGTGCCTTGTTTATTTTTTTGACGGCTTCATATTCTGCATGAATTTATAACTGCTCTTTATTTTTTTCGAATGGGGAGAATGGGGAGTATTTTGAAGAAAGACATGCATAATGGAGCTAGAATGTAAGAAAAGATAGGATTTTAGAAATACGACAAACACTCCTCATACATTCCGAGACATATTGGCAAAACTCATTAATCAACATAATTGCGTTAGTTTCGCATATATAGTTCGAAAATGTGGAATTGAATATACGTCAATTAGAGTTTTGACGCATCATCTACTTTGTGAACAGATGTGACGAGCTAACAATGATCCATTTAATGAAACTAAATATCCAGTATTAATATTCACTGTTATGTAGAGATATGTGATAAATAATATGTCAACTTGTAATAATATGTTTTAAATAAATGTGATAAATAATATGATTTACTTGCGCGCTGAGAGTTCCATACAATATAGACATTGTAAAAAGTTTAACGTAGCATTGTGTGATATGTGATTCGAAAAGAGATAGCAAAGTTGCAAAGCTTATTAGGTCTGTGCCACTGTATAAAGGCTTTCTAGAAATGTTATTAATGAATCTATCGGTTAATCATGGACATGTTTTGTTAAAAGCATTGTCAGCAATCATTGGAAGATTCCGCATTGAAAACTATCTCTAGCGACTTCAAAATAAAGCTTGTCAGGGACAGAAATTATGATTTTCTCAAAAAAATGTATGTGGCATAGTTTAAATGGCTTATTTTCTCCTGTAAGGATAAACTCACGACACCTCCCCCCCTTTTCCAATTCATAATAAAATTTAATAGATTCGGAAATTATGGGGAGGAACTTATATTAATAATATGTTTTCTGGAATACCTTTAAAAATATTTTTTAAAAATAACACGTATTTATTTTTGTGAACGTTATTACGTGGTGTTTTGAACAATATTCGGAGAAATATAGAAAATATATAAATTAAATAATTAAAAATTAACAATGAAATAAATTAGTTAAACTTAATTTTTTTTCTTAAAGTTATTTCTGAATAATTAGTAAACTATAAATAAGTTAGTAAATTTACTCAATAACACCAATAAGAATGACTTTTTCATGTTAAATAGCTTTAAAAGAAAAGGGTCCGGACGTTTATACAATGGTTCCGTATAGTATATAACCTAAAAATAATTGCATGATGATTGACCATTAAAATATACTATGGCGTTTGAAAAATTTTCTTTCCGATACCAATTTACACTTTTATACAATTTCAACTCTTATGAATTACAAAAAATATAGTGCATTCAGTTATACACAAAATATATTTCACGTAAATATTTCGCGCTCGAACTCCTTGAACTAGAAAACTTAACAGGGTAAGTAATTTTCTGCTTTATGTATATCGAATTCCGCTGAATGGATTATAAGTTAGAAATGCTAAGAAAATTTCACTGTTTTCTTGTCAACGCAAAATAGCTCCGGATGTTCATTATTATAAACATCATTGTTCAAACAATATCAGTTTTGATATACAACAATTTACACTTTTATACAACTTATAACATTTCTTAATTACGAAAATATTTACAATATTTTTTAGAAAATATATTTTATGTAAATATTTAAGATTCGATCGCCAAGAAACTGAAGCAGTTTAAAAATTATTTTCTGATATGTAACCTGAATTCCGTTGAACATATCATAAGCTAAGAAACATTAAGAACATTTTACGACACATTTAGTAACATTTTGTGATAGACAAAAAAATATATCCATCTATTTATTTTAGATACATATATTTATATATACTGACGCATTTTGATAAAAAAATTTAAATTTTTATCTTATTTCAATTATTGTAAACATAAAAAATTGTTTAAATTTAAATTATTCACAAGATAAGTTTGGTCTATTTATTTTTCTATTCTTCATTGTATGATTTTTTTAAATAAATTACAATTTTACAAACATTAAAAATATTTTATATTTTTCTTAATTTATTTCCCTTTTTTCTGTCTGGATTAAAAGATTTTCTTTTAACCATGAATTAAATAAAAAATAATAATAAAAAGTGTAACTTTTAGCCATATTCAATAAACATTGATACCAAATGAAATTTAGAGTAATTTTAGAATTTACTAACTTAAAAGGAATGCCATGAAAAAAAATGCAATATCGAGTGCCACGTATGTAGTCATCTTAAAACAGAAAAAAATGTGTTTTTTGTATGTTTTCGTGCTTTAATATTAGTATTATTAATATTTAAGCTTTTGGTGCATCATTATTTAACTCAGTACAGTAATTTAAGTAATGTAGATAATGTTTAACATTTTATCTATATGAATTTAAAAAAAAAGTTTCAATTTTTTACGAGGATTTACGCTTTAATTTAAAAGAATAAATAATAAAAAACCCTCATTTAATATTTAAATTTCTCATGGAATGATTTAGTGAAAATAAAGATCTATAAAAAAGGTAGAATAAGATGAATTATTGAAATTACTTGAATATCACTCTCCTTGAAATTTAGAAAGGATATAATGCAAAGAAATTATTCGTTTGCAATCAATAAAATAATTGTGTTACCGATTTAGTTTATTTAAACACTATACAATTCAATAAAATACCTTAACATCTACTTATAATAAAATGCGTTCTGGAGAAGTGTGTGGAACGATTCCAGGATTCGCCACTCCTATCTGTGAATGGACCCGAGCAATACGCCACGTTAGGCTTAATGGAAAACAAATACAGACATATGACAGCTAAAAGATAATTTCTTTTACTTAAAATATCGTTTAAACAGCATATTTTTCTATAAAACATGTATATCATATCCAATTATAATGTATTAGGCTCCAAATTAAAAATAAGTAATTGTAAACATCAGATTACGATATAAACAAACGAACTCTGTTGCCATTCAGATTTTCCAAATCTTGAAACAAATGAATGACTCTTTGAACGCATTATATAAAAAAAAGAATACACGTCAATTATCTAATTCTGTTCTTTAAATATTTGTAAAATCATATTAAACTCTTTAAATAATTTGATTTTGTTTAAAACTGTCAAAAACTCTTTTTGCAATCATCTATTGACAAATAATATAAAGAATCGAACTTTGTAATAAACACAAGTTAATGTTCGGCATATCAAAAAGTTTATGTGATATTTTTGGAAATTACATTTCACTTTGCTAATAATTAATCGAGATCTAAATCAGAAGCATGCATTTTTAAGAACTTTTCACTGTTTCTTAAAATGCAGAATTCTGATTGGTTAGTCACGTTTCGCTATCAGCGAAAGTAACCTGGATCCTGGTATTCTTCTAGCAAAAAATGTAGTGAATCAATCACGTTTGAGAATCGTTCAATCAAAATTATTTGTACTTGAGAACGCACGTGTGTTTGTTGATCTTTTTGAACACGCAATAGGTTTATATATTTTCAAGTAAATCGTTGTTTCTGTAATTTAACGATAATTTTAGCAATGCTTGATGAAAATAACGAATGAGATCACAGCCAGTCAACAAATCGCTGTCATATTTTTTGGCTAACTCTTTAATTTATAAATATCACTGCAAAACTTCACCATAAAAAACTAACTTATATAGTAGTTAGTGTTGACTTACCACAAGCTTGGCATGCCATAGTGTTTGGCAGCCCTTTTTAATTAATTAATATATCCAGCGGCTCTTTTTCATCAACTTATGTACATATTTTTTTTTTTTAATTTTTTTTTTATAACAATTATGATTTCAAAATGAGAGTAGTTTTTCAAAACTTTTTGGCACTCAGTCGACAACATTTGGAATTTTTCTATAGGCAGCCAACAAATCTCATGTATATATAGTATTATTTCATTGTTGCAACACATTGCCATTCAAGAAATGTTAAAATTTATATTCTACTATTAATTAAAAAATATATACTTGCCAATATTCAAATTTACAATATTTTTGTCTTTATTTATGGAAAAGGTGTCATATGAGAAATAGATACTTGCATTAATCAAGTTTACAATATATTTGTTATTATTTATGGTATAGCTGCATGAATTTTCTGTTGTATTTGATGTGTTAATATTTTGATTTTGTTAAATATTTTTGCTGAACTTTATACTAAAAGGTAATTTTTTTTTTCATAGCCAGTATTATGTTGAATGTAAACTTTGTCAGATAGTAGTGTGTTTACAAAGAAATATAATTTTTCTAGAGATTCTTTTTTAGAAAAGTTTTGTTGCATTTATATTACCAATAGAATAAATTCTCTAATTGCACCTAAAATTCTGTAATTTTTGGTATGCTATCTTTCCTTTTTTTTAAAAATCAAAGTTTTATTTTATTACTGGAATGCTTTGTTACTCAACAGATATTAAAATTTATCTTCTACTATTAAATAGATGCTTGCCAATATGCAAATTTACAATAATTTTGATTTATTCATGGAAAAGCTATATACAATTCATAAACATGAATTTGCTGTCGTATTTTATATTTAAAACTTTTTATATTTATAAATATAACTGCGAAACTCACCGTAAAAAACTAACTTATATAGTAGTGTTGACTTGAGGCAAGTTTGGCATGGCATAATGCGTGGCAGCCCTTTTTAATTAATTTATATATCCGGAGGCTCTTTTTCATCAACTTATGTAATAATGGCCCTTACTGTCTTTTTTTTTTCTTTTTTTCCAAATAACAAACATGATTTCAAAAGGAGGGTAGTTTTTCAAGACTTTTTGGCACTCAATCGACAACATTTGGAATTTACAGACAGTCAAAAAATCTCACGAATTTCATGTTCTTGATCAACGAAATTCATATTTTCTCTGTGCATAATAAGTGAAATTCACATTTTTTATCTCTATGCAATTAACAAAACTCATGTCTTCTGCGAGCATGATCGATGATATTTAAAATATTTTTAAAATAGTGACTGACAAAATTCTCAACTTAAGAATTTCCTATATAAATAGCTATGGTATTGATTACCTATATAACAAAATTCATAATTTTTAACTGGCTCGATAAAACTTGCAATTTTGCCATGAGAGAAGATGTCAAAATTCAAGGGGTTTTTTCTGCCATCCATGACAAAATCTGCAATTTTTTTTTAATTATAAATTTAAGAAATTTGCAGACCACATACTTACATAAACCATCGTGGGTCACATGTTCATCCCTACCATTGTACTATTAACCTAAACAATCACTTAAAATAACATAATTTTAATCGTTAGTGTAATCATTAAACTATTTGTGAAACTCAATTTGATTTTGCTTATGTAACATTATGATTAACAATGTGATGTGTTAGAAATTCATTGATAACACATTTCACAGAAACTTTTGTACATGGTTTTTTTTATGTTTTATGTTTTGTCCATTTAAATTTGTTGAACTATATCGAAAATTGAATGTTTAGTTAACATCCTGTCATTTTTGACAGGGGTTATATACTAGTATTTTAATAAATAGGATTTTCCCAGATAGATAAGGTGGATAGGATATATTTGAGTGTGCTACAAATTGTAATTTTTATTTGCGTGATATAAGAATAATTAACAAATAAATTGAATTTGTTAAATAACGAATTAGAAAACTTTAAATGCAGTACAAGGAATCTTTTTTGATTATTTTTTTTGTTAATTATAAGGCTGAAAAATCATTAAAATTAATTAAATATTACTCTTTACGACATCCTAAAATAATAACACACTTTACTTGAAGTCCCTGTGGGGGGAGGGTTGTATATTTCTGTGTTTTATTATTATTTTTATTATTTATGCTTTTTATGTATCATTTTTAACTCGGTAAAATAATCAGTAAGAGATATTAAGGATGTTTAACATTTTAAGTATATGAATTAAAAGAAAAAAGTATTTTTCATTATTTTCATGTTATCATTTTTTTACAATGATTTGTATTTTAATTTAAAAGTATAAATATTCGATAAAGAAAATCCCATTTTATATTTAAATCGGAATAATTTAGTGAAAATAAAGAATTATTAATAATATAGAATCAGATAAAATTGCATAAATATGACTCTCCTTGAAATCCAGAAAGAATATGATACAAAGGTATCATTCCTTTGGAATAAGTAAAAAGATGCGTTACTGACTGCGTTTATTTAAATATTATACAATTGAATAATATATCGTAATAAGCAGGATATTTTCAAGTAGATAAGACGGGTAGGATATATTTGAGAGTGCTACAAATTGCAATTTTTATTTGTGTGGTATAATAATTAACAAATAAACTGAATTTGTTAAATAATGACTTAGAAAACTTTAAATGCAGTAGAAGAAATCTTTGGACTGATGAAATAAAGATATGCGATTTTTCAATTATTATACTCATTTACCGAAATTAGTTTTGCGTCAATATTTTAGTAAAAACGTTTCAATAAACGTTTAGTAAAAAAAAAAAAAAAAAAAAAATCTATTATTTTTGATAAGTGGTGAGTATTTACAGCTACATATATTTATTTAGAAATACTGCATAATTAATATTCAACATTAAAACAACATAGGTACATTTATTAATCTTTTGTAAATAATCTGCTGAAAAATCATTAAAATTAATTAAATGTTCTTTTCACGACATCCTAAAAATATAATACATAATAACCTGTACTAATTGTATTTTTTGTATAATTTCGTGTTATATTATTATTATTATTATTATTATTATTATTATTTATGCTTTCCATGTTCGTATTTAACTCAGTACTATAATCTACGAAATATCAATAATGTTTAATTTTTTTATCCATATGAATTAAGATAAAAGAATTTCAATTTTTTACAATGATTTTCATTTTAATTTAAATGTATGAATAATCCATAAGAATAATCTAATTTTGTTATTTTAATTAATATCCAACTTTAAAATATTTGAGGCGTATTTATTAATATTTTGTAAATAATCTGGCTGAAAATTGTTAAAGTTATTTAAATGTTATTCTTGACATCCTGAAATGATATCGCACAAACTAATACCTTTTTTACTCAGTTTATTTATAGAACATGCAACTAATACATTAGTCTATTTTATTTTATTTTAATAACCAAGATTTTTCCAAGTAGAAAAGACGGATTTCATATACATTAGGGTGCTACAAATTATGATTTCTAATTATGTGGTATCAGTATAATTAACAAACTAGTCGTTGGGGGGGGCCACCATAATACTTACGCATCATGGATATGTATATGAAAATAAAACATGTGAAACTATTTATACAATGCATTGCAATTCATAAACAAAATTTAAATATTGTTAATATACATAGTAATACTATATTAAAGAACTGCTGATGCACCAATTTCGACAAATTATATAAAACGCCAAACTACTCAAGTAGTACCGATCTGCGTAAAAGAAGCATCCTTATAACTCCAAAAATAATAATTCTATTAATTAACAATTAACTGCGTCGGATTAAGCGTCTCATTTCCAATTAAAATATACTTCTGAATTGAAATTTGAATGAAATACAGGGTCATGAAAAATCGAAGAATGTGGAAAACAAGATTACAAATATCTCGGCAACTAATAATCCGATCGACTTTGTTCTATATGCAAAATGTGAGTTATTTTATTGCCTTTTATGTACATTCCTTAGAACAAAAAAATTTGAAAATTTTTATATAACTTTCATGAAAACGAATTTTTTGAGAGTCCGAAAAAAATAGTTCCGGATAATCGAGGTTGCTGATATTAAATAGGGTTCGTTCTATTCTTACATACTAACTACATACAAAATTTCAAGTCTATCTCAATTTGTTCGGGAGATAGAGCGTTTACAGACAGACAGACGGACGGCAAAATTTTTTTTTCTAAAAATATGTTTTTCGGGATCTTCACTATCTAAAACGTCTAAATCCGTCAAAATTTTTTTTCGATTTTCAAAACGATTGCAAGACTTACCCTATACTACGTATGATGGGTAAGTAATAAATTAAATGTATTAAATAATGATTATAACAATTGTAAAGCAATACTTACTATCTTTGGCTTAGTGAAATAAAGTGGTGTGATTTTTCAATTATTATACATTAAATAATGAAATTAGATTTGCATCATTTTAATTTAAAAAGTTAAATAAAATTCTATAAATTTCGAGAACTGGTGAGCATATTCACAGCTTAATGGGTTTAAACAAAAATACAGGATAATAAATAAATTACACTAAAACATTTCAAGTGCACTTGCTAATGGATTCTTAGTTATGAGTCATGTAAATTGTTAAACTTAATTAAATATTCTTTTTCAGGACGTTTTGGAAGAATATCATTCAAAAGTTTTGTTTGACTGTAACCATACAATTTTTCTGTTATTATTTTAGTGAATTATGAGTTTTGAATTTAGTGATTTTGATTTTAGTGTATTATCTGAATAATATACAGTTGAGTAAAATATATTAAACTATTGTAATAATCAGAATTTTTTCAGATAGAAAAGGCGGATCGGACATATCAGAGAATGTTAGAAACTGTAATTTTCATTTGCATGGTGATAGATTAATTAACAAATAAATTGAAATTATTAAATAATAATTACTTAACATGAGAAGCAGTTCTTAAAAATATTATGACTAATAAAAAAACGACATATGATTTTTATATGACAATGTTGAGCAAAAACGTCTTTAAATTTTGTGAAAAATGCGTTGTTAAGAGAACGGTGGAATTTTTTTTTATTTCTTTTTGGGTTTTTTTCTTCATAGCAATATGAAATTTTGTGCATACATACATTTCATCAAAAGCATATAGAACACTTTCAAAAAAATGTCAATCTTATTCTTATTTTATTTTTTTTAAGTTTAAATTTTTAAACGAAATTTAAAATGTTTCACGTGTTTTAATTTTTGAAATATTTTCTTGTTTTTGCATTTGTATCATTTAAACTTCTATTATAAACAAATTTGTGTAAGTTTTTTTTCAATCTTTTGTATAGTTATTTTTCAATGTTTTTTTTCTAAATTCCATATCGAATTAACAAATAAACTAAATTTATTAAATAATAACACTGATCTGCATATTGAAACTTTTTTTTTGATGATTAAAAATGAATAGGTGATTTTAGATCAATTTTTTAAGCTGATTTCAAAAGTAAAGTCGAAATTTGCGTATCACGTCAGGATTTTTTACAAATTAACAATTTGTAAATTTATAAAAACATATGATTTTTTAACTTTCACTTATATAAATTTATAAAAAAAATTATTATTCAAAGGTAAATAATTAATACAGACTAGGATATGTATTAAAAAATTAATGTATGAAAAATTAAAGTAGAGACATAATAATTATACTTACAATATATTTAAATATGGACAAATTTGATTAATATTAAAAAAATCAATTAGTTTGAGAAAAATTCCTTTTAGTTGCTTTTCGTCCACTAGCACAAAGATCTCTCTTTAACATCCAGCAGTAATCTGCCATCATATTTTTATTCCACTTGCCTTGGTACCGTTTTTCCATATCTTTGATGTCTTGGTGAAACCTTTCACCGTGTTCCTCACTCACTGCTCCGAGATTTTCGGGAAAGAATTCGATATGTGCATGTAAAAAGTGTAATTTTATACTCATGTTGCAACCAAGTAATCTCAATTTTTCTAACATATCTGCAACTATAATTTTGTAATTTGGGTCTTTCTTATTTCCTAAAAAGTTCTCCACTACACATTTAAAGCTCAGCCATGCTTCCTTTTCACAATCATTCATTGTTTTTTCAAATTCACTATCTGTCAGTAATTTTCGTATCTGAGGCCCAACAAAAATACCTTCTTTAAGCTTAGCATCAGTAATAGAAGGGAATTTGCTGCAAATATATTTAAAACATTCATTTTCTTTATTTAGGGCTTTCACAAATTGTTTCATTATCCCTAATTTGATATGCAGAAGTGGAAGCAAAACATTTTCAGGATTGACTAAGGGATCTTTAATTACATTTTTTGTTCCAGGGGATAATGATACTCTTGATGGCCAATCTTTCTTTTCCCAATGATTTTTTTTATCCCGGCTGTCCCACTCACACAGAAAACATGGGAATTTTGTGTATCCTGATTGTTGTCCAAGTAGCATTCCAATCACTTTTAAATCACCACATAACAACCATTCATGATCTTTATATTTGACCTGGTCTAGCAAAAGTTCAAGATTTTCATATGTTTCCTTTAACCCTTTCCGGCGCGGAGTAAGTTTAATTGAAATAATTATCTGCCACCAGAATTTATAAACGAATTTATTAGAGAATAGGAACTTGCTTATTTTCAGGCATTTTATCAAAGGAAAATTTTAGTTAAATATTCTTGGTGCCAGTAAAATTAAAATTAGGTGTCCTTTTTAAGGGACACCGCGCCGGAAAGGGTTAAATGAACTGAGTAGGCTATAGGTATTGATGCATATTGGTTTCCATTATGCAACAAAACCCCTTTTAAACTTGTCTTGGAGGAATCAATAAAAAATCTCCATTCTGATGCAATATAAAGGATACCGTAAAAATTCATTATTTCCTTTATGTTATTGCAATATACTAAATTATCCTTTTCAGAAAAGTATGGAACAAGTTCTTTTTCACGATGCCTGTACCAAGAGAATTGTGTCTCTGGTAATAATAAGTTCTTAGATTTAAGCCGAGAACCAAGAAGTTCAGCTTTTATTTTTGGCAAATTTAAATCGCGCACCAAATCATTGAGTTTATGCTGATTAAATAAAATTGGAGCTTTATCATTTACTTCTGGTTTATAGACATCTTGTTCTTGATTTTCATCATCTTCTGAATTATTTGGTTCATTTATGCTTTCCAAATTGGTTGGAGGAGAAGGAACAGGAAGACTTTCATTATGCAATATAGGTCTTATTGCAGAAGGCAAGTTAGGATATATAATTCCTTTTTTATTTTTCGAACTATACCCATGAACATTAGCTAAGCAAAAATAACAATCGTCATGATGATTTCTAGGTTCTCTCCATACCATGGGAATAGCAAAAGGCATACATTTCTTTTTGCCTTTCAACCAAAGTCGTAATCCTTCAACACATGTTCTACACACTTTATGAGGTGCCCATGTCTTATCTTGGTCACCCAGTCTCACACCAAAATAAGCATAATAAGCATTTTTAACAAAATCTGTAATATCCTGCCTTTGTTTTACTACAGTATAATTTCCACAAATGTAACAAAATATATCTGTATCATTTACACATTTACGTGAAGCCATTATTCAATTAAAGAAGATGTGAAATATATCACATATTTCAAATCGAAAGAAACAGACGTGAATAAACAAAGAAATTTATTGTTGTTAAAACCTATGCATTAGATCAAACACTGTTTGGTGCTGCCACCTAGCGAGTATTAATTTAGATATTTTTTACAAAATTAAATTTATGGATTTCGCTTTTTCTTTTTAATTTTACATAAATAATTTTTTTTATTATTATTAAATCATATTAATAAATAATTTCAGCTTCCTAAATACAGTTTCTCATTTATTTAAATTAATGTAATGTATATACATATGGAATCAATTCCTAAAAAATTTGGTGGCGCCATCTAGTATTACTATTATAAAGTAATTTATGATTTAAGAATAAAATTAATTAAAAATAATATTTGTAAAAAAAGTGTACGTGGTGTGCAAAAATGCTTTACATTTTTGAAATCAGCATAAAAAACACTTTCAGAAAAATATATATTTATATGATCATCAAAATGCATGCTGATCAGTGTAATTACTTAATATTAAAAGTAGTTTTTAAAATCTTTTGACTAGTGAAAAAAAGAGATATGATTTTTAAATTACAATGTTGAGCTAAAACTTCTTTAAAATTTGTGAAATTTGCATTTTTAAGAGGGCTATACAGTTTTTTTTCATCATAACAATATGAAATTTTGTGCATACATACATTTCACCAAAAGCATATAGAACACCATCAAAAACATTTCCAATCATAATAAATATTTTAATATATATATTTTTAAATTTTTGAACGAAATTTTAAAATTCTCCTTGTGTTTTTAATTTTTCAGATATGTTCTTGCTTTTGCAATTTTATCACTTAAACTCTATTATAAAAAAAAAATTTGTAAGATTTTTTTAGTCTCTTGAATAGTTAATATTCTACAGATATTTTTCTAAATTTCATGTCGATTTTTATCAAAATTTTGCCTTTTAATAAGTAGAAAATCAAATTTGACTATCTTAAATAAAACGGATTTTAAAAATCTTGCACAAATTCTTTCTAAACAATATCAGGATACTTCCTGTTCAGTTTTATAAATATTGTTAAAAAATTACGTCGAAAAAATCATTTCAAAAATCTAAAAATTAGTTTCGAGAATTAGACCTTTTTTGACGATTTTGCTACAGACGATTTTACTTAAATAAAGGTCTACTGTCCCTTTAATATTAAATTAATAACAAAAGCAATTAGGACTGTTATTCTAAGTAAAGATTATCATAGTCTGTGACTTCTTTCCAACGTTCTGCAAGATTCCGGATTTCATCTAAGTACCATAGCAACTCCTTGGAATCGAAAAGCTCTCATCATGCTTCTTCAACAAAGAATTCAAATCGATGGCCCTTGAAAAAGTATTACATTGTTCGAAAGAAGCCATAATCGGATGAACCACGTCTGGATCGAAATTAGAATGAAAAACTGCTATATATACCACAAGTATTCCTACATACGACATAAATTCTTGTAAATATTAGCTTAAAAATTTCCCAGAAGTTTTGTCGCAACTTAATATTGTATTTTATACCGAAATTAATTTGGAGTCAGTTTTACTAAAAACGTTATTTTTTTTTCGTTAGAAAATAGTCTTTGATAAGTGGGGAGCATTTTCAGCACCAAATATTACAATAAAACTATAGGAAATTAATATTAAACGCTAAAACGTTTTAGGTACATTTGTTAATGTTACCTTAATAATTAATCAGATGAATTATTAAAATTACTTAAATATCACTCTTTTTGATATCCTGAAAGTTTATCATATAAAAGTATTGTTCATTTGCAATCAATTAAAAAATTGCATTATTGACTTAGTTTATTAAAATAATATACAATTTAATAAAATATTTTGATCTATTGTAATGATCAAGAAAATTTGCATGAAGGAAAAGCGGATAGGATGTAGCCTAGAGTATTCAAATTATCATTTTCATTTGTGTTGTGTCAGATTAATTAACTAATAAATTGGATTTATTAAATAATGATTTAGAACATTTTACTAAATGCAATACATAATATCTTTGGTCTGATAAAATAAAGATGTTTCATACTTCACTTAGTAGGCTTTTGAAATTAGTTTTGTAACAATTTTAGTAAATTAAATAAAATTGTGCCTTTAATAATGCAAGCCCATAATAATAAAAGATTGGTCTTATGTGTATGTTGGGCATTTGGAATCTGTAAAAGTACTAAGAATGTAAATTTTAAATGTAAAAAAAAATATAAGTAATGTAATAAAAAATTCTCTTTTTGTAACTAACATCTTAAAATCTTATAATTTAAAATGAAATTTCTATATAAAAAACACATATTTCAGATTTTTATGATAGAATGTTAATAACTTGCTGATATTATTATAAATACACTATCTACCAAAAAGTATTTGTACACTTTCAGTTTTTGACATTTTGTCAAATATTTAAAAATATACTGGTCGGATTCTTCTGGAACTTCAGAAATATAAAGATTATGTTTCACTTTATATTTATTTACATTCATTTGTTAAGCGAGTAATTAGGGGGCCGGCAAAAAAACAAAGAATAATAGAAATATTTGTGATCGCCCTGTACATGAAAATGCACGAAACGACTTATCGCTTTAGAATACAAATATATGAATACAGTAGAATATGTACACTAATTTTTGTGAGAATAGCATGTATATTTACGGCGATAGAGCGATTTTTTTGAAAAATTCAAAAAATTCTGGTATGTTTTTTGTTTATATCATGCTGGGTTTTTGACCAAATTTAACGCAAATTTCAGAAAAATTGGCAAAATTCAGTAGAAAAAATGTAGCGCAATTGGAATATAAATATATTAAATATTTTATGAAATATGAGTAGTTGTATAAAATAATTTTTATCTGCGCATGCGCGAACTAGAAAAAACATTTTTTTTTTTACATCATTTAATAGTCAATTCTATGGAGAGACTTACAAAAAAAATCCAATCAAATATCGTGAAAATTCAAAAAGATATCATTATTTTAGTGAGATGTTTTTACTCTGCTCTCTAAAAACGGCTGAATCTTAAGGGATTCTCCACAAATATACATTTTTTAATAACTGACTTTAAAAAAAAACTAGTATTGAATTAATACAATATCTAATACAATATTGCTGCTAATAAGTACTTGACAATTGTGATAGAAAAAAAAAGAGCTTTATTCACATTCAGGGCCAAAACTAAGAGAGGGTTCGGGGAAAAGGGCATGTGCCCCGAGCGCTAGGATGAAAGTGTCCCAAATGTACATTATGTTTGGCGATTTTTTCCATGTCTATGTTTAGCATGATATTGTCAAAATCAACCCATTCAAAGCATTTCTCCTATACCAAAGCATAGAAGAATCTAATGATGATGGCATAAAGATCCCGCATAAAGCAGATTTTTTTTTTTTTCGTTTTGATTCGGTTTCACGATTTTAAGGTATTATTTTTTTAAAACAAAGCAGACTATTTTAATCAATATTTCATATTTTAAGTTTTAAAATAAGTCGGCTCTTAATAAATTAGAAAATTTTTCTTTGCAAATACTTTTGCAGATGCTTTGCAAAGAAGAAAAGGGAGGGGGGGGGAGTTCACCAAAATTCATTGAAATGTAAATATATTAAATATTTTCTAAAATGTTCTACGTCATGCAATATTTTCAACCAAATATAAAGCCACATTCAGAAAAATTCGCAAAATGTAGTAGAAAGAATAAGGTGCTATTGAAATATAAATATATTAAAAGTTTTCTAAAATATGAGTATTTGTATGAAATATTTTTTAATCAACGTATGCGTGAACGATAAAATTTATCATTTTACATAATTTAATATTCAACTCTATGGAGCTACCCATAAAAAAATCCGATCGAATTTCGTGGAAATTCAGAAAGTTATTGTGGATAGGAGTGAACTGATTTTCAATTGGTCTCTGAAAGCAGTTGAATGACGTCAGATTTTACGCAAATTGCCAAATCTCCATTTACGTTTTTTACTGGTGATTTACTTCTTTTCTTAGATAATTACCAGAACAAACCTATTTCAGGATAAAAATAATTATAAAAAATCGAAGCATTTGTGTCAAATCTACCCATTAATACATAATTGATAATGGCTCTTATGCAAATGCCGATATCTGCGATCCTGAAATACGTCAAGTTCTCCACTGTTAAAAGTGGTGTCGAAAACAACACTGACATCAATCGCATGCATGATGCCAAGAAGAACAGAGCTGTCTGATTTTGAGAAAGGTGTGATAATCGGGCACCACCGAAATGGCCGATCTTTAATCGACATATCAAGCGAGCTTAATTACCCCAAAACGACTGTGGCTTATGTGATTAGAAAATGGAAGCTGAATGGTGATTGTCAGAATGTGGCCAGAGTAGGCAGACCGACGAAACTGGGAGATAGAGACCGACGGGTGCTGTCTAGAGAAATTCGGAAGAACCGCAACTAACCAATGTTACACATACGCCAAGAATTTCAACAAGCTTCAGGATGTGTTGTTTCCATGAATACCATCCGTAAGGAAGCTCATCTGCTTAATTTTTATGGCCGTGCTGCCGCCCATAAGCCTTTAATCACCAAGTCCAACCGCGCAGCTCGGTTAAGCTGGTGCAAAACACGCCAGCAATGGACTGTACAGCAATGGAAACAGGTTCTCTTGAGTGATGAATCAAGGTTCACCCTCTACCGTTCTAATGGTAGGGTCTGGGTCTGGCGTCTGCCTGGAGAACGCCTCCTACCAGAATGTATTGTGCCCACAGTTAAATTTGGCGGAGGGGGAATTATGTTCTGGGGTTGTTTTTCCTGGTTCGGACTAGGACCCTTGGTCCCAATTCATGGTAAGCTCAATGCCGATGCCTACTGTAATATACTGGACAACAGTGTACTTCCTACGTTGTGGCAATACTATGGATTGGACCCATGTTATTTCCAGGATGACAACGCAAGCTGTCATGTAGCGAGGTCCAGCATGGATTGGTATGCTGATAATGGAGTGCATCGACTCGAGTGGCCTGCCGAAAGCCCAGACCTGAACCCAATAGAGAACCTCTGGGACGAGTTGGATCGTCGAATTAAGGCGGGTGACACACGCCCAAAATCAGTAAAAGATCTTACCTACCTTGTGCAAACAGAGTGGAATAAAATACCATTAAATGTAATACAAGGACTAGTTGAGAGCATGCCCAGGAGAGTCGCAGCTGTAATTGCCTCTCGAGGAGGATCTACAAATTATTAAATGTGAACAGGGCCAAAACCAGTCTTTTTTTTCCGAGGCAAACATGGATTTTGAAGGTACCCCTTTCCCCCTCCTATATTTACAAAGAAAATTTCTCCAATTTATTAATAGCCGACTTATTTTAAAACTTAAAATATGTAACATAAAATAACGTATTCTGCTTTATTAAAATACTCCAATTTGATACTTTAAACCGAATAAAAAAAATTCTACTTTCAACAGGATCTTTAAGGCCCTTGTCCCTGCCCGCGAAGACACTGCTGAGCTAATGCTATTGCTGTGGGGAGGCATTTTTCTAATAACTCTTTCGCATTTTGAAATTTTCAATTTTTTTTTTGCATTGGATAGCGGAGGTCCCTCTCAAAATCGCTCCTTGACTACTTTTTCGATTTGAGTCATAGATATTTTTTATAAAGTTAGTTTCACTTTCAGAACCGCTTTTGGAAGTGAAAGAAACATTATAAAAATATCTACGCCAAAATTGAAAAAGTAATCACGGAGCGATCTTGAAAAGGACTTCCGCTATCCAATGCAAAACATATTATTTAAAAATGTCCAAATGCAAAAGAGTTTGAAAAATGCATCCCCATAGGAATAGCATTAGCTCGTGAGCATCTTCGCGGGTAGGGGCAAGGACCTTAAGCCATCATCATTAGATTTTTTTATGCTTTAGCATAGCCCAGATATAATAATTTTAACAATATTATGCTAAACATAGCCAAGAAAAAAATCGCCAAACGAAAGATACATTTGGAACACTTCCATCCTAGCGCCCGGGGCATATGCCCTTCTCCCCCCCCCTCTCTTAGTTTTGGCTCTGAATGCGAATAAAGCTCTTTTTCTTTTCTATCACAATTGTCAAGTACTTATTAGCAGCAATATTGTATTAGATATTGTATTAATTCAATACTAGTTTTTTTTTAAAGTCAGTTATTAAAAAATGTCAATTTGTGGAGAATCCCTTAAGATTCAGCCGTTTTTAGAGAGCAGAGTAATAACATCTCACTAAAATAATGATATTTTTTTGAATTTTCATGATATATGATTGGATTTTTTCTTCTAAGTCACTCCATAGAATTGACTATTAAATGATGTAAAAAAAATGTTTTTCTAGTTCGCGCATGCGCAGATAAAAATTATTTTATACAACTACTCATATTTCATAAAATCCTTCTATCCTTCTATAGTAAAAAAAAACTAGCCTTAAAAGGAATGACACCTGGAATGATGCTGATGTGGAAGATTTCCGGAACTAACGAATCCGGGTTGTCCACTCCTTCCATGAGTCGAATAGACCAATCAGGAAAGGGCTCAGTCAATGCATCGCCATATGGGTTACCATAAAGA
Source organism: Maratus speculifer (assembly GCA_964019185.1). NCBI lineage: Eukaryota > Metazoa > Arthropoda > Arachnida > Araneae > Salticidae > Maratus > Maratus speculifer. The sequence continues at coordinate 209,448,046 of OZ025289.1, read as the reverse complement.
GAGGAAAGGTTACCATCGCCAACAATCGCCAAGTTTGTCGCCAACTTAGCGATATATCGCCAAATTTGGCGACCAAAATTAGTTGTCAAAAGTGACGCCAACTTGGCGATAACTGTAATATTTCGCCAAATTTTTAATTTCTTTACTACACCAGTCGTTTGATACATCATTTGAGAGGTTTGCAACTGCTTATTCATATAATGGATGCCTTGTGTGTTATCCCCCATTCTGCTCCCCAGGGAGGACACATTTTTATTTTGTTTACAACACCAGTCGTGTTACACAAGATTTGAAAGGTCTGCAACTGCTTATTCATATTATGGATGTCTTGTGTGTTACCCCCACACTCTGCTCTCCCAAGGGGGGGGGGTCACATTTTTAATTTCTTTACAACACCAGTTGAGTGACACATCATTTGAAAGGTCTGCAACTGCTTATTCATATTATGGATGTGTTGTGTGTCATCCCCCACTCTGCCCCCCAGGGGGGCACATTTTTAATTTCTTTACAACACCAATTGTGTGACACATCATTTGAGAGGTCTGCAACTGCTTATTCATATTATGGATACCTTGTGTGTAACCCCCCCCTCTGCCCTCAGAGGGGGCGCATTTTGTAATTTCTTTACAACACCAATTGTGTGACACATCATTTGATCATTTGAAAGGTCTGCAACTGCTTATTCATACCATGGGTTATTGGCGAGCGCAGCAAGCAGGGGTAGACAATAATTTGGAATCGCGAAGCGATTACGCGGGGGGTTGGCGAGCATAGCGAGCAGGGGGGCGGGGCCCCCTAGTAGTAAAAAAAAACTAACATTAAAAGGAATGACTCCTGGAATGATGCTGATGTGGAAGATTTCCGGAACTAACGAATCCGGGTTGTCCACTCCTTCCATGAGTCGAAAAGACCAATCAGGAAAGGGCTCCGTCTATGCATCGCCATATGGGTTACCATAAAGAGAGGAAAGGTTACCATCGCCAACAATCGCCATGTTTGTCGCCAACTTAGCGATATATCGCCAAATTTGGCGACCAAAATTAGTTGTCAAAAGTGACGCCAACTTGGCGATAACTGTAATATTTCGCCAAATTTTTAATTTCTTTACAACATCAGTCGTTTGATACATCATTTGAGAGGTTTGCAACTGCTTATTCATTTAAAGGATGTCTTGTGTGTTATCCCCCATTTTGCTCCCCAGGGGGGACACATTTTTAATTTCTTTACAACACCAGTCGTGTTACACAAGATTTGAAAGGTCTGCAACTGCTTATTCATATTATGGATGTCTTGTGTGTCACTCCCACACACTGCTCTCCCCAGGGGGGTCACATTTTTAATTTCTTTACAACACCAGTTGTGTGACACATCATTTGAAAGGTCTGCAACTGCTTATTCATATTATGGATGTGTTGTGTGTCATCCCCCACTCTGCCCCCCAGGGGGGCACATTTTTAATTTCTTCACAACACCAATTGTGTGACACATCATTTGAGGGGTCTACAACTGCTTATTCATATTATGGATATCTTGTGTGTAACCTCCCCCCTCTGCCCTCAGAGGGGGCGCATTTTGTAATTTCTTTACAACACCAATTGTGTGACACATCATTTGAAAGGTCTGCAACTGTTTATTCATTTTATGGATGTCTTGTGTATCACCCCCACTCTGCCCCCCAGGGGGGCACATTTTTAATTTCTTTACAACACCAGTCGTGTGACATCATTTGAGAGGTCTGCAGCTGCTTATTCATATTATGGATGTCTTTTGTGTCGCCTCCCCCTCTGCCCCCCAGGGGAGCACATTTTTAATTTCTTTACAACACCAGTCGTGTGACACATCATTTGAAAGGTCTGCAACTGCTTATTCATACCATGGGATATTGGCGAGCGCAGCAAGCAGGGGTAGCCAATAATTTGGAATCGCGAAGCGATTACGCGGGGGGTTGGCGAGCATAGCGAGCAGGGGGGCGGGGCCCCCCTAGTATTTAATATATTTATATTCCAATTGCGCTACATTTTTTCTACTGCATTTTGCCAATTTTTCTGAAATTTGCGTTAAATTTGGTCAAAAACCCAGCATGATATAAACAAAAAACATACCAGAATTTTTTGAATTTTTCAAAAAAATCGCTCTATCGCCGTAAATATACATGCTATTCTCACAAAAATTAGTGTACATATTCTACTGTATTCATATATTTGTATTCTAAAGCGATAAGTCGTTTCGTGCATTTTCATGTACAGGGCGATCCCAAATATTTCTATTATTCTTTGTTTTTTTGCCGGCCCCCTAATTACCCGCTTAACAAATGAATGTAAATAAATATAAAGTAAAACATAAACTTTATATTTCTGAAGTTCCCGAAGAATCCGACCAGTATATTTTTAAATATTTGACAAAATGTCAAAAACAGAAAGTGTACAAATACTTTTTGGTAGATAGTGTATTTCAAGTTACCTATTTGCCTATATATATATCTTTCTATGTGTCTGCTTTCAACAATATCTATATCTACCTATCTATTTATATATATATATATATATATATATATATATATATATATATATATACTTCATATTTATACATCGTTCTTTTTTTAAAGGCAGAAGAGTAAATAACAGGCTGCCTATTTGTTCCTTTTTCTTTTCACTCTATATTTCTGTTTACGAAAATTTCATTACTTAATTCTTAAATAATTAAAATTGTAAACTCATAAATAGTTTTTTTCAAATTCTGTAATTTAAATCTAAGTTTATTTTAAAATTTATGACACATATCAAAGTAAATATTTTTTCTTAGAATTTAACTAAATAAATAACTATCCGAAAGTTGGGAGAATATAACCCAAAAGCAAATATAAAAATGTCATAAGGTCAAATGTAATAAATCATATCCTAAAGGGCTTTGTCTGCAAAATATTCTGGTTGTAGACTAACAAGACATTTCAACTTAAACACAACATACAAGTGATAAATTGTAGAATATAATCTTTCTTTAATGTACGGCGCAAATCATGTTTTTAGCCCTTTTACACGTGTTTGAAGGATGCTAAGGATTTTGTTTCGCTTGAGTATGTGACGAATTCTTTTACAGAAAAATATGGTATAGGGGCTTTGTGAAAATGAAATGTAGCTTTGAAAACTGACGACAGCAGTTCTTTATCCTTTAGGGCAAAATAAAGGGCATGATCATTTTTCAGAAATGTGACAAAATAAAAGATATTTGTCTTTTAAATATTGTTATTTAGTGCAGCCCACGGGGTGAATAACTTAAGTTTGTTTGAAATAAAAAGGGCCAAGACAATGATAATTTTAGTTACATAAATCGTGACAGAGATTTTCATAAAAATACGTTTATAGGTTGGCATTCTGTAGCTTACATTGAAATTCGATGCTCTGAAATTTAAAAAAAAATAATTGAAATGAATACAAATGGATATATATGTGTGTACTTATATACATATGTATTAAGTGTTTAAGTATGTATATTTAAATTTAAATCACAAATATATGGTAAATAATTATTTTCTACAGTCCTTATCCACCTTCTGATATTCTTACTGCCGATCGCGACACTTATGTATCTGTATGCAACCGTAAAGTTCCTCGTAAGAAATTTGAAATTACAAAATTTACTTATTTTTTGGCAAATTGGTATGTATATTTAATAATTTCGTCTGCAAAATTTAATGGCTTAAACATGTGTATAGCACGTAAATAATAATAATATAAAATAACTACGCATAAAAGAGTATTAACTACTAAATTTTAACCTTTAAATCTCTGGTTATAACTAATTTTTTGCACAAAAATGTACTTCATCGTTATTATTTCTAATTTAAATGTTTGATAAGTACTATGCAAACTCATTAAAAGCAACAATTTTGACGAAAAAAGGTAAGCTGTAAAGGAAAGGTGAAGAAAATTAGATACACAAGTTAACTTTATAAGGATTTCAGACTTTTTAAATCTGAATAACATTTAATATTTGAAGAAAGTGGGTAAGTGTGATCGGAGATCACACTGAGGGTTTCGTTTATTATCTCCTTCAAAACACATATTTTCATGTAATTAACAAATGAAAAACGGTTTTTCGGCACTATTTTGGATTTCTTGACCAATCGCGCCAAGCGGAACAGAATATAAACTCTTTCCCTAAATGTTGCCTTGATCGCATAGATTTCTTGATTTCTCTATCAGAATATGCATATTTAGTGAAGGTACACAAGTAAATAAAATTATGAATAAAAGTAAAATATTGCAAAGCTTAGCATAAATTTAATGGAGACCAAACTTGTCACCAGAGGCGACTCTTTATTTAAATAAATAATAATTTAATATATATAAAAAAATATTTCATTTCGCGTGTCAAAATATATGTTAAATATGATTTAATATGATGAAATAAAATCAAGTAAGTATGTTTTTACGTGATCTATTTAATAAATTAATTTATGTAACATACATAATAATCTATATATTTAAAAGACCTGGATATATTTTTTAGCCATCAGCCCTGAGTTTATACTGGATGCCCGATTTTTATACATACATATATATATATATATGTATGTATTTGAAAGCTTTTTATGGTTGTGTGCCCATTCTGGCTAATTTTTAATTTTAAAAGCTTGTTCGTGACATTCCTTCAAAACAGTGGTAATAGGTTAATCTTTTCTCACTATAATGAAAATTTATTTTGCTTTATTACTTTTCACCAATCAGGAACTTGATCTCATCGGTGAATGTGTAATCGCATTTCAAAGAAATAATGGTTAAAATGGTTAATAATGATTAAAATAATGGTTTAAAAAAATAATGGTTTTCGTAATATTTAATCCTAATAAAATGATTGTACCCAATTATTCACTAATCGTGGTACAATACTCAGATTATTTGCTGTGTAATATTATTAAGTATTATGTAAATAAAATAACAGAAATTAAACTTTAATAAAATATAACATCTAAAGCAAAATTTTGTCGATGGAGAAAATGTCGTCATTTAGAAATCAGATACATTTGTTCCATGAATACAATATACATTGTTATAGCTGTGTCAATGATGATGTCATATTCATTGACTTTTATTCCTGCATCTAAATAAACTGAACTTCTATTTATTTAAAAATCAGTGGTGTGCACAAATTAAAATATTTCTATAAATTGCGCCATTTCTATTTAATTATAATAAATATTTTATGAAACTAAAGAATTTAGTTTCATAAGATGAAAGATGAGTGTTTCGGAAGGTGTAAATGATGTCATGTTAAAAAAAAAAGTTATGGAGGTATTACGATATTTATATTCTGTATAATATCAAAAATTATTTACAATTATTTCGTTGTATTAATTTTTTTTAAAACAAAAATAAATAAAATGTTTTCTTCATATCAGCAACAAACACAAAAAATTTATTCATTTAATAACAAAAATATCATTTTTCTTTTAGTTGCCATAACAATAAAATTAATTTTGACAAGTTCATGGAGGCAACCAATAAATAAATTTAATTCATTGGAATTGCTGTAAATATGTAGTGGGGTGTTTACACAGCTTTAGTAACTCCCTGTTTCTATTAAAATAAAAATGTTTTATTGATATTATAAGTATTGTACAGTTACCAAGCGATATTTAAACTAGAAAAAATAAACTATGCAGATATTTTTGAATTTGTCTTCATAGGTATTATATTAACTTCCTAAATAATGATATTATTATTATTGTACAGTTACCAAGCGATATTTAAACACAGAAAAAGTAAACGGTACTACTAGGTTATCCCGTCGACCAAAAAATTATCGCCAAACTATAAGATTACATGTCAATAATGGATGATCGAGAATGTGACATTCAATGACGTTAAATACGATTCACCTGTTTGAAATATCATTAAGTGATTTTTATTTCGACTTTTTATTTGTATTTTTATTAATATTCTACTAAATATTTGTTTTTTTTTTCGTTATTTAAAATAAAAAATGATGTCTAAATAATAAAAATATGCATAATTTGGCTATTAGTATAACATAATAGTACCAAATAAACTATGAAGATATTTTTGAATTCGCCTTCTGAGGTATTATATTAACTTCCTAAATAATTTGGCATTTATATAATGTTTAAGGCTTAGAAACAGCTTTAAAAAAGTTTTGTAGCTTAAGTTAAGTCCAACATAATAATTTATGAGTTGTTTTCCTCATCTTTTGTTATTTTCTGAAGTTTGTGTATCTGTATCGTGAAAAGTTATGTTATCCCTATTTTAAGAAATGGCAATTGTTTATTTCGCTCAGTATCTTATTGTGTACGTAAGACTGATATATATCATATCAAATATATATATTCTTCTGCGTCTAATTTCGACGGGTGCAGCTAGTTTTATTTAAACTTGCCTGTAACAATTAGATGTAATGAAAATTCAATTTTGATATTTATGCTACTCCAAATTTTTAAGGTTCAAAATATCGCACATTTTCAATTTTTACACCATCGCATAATGAAAAAAAAATTACTTTTAAATGCGTTTTGTTTAAAAGCTGTATTTAAATTTATTTTTGTGACATTAAATTTTTTGCAGTTTGTAATACCAATTTTGTAATTGTGGCAACAGAATTACTCCATTTCTTTTAAAAGTAAAAGGTAAAAGATGAAATAATTTTTATATCTATTAAAACTTGTGTGGCAAAAATTAGAAGAGAAAAAAACAACAACAAAATGAACTGATGGGATTAAAAGTGATATTTAAATTTAATTAATAGTCATTTTGAAAATTTTATGATTTGTTGTGTGGCAAGAGATATTCAGCTGTAGGTACACAAAATTTGAACTCTTTGGTGTGTATACTTTTTGTGTACGAACTCTATGACAGACAGAGGACAGAGACGAATGAGATTTCGTCAGATGAACGAAACGCTAAAAAGTAATTTATTTAACTTATAATTCTTTAATATATTATACTTGATATTTTCTTGTTGTTAAAGAAAGTATGTTATTACTATTTCCATTTACTATTTTTTTCTATGTTATAAACAAACTTTTCAAAACAACAATGCAAACTTAAAAATATATATATAATAGTAATAATAATAATATTTAAAAATATATGTATATTTATTCATTAAAGCCATTTTTTCTGTTTTTTTTCACTTGATAACTGTCTGAAAAAATAATGAAGAAAGGCTAAAATAAGAACTTCTATTTACCATTCTTTATTCATATATCGTAGAATTTTAACTCTGCTTTAGTCCAAAAGCTTTATTAAGAAAAGTAGATAACGCTGTAAAGAAAACCAAGATCGAAGTCTGCGGTCCATTATCAAAGACTACAATAACTTGTATATAGTTAGACGGGATTATGAGAAAGCCCTTTAGAGATTATTTGGATTATATAATCTTTTTAATTTTATTGACATAAAGTAAGTCAGTATTTAAGGAGTAATACTTTGATCCAATTATATTTATTGTTAAAATTATAAAAATATTTGTTTTTCTCTTTTCTTTTTGACAAAATATTTACATTAACTATAAAGGCAGAAATATTACAAAAGGGCTGTTAAGTTAATGCTGATAAAATATTTTTAACATTGAAAAATATGTATCACCAATTCTGTACAATTTTTAAAACAGTAATGGAATTATATTTTAAAAGCAATTACAAAACTTTTTAATTTTTGTAAGGTGGTTTGGGGTAATAACGCCAAGTGCTAATATTTTGCATAATTATGAAATAATATGGTAAATGACAACCATGTGCTCTGCGCAGAAGGGTTTTGAGTCATATAAATCGCAAAAAACCGCTTCAAGTTAATTTGTTTCATTTTTAGGCCTTATTGTTTTTACAAGCAACTAAAATTAACGCTTGATCTAAAATTTGCGAGATACGTTTTGTGATGTGAAGACTATTTTTTTTATCCGGAAATACTTTGTTAATTAGATAAATTTGTATTACATTTCATGGACTTTCAAAATGTTGCGCAATAACTAAAACGGGGTAATAACGCCAATCCTTGGCATTAATACCCCGTTTGATTCCCTACAGTGGCCGAACTACATCCTAAATACTGATTCAAATAAACACAGTTAAAACTGTGCAATGTTTCTAATAATTCTATTTAAGCGGTCCTTTTTAAGCAAAAAGAAGCTCACGGTCTGATATCCTTTTGCCTCATCCTCCCCCCCCCCACACACACACACAACACCTTTATTTTTCTTACACTTTCACAAAAAAATTGAACATTTTCAATAGCTTAGAATGCAATTTGCCAATTTCTAAGTTTGTAGAGTTTGTATCTTTAGAATTGGGCAATCTACACGCAATTATACCATCTTATTTCATAGTTTTGTTTGCATGGCGTTATTACCCATACAGGTGGGTAAAAACGTCAAATAGCATTGGTCAAGAAATCACGCCATTACATTTTATGAATACATATCTGTTAAATTATTTTTTATATAGATAGTCAATGCGTTGCTACATCAAATCATATATTTGTTTGAAAAATACAAACTAAAACTGAGCCGTGAAAATTGGTAGAACCTTAACGGGGCGTTATTACCCCAGGGTACCTTATGTGTTTTTTTCTATTCTTACAATTTATGGCTTTTTAATTTCTTAATCTATATTTTCAATCTTATCAAGCTATAGAGCGTTACGGTCGTAAAATATTGCATTACAAAAATGACAAACCGGCATTTTCGTCTAATGCATGCTAATTCATAAAAAAGATATTCTGGTATCTACAATGAGAAACATTTGTGGAAACGTTACTCCGTAAAATTGTTGGCAGCATTGCTGCCTCCAGTTTTATGGAGTATTTTAACCGTTAAAACCGGTGTAACATTGTCATGTTACGCCAGTAATATATGTTTAAATTACACCATTGGATATGTGAAAACAATTACTCCATGAAACTGGAGGCAGCATTTGCCACCATTTTTACACCAATTGTATAGAGTAACGTTTCCACAAATGTTTTACATTGTATCTGGTAAATTCTGGCATCTTTTAAATAATTTTTTTTCACAAATTTTTGCTCAACCTAATATTACTTTATACCGAATTTAGTTTTGTGTCAGTTTTATAAAAATGTTAATTAATTTTTTTTTTTCAGAAAATAATCTTTGATAAGTGGTGAGCATTTTCATCACCAAATATTTTAATAAAAGTGTAGGATAATTATTATTCTACGTTAAAACGTTTTAGGTGCATTTGTTAATGATTTCTTCATAATCAGTCAGCTGAATCATTAAAGTAACTTAAATACCATGCTTTTTGATATCCTGCAAGGATATCATACAAAGATATTGTTAATTTGTAAACACTAAAAAATTTCGTTATTGACTTAGTTTATTTAAATATTATACAATTGAATAAAATACCTTAATCTACAGTAATGATCAAGAAACTTTCCAGGTAGGAAAAGCGAATAGGATATACCCTAGATTACTACAAATCATGATTTTCATTTCCGTTGTATCAGAATAATTAACGAATAAATTGGATTTATTAAATAATGAAATAGAACATTTAAGTAAATGCATGTACATAATATCATTGGTCTGATTAAATAAAGATGTTTATATTTCAATTATTATGCTTTATACTGAAATTAGTTTTGTATTAATTTTAGTAAAACGTTAAGTAAAATTATTTTATGCACCTTTAGTAATGCGAGCTTATAATAATTCAAGATTGCTTTTTTTGTGTATGTTAGGTCATTTGATGTCTATAATAGTACGAAGATCCTAAATGTTAAATGTTTAGAAACTATATGCAATGTATTAATAAAATTCTCTTATTTTAACTGTCATCTAAAATTTTATAATTTAAAATGAAATTTATAAAAACAACCCCACATGTTTCAGATGTTTTATAAAAGAACGTTAATTAATTGCTTATAAGATTATAGTTATTTTATGTTACCTATTTACCTGTCTATCTACCTTTCTAAGTTTATCTTTCTAGCAATATCTACCTATATATGAGTGATTCTCAAAATAGGGGACAATTTATGTCTTTCAGCATACAAAAAAAAAATTTGAGAGGTTTTCTGTCATGTTTTTATTCTTAGATATGTTTGTCTTAATATTATTCATTATTTGCACTCAAGAATTACTCACTTTTTAGTTAAAAACACCTTAAAATAACAGAAAAAATGTTCAAAATGTCATTAGCATGGATGTCCACAGCAGCTGTGCCTTGTGTATACTAGCATTTTTCAAGAGTTAATATCATATTTATAAAATAAAACAAATGTTATTCTTTCTTTAAATTAATCAAGGAGAGGATTTATCCAATAAATTTCTTTTTAAAAATAAAATTATAGTTTATAAAAAAAGAATTATAGTTTGTCCTCCATATTCTATTTTCAAAACAAGGTCATAATAACAGCTGGTTATTAATCAAAATTTCATTTTCACATGTGACAATAGTTTGAAAATGTAAAGTTTCACTATGGCAACAAGTAGCCATTTTATCCAAGCCTGAAAATAGAAGCATGTATTCTATTTTAAGAATAGAAGTTGAATATTAGGGGCGTACATCAATTGTATATCATTAGAATGGATAATAATTTTCATGTTTCTTTTATAGTTAAAATTTTTATTTTACTTATTTGCATAGAACTTCTGTGTTTTAAAAAGCCCCAGAAAGGACTATTGCAATGTGATTATATTATAGCTCATAATCTTATTTAAATTAAAATTTGTCATTAGCATGGACAAATATCAGTGTCATTAGCATGGTTTTTCTGTCCATGCTAAAGACTCCTATGTGCATAAATGTAACCAGTGCTTATATTGTATCCTTTATAAAATTTAATTTTACATATAAATTTAGGTATTACATTTATTATTCCTAAAATATGCATTAAATCTGTCAGAAAATCACTAAGACAGCTTCTTACATTGTTAGTGTCAGAATGTTGCTCATGTAAACAAAGTTTGCTGTTTGGTAATGTTTTTATTCTCCTTATATGTATATATGTAAAAATGGAAACCATTTGCTGAAAAGGAAGGTTAATAAATATAGAAAAAAATATTTAAACTAGAAGAAAATAAAAATTTCTTAATATATTTATTCCATGCAATTTGTTTTGTCATTAGCATGGCTCAAAGAATACTAATTATTTTTTTAAGTTAATTTTTAAATATTTAGCTCTGCTCACTACATGTAAAGTATACCTAATACTATATTAACAACACCTATTTTTTCAGAAATTTTGCTAACAGTAATTTTTTTGAGATTTCACTTTTGAAATTGTCCCCTATTTTGAGAATCACCCATATATATATATATATAAACCCATTAATATTCTTTTTAATTTATGAATCTTACATTGAAGTTCATTTTAAAATTTATGACACATATCAAAATAACTATTTTTTTTTCTTAGTATTTATCTAAATAAAACAACTATCCGAAAGTTTACAGAAAATAACCCAAGATAAAATATCAAAATATCAAAAGTTCAAGTGTAATAATTCTTATCTTAAAGGGTTTTGTGTGAAAAATATTCTGTTTCTAGACTAACAAGATATTTCAACTTCAACAAAAAATACAGTTATAAATTGTAGAATATAATATTTCTTTTATGCGCGACGCATATCATGATTTTAGCACTTTTACACATGTTCCAAGGATGCAATGGATTTTTTTTTTGCTAGAGTACGTGACGTATTCTTTTACAGAAAAATATGTTACAGAAGCTTTGTGAAAGTGAAATATAGCTTTGAAAACTGATGACAACAGTTCTTTATCCTTAAGGGCAAAATAAATGGTATGATCATTTTTCAGAAATATTACAAAATAAAAGTTATTTGTCTTTTAAATGTTGTTATTTAGTGCAGCCCACTGCATGATTGACTTAATTTTGTTTGAAATAAACAGAACTAAGACAGTAAAAATATTAGTTACATAAATCGTAATACAGACTTTTATAAAAATGCATTTATATGTTGGCATTTTGTACCTGACATTGAAATATGATGCGCTGAAATTCAAATTACATTAACCCAATCAAAAGAAAAGAAATGGACTTCGGTGAGTTGCCAAATCTCTCTCTCTTTCTCTGTATATATATATATCTATACACATATACATGTATATAAATACTTTTATAAATATAACCAAAGAAATTCAGATTTATATTATTTGTTTAAGTATGTATAATTAAAATTACATCACAATATATGATAAAGTTGGTAAAATTCTAAAGATAAACAAATTATGAACAGTGAGAGAAAAAGATGTATTATAAGAATCTATGAATAACCTACACAGCCAACAGAGGAGCTTGCAGGTTAATTCATAGTGAAGATATGTTAATTTTGCGATGCCCTAAATGGGAAAAATTACACATAATAATCATAATATAAAATTTTCGGCATTGATTATTTCGAAATTCTTCTAATATTAAAATTTTTCCCTGTCTTTTAATAATATATTAACTGACAATTTATTTTTTTGGTGGTCTTTCCGTTCCCTTTTTTTGTGGTGGGGGATTTTTGAGAAGTTTTTTCTTTCATGAAATAATCTTTGATAGGTGGTAAAAGTAAAGCGCATTTTCTGCACTAAATAGTTAAATAAAAATATAGGATATTTAATATTCTATGCTAAAAAGTTTTAGGTGTATTTGTTAATGTTTTCTTATTATTCACCGCAGATTAATCATTAAAATTACTTAAATATTAATTTTTTAATATCCTGAAAGGATATCACACAAAGGTATTTTTCCTTTGTACTCAATTAAAAAATTGCGTTATTGACTTTTTTTTATTAAAATAATAACCAATTGAATAAAGTACCTTAATCTATAGTGAAGATCAAGAAATTTTCCAGGTAAGAAAGTCGGATCAGATATACCCTAGACTATTAAAAACTACGATTTTCATTTGCGTTATATCAGGATAATTAACGAATAAATTGGATTTTTTAAATAATGATTTAGAACATTTTAGTAAATGCAGTACATGATACCATTGGTCTGATTAAATAAAGATGTTTGATGGTTCAATTATTAATATTTATGCTGAAATTACTTTTGTATCAATTTTTTTATGTTAAATTAAAAATTTTATGTGCCTTTAATAATGCAAGCCCATAAAATTACAAGATTGGTGTTATCTATGTGTTGGGTTATTTGGTTTTGTAATACTAATATTAACGTAAATATTAAATGTTTTGAAACTATAAGCCATGCATTGATAACATTCTCATTTTTTTTTTAAACTGCCATCTTAAAATCTTATAATTTAAAATAAGTTTTATAAGGTACCCTGGGGTAATAACGCCACGTTAAGGTTCTACCAATTTTCACGGCTTAGTTTTAGATTGTATTTTTCAAACAAATATAGGATCTGATACAGCAACTCATTGACTATCTATATAAAATAAAATAATTTAACAGATATGTATTCATAAAATGTAATGGCGTTTTTTCTTGACCAATGCTATTTGGCGTTATTACCCACCTATATGGGTAATAACGCCATGCAAACAAAACTATGAAATAAGATGGAATATTTGCATGTAGATAGCCCAATTCTAAAAATACAAACTCTACAAACTTAGAAATTAACAAATTGAACTCTAAGCTATAGAAAATGTTCAATTTTTTGTGAAAGTGTAAGAAAAATAAAGGTGTGGTTTGGGAGGGGGGGGATGAGGCAAAAGAATATAAGACCGTGAGCTTCTTTTTGCTTAAAAAGGACCGCTTAAATAGAAATATGAGAAACATTGCACAGTTTTAACTGTGTTTATTTGAATCAGTATTTAGGATGTAGCTCGGCAACTGTAGAGAATCAACCGGGGTATTAATGTAAAGGATTGGCGTTATTACCCCGGTATAGTTATTGCGCAGTGCAATTTAAATTACAAATTATCTCGAGAAGATATCCAAAATCTTCAACATCATTTTAAAAGTACATGAAATGCACTACAAATTTATGTAATTAACAAAGTATTTCCGGATAAAAAGATAGTCTTCACATCACAACACGTATCTCGCAAATTTTAGATCAAGCGTTAATTTTAGTTGTTTGTAAAAACAATAAGACCTAAAAATGAAACAAATTAACTTGAAGCTGTTTTTTGCGATTTATATGACTCAAAACCCTTCTGCGCAGAGCACATGGGTGTCATTTACCTGATTATTTCATAATTATGCAAAATATAAGCACTTGGCGTTATTACCCCGCCTGGCGTTATTACCCCAGGGTACCTTATATAAAAACACAATGTATATTTAAGATGTCTTATCATAGAACGTTGATATAAGCTGCTTACAATATTATATTTATTCTATGTTACCTATTTACCTATCTATCAGCCTATTGTCTGTTTATCTTTCTAGCAATATATATATATGAGTATCTATCTATCTATCTACCTACCTATCTCTAATATATACATAAATGCTTCATATTTATAACACATTCTTCTTTTAATGCAAAAGAGAAAATAACCAGCTGTCTTTTTATTTTTTTTTATTTTTCATACTATTTTTCTGTTTACGAACATTTCATTCCTTGATTCTTAAATATATAAAAATGTAAAACCATTAATACATTTTTTTTTAATTTCTGAAACTTACATCCAAGTTTATATTAAAATTTATGACACATACCAAAATAAATATGTATTTTCTTAATATTTAACTGAATAAAACTATTATCCGAAAGTTGATAGAATGTAACTCAAAAGCATAAATAAAAATATCATAAGATAAAATGTAATAATTCATATCTTAAAGAGTTTTCTCTGTAAAATGTTCTGGTTGAAGACTAAAAAGACATTTCGACTTCAACACAATACACAAGTGATAAGTTGAGGAATATAGTTTTTCTTTAATGTACGACGCTGTTCGCGACCAGCATATGTAGAAACAATGCCCTAAATATTTAATTAGAATTATTTTCAACAGTCCTTACCCAACCAGTGATATTCTTATCGTTGCTAAACTTATGCATCTGTATGCAACCATAAAGTTCCTAGCGAACGATTTATAAATTAAAGATAAAAAATATTAAAAAAAAAATATTTATTGCCAAGCTTGTATGTATGTTTAATAATTTCGCCAAAAAAATTTAGTGTCTTAAAAATATGCATCGAAGGTAAATAATAAAAATATAAAATAATTACGCATAAAATAGTATTAAACAAAAATTTCAGCCTTTAAAATACCGTTTATAAATACATTTTTGCACAAAAATGTACTGCATTATTATTATTTCCGATTTAAATGTTTTATAGCTACTATTCAAATTCATTATAAGTAAAAATTTTGAAAAAAAGGTAAACTGTAAATATAAAGTAAAGAAAATTAAATTTAACATTACTTCTCTGCTAAAATCATTGCTTCTGACATTTTTTTCCTTGTTTTAAAAAATCTTTGAATCATTAAGGCGTTTGTCTATTAGTTTAAAATGTTATTTTTTTTATTTATTTAATTATAAGTTATGTTTATATGTATAAGTTATATTTATGTTATTATTATTTGTTTCTTTTTATAAGATTTTTTTTCATGTAAATAAAAAAATTTTGAGAATTTCTCAAATATTTTTTTCATTAATGCGTAATTAACTCCTTCGGGACGAGCGACCGATATACGTGCCGGCGTCGTTGGCTCTCACATCCCGCGCGACCGGTATACGCGACAACGCTTTTGGCACTCAGATCATGAGTGACAAGTATTCGTGCCGCGTATGTGGAACGTTTTGTGTTTAAATGCATACCGCCGAAAAAAATTTTTTAGTTGTTTTTAACTATATATATGGAAAGAGCACACTTTCATTTAACTAGGAAACAAATGGAATCCATGAATAAATATTTTTTTAATCAATGTTAATTAATTAAAAAAATACTGCAATGAAAAGAAAGTAATTATTTTATCATCTATTTATGTTTCTGAGTTGTGATCTTTTCGCAATCAAAAACCTTTTACATGCGTGTAATAGAACTGTTTGTCATGAATAATTATCGTGCTGGGTGGGGGGAGGGGGAGTTGATAAGCTGATGAATGCAAATATATGTTATCTGCTATAAATGTGCTTCTGACTAAGACTAACGCACTTAATGTGTGTTTCTGTTCCTTTTTTCTTTGTTCTACTTTTATCTCGATTGAAATAACTTACTTATTGGTTGACGAATGCGTATTTCTTAAAGTTTTTTTTCTTTCTTTTCTTTTTTTTTTCTCTCTGTTTAAAATTGCTTATTTGTATGTTGATCGTCGAGATTGCTGACTCTGTTATTTACCGCCGCTCTGTATCTTACACTTTTATTCCGGCACTTTAATTTGAGCAGTAAAAAAAAAAAAAAAAGAAAAAAAAAAAAAAGAAAAAGAAAACAGAACAGGAAAAATATAAAAAGTGATCGATTATGGAATTGTTTGTATTAAACATTCGGAATAGTTTCGACAAAGCAATGTTTTAAAAGACTTAGTTGTTATTGTTTTAATTTTTGATTTTTATCTTCAGCAATATTATATCTTGTTTCAAATTAATCCATTTTAATATACATCATCAATATCTATGTACTATAATTTCCAAATTCATTAAAATGGAAAAAAAAAATCAATACATATGACAAAGAATGAAATAAAAGAGATTGTGAAAAATATGTATTCGTCAGAAAGTAAAAGTTTTAGTGTTAGTGATTATAACATAATAATTTAACTCTGACTATTTTTTATAAGCAAGCGCATACATTAAAACGAATATTTCGAATTATTTATTGATTTTGCTTGTTATAATTTAAGTCATTTACTCATACATATACATTTCCATTTTCAAAAATACTTTTAACATCAATGACATTTGCGATCAATTTATTTTAAATTAACATTAAGTTTCCTTAATTATTGTTATTTATTATTCGATACATTTAATTTCATGAGTTTAATTTTTTTAAAGATTTTTTAAAGATTTATTTTACTTTATTTTAGTTTTTTATTTATTTATTTTTTATTATTTTTTTTTACATAAGATATAAATAAAGAAGTATTAACATCAACATATTCTTTGATGAATGTATTTTAATTCATCGTTCAAGTTCTCATTATTATCAAATACTTTTCATTTGATATTTCTTGCATTGCTATTGCATTATATATTACTATTACATTATGCATTGCTATGTATTTTTTAATTTTGATTTCAAAAATATTTTTAATATTCAATAACTTTTAAGCAATGTATATTTTAAAGTTCAATTCCATTTTACTTATTTTTATAATTAAATACTTTTTATTTGAATGATATTTTATCATTGATTATGTATTTAAAGATATTTTTTGAATTTTCAAAAATATTTTAAATTACATTAAACATTTTCAAACTATTTTTAGGTATGTCTGCTTGATTAATATTAAATAGTATTATACATTAGTTGCTTATAAGCTTAATTTAACTGTTTTTATTAGTGAACAAATCAGCTTTATAAAACACTTATTTTGTTTAAGAATTGTATTAAAAACTATTTAGAAAGAAAGCTATTTTTTTCACAAATGTATCCTGTATAAGGGCAAAATGCTTCATATGTTGATAAAATAAAGGCTAGTTAGTCTTTTTTAATCATATTATATTATTTTTTAAAGTAAAAATGTGGTTAAAATAGGCATTATAAACCTTTAAAAGGTCATTTTATACTAAAATATAGAAGAAAATACCCCAATTTTTTGCGTGAATATACATAAAAACAATTTATTTCATGTATGATAATTTCAAAAGATTATATGGAGAAATGAATTTTTTATAATTTTTTAAAGAACATTTTACAAGAGTTAGGCTTAGCTTCACAAAATCCTTCGGCCCTGAAGAGGAAATCAAATTCTCCTGCTTCGTCCTGAGATGCGCACTTCTAAATGCGCGCGCCGTCGCGAACGGGTTAAGGTTGTCAGCCTTTTTAAATCTGAATAATACTCGGTATCTGAAAAAAGTAATTAAATCCACGTATAATAATTTAATATATTATAGTTGATATTTTCTTGTTGTTTAAGAAATTATGTTTGCGTTTACTAAAATTTTTCAATTTCTGTTTTATGAACAAACTTCTTAAAACAACACTGTCAACTTTTACAAAAAAGCAAAAATAAATAAAATAAATAAATAAATAATCAAATAAATAAATAAAAAAATAAATAAATAAATAAAAGAATAAATAAATAAAAATAAAAAATAAAAGAAATTACAATTCTAAATTTAATGTGAGAAAAAAAGATTGCACATAATCATTGAATTATTACACACGCAGAAATAAAGACTTTATTTTCTTAAAATTTGTACACGTAAATTAGATTATTAAAAGCTTTTTTTGCTGTTATTTTTTTCACTTGAAGACTGTCTTAAAACTTTATGAAGAAAGGCTAAAATAATAATTTCTATTAACCATTCTTGTATCGTAACATTTTAATACTGCTTTAATCCAAAAGCTTAAATAAGCAATGCATATAATGCTTTAAAGAAAATAATGAACAAAGTCTGCAGTCCATTATCAAAGACTACAATAAATTGTTTATAGTCAGATGGGATTGAAAGATTCCATTAAAGATTATTTGGATTGTATAAACTTTTTAATTTAAATAATATAATGTAAGTCAGTATTTAAGGAGTTTTAAAGACTTTGATCCAATTATGTTTATTGTTAAAGTTATAAAAACATTTGCTTTTCTTCTTTCCATTTGACAAAACATATATATGAACTATAAAGTCAGAAATATTTTACAAAAGGGCTTTTAAGGTAATTCTGATATATTTTTAACACTGAAAAATTTTGTATCACCTATTCTGCACTACTTTTTTATAACGTAATGGAATTATATATTACAGGCAAATACAAACACTTTTTATTATTATATATTTTTCTTACAATTGATTGTTTTATCGTTTCTTCATCTATATTCTCAAATTGAATAAGCTATAAAGCGTTACCGCAGTAAAATATTACAATATAACAATGACAATCTGTCATTATCGGCTAATTCATAAAAAAAAGATATTTTCTCTTATCGATATATTCTATTCATAAAAAGAATATAGTCAGCAATATATATAAAGAGACAAGATTTAGCACCTTATAACATATTGGAATATGGAAAACATTTTAAAGAAACTATTTTTCACATTCGATTAAGATAATAATTCTACATGATAATCGCTAAAAAATTAATAATAACAATTGAAATAAATAACAAATAAAGGGAAGAAACAAATGAAGAGAAAGGGTTAAAACAAAATCTAAGACTGGGAACTACTTAAGATTAGGTTTATTGCCTGAAACAGAAAAAGAAGAATGACATCCTCACAAACTAACATGACTCAGTAAATAAATATAAACTAGAAACAATGAATACGAGTTTGCAGTGATGCCCTCTGTGCGTACAAACTGAAATAAAAGCGGCCATTTAAAATAAGGAATATGAAATTTTCGTACACGAAGCTACATTTTAAGTCTTAGTGAAAATGATATAAAATTTTTATTTAATATTTGTCATAGAGTTTTTATATTAGGTTTATTGCCTAAAACAGAAAGCATCTATAAACTTAATTATTATTTTAGGTTGAATTAAACTATGATATTGTAAGAATATATGAATGTAATATTAAATAGATGTATCGGATATATATATATATATATATATATATATATATATATATATATATATATATATACATTAATTCTTGCACACATACATGTCATTTTAAATGCTTAATTAGTATATCTTAGTTAAACTAACTTCTATTTAAATATTGTAAAAAATATTTAAAGGAATACATAAAAAAGTTCGTAAAGTTTATTTATTTTTTTGATTGAATTTGTAGTACAATTTAGAGCTCCAAGCATGCTTTTTAATTATTGTTATGTTAAAATCAAGCAAAATCTAGCCACTAAGGTTGATCTGACCCCTTAAATACTGAACAGTTCTGAACATGTAAACTAGCCGTTTGATCCATGTTTATATTTTAGATGTTATAGCATTAAACGGGTTATATTGTATATACATTTGTCGTAATAAAAGAAGACAAAAGAAAAAAACAATTAAGAATTTGAATCTACATAAAGAAATTTCTAAAATGCTAAATTTAGAGATATATTTCTTGAACTTCGTTTATATCCAGAGAAAAAACGATGAAAAATACCGAAACAAAAATTTTCTTAGGTTAAAAAAATTTATACATTGACCAATTAGATGATGTTCTTCGAATGTGACATTTATTCATTACATTAGAATTTCAAATTATTTTTTCATTTTATATGAAAATGGTACCTTAATCATCCATAAATAATGACCAAGAAATATGTTCAAAACAAAATATGTTTTGTTTAAATAACATAGTATTAATACATTAGTCTATCATAATGAGCAAGATATTTCCAAGTAGAAAAGACGGATCGGATATACCTTAGGATGCTACAAATTATGATTTCTATTTAGGTGGTATAAGAATAATTAACAAATAATCTGAATTTATTAAATAATGATTATAACAATTTCAATGCAACACTTGATATATTTGGCCTAATGAAAAAAATATGCGTGATTTTTCAATTTTAGGTAGCTTTCATTACAAAAAGTAAAAAGCTACCTATTGCAGCCGTCCGGAGGAAAGCACCTCCAGAAAATTTTGGTATATTTTCACCGATCATGACCCCCAGACCCCAAAACCACCCTCCGTTCAAATGTTGACATATATATATATATATATATCTGATTTTCGTCATGCGATAACTAACGTATTTATGAACCGATTTGAATGAAACTTGGTATGTACATAGTACATAGAAACATCTCGACCGAGTTCGTTGGGCAGCATCATCCATCATCTTGTTTCAAAATGGCGGCCATTTAAATTTTTTTTAAAAATTTAAAATTTAAAATTAAATGCGAAAAAATTAAAAGTTGAAAAATATTTTTATTTTATGTGTTAGATCTTAACACTAGAAGCGCCGTTGGGGTCATTTCACCATTTTTTCCTATTTCCAGTGCTTTATTTCGACATGTAAGTGAACACCACAGCTCATATTTTTTTACTTTTTCTAAAATACTATCAAGCATACTGTGACAATTTTTCATCTTTCTACATTAATTATTAAAGAAAATAATCATAGAAATACCTAAAACAGCCAACAGGGGTCATTTTGACCCCCATAAGAAAAATGAAAAATTTTCAAGTTAAAGTCTGTTTTTGAATTCCTGATATCTCGTTTTTGCTTACTGCGCATGGGTCACCCATTTCTTATTGTGATTACTTAAAACAGAAAAGTAAACTCCAGTTTTGCTTTGTTTGGATAATGTATTAGCAATGCAGGGGGAAGGGAAGTAGTCTTCTCTCGGTTACTTGCGCACCTTCAGTTAGGAGGATTCTTCTTATCATTTTGACTCTATCACAGCGCTGGCGTAATGTAAATTTACAGAGTGCGTCGTATTCTGAAAGCAGAAACAGTGATGCCGTACAAAATTCTACCAAAGTGATTTCCCTTGTTTCTTGCGGATCAGGAAGCTCACGTGGACAACAACGAGACAATAACATACCTAACATTTCTGCTGGCAACAGTCGCGAAAAGTACACATCATTAAACGATATTCTTTGGATTCCAATGAGCCTTATCAGCCCTACTTCCACTACAGATCGCAACTTGAAATATTGTGAAAATTGCAAGTGGAACAACATCGTTTGCTCGTCGTAACATTGGGACAAATACAACTTCAGCCTGGCCTTTGATGGTGATTGCAGCAATGCTGTTCAAACATGCACAGTTGCTGAAGCACTACTTCAGCTTGGAATTGATAGCAACTGGTATGTTTCTCTGGTAGAATTTGATGCTTTTTTCAGCCCTCTTATATGCCCGTTTTGCACTAGGTTATTCAAAACTGTGTGCAGATGATTTATGGAACAAAAGTTGGGAACCATCTGTGCTCAGAGACAAGGTCACGCAATCCTTTCTGTAAAATCATGCAGTATCTCAGATTCGATGTGCAAAATAAAAGGGCGAAGTACCTGCCACAGATAAATTTGCTCTCGCTTCTGAAACCTGGTACAACCTGATTGCAAATTGTTATTTTTGTTGTAATCCTGGAGAAAAAATAACCATTGTTGAACAGTTGTTGCCGTGTAAATCAAGGTACCAATACATGGCAAATAACCCGCAAAAATTTGGTATCATGTTGATACCTCCCCCTAATAGATCAAGTACAGTCTCTGAAGCAAAAGAAACGTGCCTTTAACATTGCAAGGGATAAAATAAAACTTATGTAAGCTGTAAGGGATGTCAGAAAGTAATTATTAAAAATTTAAAAAAATGGTAAATGTGTCGACTTCACAGTCTAGCGCGCATATTTCTGTTTTTGAGCTGATGTCTAAGTAACTTTTGAACAAATTTATATGCTTATTCAGGATTTATTTTCTTTATTTTCTCACTTTGAAGAATATTGAGTGCTTATTTGTATTATTTGCATTTGTAACATTTGTTTCTTTTCTTATCACTTTTTTTGGGTAATATTATTATATTATGATATATATATATTATTATATATATATAATTAACTATATTGTGCGGTATTGTGTAATAAAATATATTAAATTATATATTATCATTTATATACCATCATTTAAAAAAAAACGTAAAAATGAGCATATACGTACTCTAACAACTAAACAAATAAAACAGAAAAATTATAAAATCATCAAAAAATTTTATATTTTGCAATTTAAACATCGTTTATCAAGAAAAAACATTTTTATTTTGATATGGCTTAAATTTCTTATGGGTCAAATTGACCCCGAACGGCGGTTTTAGGTAAGTCCAAAATCCGGCTGTTCTAGTGTTAAAACACCAATTCCAGAACACTTTTTACTTTGTCTATATCTTAAAAAATGATCGAGTTATAGCACTTTGAATTTTTCTTATGGCTGACATTTTGAAACGATCTGATTTTTGTCATGCTATAACTAATGTATTTATGAACCGATGTGAATGAAACTTGGTATGTATATAGTACATACAGATATCTCGACCGAGTGCATTGGCCAGTATCATCCGCCATCTTGTTTCAAAATGGCTGCCATTTAAAATTAAAAAAAAATTAAATTTAAAATTAAATGCGAAAAAATTAAAAGTTGAAGAAAAATATTTTTATTTTATGTGTTAGATCTTAAAACACCATATCCAGAACACTTTTTATTTTGTCTATATCTTAAAAAATGATTGAGTTATAGCACTTTGAGTTTTTCTTATGGCTGACATTTTGAAACGATCTGATTTTTGTCACGTGATAACACGCGTATTTATGAATCGATTTGGATGTAACTTATTGTGTACATAGTAAGTAATGAGGCCTGGAACCAGTTCCATACGCCATCTTGTTTCAAAATGGCAGCCATTTGAATTTTTTAAAAAAATTTAAAATTTAAAATTAGGTACAAAAAAGTGAGAAAGTGAAAAAGATTTTTCTTTTATGCATTTGACCTTAATACAAAGATTGCAGAGCATTTTTTGTTCCGTCTGTATGTTTAAAAATGGCTAAGTTATAGCACTTTTAATTTCTAGTGTTGCTCCCATTTTGAAATGATCTGATCTTCGTCACGTGATAAAACGCGTATTTGATTTGGATTATACCGATTTGGATGAAACTTGGTGCGTAGATAGTACATATCAATTTCTGGACCGAGTTCGTTGGCCAGTTTCATCCGCCAGTTTAAAAAAAGATGGCGGCCATTTAATTTTTTTAAAAATTTTTAAATTTTAAAATTAGGTGCAAAAAAGTAAGAAATTGAAAAGATTTTTCTTTTGTGTGTTTGGCATTGATACAAAGATTCCAGAGCATTTTTTGTTTTATCTATATCTTGAAAAATGGCTGAGTTATAGTATTTTCAATTTCCAGTATGGTTGACATTTTGAAATGGTCTGAAATGGTCTGAAATGGCATACACTTCATAATATCGTGGAATTTGGCGACTCTTTAAATCGCTAAAAATAAAACCAGGTTAAATTAAAGATGAGTAATTTCTGAAAATTCCTATTAATATTCAGTATTGACGAAAACTAGTATTCAATCTTATAAAATCGGGTTTCACTAATTTGATCGTCGTATGTTATAATAATGTAACTTGATTTAAAATAAATAAATATGTATATGAAAGCTACCTCTTCCTCCCGGCATTGCCGGAAGGACTTTTTATACTTTAAACGGGAAAGTAGTTTTGCATCAATTTTATAAAAATTGTAAAATAAAATTCTATAAATTACGACAACTGGTGAGTATTTTCAGCTTCATATATTTAAACAAAAAAAGATTAATAAATTATTTATATTAAAGAATTTGCGGTGCATTTGCACAAATTAACAATAAAACAGATACATCTGAATGTGTTACAAATTGTAATTTTCAAGTGCATGGTATTAGATGAAATAACAAATAGACTAAATTTATGAAATAATAATTAATTAATATTAAATGCAGTTCCTTAAATCTTTGACTAATGAAATAACGAGATGTGGCTTTTTTATTACTAGGTTCAGTAAAAAGTACTTTGAAATTTGTGAAAGTTGGTTAATTAAGCGCAAATTGACAACAAAAGAGACATATCTGAGAGTGTTACAAATTGTAATTTTCATTTGCATGGTATTAGAATAATTAACTAATAAACTAAATTTATTAAACAATAATTACTTAACATCGAATGCAGATCTTAAAATATTTTGACTAACGAAATAAAAATATATGATTTTAATATCACTAGGTTGTGCAAAAAAGGTCTTTGAAATTTGTGGAAGTAGGTTTGCAAATTTACAAAAAAAGCAGAAATTCTTCAAAGTAAAGACCATTATAGTCCACGACTTCCTTCCTTCGTTCTGTCAGATTCCAGATTTGATCCTACAGTACCAATGGAGCTCCTTGAAATCAAAAAAGCTCTTATAATGCTACTTCAAATTCATTAAAGGATTCAAATCGTTGATCTTTGAAAAAATGTTCAGTTGATCGAAAGGGGCCATAATCGGATAGAGCCACTTCTGGAACGAAATTAGAAAGAAAAACTACTATAGATATACCAAAAGTATTCCTACATACGATATAAATTCTGGTAAATATTAGATTTAAAGTTTCCCAGATCTTTTTGCTGTACCTGATATTATACATTATACTGAAATTAGATTTGCATCAGTAGATTTGGGAATTAAAATTAAGTGGTATATAACACATACCGGTGCCCTTCAAAGGGTTAAGGAATGATTTAAAACATTTTAGTATATGCAGTAAATAATGTGATTGGTCTAATTAAATAAAGATATTTAATATTTCTATTATTGTGCTTTATGCTAAAATTAGTTTTGTATCAATTCTAGTAAAAGCGTTAAGAAACATTCTTGTACAATGCAAGCCCATAATAATACAACATTGTTCTTATGTGTGTAAACAAATGGGTCATTTGTTGTCTGAAAAGTGCTAAGAAGGTAAATGTTAAATGTTTTGAAACTACAAGCCAAGTATTAATAAAATTCTCATTTTTTTATACTGACATCTTAAAAGCTTTTTGTGAAGTGTTTTGCCCCTCAAGGGGTTAACCCTTTAGTGCTTAGCATCTCTTTTTAGGGACGATTGTGAATAAGACAATAAAACACTTTTCACACCAGTAAATAGGAAGATAAATAAACACTATTTTTCACGAAAGAAATTCCTCAATAAATTCAGATAAATGTTATTATTCTTTTAAAAGTGGTGGGAAACCGAAAATTCCATTTTTAATGAAAAAAATATTCTAGGCATAAATGGGTTAACATGATTTGTTTAAAAATAAGTGGTAATTATCACTATCCTCTCTTTTGCCGTTACTCTGCCTCTACCACCCCCTCCCATATTAATTCATTTGCAAGATTTTTTATAATGGAATTTAACAATATTCACATTTATGCTGAATAAAAACTTTTTTACAACTATAGCTACAAAAACATGAAAATTTCAAATTAAAAGATTTAAAATGCTTTGTTTAAAATTTAATTTTATATGTTTCTTATTCATGAAAGTTAAAATTATTGGAAAAAGATAGACATGAACATGTAATTTGTTAAACAACCTTTTTAAAACTATTGAGTATTGAAATCCCCTAAAAGTCCATAAAAGGTAAATAGCCTGTTTTGTTTATATTGTTTCCTTGAAATCTCAGTAACGAATTCATGCTAAACAATGATCCTATACATTCTTTCTTTATTTTCTATTTGGAAAGTATTTTCTTCAGTAGTAATATCAAAAACCAAATTAGGTGAAACCGATTGTCTTCTATGTGTTTGAAATGTAAATTCACATATATTATTATTTAAAGCTATGAATAAATATAGCCGTGTATTAATATCACATTGCATTACCGTGTTAATCATATTGCATTATCGTA
The DNA here is from genome assembly GCA_964019185.1 of Maratus speculifer. Classification (NCBI taxonomy): domain Eukaryota; kingdom Metazoa; phylum Arthropoda; class Arachnida; order Araneae; family Salticidae; genus Maratus; species Maratus speculifer. The sequence continues at coordinate 209,421,664 of OZ025289.1, read as the reverse complement.
TTGCATTGGAATCAATATCACTTAAGTAATATTTGGTTATCATTGTTTAATAACGGATATTTCTTCTACATACACATTCCATTTTTCGGGTTTCACTGGATAGTCTCGTTATTTGTCCTCGATCAATATATGTAGAAACAATGCTCTAAATATTTAATTGGAATTATTTTCTACAATGCTTACCCACCCTGTGATACATTCAACAGTCTCTACACTTATGTATCTGTATGCAACCGTAAAGTTCCTTGTAAAAATTTGAAATTATACAATTTTTTTTTTTTTTGGTATTCTGGCATGTATATTTAATAATTTCGCCTACAAAATTTAGTGACTTAAAGATGTGTATCGCACATAAATAAAAAAACTATATAAAATAATTACGCATAAAATAGTATTAACTACTAAAGCCTTTAAAACATTGTTTATAACTAATTTTTTGCAAAAACATGTACTACATCGTTATTATTTCTTACTTACATGTTTCATAAGTTATTATGCAAATTAATTACAAGTAAACATTTTGAAGAAAAAGTAAACTGTACAGGAATTGTAAGGAAAATTATATACTCAATTTAACTTTTTATCTCTGTTAAATAAATTACTATTAAAAATCATCGCTTCTAACTTTTTTTCAATCATTAAGGCATTTGTCTATTAGTTTAAAATGTTATCTTTTTAGCTTATTTTCACCAGATTTTTACTCCTGAAAGTAAAAAAGTTTCTTAGAATGTTTCAGATAAATTTTATTTGAATTAATACATAATTAAGGCTTTCAGACTTTTAAAATCTGAATAATACTCAGTATTTGGATAAAGTAACTTGGTCCACTTATAATACCTTAATGGGGATATTTTCTTGTTATACAGGATATATTAATACAGGAGAATTCTTATATTACCGGATATTTTCTTGTTGTTTAAGAAATTATTATTTACTATTTGCGTTTAATAAAATTTTAATTTCTATTTTATAATAAAATTTTACAAAACAACAGTGCGAACTTTTACAAAAAATTATAATTTAAAAAATAATCTTATAATATTGACACTGACATGAAATAAATAAACCTGCTCATAACCGTTCAAATATTACGCACAAAGTAATAAAGACTTTATTTTCTTAAAATTTGTACACGTAAATTAGATTATTAAAAGCTTTTTTTGCTGCATTTTTTTTCGCTTGAAAACTGTCTGTAAACTTAATGAAGAAAGGCTAAAATAAAAAGTTTGATTTACCATTCTTTTATTTTTAAATTGTATAATTTTAATACTGCTTTAATCCAAAAGCTTTATTAAGAAAAGCATATAATGCTTTAAAGAAAATAATGATCAAAGTCTGTAGTCCATTGTCAAAGACTACAATAACTTGTTTATAGTTAGATAGGATTATGAGAGATCATTTTAGAGATTATTTGGATTATATAATATTTTTATTTTATTAACATAATGTAAGTCAGGAGTTCTAAAGACTTTGATCCAATTATATTTATTGTTAAAGTTATAAAAAAAAAAATATTTGCTTTTCTCCTTTCTTTTTGACAAAATATTTACATTAGCTATAAAGGCAGAAATATTAAAAAAGGGCTGTTAAGTTAACTGTGATAAAATATTTTTAACATTGAAAAATATGTATCACCAATTCTGTACTATTTTTAAAACAGTAGTGGAATTATATTTTAAAGGCAAATGAAACATTTTTTTTTTAATTTTTATATATTTTTCGGTACTTACGTATTTTGCGGTAATGCGCCAATAAAGAGCAATCTTTTTGTTCGTGCTTTTTTGGTGCTTTCATTTTTTGCTCATTTTTGAAGCCATTTTTTAGTGCTTTAATGCTTTTTTGCTCATTTTGACGCTATTTTTTTGTGCGCGTGCGAACAACAAGATTGCTCGTTATTGGTGAATTAGCGCAACTTCTGCTGCGCTTTTAAATTTAATAAGCTATAGCGCGTTACGATCGTAAAAATTACAATATAACAATGACAGTCCGTCATTTTCGGATAATGCATGCTAATTCATAAAAAACATATTTTATTTCGGTGAGCATAATCAGCAGTGTACTTAAAAAGACAAAATTTAATATCTTATAATGTATCGGAATATCCAAAGTCGGAGTTGAAAGAAACAATTTCATCCACTGGATTAAGATAATAATTCTACATGAGAATTGCAGAAAAATGATTGAAATAAATAAACGAATTAATTAATGAAGAAATGAAGTGAAAAGGAGAAAACAAAATCCAATTCTTAAAACTGTATTAGAAAAGTAAGAATGACATCCTGCATAAGATAACATGACACAGCAAATGAAAATAAACTGGAAAAGATGAACACGAGATTGCAGTGCTGCCCTCTGTGGGGATCAACTGAAACATAAAGCGGCCATTTAAAATAAGGAATACGATATGTATGTGTATAAAATTTATATTCAAAAATAGTTTTTTCTTAAGTTTTTCATCTTGTCACGATGACTCCCAAGCATATTTTTCACCCATTATCTTTAAAAATGGCTGAAATGGAGCAGATTGAATTTCTAATAAAGTAAAATTTTGAAAAATCGTACTTTTGCCTCTGAAAGAATCCGTATATATCAATTGATTTCGGTGCTATTCAGCATGTGCACAATAATTACATAGGTTTTGACTAAAATCAATCGTTAGTTTCTTCCATCGTGTTGTTTTAAGAAGGCATATACTTCAATGTACCGCCGAATTTGGTTACCAAATATGAATCATTTTAAATAAATGAAACCAACTTTGGCAAAGATGACTAATTTCGCAAATTCTCATTCATAATCAGTATTGATAAATCTGGTATCGAATCTTCTACAATCTGGTTCCGTTAATTTGAGTTTCGTATGTTTGAATACTGTAGCCCAATATAAAAAAAACAAGGAATATTCTTCGCAGAACTAAAAGAAGTTATTTCCATAAAAATGTGTTATCGATAAATGATTTTTTGCTTATACCTTTTTAAAATCTTATATTGAAATTTAAAACATATATCAAATCAGTATAACTTTATGTTGTATAATTTTACAATGACATTTTTTTTTTTTTTTTTTTTTTTTTTTTTTACTAAGAGTAAAGTAAGATCTTTACTGCCTTTGCTGGTGGCCCTAAACATTTTTCCGGCACTGTAATAAAACAAATTTGATACATTATGCATACTAAATTTGCATCAAACTAAAATATGTTTGCAAAACACCTGAAAATATTTTTATCGTAGTTTTATCGTAGTTTTTGAAAACCCTTAGTTAATGCGAAAGCAAATTCTACACTATCCACAAACCGATAACAATAATAATATCAATATTATTCATGCCTTCAAAATTAGAAAGGAAATATTACAAAAGACGAATGATACATCAATGACATGAACCTCGAATGTTAAAAATCATATGTACAGTCTTCGATATCACATTCGGTGCAATGTTGAACAAAGTAACATCAGTCGAAATATTCTAAACATAATTAAGTATCACGCAATGAACTGGCATTGTGAACCAATAACTAATTAAATATTTGCAATTTGACTTCCAGAAAGTTAATTATTTTCTAAATTATTGCGATCGGAAATAGATTCTTTTGCCAGTGAAGATTAGATTATTTTGTTTCCCTTTGTTTGAAAGAATTTGTAGATCATGTAAAGGAGTGTATTAAAGTTTGTTTTATCGAGATGAAGATATATAAAAGAAACCAATAATATACTATTTTTTTTTCAAAAGGGAAATACACTCATGATTTTTTTATCATCTTTCTCTGTTATATTTTAACCAATCAAATACTTTTTTTTTAATACTGTTAATGTTAATTGATAAATTGTCACCAAAACGTTTAATGCTCAATCCAACTTAATATAATTATCTTAGATTATGAAAAAAATTGCTATTAGGGATTATTGAAGTTTTATTGTTAAATTAGACAGATTTTGTATGATTTTAGCTAAGTCAAGATTTTAAACACACAATACCAGAGTTTTCGAAGCCCGAAGATTTTATAGAATGTAGATGATCTATAGGAGTATACATTAATATTTAGAAGAAAATATGCGTTTAAAATACTTACTAATTGCTTGTACGTTTTTATTTTAATTACTTCACAATAACTCAAAATATTATTTTGTTGCTTTGTCATAATATAATTATAACAATAAATAAGCAGCCTATATATTAATACAAAACATATAGAGTGTATGTAGAGATAGCAATATTGAAAATATTTTTATGAATAAAGATACTTTGTTCTCAAAGTATCCGCCTACATTTAAAATGTTAACTGCGATGAAAATGCACATTTTTTAAAATTATATTTAGCTTTTCTTATAGAATGAACATTCATGTTTCTAAATTTGTTATTATTTTTCCTGTATGAGTATTATAAATTAAATTAAATAAATTATTTACTGGACTTTTTTGAATTCATAAAAAATACTTCAAAAGATTATGGTTTATGTTTAATCTTGAAGTCTCCACCAAAGTTAAATGAGATTTCAAGCACCAAAATCAATCCTATTGGAAGGGACAATCTCTCAAATTTTTATATTAAGGTAGGGGGTACCAAAAATCATTCTATAGGTATGATACAGTAAAAATTCTTATCTAAAGAACATAGATGGCAGACACAAAATAAGACATAGGAGATGTTGCTTTATCTTAACTGAATAAAGAAGGAGAATATAAAAAAAATTAACGAGACTAGATTGATTAACAGGTTTAATTTTTATTTATAGTTAGTTATAAGGGAGTCAATTCAATTTTTAAATAAAGGGGATCAAAGATTTGTAATGATACTTTATCTTTTCGTGTCACGAATATATATACTGGGTAGTTTAGCAAATTTCGTAATTACTACATAAAGGGGACAGAAACGATACCAGTAATAGAGGGAAGGTTGAATATTTAATTTGAATGTAGTCATTTTACTCGAAAACTATGGTTGGTGTTATCATGTGCACTGTGTTTGTTGTCCTGTTGTACATTCTGAAGATGATTCAATGAAAGAGTAGAAATCTCCAGTTTTTAACATATGTTTTTAACACATATTTATGTGTTTTCAGTAAAGTGATGCAAGGGCTTTAAGAGCAGTCTCCTTGAAAACTATCTGGCCTCTTTTGATAAAATTTTAAATCCATATTCATAGGTTTTTGCTCAAGAATTATAGCAGAAAATTTTATTATGATGCTAAAACTTTCTTTTCATTTTTACAGATTGACACAAATAACCTTATATTTATAGTATGACAAGACAAATGTTATGGAAATTACTCAAATACTTTATGAGTTCATGGAATTTTTATCTGAAAAGTATCGTTTTCCTGAGATCTAAAAAACTTAAACATTTCTAACTTATGTGATGTTCTAGCACAGTTTTATCAAAGACATGAATTAAAGAATATATAGACACTTGACTAATATTTAGTTACATTAAATAAATGACTAAATAATGTTAGAGTAAAATTAATGTCAGTGGGCATGGTCTCTCACTCGTGTCTCCCCTTAATAAATACAAATTTAAACATTTTTAAATGGATTTTTTTTTATAATTTTAAACTGAAAAACCCAAAGTTTGTGTATTTATGTGAAAATCTACCGGATATTCTCAAAATTCTGTTTGTAATTTTAAAAAAGTCCTTCCGGCAATGCCGGGAGGAAGAGGTAGCTTTCATATACTTATTTATTTATTTTAAATTTAGTTATATAAATCAAATGTACGAAGCTCAAAATAGTGGAACACGATTATGTAAGACTGAATACTAGTTTTTGTCAATACTGAATATTAATAGGAATTTTTAGAAATTAGTCATCTTTTATTCAACCTGGTTTTATTTTAAGCGATTTATAGGGTCGCCAAATTGCACTATATTCATTTTAAAGCTGAATGATGGATAAAAAAAAAACCCAATGAGCTTGATCGAAATCTTAATTTATGTGAACATACACACTCACATCGAAATCGATTAACATATACGAGTGTTGTCGCGGGCAAATTGACTTTAAAAAAATGTCACTCACATTAGAAATTTAAACTGCTATATCCCAAGCGTTTTTTAAGATAAAGACAAAGCAAAAAATACTCCGGAATTCATTATTAAGATAAATAGTTTAGAAAGAACCTTTTTTATATTTCTAATTTTTTGTTTATACATCATTATACATTTAAAAGATTTTTGATAAATTTAAATGGCCGCCATTTTGAAACAAGATGGCGGATAAAGTTGGCCTGTGAACTCGGTCAAGACATTGGTATGCGCCATGAACACATGCAGTTATATTGAAATTAGTCTATAAATATGCGTATTAACGCGTGGCAAATTTCAGACCGTTTCAAAATGTCAATCTCACTGGAAATATAAAGTGCTAAAACTCAGCCAATTTTCAAGATATAGATGAAACAAAAAAGGCTCTGGAATCTTTGTATCAAGGTCAAAACACAAAAGAAAAATCTTTTTCCATTTCTTACTTTTTTGCACCTAATTTTAAAATTTAAATAAAAAAAAATATTCTGCCATTTTGAAACAAGACGGCGGTTGGAACTGGCCAACAAATTCGGTCCAGGCATCAGTACGTCCTATCTACGCACCAAGTTTCATCCAAATCAGTATATAAATACGCGTGTTATAACGTGACGAAAACCAGATCATTTTAAAATGTGAGCAACACTAGAAATTAAAAGTACTATAACTCAGACATTTTTTAGGATATAGACGAAGCAAAAAGTGCTTTGGAATCTTTGTATCAAGGTCAAATGCATAAAAGAAAAATCTTTTTTAATTTCTCACATTTTTGTACCTAATTTAAAATTTCAATTTATTTTTAAATTTAAATGGCCGTAATTTTTAAACAAGATGACGGAGGAAACTGGTTAACGAACTCGGTCCAGGCTTTATTAAGTACTATGTACACACCAAATTACATCCAAATCGATTTATAAATATGAGTGTTATCACGTGACAAAATCAGGTCGTTTCAAAATGTCAGCCATAACAAAAATTCAAAGTGCTATAACTCAATCATTTTTTAAGATATAGACAAAGTAAAAAGTGTTCTAGAATCGGTGTTTTAGGATCTAACACATAAAATAAAAATATTTTTCAACTTTTAGTTTTTTCGTAATAATTTTTAAATTTTAAATTTAATTTTTTTTTTAAATGGCTGCCATTTTGAAACAAATGACGGATGATGCTGGCCAACGAACTCGGTCGAGATATTTGTATGTACTATGTTTAGCCTCGATTTAATTTGAATATATGTCTTACATAAAAAAAAATCTTTATTAGAAATCATGAACATTTTCTTGTATTAACAAGTATTGTTAAGAATGACATTTCAAACTACGCAAATCGATATTTGATTTTTGATTTGAGGTTTTTTTTTTTCGAATAGGACGACATGACGATCCCTTGATATCATTTCTCAAATGCTGTAAATACTCAGTTTCAGTAATTTTTTCTTTTTATCCGCTAAATGTTAAAAATTTCATCTGTGTAGTTCAATTTATTAACATTATTTCATGTGTTATGATTTCTTTCGAAATTCTCATTTCAATAATATTTTTTTAATGAAATGTGGTAAACTACATTTTTATCATACTCGCGATAAAACACTTAAAAAAATTCGAAGTATGATAGTACAAGCATTTCTATTTTCATCTGCTTCCGAAAGAGAAGAAGAAATGAATTCTTAAATGAAAGAATTCAGAGGTGGAATTAACAAGATTTCATTAAAAACTTTAAAGGTAATTTCATTAATTGTTTCGAAAGATGTATTCATATTTTTCATTATATGCACATTTAATTTCATTAAATTATATTAAGATTAGGGTTAGCTATTGACCACGCTATATAGACTCTATAAACGGCATTTTCAAAACTGGGCAAAATGTCGCAAAGACAAAAAAGCTTCAAATTTACTCAAATTTAAAACAAGCATATACTCATTTCTGAAAACATGCACACATTCCAGAAAAAATCGCGTGCTCATGTTTAAGTATGTTCGCATTTTCAGAAATGAGTATATAAAATTTTCAAACCTTAATAGTTTTAATCCAGAGCCACTTTGTCTGTACTCATATTTGATTATGTTTTGGCCATTTTTTAAAATGTCGTTTAAGGAGTTCATTAGCTGAAACACGTCAACGATTTTATACGGGACTATGTCATTATAAAAGAGATGTATTATTACTAATAAAACTAATACGTGGAAACAAAAAACCATCATTTTAGCCAAAGAATCTAAGCTTATTATGCGGAATTTTTAACAATAGAAGAAAACATGATGAACACATATATGAACACATATATGAAGAACACATTCTCTCGATGATGAACACGTTGAACAAACTTAACTTGTTTATCTTATAAAAATTGAAGCGTGCCTTGCTTCCATATGTAACTTTAATTAGACGATGGGATCCAGTTTATAATGGCACATTTTTATACCTGATGATGGCTAATCTAAACCTCTGATTTATCATAAATAAATTTCAGGCTACTAATAGAACTATTTTACAAATAAGGCATTACTTTCAACTTAATCGGCGACTCTCTAAAACATTAAAATCGACTTTGTTGGCTTATCTTGTACTGCGTTCAAGATAAGAACACTTATTCTACAGTTTGCTGCTAGAGACGTAAAACGTAGTACTTGTTCGGAATTCATTGTGAATAAAAAACCTGTTTCACTACTTTCCTTGCTAAAGCTAAGTCGATTCACAGTTATCTCACGCAAAATAAAATTAAGGAAACAATTTGTATAAAATGTTTCATTTTGATGGATAATGATTTAATTATACTGGATAATTTTTGGAAATTTCGGGAAAAAATATTGGAACACCATTTAGATGCGCTACTTGTTAGTATTCCATGTCTAAAAACATAAGTTATGTTTCATGATGAGGGTATTTTAGGGGATAAATAGGCTTAATAATTTCATCCTCAAATATCTTGTTCAGTATAAACCAATGATGCGTTATAGAAAAGATCTTATGACTTCTTAATGAATTCTAACAATATCTGTCCAAACATTATGTAGCTGAAAAATGAAAATATTTTTCAAATCGCTTTTATCAATGGAATAGAAATTCCTTTGATCTCACTGCCTGAGATTTTATTAAAGCTATATCTTAATTCATTAACATTTCATTACGCTGTTTTCAATGGAGTGAATAAAATGTGAAATCAGCGTTATAAATTTATTATCAAAATCTTAAGTAAAAATATTTTAGTTAAAATATAATTTAGATAATCAATGAGCCAATTCACTGCGCTTCTCTTACTGATATACAAGAAACTTTGTAAAAGTTTTGTAAAAGTTTTTAGAAAATTTTATTAGTAAAAGTTTAATTAACCTAACAACAATGTGGATTTAGACACACGAAAGAATGGCCAAAAGCATCAGAAAAATCATCCTTTTCAAAAAGTAAAATGTTCGCTGATTTCAAATTAAGAATTTGGGGGAAATATAACAATGTGAATATTATTTTTAATAAGTAATTTTTTCAAACTTTTCGAGCAAAAAAGCAAGCAATCTCTTGTTACATATTCCGCACATTCACGACTATTAACACTTTTCCGGACGGAATCATTCTTGTTAAAATTTTAACATGGTTGAGTTACTCTAGTGTTTCAGAAGCAAATGATTCTTAAAATAAATAAATACTTTTATACATGTCATACTGTCTAAAAATAATATTTTGCAGTGAATTAGTTTTGGAGATCAAAATCAAATTCTATAAATAATATAAAACCATCTTTCATGAATATATTCTTTTTAAAAGTAAAAGTAGTTCAGTTGGTAGTGTTGAAACAATTCAATGACGTTTAAATTTTAAGAACAAAATAATTTTCAAGAAAATATCTTATTAGGGGAGAGTGGGGAGGAATGGGACAACAGAAATTTGTATATATTCCAAAAACATAAATAATTTGATAATGTACATGATAGATGGCAGTACTGAGGTCATTCAACAGACATAGTTTCAAAGCAATCTCCATAACAGAATATTAGCTATTGTACAAAGTGTATTTTTCAAGAACCGAAGTAAATTAATCTGTTTAATTTTTTAGTATTTAATTGATAGTTAAACTTCTGTAAAACTTGTAATTTTTAATGTTAAAATGATATTACCTCTTTTTATACTTATGATACAAATGAACAATATTGACAGTGCCTGTAAGCATAATCACTGTTTTACATAACCATGTGGCTATGGGGATGAATGGGACTGTCACATTCATCCCCAGGGCTATTCTATAATAGATAAAATTACATTTTGTCATTATTTAGAAAGCAGGTGTTAAGAGGAGAAAACGAGGCCATTGTCGTGTTCTAACCAATACACCAGAAAAAACAATATTTTGAAAAGGAAATTGTAAAAAAAGCAGAAACTAATAAGAAAAATTAATTCTCTGCCTTCAAGAAATATTTTTATTAAAGGTATGGACAGTAGTGAAGAATCTGATAATTTATCACTTCATCATAAAGATAACAATTATTTGAACATTATTTCAAGGGATATTGACCACCAAGTTTGCAGCTTGGATAATATAATAGAAGACGACTTTCTCCTAACAAAGATATGTGAAAAAATATTTATCATTACGTTGCTAGGGTTTTAAAGAACAATAAGGATAAATATCAAGTAAAATTCTTGAGGCAAAAAATGATAATAATTCCTTATTTTAATATACTGATCCACCAGAAATTTATTTTGTTAATCTGGAGGATATTGTTTGAAATTAACAATGCCAAGACTTCTGGGAACTGACAGAACCAAATGACTGTTGTCATTTGATACTAGCTTCAGACAATATGTAGTAAAATGAAAAGTATCACACAGTATTAAAATAAAATATATTTGGAATATTTTTTTACCTGCCCCATTCAGCCCCAAAGTTGTTCCATTTATCCCCACCATTGGGATGAATTGGACAATATGCATGCATGTTTAAAAAATATATTAAAAATAATAAAAAAAAACAATTGTTTGTTGAAATTAGTATGTCAATAAGTTGCTAAATGCTGAAGTATTCTTTAAGTAATATTTTTTAAATTAACAACTGTATACAACTTAAGTTATTAGAAAAAATGTCCCATTCATCCCCATACCCCCCTACTTCATATTCAAAAATCTTGTGACAAATTTGTCATTTGGAGATTGAAAAATAAATGGCTGAAATAATATAACATAATGCTACTATCACAAAATTCTGCGACGTGATTAACCAATTAAAGGAAATATGTTATGTAAAAAATTGGAAATAATGCACGCTTATGATTTTGGTTTCTTCTTTTTATGCTTATGATCTTAAGATTCAAATTTCCAATTTTTTTTTTTATCACAGAAGAACAGTAGATAGTAACGACAAACTTTATCAGATCACTAAGTTGTTGTTTCGCGTTTATTTTATTCCAATTGTTTCGAACAATGACCTTCAATAATTCATTACTCTAAGAAGTATTACATTACCGCAGATGCGTTCCGCAGCAAAAATTGCAGCTTTTAAAAATAATTCATAATTTGGGAAATTCTTGTTCATGAAATGAGCTATCTTCAGTTGCTAAGTGGGATTCAGAAATACTTCAGATGTTATGATGTTTTGTGATGTTTTGTATAAAATTTATGATGTTTTGTATGAAATTTATGATGTTTTGTAAGAAATTAAAAATGTAATCATGTACAACTTTGCCATTCTTAAACTGATAATACTCAGAGTCCTGTAGCTCAATCTGATTGTGATAATAACGTTAAATTTTGTAAGAAGTTTAAACTAAACAGAGACGAATAATGGAAGACGACCGCGAAAAAATAGTTTCTAATGTCACCGCTAGAGAATATGTGGCGTTGTGTCAGACAAAAGAGAATTTTAAAAATGCAGAATGAAAAAAAAATGTCGTTATATGTACTAGATAAAAAGTCATTTTATCCTTAGTTCGCCGTCTTGCTTAATCTAATTACAAAATTTGGCATCGTTATTTCATTTTCATTGCGTTACAGAACACTTTGATTATTCTAAGATTAATTATTTTAAAATATGTGCACTTCAATGTCAGATTATTTATTCATTTTTGTTCCTCAGTATTTATGGTTCTTGTAAATTTGTAATCCTGTTTGTCACATCATTAACTTTAAACTTTCTTTTGCAATAAAGGATTATGAACATTCTACAGTCAAAATATCATTAGATAAGGCCTATACTTACCTTTAAAAAATATAAAAAAATATTTTGTTTATAAATATGGCAATTTCGAAATACAATAAAAAAACATGAGGTTGATCTCAAACTAAATAACCCCATACTGCTTTAATAATAATTATTCACATTCAACCTATAAATGTACTTTTTAATAATTCTAAAATTATTTTTTGTACAAATACTTATCAGGATGCAATTATAAAACAAGCCATTGAAATAATTTCAAATAAATATATAGCATTTAATGATGTATTTCCAAATGTCATCCATGAAGCCTGGAAATAATTTATAATTAATTGATTAAAGCTTGTTTTGTTAAAAAAAAATTATATTTACCTCTTAATTTATCTACAATAAAAACCGTAAGTTAAAATTGCATTTTCTTGTCCATTAATCACAAATACAACAACTTTATTTATGTACATACTGTGGAAAGTCGTGTGAATTTGGTCGAAAACGATTTGTAATTTTTATTTGATTTTTAATATATGTTGAAGTATTTTATATTTTAAAAAGAAATTTATATGATACATGTGTACCCAAATTCAATTTTGGTACTTCTTATAAAATTCATAAAATACAGCAATTAGTTGTAAAAGAGTTTAGAATGAGTTAAAGGCACATTATGTTAGGTTGTAAAAAATCATTATTGATTATACAAAACAAAAATATTTTAAAGAGGATTACTTCTTATGCCTTTTAATCTTTTCAGCTATCTTTGTGTACGGGGAGGGGGTGATTTTACGTTTCGGAAATAATTCTATATTTATATTGTAATAACATGGTAGTTAGACATTACTTAATTTTACAAAATACTAAGAAGAAATAAATAAATGATTTGAGTGGCGTTATATATATTGAACTTAATTCTGTTTAAATTTAAATTTAATTAATCCTTCTAGAGAATTGAGCCTTATAAAACGTCTTAAATAAACATGAAAATCTTCATGTAGTTTAAACAATCCATGAAAAATGTTTAGGAAGATAAAAGTTTTGTAAATTTATAATCCAGTAGATAAAGGGTTAAAATTTTTTTATTGAATTTATAAAAACTTACATAAAAATTCCATCTTACATTGGTAATGCAAACTCATAATATATATATATATATATATATATATATATATATATATATATATATGTGTGTGTGTGTGTGTGCGTGTATATACATATACATAAATATATGTAAATATATATATATATATATATATATATATATATATATATATATGTGTGTGTGTGTGTGTGTGTGTGTGTGTGTAAACATATAGATAGATATACAGGGTGATTATAATTAAAGTCCGAGTTTCAAAACGCTTTAAATAAAGCGAACCACTCGTTAGAATGGCGTCAAAATTTAGCAGCGTATTATTGAAGAAGGGGGAAAGAATATGAACCAAAAAAAAAAAGTTCCAGATTTGAGTGACAGATGGCGCTGTAAGCGTCAGTATATGGCCTCAGGACAATTAAAAACAGATTGGAGGGATGCTTTTTATGCGGTTTTTGGCGTCAGGACAATTAAAAACCGTTTTTTCCCATCCGATGTGGTACGACCTTGCCGTGGTGGACAGGCTTACGTAACTAACAGTATCACACGCGTACAGCCATGCACACTGAACAATACAGTTGGTTTATATCGTGTAACTTACGCCTTAGCCGTTGTTTTACGATTTTTCCTTTGTAGTCGAAATTCTGACGCTTACAGCGCCATCTGTCGCTAAAATTTGGAACTCTTTTTTTTGGTTCATGTTCTTTCCCCTTTCTTCAATAATACGCTGTTAAATTTTGACGCCATTCTAACGATTGGTTCGCTTTTTAGAGCGTTTTGAAACTCGGACTTTAAATATATACACCCTGTAGATATAGATATACAGAGGTGTGAAAATTATTAGAATAATTCTGATTTTTTCAGTTTTTCTTGATTAATATTGTAGATACCTGTAATTTTTCAAGAAAGGTAATTTGTTTTGTTGATCTAGTCAGTTTTGGACTCTTTTAAATTACATTTGGGGATAAAAATTTTTTAAATGTTGTCATTTTTAAAAAAGAAAGGTATTTTTTCCAAAGTAATCAAATTGTTTCCATTGCATAAAGAGTTAGTTTGATTACCAAACAAATGTAAAATTCAATTTAAATTTTGTCTGCTTGCTGTGTTAGTATTTTTTCCCCTTTCTTTAGTTAGTATTAGTATTAGTTTATTTTTAAAATAAATCTTTTTGCTATTTTGATTAGCTTATGCTAATTGACAGCTTTTTCTCGTTTGTCAAAGGATTATTCCATGATTAAGGGTAAAGCAAGTGATATTTCTGTTAGAAGACTAGGTGTGATAAAGTGTATCATTCAAGAAATAACGATACAGTGCACGAAATCGCTAAAAAAGCAGAAATTTTGCAAGCATCTGTGTATAGAATATAAAGATTTTTGAGCTCCAAATGTGAATAGGAAACATTTAGAATAAGGATATGTGGAAGGATAGATAAATTTACTGCAAAAATAGAAGAGAAATTAATTAAAATTGTTAAGGCTAACAGAAGAGCAACTAGTCATAAACTAAAAATCTTTTGCAAGCGTATGGAATAAATGTATGCGATTCTTATATTCGTAGAAAGCTTAGATCAACTGGAGTCAGTGCTCGTCATCTTCGAAAAAGGTTAAAATCATATTCTCTAAGGCAAAGAAGAGATTTGCTTGGGCAAAAGTTGTGCAATAACAATTCAGAAATTACTGAAGCAAGTTGAGAAATATTAATTTTCTCTTAATTAATCAATTAAACTTAAGTTGTTCATTTCTTTTCTTGAAATCATGTTTTTTGCATACTGGTTAAAGATGTAAAACTGTTTTTAAATTTCTTTACAAGAATATTTCTCAAAAAATTACATATTTTAAAGAATTGTTTATCTTTTAGGTATGTTTTTCTGATGAAACAATGTTTGCCATATCAGAAAAAAAGCACTCAGTAGTTCAGAAGTATCAGTGAAGAATTTTTCCGATATTGCATAGTACAAACAATTAAACATCCTACTAAATTAATGGTTTAGATCGTGATGCTTTCTTAGGGTACTGGACTTTTATATATTGTAGAAGGCAATATCAAGCAGTAACAGTATGAAAAAGTGCTCGAACAAAGTCTAATTCCAAAATAAAAAGACTGGTTTCCAAACGAAGACTTCATATTCATTCATAATGGAGCTCCGTGCCATAAAGCCTCATCTGCGAACAAATTTTTCGATGAAAAAAATATAAAAAACTTTCCATGGCCTAGAAATAGCCTAGAAATGAATCCCATAGAGAATCTTTGGGTCATTGTAATTAAAAATTTAAAGAATTGCAGCATCACAAACAAAAATGATCTGATAGAAAGACTCATCCAAATTTGGCACTATGATAATGAAATGCAAATTAATAGCTAAAAATTCATATAAAGTATGCCAAAACGTACCAAATCTTCAATAAAAAATGTGGAATGCACTCTAAATAATAAATATATGAATACTTAAAAAAAAATAAAGTGTTATATTTTTAATATAACCAGATTTTATTAAGAATTTCGCAATTATTCGAATAATTTTCACACCTTTGTAGATATATGGATATAACATATTATTTAAAACTAAAATTTCCAAAGTACTCCTTTCAGTATCTTAAAGATTTTAAATTATATTTCTACAAGTATTTTAAATAAAATATTCATGAAGTTATTAACTAGGGCTTTGACCTTTGGTATTACGAAATGAATAATCAGCAAAAATTTGGCAATTTTTAATAAAAAAAATAAAAATTGGTTTTTTTATACGAAATCTAAATACTACGTCATTTCCACAATGGCAAAATTTACATGCTTATTATTCATGTTCATGTTTACATGTTAAAAATATTTTAGCTTATTGCTTTTAACATTTTTAGTGCTACTAACGTCTTAATTTTTAACGCATTAAAATAATAATAAATATATTTCAAAGTTATAAATTGGCATGTGAGCTTTTGCACTCTTTCTTTTCTCACAGTGTAAAGAGAAAGTCAGAGAGGAAATATGTTTTCTGTGCATAATTACAAAAACTTGAGTCTGAAAGTCGTTACATTTTGACAAAACACACCAAAATTCTTTTTTGCGTTTATTAATTCAAACCAGCATTCTTTTTTTATTGGTTTTGCTTTTAGAATTGCATTTTTTGTTTATTTGTTGCATGTTGTCCGTAGGTATGATTAAAAAGTTGGATTAAAGTTAGAATATGAGCAATCATATGATTCAGTGCCTGTTTTCTGTTTCAGATGTTTATTTTGTTATAGCCCAATGATGGCATTTACATTTCAGCGATGCAACTGTCTTCATACAGCAAACCATTTTTTTTAAGATGTACTGCAAATCCTTTCTCCGTGTCTTGACTTCAGGTTTAAATTCGTCAACTTGTGAAATCTGAAAATTTATTATTTTTGAAGCAATCACAATAAAATATTTAGTTTTATTTGATAATACCAGTTTTCAATTTTTCTATGATATCATTTTCATTCACTGGTGCATTTCGTCTCCGATTGAGATTAACGTCTAAAACTCAATTTTAGTACAATTAATGAAATTAAAATCTGACAGCTTTATGTGATATAATGCTTGATTAAAAAAAATCATTTCAAAAATTACGAAATTTATATATATTTAATTTTAATCAAAAATGATACATGTAAATCTGTAGTAATTGTTTTTAATTTCTTTTTCTCTATAACAATGGGAGTAAGGCAACTCACACCACAGTAAAGAAATTGAATAAAAATTTTGAAATTAAAATATATAAAATCACTAGCTAGCAAGGGCACACCTGCAAATTAATTGTTTTGAAAAAAATAATAAAAATTAACGAAATGGGTTGAATAGGTAGTTGAATGAATACGATTAAGAAACCAGCCTTGTCTTTTAAATATTTACTGCTAATAACGTCTGTCAATAAGGAATTTCAATTTAAGCATATGATGATGTGCATTTCAGTCTTTATTTTTAATTTTTGTATTAAAAATATTTTTTCTAGGAACTTTTTTTTATCAGAAATTACAAAATTTTGATTAATTTGCCTAATTTTGGTATTTACAAAATATTCGTGTTTTGAAAATATTATACTCCACGTCAATGAATACAAATTTTTCCTGACTGGAAGTGTCTTAGCAAGAATACCCAAGAGAACGATAATTTATGATCCTCTCTATGCTCTGTCACAGTAATTAACGAGTAAATTAAGTTAATTAAATGATCGTCTATAAGTATGTAAATACAGATTAATTTCGTTTGGAAAATTTAATAAAATGTTTTGACGTCATTTTAAAGTTACATGCTGAATAGCTTCACGTAATTGTACAATATATATATATATATATATATATATATATATATACTGTAAATTTCATAGTAACGCACATACACAATTACATCGACTTCTTGAAAAATAATGGTATTTTTGGAGACTAAAATTTTAGACTTATAAATAAATTCTATATTTAAAAAATAATTATAAACATCATTTTTCTGATGATCAAAACGTGGCTTGAGAAATAACCCATTCATATATTTCTTACATATATTAGGATGAATTCAAAATTCCTGATTGGAAGGGTCTTAGCAGAAGCACCCAAGAGAACGATAAATTATGATTCTCTTTTGCTAACTCTCATAAAAATTAACGCGTAAATTAAGTTTATCCAATGATCATTTTAAATAATTTAATACAGATTAATTTCGTTTATAAAATAAAGTTTATAAAATATATTTATAAAATATTTGAAGTTATTTTAAAGTTATATGCTAAATAGTTTCATGTAATTATAAAAAATATTTTTTCAAGGATCTTTTCTAGCTAGAAATTACAAAATTTTGAATAATTTGCCTAAGACTAACATTTACAAAATATTTTTGTTCTTAAAATATCGTTCTCCATTGCGATAAATTAAAATTTTTTGCTCACTGGAAGTGTCTTAATTAAAATACCCAAGAGAACAATATAATATGATTTTTTTCTTATGATCTGTCCTAGTAATTAACGAGTAAATTAAGTTTATCAACTAATCATTTAAATCTATTTAATACAGACTAATATCATTTACAAAATTGAATAAAACGTTTTGGTGTTATTTGAAAACTATATGTTAAAGAGCATCACATAATTATACAAAATAAATTTGTTGTAAATTTCTTAGTATTGCCCACAAAGTGTACAAAAAAATGACAGATATTTCGTGACTACAAAAATGTACGCTTATCACAAATAAAAGTAGTACATAAAAATTCTAAACAAGATGAATGTAGATTCTACCATTGCAGAATACAGTTTCGCCTCCGATTAGAAAAAAAAAAAAAAAAAAAAAAAAAAAAAAAAATCGATAGAAGTTTTTTAGAAGGGCGACCCCATTTAGATTGCGATGAACTAACTTCATTTTTCTTGTGTTTATCAATATAATAGCAAACAGAACTGCGTGAAATACCCAATTGAATAGCAATTTCTCTCTGAGACATTGGAATTGCGGAATAATAAAGAGATACAATTTGACGTGCTACTTCTTCATTGACTAGATTCATCAAAAACGGATTTTTTCTTTAGTTTAAACGCTTTTTTATAGACTCTGAGTAAAAGGAAATGCAATTTAACAATAAAACGAATGGAATCCCGTCGAATTCGACGAATGAAATGTTTAAAAGACCCGATCGATTTGGTTTTAAAAAAAGCAAAAGTAATTACATTTATGAATCAATATATAATAAATATATTTACAAAGTAAATGTCAAATTTGCCAGTTGCAATTTTGCATGCAAATATTCGCACATCTACAGTTAAAATTGTAATATGAGTGACGGCGAAATCCAGAAATTTTATTTTATATGTACTCACAAAAAAAAGCTTTATTAAAAAAATAATAATAATAATAAAAAAATATATCGGGTACTACTAGGTTATCCCATCGACCAAAAAATTATCGCCAAACTATAGGATTAAATGCCAATAATGGATGATCGTGAATGTCACATTCAATGACATTAAATACGATTCATGTGTTTAAAATGCCATTAAGTGATTTTTATTTCGATTTTTTATTAATATTTTTATTAATATTCTACTAATTATTTGTTTTTTCGTTACTTAAAATAAAAATTTTGTCAATATGTATAATTTGGCTATTAGTTTGGCGAAATTGGTCGATGGGATAACAGAGTAGTACCTAATATCGTTACTAGTAAAAATAAGATGTTTTAAATAGTGACGTCATTTTCTCTTCAAATGTTCTTTAAAAGTTACTGTTTATGAAAAAGGCATCCATAATAATATTGTAATTCCCATTTATCTGGTTGCTGAATGACATAATTTTCCTCATTTGAAATTTCTCTTATTTTGATTTAGACATTAATTTTTATCATAAATTATTTTCTGTCATTTTATTTACATTATTAATATTATTTCTCAGTAAATATATTTTTTTAACGCAATTAGTGCATAATTATACGCAATCATTTTAGAAAATAAATTTTTATTATCGAGAGAAAAGATAAACTGTGTTGCCACCATTTTGAAGAAATGTCATGAAAAAGCTTTTAAAATTAAAAATAAAATATAAAAATGGAAATAAATTAAAAAATAGCTAAAATGGGCACAACTACAAATAAAGAGCTTTCTTTTAGAAAATAAATTTTTATTATCTAGAGAAAAGCTAAACTGTGTTGCCACCATTTTGAAGAAATGTCATGAAAAAGCTTTTAAAATTAAAAATAAAATATAAAAATGGAAATAAATTAAAAAATAGCTAAAATGGGCACAACTACAAATAAATAGCTTTCATTAAAAAAAATAATTATCAAAATCGGTTGACTAGAAAATTCAGGGCTGATGACGCGACATTTTGAGCTTGTCTGAAAGAAATAGCATCGGATGCTAAAAAAAAAAATAATTTCAAAAATTACAACGACCTTTTGGAAAATGATATTTTCAATGACTAAAATTTTTGACAGAGGGGGTTGGGACATGTCGCATCCTTGCCAAATGATATTCTTTATCCAAATAACTACATTTAATTACAAATAATATTTTGCTATTTTATATTTATAAGACTATTTTCTTTTGGAATTGAATAGTGTAACAAATAAATGTTATTATTTTGCATGTTAAAATGGAAATTTGACAACTTGTATGATTTTTTTCTAAGAAATATGTTTTTAAATATTAAAGAAGCGAAAATTTTCTTACTCATGCTTTATTTCTTAATATCAATCATCTATATTTCTTAATTTTTTATATATTATATGACAGTTTTCAGATGATTATTAAACTCAAACTGCAAACTTTTATCTTTACAGAGCAATGCACTGATGACGGAAAATGAAAAAAATAACATTTCATCTTCCAGCAAAAAAAAAAAAAAAAAAAAAAAAAAAAAAAAAAAAAAAAAAAAAAAAAATTTTAGAAAAGTAAGTAACAATAACAGTTTTAAGTAGCAATCAGCTTAATGCTCTCAAATTAAACAACAACTTCTCTGCATCTGCCACTCCTTCGTTACCCATTCGGATTGCTCCCATTGAAAGATATTTTAATCATAGCGCTGTTTCTTCTTCTCAAAAAGAGGCAATAAGGCATCTTATTGCCAATACTGTCAATTTCAATTCTAATGTTTATAAGGCAAATCTTAATAATTTAGTTAAACATTGTCTAAAAGGTTTGTGTTCTGATCCGAATTTCAACATTATCAAGGCTGAAAAGTTGGTCAGATTGTTGTTCTCGGCAAGCCTACATATTTGGTAAAATGCCACAAATTAATTAATGATGGTCCTTATGTGGATATCCATAAAGACCCTTCCTATAGTGAAATTGAAATTATCAAATCTGCCATTAATTCTTCACCCATTATTCCTACTAAATTAAAGAGGTCTTTTATTCATAAAAACCTTTTTATGAATAAAAGATGATGAAACCTTATAATATTAGGTAAAGCATAAAACCTTGCACGTTGTGCAAGGTTTTATGCTTTACCTAAAGTCCATATACCTGACATTCCTTTTAGATCCATTGTTTCTAGTATCAGTACTGCTTCTTATAAACTTGCAAAATATCGAGTTTCCATATTTTCTCCACTCTCAAACAGCAATTCTTTCACTGTTAAGAATTCTTTTGAATTTGTTAAGATACTTCCCAGTTTTAAGCCACAGGGCCACATGATGGTTTCTTTTGATGCTTTTTCATTATTTACTAATGTTCCTGTCGAAGGGGCTTTAGTTTAACTGAAGAAAATGCTTTGAGAATTTCATTTTTCTTTTTTCGAAATGAAAGAGCTAATTCTTTTCACTCGTGCTTGCTTCTCTCAAAATTCCTCTCTATTTAATGGGAATTTCTTTCGTATGACTGACGGTTTGGCTATGGGTAATCCTCAGTCCGATTTTATGCGATTTTTACATGCACTATTTTGAAATAAAATTGTTTGAAGTCTTAAAATTTCTGTTTTATGTTCGTTATGTAATGATATTTGTACTTTAGTTGAAGTGAATTCAAATATTAATCATACTCTTTCTGTCAGGAATTCTATTGATTCTTGCATTCAATTTAATTTTGAAGTTGAATCCAAAAATTGCCTTTCTTTCATGTATGTCCTTGTTATTCGTAATGAAGATAATTTTCAGACTACTGTCTTTCGCAAACCTTTTGCGGTCAGTATACCACCTCACAGATATTCTTCTCATCCTCTTAATAAGAAATTAGCGGCGTTTAAAATTTTGTTTTCCAGGCTTTCAATATTCGTTCAACTCCAAAGTTACTGAGTGATGAACTTAACACGGGAGTAGTCGCGGCTTTTCTTCGAACGTGATTAGTCGCGCTCGGTCTATTCGCCGCCGTTCCCTTTTGGCCGAAGAAACAGAGGAAAAGTGCCGTTGTTCCTCGAAGATCGAAAACACGGAGTTCAAGAGGAAAGTATTGCTTGAAAACGAAAAGATACGTGTAATATCGATTAGTGCGCATTTACGTTAAGTATATATTTGGTTAGCATTTAAATAAATGTTTTAATAATTATTTAATATATATATATATATATATATATATATATATATATATATATATATATATATACATAAATATGAATAAAAAAATATTTTCAGTTTTTTGAAAATTTGGAATCGTGATACATATTTTTTTGAAAGGACAGTTTAGTTTTGACGTATGCCTGGTACTAGGAACCAATTGAAGTTGAAAAAATACATCTCAAATATAAATTTTCTTACTATTTCGACGTAAATATAAGAATAGAAGAGCAAATAACCCTTTTTTAAATTATTAACATAAAAACAGGAACTACTTTTCATATTTTTTTTCTTTTCCTAAATCTTCTTCGTATCGTCGTAACTCTTTTTTGCATGTAAAACCTTAGAGGTTCTATAATTCAGTATTTTTTGTCAAATGAGAAAATATATTTGCACCAAATGAAAATGTATGAAAAATATAATATAATACATACATAATATTTTTTTCTAATAACTTCGTTTCTTCTTTTTTTTATTTCAAAGTTTGTAAAAAAGATAAGAATTACTATATAATCTGACTGAAATTTTGAAGATACAATGAATAACGAATTAAAAGATACTTTCAGTTATAACATTGAAATTGTGATACAGATTTTTTTTAAAAAAAGCAGCAACGCACTGAAGTTCGTTATAACGGTGGACTGACACTAGGAGCCAATTAATGTTGAAAAAATAAATCTTAAATATATTTATTACCATATCTATACAGATATAAAAAAAAGCAGATAAAATAATCCCTTCTTTGTAATTAGTAACATAAAAGCAGTAGCTACATTTCATTTCTTTATTTTATTTTATATATTTTTTCTTTTCGTTTATTCTTTTTTTTAAATGAAAAATATATATGCACTAAATGAAAATATATGAATAATATAAAATAAGAAAATAAATAATAAATGTATTAAAAGCTATTTTTTCAAAATTTGTAAAAGGGGTCAAAATTATTATATACTGGGACTGAAATTGTAAAGATGCAATAAATATCGAATTAAAAGAGAATAAATTTTGAATAAATTTTCAAATGTAGATATTATATTTGATATAGATAAATCGGTTTTTTTGGAGGGGGGAGGGGGGGGACTGTCAACATTGATTTTGACAATGTTTCATTTTTTGGCGCCAATCAATATTAAAAAGATGCAATATTTAATTTAAGTAAATATTATTTTGTAATTATTTACAATATTTATCAAAGTATAATTCAATTTCAATGAATTTCGCTTTTGAAAAGAAAAACATTATTAATGAAAAATGATTTCTGAAATTAAATGCCAAGAAAATTAACTTTATTAGATCTTAGCACTAGGCACTCTTTAAATTCGTGTTTAAAAAAAAGAATTGCTATGACGTTGTTTAATAATGAGTATTTTTATTAGCAACAAACATATTTTAGAAACGTAGTTATCCATTTCTTTTATTTTATAAACATTACCTGAATTATCAAAAAAATAAAAGTTTTTTACTTGCATACGTTGTAATCTACATTAGAAAATTCGCATTATTTAGCACACTCGACACACATATTGTAAGTATGTTCTTTGCAGATATACAAACTACAGTGTTGACAAATTTGTTTTGCCTTCTTTTCTGCTTTATTGTGCAAAAACTACATCTTTCAGTCTTCGCAGATCGATTTTTTTTTCTAATTTTATTTCTATGGTCCTTTATTAAATTAAACACAACCATTTTACGCGTATTTTTCGGAAAAATAATTTGAGAATTTATTCCCGCAATATTCATAATCTTAAAAAACAAAGTAAGCGTTTTTTTATTACTTATCCTTGCTTATTCTTACATATTATATTAAAAAATTAGGTTGTTGAGTTTATATTTATATATTTATATAGTTCACAATTTTCCCTAGAACAGAATCATTAAGAAACAGTTTTCAGAAGTCAAATATTATCAGCAGAAAGAGAAAAAAAAGAGAGGGAGAGGAAACGGGACTCCCCGATTCCAAGAAACCCCCTTCTGAGAAATTCGGGGGAGTAGGAAAGAAGATTGCTAGGGCGAAAAAAACATCGGCTACGTGAGTAGTCGCATGCCGGTCAATCAGACCGAATTTGACTTTAAAATACAAAAAAACATGAAAAATCGTAGAAATGACTCGTATTTTCTCTAGGCAGAAGGTCGAACAGTGAAGGTCAGCTACGCGGCATTTCACCATTGTAATTTTAAGGGGAGATAGGTTAATCAGCAGACAAAGAATTCGAGCGGCGAAAAGACCGACGCGCGACAAACCGCGGGTTAATTATCTAAAAGCTATTGATGTTGATCGTGGTTATTCCCCTAATATTGAAGATTCCATTCATAGAAAATTGACGAAATACACAACTTCTGGAAAAAATTTTAATTCGAACTCCAATAATTTCGTTTATTTGCCATTTTTTCCCAAAATTACTCAGAAACTTGCTAAAATTTAAAAATGCTCGATTTGAATATTCTTATTTCTCCTGTTAAAAAAATTACTTTTTCAAATCTTAAGCACCCCATTGATTGCTTAGATAAGTGGGGTATTTACCAAATTTCTTGCCTATGTGGTCTTTCTTATATTGGTCAGACTAAACATGCTCACATATTTCATCTAAAGGAGCATAAAAAGTATGTCAAAAATCAAGAGTTCAAACGCTCTTCTATTGCTCAACATTGTTGGCACTTGCAACATAAGTTCACCTTTTCTTCAGCCACCATTATGCATAAGTTGTCTTTTAATTCTTGATCTTAATTTTTGGGAAGCATACCACATCATTCAAAATTCTCTCTCCTTTGTCAATGACTTAGCAGGTACTCCTTATTTTCCAAGCATTTGTAAATCTTTAATTTAAAGCAGATTTTTTTCTCTCGCTTTTTAGTTTCTGTTTTGTTTGTTTTCCGGTAGATGTCACTACTCGACCACCCAGTTGTTCAGGCTGCTTTCTTCTCATTGGTTGCTTTTCTTTTGGCGAGATCGTTTCCGTAGCGGGTATATAATCCTGCGTTTCTCTGTCTCTTTGCAGTTTTGATTTTTCTAGCTCTTTGAGTTTCGCACCAATGAAGAACCTCGATAATGAATTCGAAACAGCTGTTTGCTACCTTTTCATGCATTATTTGTGCATTTATAATCGTTGGTTTTCTCTCTTTAAACATTTTTGCACAAAAGCATTGTTTGCTATTTTAACATAATTGCAAAGTTTCATCCGCACAAACTAATTGGCGGCAATGGTCCGGC
This sequence comes from Maratus speculifer, assembly GCA_964019185.1. NCBI lineage: Eukaryota > Metazoa > Arthropoda > Arachnida > Araneae > Salticidae > Maratus > Maratus speculifer. The sequence continues at coordinate 209,396,230 of OZ025289.1, read as the reverse complement.
ACAAGCATAACTTTCATTTTATTTGAATTTTATCAAGTATAATGTAACATAAACCAAAAGTTGGGATTTAAAATAAATCTCAGAAAAGTGATTATCTGACTGATTTTATTATTTTTTCATCTAATTTTCGAAAATAAAAAATGAATTTTGCTAAAAAATCATGTCTCATCCTTTCCTCACATGAGGAAGGAATGGTATATTTTTATTATTAATTTAATTGGTTTATTAATCAAAAAAAATACTATTAATATGCAATTTATATTTTTAAAGCATTTTTTTTTATTTTCAAACTTTTTTTTTCCATATTATTTCTTCTAATTAATTAACTAAGAAAATATAATTTAGAAGTTTTTCCTTTTATGTAGTACACACGTATCATTTTTTTATGTTTGCGAACCGCCAATTTCTTGATGAAACCGAATAATTTTATTTTGTAGCATGTTTAATTATAACTTCATCAAGTTTCTAGATTCAAAATTTTTATATTAGATTTTATTCTGAATAAATGATAATATATATATATATATATCATAATTCAGTAAATATGGATTCCAAATTTCATCAAAATCGTCCGGGTAGTTTTCGAGGAAGTGGGTCTTAAATCTCTCATATTTTCCATAGGATTTAACCCACTCTTGTTGTCTTGTACGACTTTAATGAGAGTCCTACTTATAGTGCTAGAGCCGACAGCACAAAAAACTATGTTATCGAGCACAAAAAAAAACATTTATTTTATAAAAGAGTATTGATAAGGGAATCTAATGATCCATGTCTGCCGGAAGTGAAGTGGTAAATAAGTCAAAAATTAATACCACTAGTGCCTCACTCGTAGGTTTATTGTGTTTGCTTTACGATCAAAGATATGGAATCATGAAAAACTGGGAGCAGGAAAAACACAACGATAAACCTACGAGTGAGCCACTAGTAATATTATTTTTTGTCTTATGCACCACTTCACTTCCGGCAGGCATAGATGATTAGATTCCCCTATTACTACTCTTCAATAAAATAAAGGATTTTTCTTGTGCTCGATGACATAGGTTTTTTTTTTTTTTGTTGTCGGCTCTTGTACGATTATAGTAAGAACTAAAAAAGTACTTTTAGATACACAGTGTTTCATTTTCAAAATAACTGTGTTTTTTTTTTAAAAACAATTAATTTGGCAGAGATCAACTTAAGTTGCATTTCTGACATTATCTGTAATACACATACAATGCAAATGTATTATTTAAAAAACTTAATGTTCTCTAAAAAAGGAGAAGTACAAATCGGGGAATAAGAATCTTTATTGAGAGTCAACTAAATTTAATCGAAAAAGATAAAACATATAAATTGATATAAGACGGAAATTGGACATCAAATATAGCAAATGAGGTTTTAAGCTGTAGTTGACTATAATGAAGTTTAAAAAATATTGAGATTTTGGTGTAACAGTATACAGTACTTAAGATACAATGAAAGTATCCGAAATATTTTGTTTGTCCCTGTAAATACTATCTCCTTGCAATTATACAGAAATTAAACTTTAGTATATATCAGCAACATAAATCAGTGTAGTCAAATGTGAAATAGTTTAGTATAATTAAAACGTGGCCCAGATAATGTTTCGTCTTATACCATTATGTGATGTGAACTTCTGTGTTGTCCTGTAAATTAATAAAACATATTCTTTGTAATACAGATTGTACATAACGTTTATTTTTGTATAGACTTTTTAGATGCATATTAATTTTGTTATATTCAAAAGAGTGTAACATCATTAAAATGCACTTGAGTCTATTTTTTCCAATTGGCCGTAATATAACGAATTTTTATTTATATTGTCCCAGCGTTTAAACTATACATTCGATTTTCATAAAATTTGGATAGATCGACAAAATTATGCAAAACTTATATAGATTAAATTTCATACGGTTTGGTTAGGTATTTTTTACTCAGATATATGTGGACACATGGACAGACAAACGGGTAGACGGAATGACAGACGGACTGATCGACGACAATATGTGCTTCTATTTACACAAATACGAACGTATATAAAAATGGAAATAATATATCCTATGTACTTAAAAAACAATAAAATGTCATATATCAAAAGTTTAATAGCGTAGAAATGAACATTTATAAAAGATTTTAGCTGAAAAGTAATGCGACATTTCTACACACTTCCGTGATAAATTTTGTAATCTAATCTTTTCTTTATATACAAAGCGTATCATGTTTATACAACTTTTACTCCTGTTTAAAGGATACTAAGGATTTTGTTTCATTCAAGTATGAGAAACTTTGCTTTTTTACAAAAATATGGTGTGTGGCTTTTGTGAAATTGAAATATAGCTTTGATAACTGACGACAGCAGTTCTTTATCCCTTACGACAAAATAGAGTAGAAAACCATTTTTCAGAAATATGTCAAAATAAGGCATATTTTTCTAGCAATTTTTTTAAGAAGCCTAGAGATAGAATAGATCAAATAGTCTAAAAGAAAGTCAATTACAAATTTAATTACAAAACAATATATTTTAGTGACATGGTGGCAATAAAATAAGTATTTTTTCCGATTCTTTGTATTTTAAAGTAGATATTAAGTTTCATATAAATAGTCGCAGTTTATATGCGAAGATTTTAATGTTTAATTCAATATTCGTGATCAAAAAGTAAATTTCCGTTATGCATAAAGTGTGATTATATTATGTAATCTTATAAATCTCATTAAAATTTTTCAAATAAAAAAAGGTATTACTCTGTTATCCCGTTGACCGATTTCGCCAAATAAAACAAATCGCCAAAGTAACAGCCAAATTATACATATTGATGTAATTTTTATTTTAAATAATAAAAAACCAATAATTAGTAGAATAATGATAAAAAAATAAGACGTCGAAATAAAAACCACTTAATGACGTTTTAAACACATGTATTGTATATAATGTCATTGAATTGACATTCACGATCATCCATTATTGCCATTTAATCTTATAATTTGGCGATAGTATTTTGGTCGATGGGATAACAGAGTAGTACCAAAAAATGTTTAGAAGAATATAATTCTAATTTTTAAGGTATATGTCAAAAATAATTGGAAACGTCGTTTCTACTTTGAAATGAATTTTTGGTCATTATTTTCCAAAAACAATATGAAAATAGTTTGTAATTTTAATATTAAGCATTTGAATAGTAGTCTTAGATAAAGAAATCCATTCAATGTGTCAAATTATTATTATTGTTGTTATTTTACATATGATAGAATCAAAATATATAGCTCTAAAAAAGTAAAAAAAGAATAGTTACAAAAATCCCTGTCGGCTGGGCCTATAGGCGGAGGTAGATTTCGAAGAGTGCTCAATTCAACAACAAAAATATATGATTAGAGATAAACCCAGTTTAATAACTTCATTTGGCCGTTTATGAAAAAATTTTAATTTCATTTTTCTTCAAAAACTGGTTTTATCAGAATCATATAAAGAAAAATTCAGCTCAAATGCCCGTTTTGACAACATATTTTTAAATAGATTCTGAATTTATTAAAAAAATCGACCAAAACAGTACATTATACAGCTCCTAAATAACAAAAAACTGTCAGTTGAATGCATTTGAGAAAAAAATTGAATTTAAAAATGAGTCATAAAATAACCTATTTGTTGTTTGAATACAAACTTAATTCTTTATTCATGATTGCTCGGAAAATTTTGTGCGAAATACTCACTTTGACAGCATTTTAAAAAATATATTCTATCTTTATCAAAAAACTGGCCAATGCGTCACAGTATATAGTTCCTAAATAAGAGGATCTGTAAATTGGATGCGTTTGAGAGTGAAAATGGATTTTAAAACGAGTCATAAAAAACGCAATTTGCCTTGTGAAAACTTCCTTAAATTTTCAAATCACAAAGACTTCGGGAAATTCTGTTCAAAATACCCTTTTTGGTAGCCTTTTTAAAAATATATTCTGTCTTTATTAAAAAACCGATCAATGCATCACATTATATAGTTCCTAAATAAGAGGATCTGTAAATTGGATGCATTTGAGAGCAAAAATGGATTTTAAAACGAGTCATAAAAAACGCAATTTGCCTTGTGAAAACTTCCTTAAATTTTCAAATCACAAAGACTTCGGGAAATTCTGTTCAAAATACCCTTTTTGGTAGCCTTTTTAAAAATATATTCTGTCTTTATCAAAAAACCGATCAATGCATCACATTATATAGTTCCTAAATAAAAGGATCTGTAAATTGGATGCGTTTGAGATCAAAATTGGATTTAAGAACGAGTCAGAAAAAAACGCAATTTCTTATTTGAATACTTCCTTCAATTTTCAGTCCGGATGACTTTCGGAAATTCTGTTCAAAATACCCTTTTTGGTAGCCTTTTTTTAAATATATTCTGCCTTTATCAGAAAATTGACCAATGCGTCACTTTATACAGTTTCTAAATAAGAGGATCTACCATTTGGATGCGTTTAGAATCAAAAATGAATTTAAAAATGAGTCAGAATATAAGCAGTTTGGATTTGAGGTTTTTTCTCCAACTCCTATTTTCGTTTAATTTCTTTTTGCTATACGAATTGATCCTATGAAAAACTTGTCAATATAAAAGTTGTAGATATTTTTGAGAAGATGTAAAATAAATTTAATCAGACTTGATATCTTAAAAATTGACGGAGTTATGGATTTTTCTCTTTTTTCAGCTCCCCTTTTCTTTTCGTTTTTAATTTTTTTCATCGGTAAAAGTTGGTCCGATCAAAAACTTGTAAATACAAAAGTTTTAGATAATTTTAAGAACATTTACAAAAAATTTAGTTGGACTTGATATCTTGAAAATTGACGAAGTTATGAATTTTTTTCTCTCAAAATCCCTGTTTTTTTCGCCCCTTGAGCCCACTTCTAAATTTATCAAAAATCTGTTACGCATATACTTTCGGCCCATTTTTAAGAAGTAATATAAACTTTAAACCGATTCGATATCTACTTTAATTAAGAAGTTATGGCGTTTTTTCGGTTTTCACAAAAACGCCCCCTATTCCGACCCCCTTGGTCCGATTTTGCCCATTAACGAACTTAGCCAAGATTTTATCCCCTTTGATTTTATGTACAAGTTTGGTGAAGATTGGTGAAAAATTATAGAAGTTATCGTGTCCATAAAAAAGTGAGATATATAGATAGATAGATACATATATATATAAACTGGTGCGATTGCAATAGGTAGTATTTCTTACGAAATCTACCTAAAACTCAAGAAATTATAACGTTATGACGGCAGTAGGATTTGTTTTTATTCGTGTCTGAAATTTAAAGGAGATATATATACTAGATTTACTTTTGCTAATCGTAGATAAAGGAGATATTTATATTAAATTTACTTTTGCTTATCTTAGATTATATCAGAAACCTTAATTTTTTATTTGACATAAATAATCCAAAAACACTTTTGTTACTTGCTTAAATTATGACTTTCTAATACTATTCACGTTATAATTATACAAGTCTGATTCAAATTTCCCAAATACAAATAAATTTAACGCAATATATTTAAAATTTTAAAAGTTTATACCAAAAATAGTTGGTAATGTCATTTCTACATTTAGAATAAAATGTCTGCCATTATTTTCAAAATAAATATGCAAATAGTGTGAATCTTTAATATTATGCGCTAAAAGAGCATTTCTATATAGTTGAGCTCAGTCATCTGCTAATATTATCTCAGACGAATCAACAAAATATATACAAATGGATAGCTTTTCAATTAAAATTTAATTAAAATATTCTGAATTCAAAGACGTGGATTGATAATCTGACAAAATATTTTATTTTGTCTAGTGCATAAATTATTTACTTAGTAAAATTTTTATTTCCTAAATTTTATACTACTTTTTCATTTGAAATGCAATACATTTTCTTATAAATATATGCATGCGAAATGAGATCCATTTATAAAATACTGCCTAACGTCTTAACCCTTGGCAACGACACATAACGCTCAGCATAAAGCTTATACACCGTCCATGCTTTTCACGATTTTGTACACCACGGCCACCTGAATACTTGGCCTGGGCAGTGACTCAAAACTGGCGATTCTCGTAGGGGATTTTTTTTTCAGTGCATGTACGGTTCTTTAAATTTTCATAGCAGTAGTTTGTAAAATATTTTTTGGCTTATTTAAACAACGGACAATAAAGTAAAAAAAGTTTTTTGAAATTATTCATAACAAAATTCAAGGGACTATAGACACGTTAAAACATCCTCCTTCGACAGTCGCCATTTTTGCGTTAGAATTTAGGCCTGATATGCAGGGAGCAGTACCTACAGCTTCTCATAATAGAAATACGCATCTTTCTGCTGTTATCTGAATGCTTCCATTACGCATTGCTTTTAGAAACGGAAGGAATAAACTTGTAGGTAGCTCGGTTTCATCAATTTAGCATTTTTTGCATGATATTTTTCGTCACCAAGCGAGTGAAAAGGATGAAAAGAGTGAAACTTGTCCTTTCATGTCCACTCAATTTTTTCTAAATACATTTTTTTGACGTTATTTGATTTACAGACTCTATCGTTTTACGGAAACTGCCAAAAATTATTCAATTTTATTAGATATTGTAACGGAGAGAATGTTTATATTATTCTGAGATTCAAGAATAATTTTCATGACACTTTTTGTTACCAAACGAGCGAAAAAAATAAAAAGAATGAAATGGTATTTTTTTTTTTCACATCAACAACTGCCCTTTCATATCCGCCTCAATTTTTTCTAATTTTTTTTATATATTTTACGAACTCGGTCTTGTTATACACGTACTAAATATGCCAAAAATTAATCATTTTTATTAGATAATAGATAGTAGATTGTAGCTGAGATAATGTTTATATTATTCTGGGATTTAAGAATAATTGATATAATATCTAATTTAAATTACTTAAATGACCTGGTACTGTGGCTAATTTTTACTTAAATATTCTTGGGCTATATTATATGATCAGCATAACAAAATTATTATTAGTTATTATTTTAGAAAAATTTAGTTACTTGAGTCTTTAAATTATTTATAATTATTATTATTATTTTTTTATTATACTCTTTATAACGTCAAAGAAGCTGTAAACTGCATGTAACTTGCGTGAATATTTTACGCAATAATGATAAATTATTTTCTTCTTTTTTATAATAAAGAAGTTACGGTAATCTAAATATTATAGAATGTCGGTTTTATCTAACTGTGTGTCGACTGATCTACAGGTTTTAGCGGTTAGCGATTCAACAATAATAAAATAAAATGAAAGAAAATAGACAAGTAAAAATATGTTTCTGCTTATAAGTGTGTCTTTTATTGTTTCTTCCATCTTAAGAAAAAAAATTCGTCCTTCTGTCTTTCTGTCTACACAGAGTCTGTAGAAAAAAAACTGTGTAAGTAAAAGATTTCAAATGTTGTGTACTTACAGCTGAATAACTCGTGTCACACGACGCATCATAAGCATTTCAAAAAGCCTATTGATATAATTAAATCAATTTTATCATTGCCAACTGCTCATTTTTCCTGTCTATCATTTAAAAAGGAACCTAAATTTCGACGTCTTTTGTGTATATATGATAGCTTGGAGGTAAAGCAACTCGCTAGTAAACAAATTAGATTCAGATTAGTTCGAAACCCAGTACTGGAGCTTGACATTTTCGTACTAAGAAGGATTTAACTAAAAGAAATTTCGCTTTTTGCGAATTTTAGCATTTACATTATTTTCTTCTTATCATTGGCATTCATGATATTTTTGGGATTTCAGTTATGTTTCTATTTTAAAAACTATTGAAACTATTTAATGATTCAGCATTTTAAATTGCGTTTTTTCCGGTTTTAAGAATTTGAAAATTTTTTGTACATCTTAGTTATTTTTGTTTTATTTCGGATTGTCAAAAAAATTGGAATTTTAAATTTTATTTAAGTAAATTGTTTTGAATATTTATAATTTGATACAAATAAATAATTTCCTTTAATAATTATTTTTAAATTAAAGTTATTATTCCTACCATCTATTGCCTATTCTTTACCATTCCTATCCTTTCTAACAAATAAATATAACTAAACTAACACTTTCGATTAATTAATTAATTTTTATATTGTTTTGAAAGTAATATTAAACAAAACACTTTGTGCGTCTGCGATAATACTTACACACTAGTTTGTGTCATGGAAAATGCATGATATTGCAGATAAAATTAAAAAAGGATCATATACATGATTTTGTTTCTGGCTAGAAGGTTCTAGTCGAATTTGTAAATATTACAGCAGAAAAGTTGGCTTAGAATAATATTACATAACCATTTGTATATTCTTTTAAACACATTAATAACTGATGATCATACAGATGATTTTAGATAAAACGTGATGTGGACTTTTTAGTTTTAACAATATGATATGTCGGTTTTGTGAAGAACATTTTCGTCAGCAGGTTTCATAGCCATAGTTTTGGGTTAAAACCTTTTAATATAAACATATAAATGTAAATTAAAAGCGTTTTTTTAATTCAATAAATTGATGTTTTTCGGATATAATACGCAGAGTGTGTATAATTAAAAATTCACTATATTGATCAACATATATAACAAATATTATTATATAATAAAGTAAGCATAATATGCACAAGCATGTTAATTACAAGAGAATATCTTAATAAACTACATGTTTTATTAAGTAAATGTCAAATTAAAATACTTTAACGTGAAATTATAATACGAAATGCAATAATTCTCCTTGATTCAAACGTAATATGTACTGACCGAATTTTTAAAAGCTCACTGATTTACTTAAAAGCGGACTAAAATAGTTAAAGATGTTACAAGTTTAAACACATTTTATTTATTTAAATTTTTAAGAAATTTCGGGATTTCCTAAGTCCTTCATTTAAGGATTTTTGATAACTCTTATAATTGTCTATACCATTTAAATAAATCAGTGAGTTTTTAAAAGTTTTAATTGTATACTATATTTTAATATGTTCTTTTTTCATGATGATGCAAATGTTGAGGCGCATCTAATGTTTTAATACGACCTTTTATTTTTATTTATTTTTACAACAAAATTTTTAATGAAAGAAGATTTAAAAAATAATATTCAGATAAGTACATTGATATTATACTGAAATTAAAAGCAAGTTGCGCGTTCTATTGTACTGTAGAGGTATGCAATTTATAATACACTGCTCAAAACAATTAAAGGATATTTGAAGTTTTATATAAAATAAAGATATAAACGAATTTTTTTTGCCGAAAATAGAAGAAGAGAATCACAAATGCAAATTTTTCTGGTTTTCAATCCGTGGAGTATGCAAATTTTGAGTTCGACGTCAAAAACGTCGCTTCAGCGGCAGCGAATGAAATTTGACTTTCAACTGGATAAAAGAGAATGAAGACAAGGATGATCGGCATTCAGTGATTGCTTTGTTTCGATGAGTACGATGTCTCAGCGAAGTCATTTGACAGATTCAGAAGCTTGGAGAATTGTTGATAGGTTAGAAGGGGGCCAAACTCAAGCCGAAGCAGCACAAGCCATTGGAGTGTCACAAGGTGTCATTTCCAGGATCTGGAACCGTTTTTTGGAGAGTGGATGTGCAGGCCGAAGACCAGGGCAAGGCCGTAGACGGGCAACAACGCCCAATGAAGATCGCTATTTAGCAGTAACAGCTCGGAGACACCGAAACATGAACGCTACTCTTCTCCAACAACACCTTCGCTCGGCTACAGGCACCACGATTTCAACGCAGTGTGTCCGAAATCGGCTCCATGCTGTAGGTATGTATGCTCGCTGACCGATGGTATGTGTTAGATTAACATTAAGGCATCGTCGCGACCGCAGGGATAAGGCAACCGAACTTGTCAACTGGAGGAGAATCGAATGAAGCAATATTCTGTTTTCTTACGAGTCCCGTTTTTCTGTGCATCCGGATAATAGGTGTATTTTCATCTGGAGGGACCGTGGCAGTAGGAATAATCCTGCGTTCGTGCACGAAAGTGTCAGATTTTGCGGTGGAGGAGTGTTGGTGTATGGTGGCATCTCCATTGACAGGCGCACTGACCTCTACATCATTCGAGATGGAGCTCTGACTGGTCGCCGATATAGGGATGAGATTCTCAGACCTATTGTAGTCCCTTACGCTGCAGCAATCAGAGATAACTTCATTTTAATGGACGATAACTGAAGGCCACATCGTGCAAACCTGGTGGAGGATTTCCTTTTCGAGGAAGGAATGGCCAGCGTGTTCTCCAGACATGAATCCAATCGAGCACGTTTGGGACGCTCTAGGAAGACGAGTTTCTGGTTGCCAACAACCCCCACAAACTCTCCAAGAACTGAAAAGAGCTCTTCTGGAAGAATGGGACAGAATACCCCAACTCGTCATTGAGTCCATGCCTCAAAGGTGTTCAACGTTGCTGGCCGCCCGTCGAAACCATACCCCCTACTGAAAATGATTTCCTTTGAAGAAAACACCTTTTCTTATTCTTTTTTTCTCATATGCACAAATTGTGTTTTTTTCCTTTTGTACACAAATGCGCAATAAAATGGATTTTTTTCTGCCAAACATGTGTAATTTATACTCATATAACCTACTATGTCTGTCGACCATGTATCAATCAGCTAAAAAGTTTCCCAGATACAAAATCCACCTAAAACTGCAATATCCTTTGTTTTGAGCAGTGTACATCAAGTCAATGTTTTACTGGCGAAATCCGTACAATGTAGACTCTGTAGAAATAATAACACTTTCAAGTCCGTTTTTTTTTCAGTTTTTAGAAAAAAAAATACTTTTACGTTAGTACCATTAACACTAGCAATCCAAATAGATTAATTAGTGTTTAACGAATGTTTCATTGTCTAAAATATATATATATATATATATATATATATATATATATATTTTGCATATTTATGAATTAATATTCATATGACAATAGACTAAGGAAAAATTATTTTCATAAATGTTTAGAAAACATTCTATTACAGTAAGATTTAACCTGTTTCTAATATTTTTGCGCTTTATTACACATTATTCTTTCAGGGTGATATCTTTTAAGTTAAATTTAAAGAGTAAAATATATGTTTAAAATTAAAGAATTGCAAAGGACGCAAAGAAAATGAAGCAAATAATAATTATTATTATTATCACTAAATCCTAAACCTTAATAAATTCATATAGTAATTGAATAAATATATACTAACATTACTATATATAAATATTAGCAAAAGTATTTCTTATAAAATAATACTCCATTCAAGGACATGTACTAGTAATAGTACACCAGACCCGAAAGGGTTAAACATTGCATCGTGTGATATTCGCTTCAAAAGTAGATAGCTAAATTTCAAAGCGCCTTTGGTCTGTGCCACTATAGATAGGCGATCTAGCGCACTAGGTATTAGGTACGTAATATTCCGTTTACAAAGCCCCAAATTTCCCACACTTTTTTTTGGAACATAAGCAATATTTAAAGTAATATAATTCTATAGATTTAATGAATTTTCAATACATTGACGAATGATTAATACTCTTAAACATTGTAATTATATATATTTTTTTTTGAAAGAATTATATTTTTTTAGCATTCAAAACAATATACTAAAAAAAAAATTACAATTTTTACATTTGCATGACCGTCAGGCTAGGTAAATTATTAATTAATCTATCGGTTAATAACCGACAAGTTTTATCCCTCTAGATTCCTTAAAATGAAGTTTGTGTGAAACAAAAATTGGGATTTTCTAAGAAAAAATTACATAGAGTCTTAGAGTAATGATTTTTTTCCTGTAAGAATTGAATAAACTAAAATTACTCATATATATATATATATATATACATATATATTTACAATACAATTTTAATAGACTTGAAAATTCAGATGAGGGGTTTACAGTTTTATAATACATTTTCTGCAATATCGCTAAAATTCTAATTATTAAAATTAATAATAAATGTTTTTGAGAAATTTATTACGTGGTATTTTGAATGGTATTCGAAGAAATATAAAATTTAATTAATTAATTAAATGATTTAAAATAAATAAGAATAAAGTAGTTTTACTACCTTCAATTTTTTCAACATATATTTGTGAATAATTAAACAACCTATACATATGTTAAACATATGTATGGGTAAAATACATAAAAACAACCCATAAATATGTTAGAAAATATATTTTATAACACTATCAAGTATAAAAATTTTATATCATGTAGTTTTCGAAAAAATAATGGTATTTGTTGAACAAACGATAGTACAATGGTTTCTTATTTATTTTTCACTACGGAATCCTAAAAATGATCGGATAATGGATGGTCATTAGTATAAATTACGGCATTGGAAAAATTCCATTTTGATACAAATTTGTACTTTTTTACAGTTTCAAAAATTATGAATTACAAAAATATTGGAATACTCATTAATATACGTAGGCTGTTCAATAAATAATAAGAATATTTTTTTTTTTTTATTTGCCGCAAAACCACTCATTGTAATGTTAATTTCTGTGGCATAAAAAAAGGTTGTTGTCTGTATTCACAAAAGATACCGAGAGATATCGTGTACAGGCTTATGTTCCTGAGTATCACATGATTGAACTGAAGTGTGTTTAGGTGCGCCTACGAGAGCGGCAAGTGTTCGAAATGGAAGTGTTGGTTGAACAACGTTATGCGATTAAATTTTGTGTTCATCGGCAAAAAATCAACATCAGAGACCTTTGACATGATACGTGAACCTTTCCAACGATTAAGCATTGTCGAGGGCAAGTATTTTTAGCTGGCATAAAGGATGGCAAAATGTGGATGATATTGACCGTGAGGGAGGACTTTCAACATCTATCATGTTTTGCAGCAGAACAATGTAGAGATTTTATCACATCCTCCGTACAGTCCTGATCTCACTCCATTTGATTTCTGGTTATTTTATCAACTTAAGAAATTATTACGAGGCAACCATTTTGCAAGCAACAAAACGCGTGTTAAAACTGTGAATGTGGTTTTGAAAAAGGTCTAAAAAACGGATTTTTACATGTTTTTAAGAAGTGTACAGAACGTTGGAATAAATGCATCACGTGCCGCGATAGCTAACGTCAAAAAGGCCATGTAAATAACGACAATTAAAGGTGTTCTGAATTTTTTATAATTTTCGTCTTATTACTTATTGAACAGCCCAAGTATAAATACATTTTACGTAAGCATTTTGCATTCGAACTCTTTAAAGTGCAACAATCTAAATAATTCTGCTTTAAGTACATCGAATACCGCTGAATAAATTTTATGCTAAGAAATATTATAAACATTCAAAATTTTACTGAGCTAAAACAATGGCAAATATTCATTATTACAAAATGCATCGTTCAAACAATTTTCTTTTTGATTCAAACTTACACATTTATACATTTTCGAAAATAATTAATTACAAAAATATTTTGCAATTAATTGTTTAGAAAATAAATTCCATGTAAATATTTAGGATTCGAATTCAATGAAAAAGAAACTAGAATTATTTTCGGCTTTATCTGAATCGAATTGTAAGCTAAGAAACATTAAGAAATTTTTTTATTTTACATGTAACAAGCAAAAAAAAAAAAAAAAAAAAAAAAAAAAAAAAAAAAAAAAAAATATATATATATATATATATATATATTTTATATAAATACAAACGCATTTTGACATAAAATTCGCATTTTGTATCTGATCTTCATTATGATAAACATAAAAGTAATGTTTAATATTAAAATATTAAGCGAACAACTGTAAATATTTTTTTTTTCTCATATATCATATTCTACTAAACAAATTACGATTTCAGGAACACACACAAAAAAAATGTTTTTTTTATTATTTCTTTCTGTCTAGATTAAAAAGTTTTGCTGTAACCATAAATTTAGAAAAAAAATATGTACCTTTTAGCTATTTTTTATTAAATTATATTATAGGAAAAATTTAATATTTAAGTAATTTAAAATTTTAAAATTAATGTCCATGTAAAAATTGTGAATTCGAGTACCACGGATGTAATCGATTTTAAAAGAAATGTCTATATTTTTTTTATATTTCTACTTTCCATATCTCTTATTTAACTCAATGTAATAATCTAAGAAAAATTGAGAATGTTTAACATTTTACCTATAAAAATCAAATTTAAAAACTTTCCTTTTTTAAGATTATATGCATTTTAATTTAAAAGAATAAATATTCGATAAAGAAAATCCCATTTTAGATTTTAATTTGTCCTTGAATGATTTAGTGAAATTAAAACTCTATGAAATGGGGCTTCTAAATTATCGGTTATAGCTTAAAAGAAGCAAATGCATTGGAAAATATTTCTCTTTTATACAAAAATATGATTCTAAAAAATTTATAATTATTAAAATAATATTTATATATATATATACATATATATATATATATATATATATATTATTTGGCAAAAAATTTATAAACGACGTTTTATACTAATGATGTGCCCCAATTGTAAGTCAATAATGATGGAAATAATATAACTGTTAATCTTTTAGAGAAACTTTAATTCGTTTTTATTATAAGTATGGACCATGTTAATATGAATACATGCTTTTTGTTTCTTTTGTTCTATGGAATATTACATATTGCTGAATTTCTACTAAGCAAAAAACAATAACATATTTTTACGCATTTAATTGTATTTCTAATGAAAATAAATAAGTTACATAAAATTTGATTGCTGTAGTGTAGACTATGGATAAACTATCACTGTACATTGCGTGATAAATACACGGAGTTTACGTATCGTTTTTCTTTTACGTAAACCTTTTATCATACAGCTGCACGAAATCTGGTAATGCAAACCCTGTTTGTGCGTCAATTTATATTTTTCTTAATCCTTTAATTATATAAGTTCACAGGATCAGATAGTGTGTCAGTGAAAAATTTTATTGGTTCTGATATACTACCTCTGACAATAAAATTCGATGAATGAATTCAGAACGACCGATCTCGCAACACTCGGGCAACAAAACGCTGCACCTGTATGGAGGCAAGTGTTGACCATCTTCCCCCCTGTTGTTCAGTTGAGCGTCGTTCATGTTCTGTGTAAGACGTGCTTTACTAAGTGGTAGTTCATATTGTTGGTTCTTAACTGAGAACAGGAAAATGAACGAACCAAAGATAAGTTTAAAAATTGTTTTAATTTTTGCAAGACAACGAAAGAAATACATGAGGAGTGGTGCAAATTGAACATCCACCATATTCGCCAGATCGCAATCCTCCAGACTTCTTCCTGCTTTCTCGACCCAAACTCTCTTTGAAAGTGATTTGACCATATTGCTGACATCCAACGAAATGTGACGAAACTTTTTAACTCCATCCCAAAAGAAGACTTCTAGCGAATTTCCCAAGTCATGTGTAGCAGATCTCAGCGGTGCATAGTTGTGGGAGATGAGTATTTCGAATGATGGTATGGTAACTTTCTTTAATATTCATCTACATTCATTTTACAGAACAATTCACCGAACTTTATTGTCAGAGGTCGTATTTCCAGTCTAATTCGAATTAATAAAAAATAAAGAATCCTGGTATAAATCAAATTAATAATAAGTTCCTTAACAGCATTCAATTTAAAGAAGTATTTTAACCATGTTTAAGAAAGTATAGGATTGCAGAATCAGGATTTTTATTAATTTTAACACTTTTTTGCCTATGGTAGAATGCGTTCCAGAAAGTGCGTAGCTCATATAATCAGAATTCACACTAGAAAATCTACATAGTAAATATGTATTTGTTTAATCAAGAAACGTCTGTTATAAAATAAAGGAAAAAATTTGTGAATTTCGAACACTGGTGGTAGCATATATGATACGGTAGATATCAGAGGGTTAAATTAATATTAACCCCTTCCGGAACGGACAAAATCTGTAGTAAAATGAGAAATAATGGACTGACACCGGAATTCACAAAAGAATTTTTTAAATATATTGAATTTTTTAATTTAAGCTTTTATTGTAAAAGCAAAATTTTAATAAAATATTACTGATGCCGTTTACAAGTTTGGAATTGAAATTAGGTATCCCCGACCGGGCACAATGTGCCGGAAAGGTTTAAAAATGATATTTTTATTAAAGAATCTCTATCAATTTCTTTTTTATTATATAAACAACTACTTTTAAAATTATTCAGAGTTATATTTAAAATTATGATAGAAATACTTTTAAATTAAATATTTTAAAAATTTAGTCTGTTTAAAGTATTATTATTATTATTATTATTATTATTATTTTACATTGGGATTGGAATTTTGTACAATACTTTGGTTGGCTTTGCCAGAAGACCTTATATAAAGGTCACATGATGCTGATTCAGATCCAAAGTTAATTGTTTTAACATAATTTAATATTAGCGAAATAACTAATGTCCTAAGTCCTAACTCCTAAACAAAACGAATCACTTAACGCAATATTTTCACAAATGTTAAATTATACAGTGTGATTCCTGAGAAAAAAGTGAGTTGAATTATCTACAACCATGTCCTGGTTTAATGAAATGGCTATATGCTCGATGATAAAGTACCTTGAAAGCTCCATTGTTGTAATTCAATTAAACGTTACATCCCTAAAATGTGACCCAAATTACAATAACTAATATTACGAGAACATCAATGATTTACTAAGAAGATATGTATAATAGGATACATAAATACAGTTAAAGAGCTGAAAGAATGAACGTTTTAAGCAATAGGGCTGCTGTGATATGCTTTATACACACACGCCGTTTTATCGGTTTAAAAAAAGATAAAATATCGCTAAACTTTGAGAATATTTACTTTCACAGAAAACTGACTTTCATTTTTTGAATCAAGTTATTGCTGTTGAAATTTGATTTTGTAACATTCATCTTCGTGTTTATGGATCGAGGTTTAAGGAAATGTATTGTGAAATATCAAAAATTACAAAATTTCAAATCAATTCTAACTTCACTATTTGAAAATCTGCAATTTTTATTCCATATTCACTCCACGGTTTTTTTTTTTTTTTTTTGGAATATTTTTATTCTGACCGCTTAGAATGTTGCATAACAGTTTATTTAAATAATTATTTGACTTAGTTTATTTAAATAATATTCAGTTGAATAAAACACTATAATTTGTTCTAAGAAGCAAGAAATTTTCTAGGTAGACAAGGCGGATCGGATAATATACCCCAGAGTACTACAGGTTAAAAATTTTCATTTGCGTGATATAAAAATAATTAACAAATAAATTAAATCTGTTAAATAATGGCTGAGAACAATTTAAATACATTGCATACAATATATTTGACCAAATGAGATAAAGAAATCTGGTGTTTCAATCTTTATAGTTTATACTGAAATTACTTTTTCATGAATTTAAATAAAAAAGTTAAATAAAATTCTCTAATATTCAGAAAATGGCGATCATTTTCAGCTGCACATATTTAAATAAAAATACAGCATAATTGTCTGAGCGTAGCGAAGTCTTTATACTCAGAGATACGTAACGATATTAAAATTCAAAAAAATTCTTTCGTCAAGCAAATCTCAAAAAGTACTTGTCGGATTTTGATTCTGTTTGTACCAATGGGTACCTATGAAGGTAATCTGGTGAATGCACCTACTTTTAAAAATTAATTCCAAATAGTTTAAAAGTTATATTAAAAAAACTGATAAAAAAGCACAATTTATTTGCGTACGAAACAGAAATTTCGTGCGCGTGATTTCCACCGTCTGGATATTTTCGTAGATAACCGAATCAGTACATGGAGTAAATAGTAATCATTTACGCACTCAGAAATATTGAATGCAATAAAACATTTTAAAATTTAATCATGCAGGAAAATAAAGCTGTTATTTTTTATATTAAAAAAAAATGTCGTAAAAACTTTGATTTTGAGATTTTGTGATAATCTCTTAATAGCATTTTTTGATCGCTAAAAGAATGTTTTATATATTTCGCGTGTGAAAATTAGAAACAATTATGTTTTTAAATAAAAAGTTTCTTTTATGACATCATTTTCCCTTTATATTTATTTTTATTGCATGTTTTCTTCTAACTTATATTTTGTTTGTGTGTGGATGTCAATTCTGGTCACTAATTTTTCGGCACGGATACCACAAGCGCATCAGGTTTGGCGCAATTTTTTTCAAAGCTCATTTGGCGAAAACTCCGTTTTCAAATAACGCTTACATACACATTTTTAAATTATTTTCTATTTTCAAAAAGAACTTACAGTAAATAAAATAATAATAATAATTAATAACTATAAAAATAAATATTTTATATAATTAAAAAAAGGAAATGAAAGTAAATAAATATTTTATGAGTAAATAAACAAATAATAAATAAACTAGGACTTCCCTCAGAGGGATTAGTCTGAGCGATATTACTAAGAATACACATTTAATAACATGCGATAAGTAAAGAAATGAGATGTTACCTTTAATTGGTTATTCATTGTGATAAAATATGATGAAAAAGGGCATATTGAATCATAGAATTACAAAATCTTATATATAAAGTTGCATATACTATTTTTATAAAAGGGAAAGCAAACCATGCATGGATCTAAAATTGGAAATATGCAAAATCTTAAAAGTAATACAGAAATAAAACACCGAATTTTCCTATATTGGAAATATAACTCTTTGAAATGATGTCATGAGCATAAACAGAAGCTTCGCACCGATTTGAGAAACTATAAATAACATAAATTATTATGTTTGAAGAGAATGGAGTATTTTATATGGTGTGAAATCCGTCCGAATAGTTTATAATGTTGAATATCTGTTTTCCACTGATGCAATGAGGTTGTCAATAAGAGTTAAGGAATCCTTTTTTAAAAGTTTGTCCTAAACGAGCACTTACATCTTATAAGTTTCTGTGATGCCAAAGTTATAGTTTCTGACCCCAACAGTATCCTAGAAATTGCAATATTCTCAATAAATTGGGTTTAAAACTTTTTCTAGAAAAAAATGCTTAATTTGTGAAATTAAATTGTCGAATGTTTTAGAAATCGTTCATAACGAGCATATTATATCTTAAAAATTGCCCCCCCCCCCCAAAAAAAAAAAAAAAAAAAAAAAAAAAAGATTTAAAATTTTTAGTCATATTAACATCAAAGAATTCTCAATTTTAGAACTTTTTTTGCTCCTGCATTGATGATGATTATTGTTCCTACGCAAAATATAGTATATTTTGCAGCAAAGATGGTTACCAACATTTTTTGCCCACATTATTTTTTAAATCGGCTAGGTACTCCCAATGATAACGAAAAACACGCAAACGTTAATGCTTTATAGCATAGAAATACAGAATCAAAAGCTATTTATCTCCTATTATTTACACATAAATTATCTAATTAGTGCTAGCAGATGCATTTTTAAATATACATAGATCAATATAATGCTTCATTTTTCTTTTATTAGTATTTCTTAGTATTCATTTTTCATTTATTTGTATTATTCAGTAAAAAAACTTACTTTCTTAAGCCCGAATTACGTCAAACTTTTTGTAAAAGCGCCTAAGTCCATATAACAGCGAAGTATTGTGAAGAGTATTAAATACAAAGTAATAAGACACTTAGCCAAACGCAGGTAATAAATCGCCAAATATTGTTCTTTTCGCCCTCTCTCGAAATGCATTTTTTCCATACATTTAAAAAACGCGATTTTGAGTCATCTTATTTAAAATTCAAATAAATAAATAAGAGGAAGCAATAATAGCATAAGTCAAAACATTTTATTTCAGCATCAAGGAATTGTATCGTAGTTACACATGTGGAAAAAAGCTGCTTTTTGCCAAAAAACGTTGTCTTCACTAAATTTGAATCCGATTAAAAAAAGTACCGTGATTAATTAAATGTTATAGGCAGAGCTACCAAGTCTCCGGCATTTTGGATACCGGTATATTAATACAGAAAATGTTTTATTAAATTGGAATATTCTGCGGATTTAAAAAATAACTTTGTCTATAAGAAAATTCTGCTGTGCAATAAGTATGGGCTTGGCATCTCTGTATAGGAATATTTCGTAATCTACTTTTTAACCTTAAAAAAGCAACGACCAATTTTCGGGTACAAAAAGTATCGCTAATTGTTCCATTTTGCATACAAAGTACTGATTGTAATATTGATACATCTATGGTGATAAATTTCCAATAATTTTTCAAATCCCATTTTTTTCATTAAAAATATAAATCTTTTATTCATTTAGTTTAAAATAAATGGTTTTTAACTAATTTCATAATGCTTTTGAAATATCAGTTTTCATTGGCCATTTTTTTAAAGCATTTAGAAAATGGTTGTTGTTTTCAGTCAAATATAGACTTTGGTCTGTCCGCATTTTATTTTATTATTATTATTATTTATAAATGATGGAGAAATATTCATACTTAATTCATAACGTACATAATATATGACTCTGTTATTACATAAGTCACCTTTTTATTACCATAAAAAATATGTTTTTACTGATTTTTATTAACTCAATAAGAAAAATTCTGTGCTTTGAGAATAAATGTCCGCATTTCATTTATTTATTTATTTTAACAAAATTCTTTGTATTTAGAAGAATTTTTATTTAAATAGGAAATCCAAATGTCGCTGTTAATAAAGAAGAAATTTACAAAAAAAGTTACAAAACGAGTTGCCGCATACTAGCAAATATGGAAAAACGACGAATCCAAAAAAGACGTCGTATGAAATATCATCTTTTAAAGCAAAACAAGTTGGAAATTGCACGTGAACGTAGCAAATGAAGTGCGTTCGTACGATAGCGAAGTTTTAGAAACATTCAAATCTTGCTGATATAGTAGAGCGTACTCCGGATACAGTATAGTAGTCGAAATCTTTACGTTTCTGTAAATATGCAGGAAGTAATTTGTATTACACCTCAGCAACGTATATCTTATTCATAAAATGTGAAATAGTTCAATATAATTAAAACACGTACCAAACCATGTTTACCCGTATAGCATTATATAGTGGAATACTTTTGTGTGGCCCTGTAATTTAATAATAAAAATTCTTTGCATCACAGATTGTACAGAATGCATATTTTAGTATATTTATCATAGATACATGCCAATTCTATTATGTTCGAATGAGTGTAACATCATTAAAATGCATTTGAAACTTTTTCCCCATTGACCGTAATGTAACGGAATCCTTTTGATTGTCCCTGTAATTGATCTATGCATCCGATTTTTGTAACATTTGAAATGACTCGACAAAAATACGCAATAATTATATGTTTTAAATTTCAAACGATTAAAATGCATTTAAAACTTTTTTCCCTGTTGACCGTAATGTAACGGAATCCTTTTGAATGTCTCTGTAATTGATCTATCTATCCAATTTTCATAAAATTTGAAATGACGCGACAAAATTATGTTATAATTTAGTATTTTAAATTTCAAACGATTCAGTTGGGTAGTTTTTGCGTTGTTATATGCGGACAGACGGACAGACAGACGGACGGACTGAGCGACAACAATAGGTGCTACGCTACGTATTTACATAATTACGAACGCACCTAAAAACGAGGTCTGATTATCGAGCCTACTGATTACAAAATGTACATTAGATTTAAAAAAAAAAATACTGCAAATATTGATTTTTTTTTTCTTTTGTACAGTTTTGGCTTCGAAAGGTGCGCTATGTTGCAAAAAGATATAAGCGACTATGAAAACACACTTGGTAAACGTTCATGCTCAGTTTTATAAATAAATATGACACATATATGCCTTATACACACCGAGGTACCTAATTGGTGCCAAAATGGCGTTCAGTTGCCTAACATGCTGGTTATCATATAAATGTTATAATAAATTGTTTGTTCTAAAAGTATTATTATTTATTGATTGTTATTTCTTTTTTTTAATACCAGAAAATGTTTCGTTTATTCCTTTTTTTCATTTTGATATAAATAAATAACGTGTTATTATTGCATGCTATATGTATCTGGTAATCAAAACGATGTTTTCGCCTAGTTGGCATAAAAAATATCGCCAAACCCGGTGCTAATATCTCTATATTATCTCAAGTATTTTATTGTCTGAGCGAAGCGAAGTCTTATACTCAGAGTACGTAACGATATTAAAAGTCAAAAAAATTCTTTCGTCAAGCAAATCTCAAAAAGTGCTTGTCGGATTTCGACTTTGTTTGTACCAGAAGGTACCTATGAAGGTAATCTGGTGAATGCACCTACTTTTAAAAATTAATTCCAAATAGTTTAAAAGTTATATTAAAAAAACTGATAAAAAAGCACAATTTATTTGCATACGTCACAGAAATTTGGTGTGCGTGATTTTCACCGACTTTATATTTTCGTAGATAACCGAATCAGTACATGGAGTAAATAGTAATCATTTACCCACTCAGAAATATTGAATGCAATAAAACATTTTAAAATTTAATCATGAAGGAAAATAAAACTGTTATTTTTTTATATTAAAAAAATGTCATAAAAACTTTGATTTTGAGATTTTGTGATAATCTCTTAATAGCATTTTTTGATCGCTAAAAGAATATTTTATATATTTCGCGTGTGAAAATTAGAAACATTTACGTTTTTAAATAAAAAGTTTCTTTTATGACATCATTTTCTCTTTATATTTATTTTTAATGCATGTTTTTTCGAACTTATATTTTGTTTGTGTGTGGAAGTCAATTCTGGTCACTAATTTTTCGGCACGGATGCCACACGCGCATCAGATTTGCAGCAATTTTTTTTTTTCAAAGCCCATTTGGCGAAAAATCCGTTTTCAAATAACGCTTACATACACATTTTTAAATTATTTTCTATTTTCAAAAAGAACTTACAGTAAATAAAATAATAATAATAATTAATAACTATAAAAAAATATTTTATATAATTAAAAAAAGGAAATGAAAGTAAATAAACATTTTATGAGTAAATAAACAAATAATAAATAAATAAAGCCGGATTAGCATCTCAGGTGAAATAATGCCATTTAGACGCCAATTATGTGCCCTGGTGCATATCTGACATCTTTTCCCATTTTTCATCCATTTCCTGTTGGCATACATCTTTGAAATTTGGAATATGTATGCATACCTGGGAGCAATACTGGAATTAGACATTGATTTTTTTTTTTTTTTAATTCGATCCAAAAAGGGGCAACGGGGTTATTTTTTAAAGATTTTTACAATTTATACTGCATAAAGGAGCCACTTACCTATTTTTACATACAAGAAGAAGTAAGTGGTATGTAAAAACAATTATAGTATACATATATAAAATATTTGAGATAATATACTAGCATAATATAAGCACC
Organism: Maratus speculifer; assembly: GCA_964019185.1. Lineage (NCBI taxonomy): Eukaryota > Metazoa > Arthropoda > Arachnida > Araneae > Salticidae > Maratus > Maratus speculifer. The sequence continues at coordinate 209,372,946 of OZ025289.1, read as the reverse complement.
GTGTTTGGCGAGATTTTTTATGCCAATTAGGCGAAAACATCGTTTTGATTACCAGATACATATAGCATGCTATAATAATACGTTATTTATTTATTTCAAAATGAAAAAAAGGAACAAGTTGAATGTCGATTCTGCCATTGCAGAATTCAGTTTTGCCTCCTATTAGAAAAAAAAATCGATAGGGTCTTTTAGAAGGGCGACCCCGTTTAGAATGTAATAAACTAACTTCATTTTTTGTGTTTATCAATATAATAGTGAACAGTAAGACGTGAAATACCCAATTTATTAGCAATTTCTCTCTGAGTCATTGGAGTTGCGGAATAATAAAGAGATACAATTTGACATGCTACTTCTTTATTGACTAGATTCATCAAAAACGGATTTTTTCTTTAGTTTAAACGCTTTTTTATAGACGCTGAGGAAAAGGAAATGCATTTTAACAGTAAAACGAGTGGAATCCCATAGAATTCGACGAATGAAATATTTAAAAGACCCGATCGATTTGGTTTAAAAAAAAGCAAAAGTGATTACATTATTGAATCATTATATAATAAATATATTTCCAAACTTAATGTCAAGTTTGCCCGTTACAGTTTTGCATGCAAATATTAGCACATCTTCAGTTAAAATTGTAATCTGAGTGCCGGCGAAATCCAGAAATTTTATTTTATATGCACTCACAAAAAATTAGTTTTATTATTTAAAAAAAAAAAAAAAAAAAAAAAAAAACTAATTTCATTTTTACTGTGACATTATTTCTACTAACTGAAATCATCTGAAAGTAAAATCTCAATCTCAGTGTCCATAATGAAAAGAAATATTGAAATGTAATATCGTTATGAGTAAAAATACGATGTCATTTTCTCTTTAAATGTTTTTTAAAATTTACTGTTATTAGTAATATGAGAAAGGCATCCGTAATAATATTGTAATTCTTATTTATCTGGTTGCTGAATGACATCATTTTCCTCATTTGAAATTTTTCTTTAGACATTAATTTTTATCATAAATTATTTTCTGTTATTTTATTTACATTATTATTATTATTTCTTAGTAAATATATTTTTCTACCTCAATTAGTGCATAATTATACGCAATCATTTTATTGTGGTTAAATTTTACGAAAACAATTGACATTTTTCTTTTAAATGCAAGGACATGTTCACTGATGAAATAAAGCTTCTGACTCGCGGAAAGTGATAATAGAAAATAAATTTTTATGATCGAGAGAAAAGCTAAAATGAGTTGCCACCATATTTAAGAAATATCGTAAAAAGCATTTAAAATTACAAATAAAATATAAAAATGGAAATAAAAAAAATAGCTAAAATGGGCACAACTACAAATAAATAGCTTTCATTTAAAAAAATAATTATCAAAATCGGTTGAGTAGAAAATTCAGGGCTGACGACACGACATTTTTTAGCTTGTCTGAAAGAAATAGCATCGGAGGCTAATAAACGAAACATTTTCTATTACCCTTTTTAATTCGATCCAAAAAGGGGCAACGGGGGTTATTTTTTAAAGATTTATACAATTTGTACTGCATAAAGGAGCCACTTACCTATTTTTGTATACAAGAAGAAGTAAGTGGTATGTAAAAACAATTATAGTATACATAAATAAAATACTTGAGATAATATACTAGCGATATAAGCGCCGGGTTTGGCGAGATTTTTCATGCGAATTAGGCGAAAACATCGTTTTGATTATCATATACATATAGCATGCTATAATAACACGTTATTTATTTATTTCAAAATGAAAAAAAAAGGAATTAACGAAACATTTTCTGTTATTAAAAAAATAACAGTCAATAAATGATAATATTTTTAGAACAAACAATTTACTATAACATTTATATGATAAACAGCATGTTAGGCAATTGAACGCCAGTTCTTTTTGTAAATCTGAGCATGAACGTTTACCAAGTGTGTTTTCATAGTCACTTATATCTTTTTGCAACATAGCGCACCTTTCGAAGCCAAAACTGCACAAAAGAAAAACAAATCAATATTCGCAATTTTTTTTTTTATTATTATTTATTTTTTTTTTATGTAATGCACATTTTGTAATCAGTAGGCTCGATAGTCAGACCTCGTTTTTTTGCTTTAAAAGATGACATTTCATACGGTGTCTTTTTTGGATTCGTCATTTTTCCATATTTGATAGTATACGTCTACTCCTTTTTTAATTTTTTTTGTAACTTTCTTCTTTATTAACAGCGACATTTGGATTTCCTATTTAAATCAAATTTCTTCTGAATGCAAAAAATTTTATTAAAATAAATAAATAAATGAAATGCGGACATCTATTACTCAAAGCACAAAATTTTTCTTATTGAGTTAATAAAAATCAGTAAAAACATAATTTTTATGATGATAAAAAGGTCACTTATGTAATAACAGAGTCATATATTATGTACGTTATGGATTAAGTATTAATATTTCTCCACTATTTATAAATAATAATAATAATAATATAAAATGCGGACAGAAAGTCTATATTTGACTGAAAACAGCAACCATTTTCTAAATGCTTTAAAAAATGACCAATGAAACGTGATATTTCAAAAGTATTATGAAATTAGTTAAAAACCATTTACTGTAAACTAAATGATTAAAAATATTTATATTTTTAATGAAATAAATGGGATTTGAAAAATTATTGGAAATTTATCACCATAGATGTATCAATGTTATAATCGGTGCCTTGTATGCAAAATGGAACAATTAGCAATACTTTTTGTACGCGAAAAATGGTCGTTGCTTTTTTTAAGGTTAAAAAGTAGATAAAGAAATATTCCTATACAGAGATGCCAAGGCCCCGCTTATTGCACAGCAGAATTTTCTTATAGGAAAAGTTATTTTTTAAATCCGCAGAATGCTCCAATTTAATAAAACATTTTCTGTATTAAACTACCGGTATCCAAAATGCCGGAGACTTGGCAGCTCTGCCTATAACATTTTAATTAATCACGGTACTTTTTTTAATCGAATTCAAATTTAGTGAATACTACGTTTTTTGGCTAGAAGCAGTTTTTTCCACATGTGTAACTACGATACAATTCCTTGATGCTGAAATAAAATGTTTTAACTTATGCTATTATTACTTCCTCTTATTTATTTAGTTGAATTTTAAATAAGATGATTCAAAATCGTGTTTTTTAAATGTATGGAAAAAATGCATTTCGAGAGAGGGCGAAAAGAACAATATTTGGCGATTTATTACCTGCGCTTGGCTAAGTGTCTTACTGCCTTGTATTTAATACTCTTCACAATAATTCGCTGTTATATGAACTTTGGCGCTTTTATAAAAAGTTTGACGTAATTCGGGCTTAAGAAAGTGAATTTTTTACTGAATAATACAAATAAATGAAAAATGAATACTAAGAAATACTAAGAAATGAAAGTGAAGCATTATCTTCATCTATGTATATTTAAAAATGCATCTGCTAGCACTAATTAGATAATTTATGTGTATATAATACGAGATAAATAGCTTTTAATTCTGTACTTCTATGCTATAAAGCAATAACGTTTGTGTGTTTTTCGTTATCATTGGGATTACCTAGCCGATTTAAAAAATAATGTGGGCAAAAAATGTTAGTAACCATCTTTGCTGCAAAATATACCATATTTTGCGTAGGAACAATAAACACCATCAACGCACGAGCAAAAAAATCTCTAAAATTGAGAATTCTTTGATGTTGATATGACTAAAAATTTAAAATCCTTTTTTTTCTGGTGGCAACTTTTAAGATATAATATTCTCGTTATGAACGATTTCTAAAATATTCGACAATTTAATTTCACAAATTAAACATTTTTTTTCTAGAAAAAGTTTTAAACCCAATTTATTGAGGATATTGCAATTTCTAGGATACCGTTGGGGTTAGAAACTATAACTTTGGCATCACAATAACTTATAAGATGTAAATGCTCGTTTAGGACAAATTCTTAAAAAAGGATTCCTTAATTCTTATCGGCAACCTCATTGCATCCGTGGAAAACAGATATTCAACATTATAAACTATTCGGACGGATCTCACACCATATAAAATACACTCCATTCTCTCAAAACATCATAGTTTATGATATTTATAGTCCCCCAAATCGGTGCGGAGTTTCTGTTTATGCTCATGACATCATTTCAAAGAGTTAAATTTCCAATATAGGAAAATTTGGTGTTTTATTTTCTGTATTACTTTTAACATTTTGCATATTTCCAATTTTATATCCATGCATGGTTTGCTTTCCCTTTTATAAAAATAGTATATGCAATTTTATATATAAGATTTTGTAATTATATGATTTAATATACTTATTTTCATCATATTTTATCACAATGAATGACCAATTAAAGGTAACATCTCATTTTCTTTACTTATCGCAAGTTATTAAATGTGTATTCTCAGCAATATCGCTCAGACTAATCCCTCTGAGGGAAGTCCTAGTAATTAATATTTTGCATTGAAATTTTTGAAGTGAATTTTTAAATGCTTTCTTATGAAGTAAGATGAATCATTAAATCATTCCGGCGCAGTGTTGCCGGGTCGGCAACACCTAAAGTTCCCCCTGTTTGGAGACATAAAAACACCGCGGATATTTCAAAAGCTACTCTAATGGCTACTTTAAATCTTTCTTATGAGTTCAAAAATTGTGTTCAAAACAAATTAAATTAAATTCTTTTGAAGTTGTCAACAAAATACCTTAATCTATTTTAATAAGGCTGATTTTTCCAATTAGAAAGGCGGATCGAATACACGCTCGAGGGCCACAAATTACAATTTCCTTTATTGTGGTATCATAATAATTAAAAATGAGGATTTTTAAATAATGACTTATAAAAACTAAAATACAGAGTATAATAAATATTTGACCAAATGAAATAAAATGATTTAAGGTTTCAATTATTAGAGTTTATACCGAAGTTATTTTTGCATCAATTTTACTAAAAAAGTTAAATAAAAATTTTATAATTGTCGAAAAGTGGTGAAAATTTTGAGCTCCCCATATTTATATGAAGATACAGGATAAATAATATTCCGTATTAAAACATTTTGGGTGCATTTATTATTATTATTTTTTTTTTTATAATAAGTCTGAAAAATCATTCTTCACGACATCCTGAAAAGGTACGAAACAAAGACTTTGGTCGTTTGCAACCAATTAAATTTCTTTATTTAAATAACATTGAATAAAGTGCCTTAATATTTTGTTACAACCAACATTTTACAAGGTAGAAAAGACGGATCGGATATACCTTAGGACACCACAAATTATAATTTCTATTTGCATAACAGCAGAATAAGTAACATATGCATTTATTTTATTAAATAATGATTTAAAACAACTTAAATTTCGTACGTAAAATCTTAAGAAATAAAGATGTGTGCGTAAAGAAATAAAAAAGTGGGACACTTCAATTATTATACTTTATACCGATATTAATTTTCAATCAGTTTTAGAGAAACATGTTAAATAAATGTCTATAATTTATGAAAAATTGTGGATATTTTCAGCTCTATCTACTTAAATAAAAAATAAAGGATAATTAATAATGCACATTAAAACATTTTAAGCGCATTTGCCACTGTTTTATAAGCAATAAGTCAGATGGATTTTTAACAATAATTTACAATTACTATTCACGACATCCTGAAATGATATGATACAATGTCTATAGCACTTAAAAAATTGCGTTGCTGACTTAGTTTATTTAAATAATATGTAATTGAATAAAATACCTTAATCTGTTCTAAGGATAAAGAAATTTTCCGCTAGAAAAGTGTGATCGAATATACACTAGAGTACTACAAATTATGATTTTCATTTGCATTGTATCAGAATAATTAACGAATAAATCGGATTAATTAAATAAAGACTTACAACAATTTAAATATAGTTTATAATATATTTAGCATCATAAAATAATGAGATTTGATATTTCAATTATTATACTTAACATCGAAATTACTTTTGCATCAATTTTAGTAAAAACGTTAGTTAGAAACATTCGCTGTACCTTTTATTGTGCAAACCCTAGTATTACAAGATTGGCATGTTATTGGTATGTTGTGTCATTTGGTGTCTGTAACAGTACTAAGGATGTAAATGACAATTTTTTTGAAACCATAGGCCATGTATTGATAAAATTTTCAGTTTTTTAAACAGCTATCTTAAAATCTTATAATTTAAAATGACTTTTACATAAAAAAAAATCTTTACGAATATTTCAAATGTTTTATGACAGAATGTTAATAAGTTACTGACAATATTATATTTATTTTATATTACCTCTCTACATATCTATCTATCTGTAGATCTTCCTATCTATATGTGTATCTATACCTATATCTATCTATCTATCTGTAGTGGCTTTTTGTAGTAGCAGATATTTTGTTAGAACACTTAGAATAAACGAAATAAAGTATAGTAGTCCAAGTCCAGATGTGAAGATAGCGAAAAAACCCCACAATGATTGTTAAGTCACTTTTTATTTAAACATGTAGTAATAGGGGGAGGGGTGCACTTATAATGATCGGAGAAAATCTCCGAACAGAGATTTACAACTTATTCATTCAAGAGCAGCGAGTCAAGTGTGTTCGTACATAGAAACAAACCGCCACTTTTGGCCTGAAAGAAAATCGCCAACATACACAAGTTCGCCCATGCACAGTGGATAGTATACGCCAAATTACAGTTAAAATGCAGCCGGCATGATCAGAATTCAATTTGGCTGCTCAGCTGGGATGGGGAAAGGATATGGTTGTCAATAGATAAATGTTACACGTGTTGTTATATCTAAGCAAAGAAGCACACAGAAGGGGCACCAGATTTTAATGCGCAGATGTTAAATTCTTTTTAGGATTTTGTCAAGAAAGGAAAAAGAAGCGTAAGCATAAATTTGAACCGCGATACAGAGAGGATCTCTTTATAAGGTAATGAAGAATTGATTCGATCAGAATTAGCTGACATCTGGAAATTGTTTTGAACGGTTGATTAAAAATGTGGGTGTATTTTTCACAGATAATCTTAGGCAGCTGCAGATTTTCGGTTAGAGAAATAATAAGCGAGGAAAATGGAAAAGAAATGAAGGACAATTTAAAACTAATTTTGAATTGAAAAAGGAAGGGGGGGGGGTGCAAAGGAATAATTTAAGAAAATAACCAATATATAACGAAATAATCGTTATATATATCTATCGATCTATATCTAAATCTAACTATCTATATCTATACCTATATCTATATCTGTATCTTAAATCTATATATATATCGTTCTTTTTTAAATGTAAAACAAAAAAAAAAACAACATTCAATTATTCCATTTTTTTCTTATACTATTTTTATATTTACGAAAATTTCTTAATTGTAGCTTATATAAATAAAAATATAAAATTAATAATACGTTTTTTTATTTCTGAAATTTATATTAAAGTTTATTTTAAAATTTATGACGCATATCAAAATAAACAAATTTTTTCTTGGTATTTAACTAAATAAAACAACTATCCGAAAGTTGAGAAAATATAACCAAAAATAAATATATAAATATCATAAGGTCGAACGTAATAATTCATATCTTAAAAGGTTTTGTCCGTAAATTATTCTGGTTGAAAACTAACAAGACATTTCAACACAACACATCGGTGACAAATTGTAGAAAAAAATCTTTCTGTAATGTACGACGCGTTTCATGTTTTTTAACACTTTTACACATGTTCGAAGGATACAAAGGATTTTGTTTCGTTATTGTATGATATGAATTCTTTTGAGGAAAAATACGGTATAGGGACTTTGTGAAAGTGAAATATGGCATTGAAAACTGACGACAGCAGTTCTTTATACTTTAGGGCAAAATAAAGGGCATGATCATTTTTTAGAAATGTGAAAATAAAAGATATTTGTCTGATTAAGTATTGTTATTTAATGCAACCCACGGTATAAATAGCTTAAGTTTGTTTCAAATAAACAGGACCAAAACAATAAATTAAGTTACACAAATCGTAACATAGATTTTCATAAAAAAATGATATGTTGTCATTCTATAGCTGTTTTAAGTTTCGATAATCTGAAATTTACATAAATTAACTCGATCAAAAATAAAATTTAAAAAAAGATTCTGGTTAAAAAATGTATTTAAAAAAACGTATGTGTAAAAAATATATGTGTATATATTTAATTAAAATGAAATAACAAATATATGAACAAGTTGGTAAAAATTTAAGGTGAACAAAATATGAGCAGTTGAAAACAGAAATGTATTATAAGAAACTATGAATAATCTACAGAATCATCAGAAGAGCTTGCAGGTTAATTCTTAGTGAAAATATTTATTTTATTCAATTTTGGTTTGTTAGAATTAGGCCTTAAATTAGGATATATACATATATATATTAATTCTATAATATTTTCTTAATTATTAATTTTCAATTTCTTATAATATGCAATTTTTTTCTTTTAATAATATCCTCAATAACGATTTTTTTATTTGTAGTCTTACTATCCCCAATGTTTATTTTGGACTATTGCAGAGGATTTGAATCTTTTTATTTATTTAATCTAATGTAAATGTATGTTGCTAAACATCAATGAACATTGTGACTATCACTTGGTATAACATGATTTGCTTAAAAGTAGTTGGTAATTTTTGCTACTCTCCCTTCTGTGCTTACCAGTCCGTCTTTGTATCCCCGTTTTATTTCATTATTATATAGGTGGCAAGATTTTTTTTAATGGGATATAAAAATCAATTTATTTTTAAATACTATAAGTGATCTGTTAAAAATAACACAAATACCTTATAGTTTTACATGTTTCATTGCTCTTACGTCAACTTTTTCAAAACAAATAAATGATAAAATAAAAATTTTCGCAAAATATCTTCAAATTAAAAATAAACAGAAAAAGTTCAGTTTTGAAAAAGTTGCCGTAAGAACAATGAAACATGAAAAACTATAAGGTATTTGATATATAACAATATTCAAGAATAATGCTAGATAAGAACATTTCCCAATTATAGCTACAAAAACATGAAATTTTCAAATTGGAATTTTAAAAATCTGTTTTTTTTTTTCAAGTTGAATTTTACAAGTTTCTTATTCTTGAAATTTGAAATCATCGGAGAATGACTAACACGAATTTTGTTTCAAACCATCATTTTTGGAAACTCTTAAGTATTGAGATACTCAAAGCATTTATAAGAAAACAAATACCTGATTTTATATTTGGTTTTCATTAAATCTTACCAACCAAATCTTTCAAAATATTAATCCTATACATTTTTGTTTCTTACATATATGGAAAGCTTTTTCTTCAATAGCAGTATCAAAAGCTAAATTAGGTGAAAATTTTGACGTAAGTGTGTTTAAAATGTGAATCCACATATAGTAAATCTTTAAAACGATAAATAAATGCGGCCGTGTACATGCGTTTACATATCAAACTACATTGGAATCAATACAATTATGTAACATTTGATTATTATTATTTAATAATGGCTATTTCTTTATAAACACATTCTATTTTTTCTGTTTAATTGGGTCCTCTTGTTATCTGTTGACGGCTAATAGATGTAGAAACAATGCTCTAAATAACTAATTATAATTACTTTCTGCAGTCCTTACCATCCCTGTGATATTCTTCTGTCGATACACTTATATATCTGCATAAAAATGCTAAATACTTAGTAAACTATTTTAAATAAAAAATTTCATTTATTTTTTGGAACCCCAGTATGAGTAATTAACATTTAAGTTTGTAGATTTCACTCATATAAACACATGTGTTGCAGTTAATTAATTAACATTTTACGTAATTCAACATGAACTAGTACATACTGTTAATTTTCAGCCTTTAAATAGTGATATAATAGCAGTTTTGCACAAAATAAAACTACAGTGATATTATTCTTATTTAAATATTTCTTATGTACTACGCAACTTCATTATAAGTGAAAATTTGGAAAAAAATAACGGTTAAACGGTAAAAAGAAGGCAAGGTATATTACATACGAAACTTTATTTTTCTGTTAACTAAAGTATTATTACAAATGATCGCTTCTGGCTATTTTTAAATCTCTAAGCCGTCTGTTTATACATTTAAAATGCAATTTTTTAAATTTTATTTTCACCAGAGACTCATTTCTAGCAGTAAATATTTTCTGGGAATGCCTCAGATAAATTTTATTTAAATTAATGCATGATTAATGATTTTTCACTCATGAAAATTCAATTATGCTTAATAATCTATTCCACTTACCATGTATATTAAATATTTTTATATATTATATAATATATTAGTATAGTAAACTAATATAACCATAATAATGTATTTTTATTTTTAATACATTATACTAAATATTTTCTTGTTCTTTAAGAAATTATGTTATTAGTATTCTGGTTTGATAAATCTTTTAATTTTTTTTTTTATAAACGAACTTTTGCATACAACAGAAGAAACTTTTACAAAAAGTAATCTGTAAAAAGAAAATTCTTTATAGTCCTCACCCACACGTGAAACAAAAAATCTGCACATAAACATTGAAATATTACTCACTGAATAAACACTTTATTTTCTTTAATTTATACACTTAAATTAGATTTTTCATTTATTAAAAGATTTATTTTTGTTATTTTTTCCCATGAACACTGTCTCAAAACTTTCAGTTTTGAGACACTTAAATTAGATTTTTCATTTATTAAAAGATTTATTTTTGTTATTTTTTCCCATGAACACTGTCTCAAAACTGAAAGTAAAAAAGTTAAAATAATAACTTATATTTAGATTTTTTTTTATTTTTGTATCATAGCATTTTAACATTATTCTAATCCAAAAGCTTTTTTAAGAAAAGCACACAATGCTTTAAAGAAAATAATGATAAAAATCTACAGTTCATTATCAAAGACTACAACAACTTATTTATTGCTAGATAGGATTATGTGAGAATTCTTTGGAGATTATTTGGATTATATAATCTTTTTAATTTATATGGTGTAAGACAGCATTTAAGGACTTTTAAAGACTTTGATCCAATTATGTTATTGATAAAGTCCTAAAAATATTTCTTTTTCTCACTTCTTTTCTAAAAAATATTTATATTAAAAATAAAGAATAGAAATACCACAAAAGCACTGTTTACATGTAAAAATCTGCGCTAAATTTTTATCGCTAATTCTGCACTTATTTTTACAACAATAATGGAATTATTTTTTAAAGGCAAATACAGAAGTATTTTGTTTTATATATTTTTACAACTTATGATTTATATTTTTTTCCATTTATACTTTCGTATTTAATTATCTATAAAACATTCTGTTCGTAAAATATTAAAATATAAAATATGTATCCCGAATTTCCGAATCCTCGAAATTCCCGAAATAGCCCGAAATTCCGTCATCTTCGGGACCGAGATCACATTAGATTTCAGAACGAATATCAGAAGTACTTGATGGTGCTCTTATTGATACTTACTACATAAGCAAGTTTTATTTATGTGAGAAAAATAAAATATTGAATACAAAGAAATCTTTTTTTAAAAATTAATAATTACTACACAACAAAATAAATATTATGCATAAATCAATAGACTCTTAAAAACATCGATTTCAATGTGTGAAAACAATTTTACAACATACTCTACTGTCATTAATATTTTAATTAAGTCCGAATATTATTTCTGCCTTAATTAAAACCTAGTACCTAGTAGTAGAAACAAAAATTTCTAAAATATATTTTATCTGAAAAAAAGCTTAATATATATTTCTAAACACAACTTGCAGGTTCGAAACACTTAACAATTGATTTTTTCCATCTATTTCGACTATTCCTACAAAACAGAGATATATATTTAGGCATTCAAGGGGCTTTGCTTGACACTTTTCTATAAAACTCATAAATTATTTTGAATGTAAAAAGTGGGGGGGTAGATGAGGCCTCCCGTATAATCACTTCTCCTGGATTCACCTCTTGAGCTCTATGACGCATGTTACATGCATTATCTATTTTGTTCTTAGATGATAATGACATAAGCAATAGGGTGGAGTGAAAACGACCAAAACATTTTTTTTAATATATTTTACTTTAGATAGGTTTAAAAGGTTACCTTTTGGAGTACTGAATTTAAGGTTAAATTTTCATTTCATTTGGGATTCATCTTTTGTTACCTACAAACTCTTAAATATTATGTGTTTTATATGTGAAAACTAAGATTTTACTCTATAGTGTAAATTACTCAACTTATTAGTTTTTTTTTTTTAATTTCTGATTTCAGTAAAATAACTCTTAAAAATTACTTACTAAAATATTACTTGTGAAAGATCCATGTATCGTAATGTTTTTAATCTTTAAATCGCGAATAAAGCCCTAAAATATGGATCGTATTATCGCCAAGATGATAAAGTACAAAAGACAGATATACAGTTTACTTTTATTTTTCGAATATACATGAAATAAATTCTCCAAATATAAAGGAAATACAGTTTTCTGAATATATAGTAATGTAATAAACAGAATATATGCGATATGTCGTAAAATGACCTTTCATTTCATTCTAATTTACATTGGTCTTTCTTAATAAAATTAGGCATTATCTTTCGTAATTTGATTTTTGCCCATATACACTGGTGTGCTAAAGTTAAGCATAATTGGCAATTAAGTAAGTAATGAAAGAAATGTAAATCGGAATGTGGTGAAACGTGATATGCGAGTGTAAAACGGTTATAAAGTAAGGAAACAATTCAAAAGAACGACGATATTTACTTTTATTATCCAAATGAGCAGTTTGAAAGAAAAAAGACCATAGTAAGGATTCACACTTAAAAGGGAAAGTGAAAGAAAACATTAAATAAAATAGTGATGCTGCAGTTGAATAAGACTATGGTCATCTCTGATAGCCAGGCACGCTGCACAGCTATTTCCCATACCTGCTATGAGATTATGAAGGAGATGTGGCTCAAAAAGTTCCAAGCTTCTTTGAGAGCTTCTTTCAGTTCTGAAATGGAGCGTGGTGGATGCGAAAGGGCTACAAGTTGTCTCTATAGCATATCCCATACATGCTGGATAGTATTTAAATCCGGGAAGTTCGCAGGCCACGACCTGTGCTGGAAGTTTTCCGTTTCAAGGAAGTCGTCAACCAGTAACGCACGGTGACAAGGCGCATTATCATCCATGAATAAGAAGTTAGGACCGACAGCACCTCAAAACAAGCTAATATAATGCTCAAGAACTTCGTATCTATATCTTTTACCAGTCATAGACCCCGTATTAAAACCATCCAGCAGGATGCCTTCCCATACCATTATTCCCCCTGATAGAAAAAGATGTCTTTCCATTATGTTTCTTGGTTCAAAACGTGTTCCACGTTATCTTCATATCGTTACCCGACGAGAATCACTACTTAGACTAAATCGGGACTCGTTCCAGAACATCACATTGGCCCGCTCTCCCTCACTCCAATGTTGATGTTTCAAACTCCAGTTTAAACGAGCGCGTTTATGCGCAGATGTAAGGGCAATGCAAACTGCTGGTCTTCTGTCATACAGGCCTGTATGATTGAGTCTCCTGTAAACAGTTTATCGCGAAATTCGTGTTCCTATGGCGACTGTGAGCGCCGAACCCAGTTCTCTGGCAGTACTGCTCCTCTGACAGTACTGCCAGAGCTCAGAAATCGCGCACTTATTGTGAGATATCGGTCTTGGCGAAGGTTGTGACCCTTGGTTGACCTCGTACTGATCGTCGGGTAACATCTCCCGTGCTATGAAACCTCTGCCACAGCCTTGAGATCACAGACTGCTCCAAATTCAGAAATCGAGACTCTTCGGTTTGTGATCGTTCGGATTCCAACATTTCAACGATTCTTCCTTTCGCAAACATATCTAGTTGGCGTCATTGTGCCATCATTAATTCTGTTTGATCGTAACAATGTTTCTTGACACATCAGTTGTACAAAATTCGTCTGAACTGCCTATACCACGTGACCGATGTATAAGAGTTCCGACATGCGCAGGTATTGTGTTCATGACGTATTCGACTCAAAAGTTTTGCATATACCCAATGTTCCTTCTTCAATCAATTAATCTGCACAAGTAATTTTGAACAATTTTACGAATATTTACTCGATGTTTTTAGCATTTGACGAATTATGCTTAACTTTTGGACACTAGTGTATATCCGTTTCTTGCTTGTACTACTAAAGCCACCAATGATGCTTCTGTAACTAATTTTATGCATCTTTGAGTTCAATGACGTATTGACAATTCGTTTGCCTGAAGAATGCCACTTAAAGAGATGACTAAATCTTCGATTCAAAATTCTAATAGCTTGATTTTTTATTCAACTGTTACGACATAATCTACTGCTATACATATTTATCAAAGTTTAAATTGTTTTCAGTGCAATATTTGCATACTTTTCGCAATGATCTTTCCTGGTACAAAATATGGTGTAATGTGACGCAAATACAGTGAATTCTACTCTTCAACCGGAAACATGTGTTTTTAACTTATAGTTCTTCGGTGTAATATAACTCCGATTTTACTAAATTTCTTTTAGATTTGGGATATCGGATAAGCTTCTAATAATAAAAAAAATATGTATATTAACTATCATTTGATCAATACGGCTCTAATAAACTACAATAGTTGAGGCCTTCTTCGATGTTTACTCTTAGAATTTTATATATTCCTAGATGTTGGTAAATCTTTACAAATCCTGCTGTGTTTTAACTACATTTTTTATAAAAGTAATATTTTTTAGCATTTTGCTGTTGCTGGCAAAACAAATTTATTTGGTTTTGAAAAAGCTCCAAATATAGGATATTCCGATGCACTTCTAGTAATGGCCAACTTCGATTTACTTTCACACGCGACACGCACTCATTTTGATTACAAAAATGACAACATAGAATTCTTAAAAATTAATAAACCTTTTTCAAACATTTTAAAATAAAGGCTTAAAGTTTGAAAATCATAAAAGAAGTTACACTAAGTATTTTAAATATGAAAATTTAAATATAAAAATGTCAAGCGAATTTACCAAAAAAATCCTGTTAACGTACAATTTATGATAAGAATCTATCCTATGAATCAAAGTATAAATGTCCTGGTAGGCCGATTAAGAAGTTTTCAAAAAATCATGAAATTTTGCACGTGTATTAGAGGTAGATAAAGGCTATCCAAAATCAAAATTCCAACTTTCTTTTTTTCATTCCACCCTAATATGCAGCTTACGAAAACACATGAATAAATTTAAGGACTCTGATGCATACCTTCTGATTGTAGCTGATTTTAATAAGACATTCCGAATTCTCACTAGATAGCTGTAACACTTATATTTGCGGTACGTACAATATCATTGATTTTCCATAAATAAAGTAAAAGTAAATTACAAAATAAGTTTTGTGGTGCGAATTCAAAATTAAAAAAGAAAAAGAAATCTACCAGATTTGGCAACACTAGTAGTTAGTGATTTACATATATACTGCTATAGACCTGAAAGGATTAATGTCTTATAACCTTTTCTTATGAGTTCCTCTAAATTTTGTTTATGAACAATTCTCAGTTACAGTTTGGAAATGTGAATATTAAATTCAATTTATTATTAATTAAAACAAAAATTAAGAATTCGATTATTTTATAAAGTATATATCAACTAATATACCACTGTTTAGAGAGCTATTCTATAAATTTTTATTTTCATATTTGTGGCTTCTTTTTTCGGACACTATTAGACTTTCGAAAAAGCTGATACACCGTTATATCATGTGGTACGTCATTAATAAACTTTGATAAAAAGTTGTAACGGAAAAGTATTTTGGTTGAGTCAAATTGAAGCAGTGTTCGATACAAAAGAAAATTCTTAATTAATTAAAATAAATTTTACCGGAGATCGCATTTAAATGGATATATTTTCGATCGTATTAACTATTTCAGCACACTTAATAACGGCTGCATTTCTAGTTTCAAAATTATTTGAAAATCTTTCTATAATTAAGTAAGAAAGATCCCCATTACCAAAAATGCAAAAAATAATATAATAATAATAATAATAATAAATGAAATAAATAAACAAATAAATAAATTTGGTTTTATATTAAAATATGTAAAGCAATACTTATAATAATAAAGATTAGTTTGAACTATTGAAATCCTTTTTCTCAAATCAGATATTTTGGACATTGCGCGAATCATATTTGAAAAACCAAACGATATAGAAACTTAAAATTTTGCACTATATTGTATTATATATATTTCATAATATCTGCCTATCTATAAGTAATTAATTGTAATATATACATACATATATAAATACATACATACATATATATACATACATATATAAAAGTTTAATGAAACCTAATCTTCTACATTTTAAATTTTAGGGAAAATTACATTAAATTTTTATTGACCTTTTATCACAAATATTGCGTTTCAGATTAAATTATAAGAAAAAGAAATCATCTATAAACTTGATCATTATTTTAGGTTGGAGTTAAAGAAGGATTTGTAAGAATAAAAAGGAATAAAAATATATTTAATACTAAGTAGATATATCAAATTTATTTTTATAATCCAGTTCACATGCCATTAAAAAAGCTTAATAAACTCTAAATATTTATTATTAAATAAAAAAAAAATACGTAAAAAAGAAAAAAAGTTCAATTTATTTAAAAAAAATTTTTTTCAATTTGTAAAACTATTTAGATCTCCAAACTCCTTTTTTTTTTTGCATTGTGTTAAAATTAAGCAATACCGAGTCAGAAACGATAATCTTATCCCTTAAATGTTAACAATTCATAAAACGTAGATTGGTCATTTTAATCGTGATTATGTTTCAGATTTGCTCATATTAAATGACTGTGTATATATGTATTTGTCGTTAGATAAAAAAAAATATTTAAATATATATTTATATAGTAAGTTATAGAATAAAGTGATGTTGCCAATGGGCTATTTTTTTAAAATTCAGATTTCTTGATTGGCACCACTTTTTGAAAATGGTAAAAATACTCGTTATTAAATAACATATTAATTAATGCAAAAATAATGCAATTAAAAAAAAAAAAAAAAAAAAAAAAAAAAAAACGGTTAAAACCAAGAAATCTGAATTAAAAAAAGTAACCCATAGAGAGCACTGGTACAATGAATTAGAGAAAAATGACAGAAACAGAAACACATTAATGGGTAGAGGATGCGAGAACTTTGGGAGTCAGCTTTGGGCTTAACGACCAGGATAAATCCCTAAGACTTGGCTGTATATTAATGGGACAAAAACATTTTATTGAGAATTTGTATTTACAAAATGTCGCAATTAAGACCACAGATCGTTAGGAAGTCTGGATTCAGGCACTGGCTAGGAGAATTTTTTTAACGAAACTTTGTTATATATACAGAGTGAGTCAAAAATATCGAAACAATAGGATATCTTCTTAAATATTACCCCTAGACCCATATATTTCATTGCAAAAATTCATAAAAAGGTGATATTTTTCATAAGACAATTTACAACTCCATGGGGGATAATATTTTGATAAATTTGATACATTGATAAATTTGACCTATCAGGTGTTTATATTATTCCATTTCTTAAAGAATGTGGATATAGGAATTATTATATTGGCATGACGCAGAGAAAATTCAAAGTGAGATGTAAAGAACAGATTGCAGACATAAAATTTAATAGAAGTAAAACCGCATTATCAAGGCTAAATAAAATAGAAATCATAGATATTTTGTTTAATGAAAGTAGATTAATTTATAGGTCAGATTTTTATTTGCAACTTTTTATTAGAGAGTCTATTAAAATTTATGTCAGAAGCTCAATGGTCTGCACTGACTCCTTGTCATTTCAGATACCAAATATATGGATTGAATTGTTAGATAATTTGAAAATTAAAATTAAGCAACGTGAAACATAATTAAAATATAACGCGCGTGATTTTTATTTTTATTTATTTTTAAATTTCATTTGTAACAGTTCATTGTCATTTTCCGTCTTTGTGTTTATTTATATATTTTGTTTTTCTGATAATGAATGAGTAAATTCAAACAAAACCTGTCAAATTATTAAGATATTTAAATGTATTTTATTAGCATTTGACGTCCTTTTAGGCGGCTATCTCCTTTGGAAAACGTTTGGGACCCTTGGTCTCCTATTTAATATCGTTTGTCTTGATGTGTACTATCACCTCTCTTTTATTGTAAAACAAATTTAGAATCACCCTGTATATATATTCAAAGGCTAAATATTACAATCAACCCACTGAAAAAAAAAACTTACCTATGACGGAATTCTGCCTTTGACAGAAAATGTGTTCATCCATGCAAAATAAATATAATAATACCTGAGGAAATATAAACTCCATTTACACTTCCTAGTAAAGGCATTTCTTTACAACGTATTTTTTCTTTCCTATGTGATTCCGTTTTAAAAGGTTTTTCGGTAATACCTTTTTCAGTCTCCAATGAATGGGATATAGATTAACAATATTAAAACATAAGTGAAACATTTACATATAAATATAGATTCATTGATAAAAATAAATATATCACAGCCTTTGGCGCTCTTTAATAATAAAAAGTATAAATATAAAGAAATGAAAAACTATAATAAGTATTTTTGGTCAGGATTCCTCTTACAAAAATTTTTTGACACCACCGAAGTGAAAAACTATGTAGGCTCAGCCGTGCTATGATTTAAACTTTTTTCCTGACCGGTCCGGATTATGATTTTAACATTTTTCCTGGCCGGAACGAGCATTTTTCCCTAAGTCTCGGTTTGGGACCGGACATAGATATTTCGATCCATGCAGATCTTCAGTGCAGACTATCAATATATTTCGAAAATAAGTTTAGCTTTAAATCAATACGCTACTTTTTTATGTCCAAATAAGAGGCACTGTCTTAAATCGACATAATGGTCAACTTGTGGACGATCCCTCACATGCATTATAAATGAGTCAAAAACTCTTCTTTTACAAGCATGGTTAAGTGGTGTAAGTCATGAACTTTGGAGAATTTTGGATTTTAATATCTCTGTGAGGTTTTTAGATATGAAGATGAACTTTTTGTTCAATTTAGTTATGGATAAGAAATAATTTCCTAATTGGGAATTTTGCTCTACGGGGCATGTATGAAAACTTAATTTTCGTATTTTTTCAAATGGACTCCCCATTGAGTTGCAATTTATCTTATCAAAATTTTAACCTTTTTTGAAATTTTGAAGATGGATGTACGGGTCTAGTGACAAAAATTAAGGAGATAGCCTTTTTTTCGATATTTATGAATCATCCTGTAGAAGAATTATTGTTACATTTTTTAAGAATATTATTGTAATTTAAAACAAATATCATAACAGTATAACTTTATATGTATAAATTTGTAATGATATTGTTTTTTCATTAATTTAAATGTTTAACAGCTTTTTTCGCGTTTCTAAATTTTTTTCTAATTTTCTATTAGAACATAATTGTTAAATTATGCATTTTAAATATGTTTCAAGCTATAGTCTCTGTTTGTAAATGTCATATACGTATTTTTTATCGTTGTTTCATTATAGTTCATGAAAATGTTTAGTTGATGATGATAAATAATTTCTAGATTATCTCAAAAATTAAAACAGAATTAATATCAATATTATTCATGCCTTCAAAATTAGAAAGATCATTCTATAAAATAAGAAAAATAGTTCAATAACACGAACCTCAAATGTTAAAAATAAGTATACAGTCTTTGATGCAACCATTCGCTGAAACGTTAAACAAAGTAACATCAGTCGAAAAATTCCAAATATAATTAAATATCAAGCAATGAATTGGCATTGTAAACCAATAACTAATTAAATATTTGTAGTCTGACGTCAAGAAAGTTAATTATTTTTTAAATCATTGCGATCGGAAATAGATTCTTTTGCTTGAGAAGATTAGATTATTTTGTATATAGAATGTTTCGCTTTGTTTGAAAGATTTTGTAGATCATGTAAACGTATGTATTTAAGATTCTAAGATATTTCAAAGAAAGAAAACTTTTTATCAGAATAATGATCCGTGAAATAAAGCAATAATTTAGTAAAAATAGTTTTCAAAAGGAAAATACACTCATGACTTTCTTAAGGTGTTTTTTTATAATATTTTATAAAATGAGATAAGATTTTCTTAAAAAAATGGATAATTTTCATGTGTGGAATTCTTAACAAAATTTGGAATGCTCAATAGAATTCAATTTAATTATCTTAGATAATGAAAAATGTTGTCATCAGTGAATATTAAAGTTTTATTCTTATATTACACAGATTTCCTATGACTTAAGTTAAGTTAAGGTTTTAGATACACAAAACTTGAAATTTAGAAGCCTGAAGGTTTTATAGAAAGTAGAAGATTTATAGAATGTACACGTTTATAGTTAGAAAAGAGTACTCATTTAACATATTTGCCCAGTGTTTATATATATATATATATATATATATATATATATTAGGGTAGAGTGAAAAATCGAAAGTTGGAATTTTGATTTTGGATAGCAGCCAAAAGTTGCCTTTTTGTACCTCTAATAAACATGCAAAATTTCATGATTTTTGAAAAACTTATTGAGTCCCCTACCAGGCCATTTATATTTTCATTGATTTATACGATAGGTTTTTACCATAAATTGTACATTAACAGGATTTTTTGGTAATATCGTTTAATATTTTTATATTTAAAATGTATAGCGTAATTTCTTACATCATTTTCAAACTTTAAGTCTTTATTTTTAAATATTTGAAACGGTTTATTGAGTTTTAAAAATTGTATGTTGTCATTTTTACCGTCAAAATGAGTACGTGTGTAAGCAAACCGAAGTTCACCATTACTAGAAGTTGGTGATTCTTTAAAACTAAATAAAGCTGTTTTGCAAACAATAGCAGAATGCTATAAAATATTGTTATACAAAACAATAAATAAAACACATCAGTAATTGTAAAGTTTCGTAAAAACCAGAGGTAAGAAAAAAATCATCGAAGGCATCAATTATTGTAATTTCCCAAAGACGTATTGATCAAATGATAGACAATCTGAATATCAGAAGCTTATTCAATCCCCCAAAATCAAAGTAAAGTATGGAAAATTGGAGATATACGGAAGAACTATAAGTTATAAACATAATTTCTGATTTTAACAATCAAATGAATTGTATTTGGGGCAAATTACACGATCTTTTGGACCAGGAAAGATCGTTGCAGGAATTATTAGAATATTGCACTGAAAAACATTTAAATCTTGATAAATTTATGGCAATAGGTTGTGACGGAACAACTGTAAAACGTAAGATAAAAAATCATGCTAATAGATTTTTGAAACTAAGATTTAGTCGTCCGTTTTAGTGGTTAATATGTCAGCTCTCTGCAAACGAATTGCCGCTATCGATTGCTTATCAAGTCATTAAACTTGATAAACAAAATAATGGCTCACGAGCTTTTCCTGTTCTAATTGGAAAGTGGTTGGATCAATGTGAACAATAGACAGTTATGTAAATTAAAAAATATCTGCTCCTATTACACAGTAATGAACTCTGGAAAGTTAAGTGTGGACAAAAATTATCTTTATGACATGTGTGAAACATTTGCATCTGGTTAATGTTCCTCAAATCTGGTAAATCGTAATCCAGCAAGAATTTCACACTCTAAATGATTGACAACTGCCAATTGATTACTTGGTTTGGAGATTGGAAGTCAGAATTCATTCCAAAATCTGAAGATTATGGCTGAATTTGTAATGAAAGTACATTTATCTATGTTGTTTCACTTCAAGAAAGATCCTGCTTGCAACAATAGAGCTCAAAATGTTTTTTTATAAACTATTAAGTTGTTTTGTTATTTGAGGGAATATTTAAAGAAAATTCTCAATCCCGTTATTCAATAAAACGTATACTTCTGTTACTGAGATAAAAATTTACAGGAACGATAACTGATAAAAAAAATCATGTTGGAGGATTTGGATTCCGAAGAATATTGAAGATGAAGGATATTATATATGTTCTACAATAAGACAGTTTCATATTCCAATATTGAAATTCAGTGTTACAAACTATATAAACATTATTAACTGGCAAGAATGTGAAATCACTTCACAGTCTTAAAAAGTACCAAGAGAGAAACTCGAAATTCTCAGGAAAAAATCAAAAGTCCCATCTTTTCAATTGAAAAATTTCCCTGTTAGATTCAAGTATTCGAAAGATGCGTAAACTTAGTTGTTGAAGCGCCATTAACGGCTGTAGTAGTAGAAGCAAGAGCCGGATATATATGAGCAAATTCAAATCACGAAACGTAATACCTAATTTTGATAACAGAAACCAATATAAATTAGAATGAAATGAAAGATCGTTTTACAATACATCGTATATATTCTTTTCATTTAATTACTATATATGTAGAAAACTGCATTTCCTTTATATTTAGAGAACTATCATGTGCATTCGAAAAATATAAATGAAAGCATGTCTAATAATTGTGTTTTTCTACTCTGCGACAATATGATTCACATTTTAGGGTTTTATTCGCGATTCAAAGAGTTAAAACACAAATATAACTTAGATCGTTCAAAAGTAATGCTTTAAGAAGTCAATTTTGTGGATTATTTGACTGAAATCCGAAATTTAGTTAAAAGTTGATTAATTTACCCTACATTGTGAAATCTTGATTTTCACATAAAAAGGGCATAATCTTTAAGAGCTGGTAGGGAACTAAAATGAATTTCAAATGAAATGAAATTTTAACAATATATTCAGTGTGCCAAAAAGCACATTTTAGACCTATTCAAAGAAAAAATTCCAAAAAAAATTTTTTTTTTGGTTATTTACACTACATAGTGAAATCTGGATTTTCACATATAAAGAGCATAATCTTTAAAAGCTGGTAGGGGACTAAAGATGAATTCCAAACGAAATGAAATTTTAACCTTATATTCAGTGTGCCAAAAGGCAACTTTTTAGACCTATCCAAAGAAAAAAATCCCTGTCGGCTGGGCCTATAGGCGGAGGTACATTTCGAAGAGTGCTCATTTCAACAAATATATATATATATATACATATAATTAGAGATAAACGCAGTTTAATAACTTCATTTGGCCGTTTATGAAAAATTTTTAATTTCATTTTTCTGCAAAAACTGGTTTTATCAGAATCATCTTAAGAAAAATTCAGCTCAAATGCCCATTATGACAACATCTTTTGAAATAGATTCTAAATTTATTAAAAAATCGACCAAAACAGTACATTATACAGTTCATAAATAACAAAAAACTGTCAGTTGAAAGCATTTGAGAAAAAAATTGAATTTAATAATGAGTCATAAAATAACCGATTTGTTGTTTGAATACATCCTTAATCACGATTGCTTCGGAAAATTTTGTGCGAAATACTCTCTTTGACAGCATTTTTAAAAATATATTCAAATATATTCTATCTTTATCAAAAAACTGGCCAATGCGACACAGTATATAGTTCCTAAATAAGAGGATCTGTAAATTGGATGCATTTCAGAGCGAAAATGGATTTTAAAACGAGTCAAAAAACACAATTTGCTATGTGAAAACTTCCTTCAATTTTCAAATCTCGAAGACTTCGGGAAATTCTGTTCAAAATACCCATTTTTGGTAGCCTTTTTCAAAATATATTCTGTCTTTATCAAAAAACCGATCAATGCATCGCATTGTATAGTTCCTAAATAAGAGGATCTGTAAATTGTATGCATTTGAGAGCAAAAATGTATTTAAAAACAAGTCAGATAAATTTAACTTTTTCAAAAAAATGTATAACCGACTCCAAAAAAAGCGCTAAAAAGAATTAAATAATTCTATAAAATTCTCTAATGACAAATTGTTATCCAATAACCACACATTGACTATCATGTACCGGTATAAAACGGTTAAATTTAATATATAGAATTTAATATCCACCAAACATAGGTTTTCCAGAGAATATTTTTTACAAGAGATTAATTTACATATTTTTGATTTAATTTTTGAATATATACATATAAAAAGTAAGGAATTACTTTTTGAAGTTGGTGCCAAACAATCATAATCGATAATGATTTCCCCATTTTATTTATGGTACTAGGCATAATATATCCACAATTCTTACTATACTTAAGATAGCTTGGCACCAACTTCAAAAAGTAATTCCTTACTTTTTATATGTATATATTCAAAAATTAAATCAAAAATATGTAAATTAATCTCTTGTAAAAAATATTCTCTGGAAAACCTATGTTTGGTGGATATTAAATTCTATATATTAAATTTAACCGTTTTATACCGGTACATGATAGTCAATGTGTGGTTATTGGATAACAATTTGTCATTAGAGAATTTTATAGAATTATTTAATTCTTTTTAGCGCTTTTTTTGGAGTCGGTTATACATTTTTTTGAAAAAGTTAAATTTATTTCCTATTTTTTAGTTATTTATACCGTAATACATAATTATGTGTACTGACATATGATGGCTCTTTGCAACGCATTTCTAATGAACGCACTTTGCTGAGTTCTGATGTATTCGCTTTACTTGTCACTGTTTGATTGTCAACTTTTCAAAAGACACTTAAAATATCGGTTAGTATCGTTGTGAATCTTTAGGTTTTCTGGATGTGATAACTTCTTCAGATCTGGCACGACGAAAAGCTGCCGCATTCATGAAATCTTAAAGTCAACATCTAATCGTACGGACATCGGAAGTGGTTATCGAAAGGTGACAATGCCTCAAGTAAAGTGTCCTTACACATAAGCGCGCGGCAAAGCGCTTCCATATATGAATAAACAGCAAAATGACTCCATGTATCAATGAATAGTAAAATGCTTTTCTAGTGTAGTCAAAAGTACCCCCCCCCCCTTCAGTCAGAAAAAGCAAAAAGAAAGTTTTTAACAAAAATCGCTCTATGATTCAATAGATAAACAACAATAATCTAATTCCTATAAATGCAGTAAAGACATCGGAAATGATTCGACGAGGAATCCGAAAATCATAACCTGTACTTGGCTGCATCTACAAGAGAGTGACAGCATTCGATGCCCAAATACTTTTTTCACGGACGCATTTGTCCCAACTAAACTGTTAAAAATTTGAAACTCACTCCAACGCTTTTATGGAAAACGATTATTTCAGCCTATCATGAAGCATTCTCATGGGTCAAAAGACAAATATTTAAAAAAAGCGAGGGAGTGACGATGCAGCAAAAGGGTAAAATTTTAAAAAGTGTATGTATGAGATATTCCATAAAACAGATGGAGTGATGATGCAGCAAAAGTTAAATTTTTAACAATGTATCGCAATGCTAGGCATTTTCTTTTATAAAATTTGATGATGATTTCCTGGTAGAATTCGATTGTACGCCGAATGATCCTTTATTTCTACACAGACATAAATACATAATCCATATTATTTTACAAATTCGTGGACATACAAGGACAAGATAGCACAAGGAAATATTACGACACAATAAAAGTACAACCGGAGCTACACATAAAGAGTGTGTGCAACGGAGCCAGTGGGATTCGAACCCACAATCTCCTACGCTATCAAGAGATTAGCAGCGTGGTGTCTTAACTACTCGGCCACAAGGACTCCCTTGATGACTCATTTTTGTCCAGAATCTTTTCAATCAATCGTATACTGTGCTTCATGTGTCGTCATATTCACATCGACGAATCCTACATGAACAAAATCTCAAATCATTCTGGTGTCTAATCCGGTAACCAAATCTGAATCTAAATATAATTTTGTTACACATATCTATGAACTTTATTTTGCATTGATATGTAGAAATAATTTTTTTCTCCGGAGCAAAATATATACTAAAGGATTTTTATCTTTTCAACAACTTAAGGATGTCGATTGGTATCGATGTCTATTTCCGCTTAAGTGGATGCGAGAACTTGTCCATTTAAGCTTTAACATTTCGGAAATTTATTGCTTCCAGCAAACTTTAAGGCCGCACACTAGGCACAGAAAAATTTCCGGATGATAATGTGAAGTCTATGGGGGCGTTCTTTTCAAATATCTCGCTCAAATTTTAAAATTTTTACGTGATTTTTTTTTTTTTTTTTTTTTTTTTTGCATAGGATAACTGAAGATATTCCACAACCGACCTAATTTTTACTTTTTCAATTTTGGTTTCAGATTTAAAAAAAAAATATTTTAAATTTCAAAATTTGTTTAAACGGTTCTGAAACTGAAACTATCATTATATAAAACATACATAAGCAAAATCGAAGAAGTAAAAACTAGGCCGGTTGTAGATCATCCTCGGCTATCCTATGCAAAAAAAAAATCATGTAAATATATTAAAATGTCAGCGAGATATTTGAAAAGAACACACCCATAGTCTTTACACTATCATCCGGGTCTTTTCCTGAGACTAGTGTAGTGCCTTAAGGTCCACATTGAAATCCACAGACTTCGTAAATGGGCATTGAAAAGCTGACAATCCATCAGTACACGTTAAAATTATTGCGAAAAATTACCTTTGTTTTTAAAGATTATCTATTTTCTGACTAATGAATGCGATCTAAAAACGTGTATGGAGCGTTTTCATTGGTCAGAAAATAGATAGTCTTTAAAACAGAGGTAATTTTTCAAGATATTTTAAACAGGGTACACTGTTAAAAATTTGACCCTTTTGCTGCATCGTCCCTCCACCGCTTATATAGAAAACGATTACTTCAGCCTATTATGGAGCATTCTCATGGATAAAAAGTGAGATATTCTATAAAAGCGGGGTAGTGACGATGCAGCAAAAGGGTCAGATTTTTTACAGTTTAAAGTACGTGTACACAATCAGAGCGCGTCAAGTTGCTTCTATGATTCAATGCATAGCAAAGTAATTCTAAATGTTCGTATGTATTAAAATACCCTTTTCAGTCATAAAAACTAAAAAGGAAGATATTATCAAAATCACACCATGATTCAACATGCGTCTATATGAAAGTAGTAATATTAGAAGTTAAGAGTTATTTGATAAACGCAGTTTTCCAAAGCACAGAAAATTTAAGAATTTTTATTCCAGAACTTGGCGGTAGTCGCCTGAACGAGTTTGTTTTATGGGTTGAGAGAAGTTAACTAGCTTAACTTTAATGGTAAGCTTATCAAAATTTTTCGTCATTTATATTTGTCCAAATGTAAATCTAGCACACAGCAATGTATTTTAATCACTTTGTGAATCCGGCATAACAAACGCCCTGATACATAGACACTCTTGCTTTAACGTGTAAGGCTCTTTAGAGATGAATTTTCAGCTTTTCGATATCGAATTCTCATGTCTGGATAGATGTGTATCTTTCACTTTGGTGGATACGAGAATTGTTCCAGCTAAGATTTCGTACTTTGAAAAAAAAAAAAAAAAAAAAAAAAAAAAAAAAAAAAAAAAAACTAGCATTTCTGCAACAGTGGTTAGGATCCAGAAGGATTATTCGCTGTTAAGCAAAACAAGATTGACCAATCATAAGCCTTCATTTTTGAGAACTTTTCACTGTTCGAAGGAGAGAATCTGGAATACATGGAGTGAAAATCTGCTATCGACACTGTAAAAAATTTGACCCTTTTGCTGCATCGTTACTCCATCGCTTTTATAGAATTTCTTTGGGTTCAATTTTTTACAATGCAAGCAGTGCTAAAAATTTGTATCCTTTAAATGTGCAACGATGCTACTGAATTCCAAAGTGTAGATCACAGCGAAATCTGCGGCATTTTCGTGATACATTATCTAGACTAGCAATAATTCTTGCATATTTATAAAATGTCCTGCAGATGTCGCTTCTATCTTTAAATTTCATTAGCATTGTTGCACATTTAAAGAATAGAACATTTTAGCGCTTTTTTTTAAGTGTTACAAAGGGCGTGTTCAGCACAACTTACCGGTTACTTACCGACCACTTACCGAATGTAGACAAGTACAAGATGAAAATCAAAGCGAAGTGTGACGTCAGCTACAATTCAACAGAATAGTTTTCATTGATGCCACAATTTGCTTTCGTATTGCCTTACAATCGGTCGGTAACATTGGTTACTTGGCTCTGAATACGCCCTGAGATAGCCGATTTCCACACTGTATCCCCTAGATGCTATATTTCCAGTTTCTTGCATAAGAGAACTTGTCCGGAATCCAGGTAGAATTTGCGCTGTTAGCAAAACCAGATTAACGAATCAGAAGTCTTAATTTTAGAAAATTTTTCAATGTTTTAAATAAATTTTCATGTTAATAAATCTCGTTTCGCAAACAACGCAAAATTTATGTGAATCCTGGCCCTCATCCAGTTAGGATTTTGCACATTGAACACTGTTAAAAATTTTAAACTTTTACCAGGGCTACACTAGATATCGGGCTTGCTCATTCATTATCACGACGTCACAAAAGGTGGCTGGCCGCTATCTGCGATTGGTACAAACAGGGCCAAAGTGACGCGCCCATCGTTTTGTACCAACCGCTGGATGTCATTCAGCCACCTTTTGTGACGTCATGAAAAGAATGAGCTAGCCCGGTATCTAGTGTTGCCTTGCTTTTACTTTATCGTCTATCCATCGCTTTTATAGAAAATTATTACTTCATTGTATTATAGTGAATTCTCATTGGTCAAAATAGAGATATTCCATAAAAGCGGTGGAGTGACGATGCAGCAAAAACTTCAAAGTTTTAACAGTGAGAAGATCGTATGTCTATGTAAGTGTAACACAAAAGCATGCAAAAGGAACACTTCTAATTGGTCGATTGCTTCAAAATGAATTTGAAATTTAAAGTTTTTATTTTTAAAAAAGTTCTAATTATCAGATTTTTATGAAATTCGAATGGGACCACATGGGCCTCATACGCTTTCAAACAAAAAAAGAATTATCAAAATCGGTTCATATTTGCAAAAGTTATGCGTGAACAACAAATACATACAGGTCGAAATCATAACCTCCTCTTTGAAGTCGGTTAAAAAAAACGCAATTTCTTATTTGAACACTTCCTTAAATTTTCAGTTACGATGATTTCTGAAAATTCTGTTCAAAATACCCTTTTTGGTAGCCTTTTTTGAAATATATTACGTCTTTATCAAAAAACTGACCAATGCATCACATTATATAGTTCCTAAATAAGAGGATCTGTAAATTGGATGCGTTTGAGAACAAAAATGGATTTAAAAACGAGTCAGAAAAAAACGCAATTTCTTATTTGAATACTTCCTTCAATTTTCAGTCCCGATGACTTTCGGAAATTTTGTTCGAAATACCCTTTTTGGTAGCCTTTTTTGAAATATATTCTGTCTTTATCAGAAAACTGACCAATGCGTCACTTTATACAGTTTCTAAATAAGCGGATCTACCATTTGGATGCGTTTAAAATCAAAAATGAATTTAAAAATGAGTCAGAATATAAGCCGTTTGGATTTGAGGTTTTTTCTCCAACTCCTATTTTTGTTTAATTTCTTTTTGCTATACGAATTGGTCCTATGATAAACTTGTCAATATAAAAGTTGTAGATATTTTTGAGAAGATGTAAAATAAATTTAATCAGATTTGATATCTTAAAAATTGACGGAGTTATGGATTTTTCTCTTTTTTCAGCGCCCTTTTTCTTTTGTTTTTACTTTTTTTCATCGGTAAAAGTTGGTCCTATCAAAAACTTGTAAATACAAAAGTTTTAGATAATTTTAAGAACATTCATAAAAAATTTATTTGGACTTGATATCTTGAAAATTGACAAAGTTATGAATTTTTTTCTCTCAAAACCCCTGTTTTTTGAGCCCCTTGAGCCCACTTCTAAATTTATCGAAAATCTGTCATGCATAAACTTTTGGCCCATTTTTAAGAAGTAATATAAACTTTAAACCGATTCGATATCTACTTTAATTAAGAAGTTATGGCGTTTTTTTGGTTTTCACAAAAACGCTCCCTATTCCGACCCCCTTGGTCCGATTTTGCCCATTAACGAACTCAGCCAAGATTTTATCCCCATTGATTTTATGTACAAGTTTGGTGGAGATTGGCGAAGAATTATAGAAGTTATCGTGTCCATAAAAATGTGAGATATATATCTAGATAGATAGATAGATAGATAGATAGATAAACTGGTGCGATTGCAATAAGTAGTATTTCTTACGAAATCTACCTAAAATTCCGAAAAAAATTTTTTTTGGTCTTTTTCACTCCACCCTAATATATATATATATATATATATATATATGTCATGTATATTTTTTCTTACATATATATATATATACACTATATTGCCATTGATTATTGGACACTTACGATTTTAGACATTTTACTAAATATCTAGAAAAATATATGAGGAATCATCTCGAAACTCTTAGTGTATAAATATAATAGTATGCGTCATACATCTTCGTGAAGATTTTTTACCGAAACTCCATAGGGGACCGTCAACAAATTAAAAAAGAATGAATATCTTTTGAATAACCCTGTCAAAACTAATGTAGCAAAAGGGCTCAAACTCTAGATAATGATTGAATGCCTTATTGTAATACACTGTGTTCATTTTTATGCAAATAGCATGCATACTCGCAGAGTAATTAAGGTTTTTATAAAAATGGTCCCAAATTTTTTCAAGTTTTTTCCTTATAATTTTCAGAGTTCTTAATATAAAATAATATTTTTTTCAGGAAATATGACAAACAACATTGTACACAGTACCCTGTAATCAGAATTAAAAAATAATGAAAATTGTATACAAAATGAGTTGGTTTACTAAATAATTTTTTGCTGCGCATGCGTCAACGATATCAAATTTTCATTTCCATATTATGTTAGCTAAATGTATAGAGCAACTTTCGTGAAAGTCACAAAATCATAACTTGAAAATTCTGAAAATAATCGTCAATTGAATAAGTTGAAAATCCGTTATTCTCAAAATGAAGCAAAAACAAGGGGGGTTGTATCCATATATTCATTGATTAATGTCAATATAGAATACACAATACGGGATGTTACGACTAATTTTGGATAAAATCCCTCATTTTTTTGCTTTATTTTGGAAACAACGGATTTTGTCTTTTTTCTATAGGCGATTACTTTCAGAATTTTCAAGCCATAATTTTGAGACTTTTACAAAAGTTGCTCTATACACATATCATATCTAACATAATATGCAAATGAAATTTTGATATCTTTGTTGCATGCGCAGTAAAAAATTATTTAGTAAACCTACTCATTTTTCATATAATTCTTATTATTTTTTAATTCTGATTACAGGGTACTGTGTGCAATGTTGTTTGTCATATTTTCTGAAAAAAAAATATTATTTTATATTAACAACTCTGAAAATTATAAGGGAAAAACTTGAAAAAATTTGGGACCATTTTTATAAAAACCTTAATTACTCTGCGAGTATGCATGCTATTTGCATAAAAATGAACACAGTGTATTACAATAAGGCATTCAATCACAATCTAGAGTTTGAACGCTTTTGCTACATTAGTTTTGATAGGGTTATTCAAAAGATATTCATTCTTTTTTAATTTGTTGACGGTCCCCTATGGAGTTTCGGGAAAAAAATCTTCACGGAGATGTATGACTTATACTATTATATTTATACACTAAGAGTTTCGAGATGATTCCTCATGTATTTTTCTAGATATTTAGTAAAATGTCTAAAATCGCAAGTGTCCCATAATCAATGGCAATATAGTGTATATGAAATGTCTGTATGAGTTAACGAGCTTTGTTCTTAATAAATACTCAATAAGCTTTTTTGTTAAACGCACTATTTAATGAAACATATATTTTACAATTACATTTCGAAAGACTTTTATGTTCTTAATTAATATCCTATATTCAAACAGTGCTCAGCAAGTTTAGATAATGATCGATTATGTTTTTATGTTCAATAATTATAACAGATTTTTTTCCTGCGACTAAACATTTAATTTTTGAAGACGGACATTTTTTTGAAAAGTTTCGTTTTACAGAAAAAAAATTCTAAAATAAGTTTTTTTTCCACAGTCTGCCATGTATAATTCTATATTTATACTCTGACAGGGATCTTTTTATAGAACACTCTCGAATTTTCTTTAGGAGTTAAAGGAGATTTTTAGCTAAAAAGTAATACTTTCCTGAAATCTAAAAAGCATACACAGTTCTAACTTTGTGTGAAAATCTTGCACAATCTTATCAAAAACATGTATTGCAAGTATGTATAAACACATAGAGCTATCGTACACTTAAGATATAATTTTCAATTAAATTAACGCCATTCTACAACTTCCCCACCAGTGGCTTCGAGGTTCTCACTTACAAACTTGTAGACGGTAGGTGCTGGGTTCGAATCCAATGGCGACCGTCGGCCTAACAGTTCGGTGTTTTCTGTGGTTTTCTTGGAACCTTGCGTAAATACGGTTTAGGTTCCCTTAGAAAGACCCCCACGGATGGCATCCCACCCCATACGGCCTATATCCCATAGTGTAGATAATTGGCCGACAAAAATACAAACAAACTTTTCTGCAACTTTATAATCGACTGTGTTCCTGTATCGTGTTCTGTTTTCAAGATATGGTCACTTTTCTATTGTGCGCCGCTAGAGGCGCAAAACATGGTACTTGTACGGAGACAATCCTGTTTCATTATTTTCCTTGTTCAAGATAAATTGATTCAATAGTTAAAGAACTTGGATAAATTGTTTCAATTTTGTTAATTAATTATTTAATCATATAATTTTTTTTTAATTTCAAGAAAAATAAAGTACTAAAACAATATTTATATGTGTTACTTGATAGGTCTTGTTGTCTGAAAACTTCATTTATGTTCATTAATGAAGGTATTTTAGGGATTGAATACTCTTCATAATTGCATTCTCAAATAATTAAATTTTTTGAATATAAACCAAAGATGCGCTATACAAAAGATGTTATAACTTCTTGATTAAATCCAATCATATCTTTTGAAGCATTAAGTAGCTGGAAAGTTAAATTATTTTTGAAATCGCTTATATCAATGGAATGGAAATTCCTTTGATCGTACTCCCTGAAATTTTATTAAAACCACATCTTATTTCATGAACATATCATTACGCTGTTTTCAATGAAGTGAATAAAGTGTGAAAAAAGTGTTATAAATCTATTGTTAAAATCTTAAGTAAAAATATTTTAGTTAAAATCTAATTTCAGTAATCAATGAGACAATTCACTGAGCTTTGCATATTGATATACAAGAAAATTTAAAACAATTTTGTAAAAGTCTGAGTTTCTGGAAAATTCAATTTGTATAACTTTAATTATCCTCTTAAATATATCACCTTGAACACACTAAACAAAACAAGTTGAAAATTGCACGTGAACGTAGCAAATGAGGTGGGTTCGTATGAAAACGAAGTTTTTAAAAATATTCAGATCGTGCTGATATAGTAGAGCGTACTTCGGATACAGTATCGTAGTCGAAATCTTTGTGTTTCTGTAAATATGCAGGAAGTAATTTTTATTACACTTCAGCAACGTATATCTTATTCATAAAGTGTGAAATAGTTGAATATAATTAAAACACGCCCCAAACAATGTTTCCCCATATAGCATTATGTAGTGGAATACTTTTGTGTGGCCGTGTAATTTAATAATAAAAATTTTTTGCATAACATATTGTACAGAATGCATATTTCAGTATATATTTCATAGATTCATGCCAATTCTATTATGTTCAAATGAGTGTAAAATCATTAAAATGCATTTGAAACTTTTTTCCCATGACCGTAATGTAATGGAATACTTTTGATTGTCCCTGTAAATGATCTATGCATCCTACTTTCATAACATTTGAAATAACTCGACAAAATTACGTAATAATTATATGCTTTAAATTTCAAACGATTAAAATGCATTTGAAACCTTTTTCCCCATTGACCGTAATGTAACGGAATCCTTTTGATTGTCCCTGTAATTCATCTACCCATCCCATTTTCATAAAATTTGAAATGACTCGACAAAATTATGTTATAATTATGTATTTTAAATTTCAAACGATTCGGTTGGGTAGTGTTTGCGTTGTTATATGCGGACGGACAGACAGACAGACAGACGGACAGACAGACAGACAGACGGACAGACGGACGGACTGAGCGACGAAAATAGGTGCTACGTATTTACATATTTACGAACGCACCTAATAATGGACAAAAGTATTAGTAAAATAATTATTTTTTTGAAAAGGAAAAGTTTCTTGATTTCACTTCAGGAATTTGGGAGAAGTGAAAAAATGTGAAAATTACTTTTAATAAATAGTGGCATTCAAAATTTTCGATTAAAAAAGAAGGCTATCCCTTTTGTTACCGATTGAGTTCAGTATCGAATATTAAAACTTATCCGAACGAAATAATTCTTTTGTTAAAATTTTAATGTGGTTGAATAACTCTAGATATTAAGAACCAATTCCTTTTTAGGTGCGTTCGTAATTATGTAAATACGTAGCACTTTTTGTTGTCGCTCAGTCCGTCCGTCTGTCTGTCTGTCCATCTGTCTGTCTGTCTGTCCGTCTGTCTGTCTGTCTGTCCGTTCGCATATAACAACGCAAAAACTACCCAACCGAATCGTTTGAAATTTAAAATACATAATTATAACATAATTTTGTCGAGCTATTTCAAATTTTATGAAAATCG
Organism: Maratus speculifer; assembly: GCA_964019185.1. NCBI lineage: Eukaryota > Metazoa > Arthropoda > Arachnida > Araneae > Salticidae > Maratus > Maratus speculifer. The sequence continues at coordinate 209,338,338 of OZ025289.1, read as the reverse complement.
GATGGATAGATCAATTACAGGGACAATCAAAAGGATTCCGTTACATTACGGTCAATGGGGAAAAAGTTTCAAATGCATTTTAATCGTTTGAAATTTAAAACATATAATTATTGCGTAATTTTGTCGAGTCATTTCAAATGTTATGAAAATCGGATGCATAGATCAATTACAGGGACAATCAAAAGAATTCCGTTACATTAGGGTCAATGGGGAAAAAATTTCAAATGCATTTTAATCGTTTGAAATTTAAAACATATAATTATTACGTAATTTTATCGAGTCATTTCAAATGTTATGAAAGTCGGATGCATAGATCATTTACAGGGACAATCAAAGGTATTCCATTACATTACGGTCAATGGGAAAAAATATTCAAATGCATTTTTATGATGTTACACTAATTCGAACATAATAGAATTGGTATGAATCTATGAAATAGATACTAAAATATGCATTCTATACAATCTGTGATGCAAAGAATTTATATTATTAAATTACAGGGCCACACAAATGTATTCCACTACATAATGCTATACGGGAAAACATTGTTTGGGACGTGTTTTAATTATATTCAACTATTTCACATTTTATGAATAAGATATACGTTTCTGAGGTGTAATTAAAATTACTTTCTGCATATTTACAGAAACACAAAGATTTCGACTACTTTACTGTATCCGAAGTACGCTCTACTATATCAGCAAGATCTGAATATTTTTAAAACTTCGTTATCGTACGAACGCACCTCATTTGCTACGTTCACGTGCAATTTCCAACTTGTTTAAATTAAAAAATGCTTTTCCACACGCAGAATATAAAAACAATATTTTTCTGCAAAATCTACTTCAAATGTGGACTTTTGAGATCAAAATCAACTTTTCTAACTAATGTTAATCCATATTTTACGAATATGCCTTTGTCAATGTAGAAGTGTTCAGCAAAAGTGCTCAGCTGGTAATGTGTTGAAACAATTCAATGATACCAGATTTCAAAAACAAAATAATTTCCAAGTAAATAGTTTATTTCTTCAGTTTCAAACATCTTGGTTCAAATATCTCATTTGGTGATGAAAAGAATGAATGAAATTATATAACAAAGTACTACTGTCTCAAACTTCTGCGACGTGATTATGTAAAAATTTAGAAATAATGCATGCTTATGATTTGGGATTACTTCTTTGTATGCTTATAATTGTGAAATTCAAAATTACAAAGTTTGTCATCACCAAATAACAGTAGATACAAATGACACACTTTCACAAATCAGAAAGTTGTAATTTTTCGTTTAATTTATACCGATTGTTTCAAACGACAACTTTCAAGAATTCACTATTCAAATAAGTGTTGTATTTTTTAAGATGACTTGCACCAAAAAATTAAAGCTTGAAAAAGTAAATCATATTTTGGGAAAATCCCTGTGTTGGTGATGAGCCATCAACAATTGACAAATGGGATTCAGAAACACTTTAGATGTTATTCGCAAATTTTTGATGTGTTTTCTTAGAAAGGAAGGATGTATTCATGTACAAGGTGAAAAAAACAATCTATCTGTCCCCACAGAGTCTTGTAGCTCGATCTAATTGAGAAGAAAATGCCAAATTTTGTATGAAAATTACAAAAAGACGTATTATGAAAATTTCTTTGAAAAATAGTACCGAAATTCACCGTTTTAGAATACGTGGCGCTATGTAACGGACAAGAGAGTTTAAAAAAATGCAGAATAAATGATTAAATCTTTAAATGTGCTAAATAAAATGTATTTTTATCCCTCTATTCCCATTTAAATTAATTTTCTTACAAAATTTTATTTCATTCTTACACTTAGATAGTACTATACAACACTCTGAGCATTCAAAGTTTAATTAAGACATCTTCGTATTCCGCAAAATCAGAATTTGTATTTATTTTTGGATTTCGATATATATATGGCCTGTATATTTGTATGGCTGCTTAACGCATCGCTGATTTCAAAGTTCCTACTGCAATAAAGAATTATCAATATTCTAGTGTTAGATTATCATTAGATAAGGATTTTATTTAACTAAAAAAAATATAAAATATTTTCTATGTAAATCCATGACAATGAAGAAATATGAAGATAGAATAAAAGATTATAAAGCAGATCTCCTACGAAAAAACCCATATTACGTTAGTAAGATTAAATTAAATTCAACCTAATAATGAATATTTCAATTATTCCAAATTTATGCTTCGTACAAATAATTACCAAGAAGCAACTATAGGATATGCCATTGAAATAATTTCCAATACAGAAATAGTATGTACTGATACATTGTCATATAACATTCATAGAGCCTGGAAATAATTATTGCTTAATGGAGAGAAGCTTGTTTTCTTAAAAAACTGAATAAAATTTCCCATCAATATATTGTCCATACAAACCTTAAAATAAAATGTTATGTCCTTGACGAATAAGAACCAAGGCAAACAATAATATTTAATTAACGCTGTTGATAATCGTGGGTATACGGTCGAAAATGTTTTGTAATTATAATTTTATTTTAAATGTATATAAAGGGTATGTATGCATTATGTATGTATTATTCAGTCGTGGGTCTATGACCGAAAATGCTTTGTAATTTTAATTTCTCTTTAAATGTGAGTAGAAGGTATATATTAATGTTTTAAAATTATATGTTATATAAGTCATTAAATATAATTTTAGTGCGTTTAATTTGTGTTTTATACGAATTTTAGGTTCATACTTCTCGCATAACTTTTTTTGAGTTATGAACAATAGTGATTGTTTAATTATCATCTGAAGTTTAAATTGTAATTGATAGGTTTCAATCATAAATTGCATAAATAATCATAAATAGTTAGTTTGAAAAAAAATCTACATCTGATCTGTAATTTTTCTTATATTATATATATATATTTTTGCCGCAAACATATTGAATTTTCCTGCATACAATAACATACATTTAAAATAAAGAAATGAAAGAAAATTAAAGCTGAAGAATCAGCTTATAAGAAAGCAGCAGGAAATAGCCAATCACATAATATTATGATCCCAGAAAAAGAAAACAATGTAAAAAATGGGATTAAAGAAGCCGATTTGGAGGAAATATTTATAATAAAAATGAAACACACACATACATGGGGGCATAAAAAATGTATATAAATTTATAAATACACCTAATACTAATTTTTTGAAACGATAAATTATATGACAGTGCTGAAAATGTGCTCCAAAACTTCAGGCAGAGTTCTGGAATCACATTTATTAATAAAAATAAAGTCGAGATTAATATAAATGAACTAGAGCATTCTTTTAAGTGAATTTCGAGATTTCCTTTTGTTTTCAAAACATGAGGTAAATCGCAGCCATTACATGGAACATTATAAAGTCTCCATTTCTGAAGATCAGAAACAAGTAATTAGCAAAAAAGAGTTTGAAGTTATAGGATTTTTTTGTGTGTGTGTCCCATATATGTGTATGTTTTCTTTATATTATAATCTTTTCATTCCAATTTTCTTCCTTATTCACTTTCTACTCTGTGCTTTTTGGTTTGGTTATAGTCTTCTATGATTGGCTGTTTCTTCAGCTTGCTACCTTTCCCCTTTTCTTTAATACCTATCATGTCGATGCTTTCATAGTAGAAACAGGTCTTTTTTGTGCCTGACAAAGAAAGACTCACATCTTTTGGAAGGCCTAGTGCATTTAAGAATTTTTGTCAATGGTTTTAAAATATTTTTTCCGTTCATATTGATTTACACCAGTTTCAACTTGTTTTCATTAGAATAATAGTAATTTGCAAAATTTCACAATGAACTTCAATGCAATATGTTTTCGTGACTTAGTTTGTATAAGTTGATCTGAACCGGATTCGATAAACATTCCCGCATTGTTTCAGTTGGACTTAAATTATCTATCTCTCTGTATATGTAAATACATTAAGGTATCCCAGATTGGTGTATTCTTATAATTCTTAAGTATGAATGATGTTTTCATAAACTTTTATTTAACATTTTGCTGAGCAGGAGCACTTCCCAGTTAGCCCCCCAGATATTATTCGCGAGTAATGTAGATTTTTTATAACAAACGAATAATGTGTCATTTTCCCTCTAGTTGACAATATAAGTTATATTGAAATAACTTCAAAATAAAGATAATATCCAGAAAATGAGGAACAGAGAATTAATATATTATTAGATGTGATCTGAACAGCTGAGAAAGACAATTAATTTTGTATAAAAAAGTGAAACAAAACAAATACTTTCCAGAAATTCGGTCTACATTTTTAATCTTGAATAGAAAGTCTAGACAGATATTTTTAAATAACTGTTTTTTTTGTTTGTTTGTTTATTGTAAAGGAAATGGTTTAGAAACATTTTTCAATTTAAACATAAAATTTCCAATAAGAATATGTGAAGCGTTACTAGACAGAACTCTTAAATACATCTTTTCTAAATATATTTCCCTTTTATAATATTTTTAAAAATAGACCACTTCTCTTTCTGTCTGGTCTTCACGCATTCTCCATTTGTTCACATAGATACTAAAATGTACTGTAGCACCATCTGTTGGTCAGATTCTGAACTAACATGATAAATACACTAAACAAAATTCCAGCCTTTATACATCCGTTTAATTAATATATATATTTTTATAACTTTATTCTGTCGTTTCTTATTCTTTTTTAAAAATATTTGCTCCTTTTCCATACATTCTGTATATACTAGTAATAAATTCTACTAATAATATCTAATAATTTAAACATATAACAATGTACATTACAGTTTTTTTTTTTACTTTTTCACTTACTTTTTTTACTCTTTCACTCTTTTACTTTTTTTTTTTACTTTTTCACTGATCCTAAAAAAGATCCTATTTTTTCTAGGATCTTTTCTAGCCAGAAAATACAAAATTAATTTGACGAATTCTACCATTTACAAAATATTCTTGTTCTGAAAATGTCTTACCCTAATGCGATTAATAAAATTTTTCCTGATTGGAAGCGACATAGCAGAAATGCCCAAGAGAACGATAAATTTTGATTCTCTTTTATGATCTGTCATAGTAATTAGCGAGTAAATTATATTTATTAAATGATCATTTAAAACTATTAAAATACACATTAGTTTCTTTAGAAAATAAAGCAAAAAGACGCCTTCACGTTATCTTCGAATTACATGCTGAATAGATTATGTAATTCAAAAAATTGTGTTGTAAATTTCACATTAACACGCATACCCTATAAAAATGACACATGTTTTTTAATCTATGAAAATGTACAATATTCACTAAGGAAATAATAATAAAAAAACAATAATTTACAACGATAATGTTACGGGTACAAATTAGATTACAAATGACAGGTTGGATGAATTAAAATGATAGTTCAAATAATATTTTTAAAGACTAAAACTTTAGACATGCAACTAATTTTGATTTAAAAAAATAATGATAATAAACATCGTTTTTATGACAATAAAACGTGTCTTACGTAATAACAGAGTCATATATTGCGTATGCCGTTCAGTAAATATTAATATTTATGGACCAATTGTAAACAAATTTTAAATGAATTTTCAGTTTTACAATTTTCAGTACTGCACATTTTTAAGCTTGTAAACATCGCACATTTTCAATTTAAAGTGTGCGAATTCCATCGTATACGAGAAAAAATGTACTGTGAATGCACTTTATTTGAAAGATCTATCTCTATTTCTCTCAGTTATTCATTTTTTGTAGTTTTTAATAATTTTTTTTTCATAGCAGACATCAACAGAAGTAATTCACTTCCGGATATGAAATATGGGCCAATCAGAAAATGAATAAATTTGGAGATCACAAAGATTCATATATTGTTCGGTATCTCTAGACCAAAAGTAACAACCATTTTCCAAATGCTTAATGATTTCTTCTCAGTAACCGAAGATTCCGAAAATGAGTTTGATACCTCAGAAAATAAATTGTATTCGAAATCTATAGAACAATTTACAAAAATAGATCTTTGTTTGCTTGCCCGTAATTTTTGGAAACGTTTTCTCGTAGTTTTTACAATGCATTAATTTGTTCGCTATACCGGAAAATCAGTTTTTCTATAATAAACACTTTCAGCAGAATTTGTGGATGAAATTGCGGCAAATTAATGTCCATTTTTACAATAATGTTAAAGCTTTTAATCTATGTTCATCGTTTATATATGTTTTCTGAAAATCCAAATATTTGTCTGATAATAAATAGGTTACATTCTAAAATGTAGTATTCGCTTATAAGAAAACTAATTATATGGTTATACAATCTGCTCAGCAAAGTTTATGAAAATTTCAGGATACTAATAAAGATTTACTTTTATAAATTCTTCATTAAATTTCAGAAATAAATAGTTTTTTAATGTTTTGAACCCTGGAGAATGCGCACCCTTAATAATGATGACACAAGTGCGCCCAGTTTATCTCGGAGGTTCGTAAACATTTTTATTTTTAAAATCATTTAATTACTCTTGATTAACAAAAATTTTTGTTGCCACATTTTACACAGTATTATCAGGCATACATAGAAAACATACATGAAATAACTATGTAAAACATTTAAAGATACGTTTAATGTGTTAAAAATGTGTTTGAGATATATCAGAAATAGAAAAGGTGAATTAATGATTTTATATTTTAATTACTGTTAAAAGTTACCGTTAAAACGTATAATCCATTTTTCAATAAAATAATAGTTATTTTATAAAATAACTAACTGCGTCCGTTAAAGTGTGTAAAATTTTACAATTTTACGTTTTAACTAGTTATTTTATATAATAAGGATTGTCTAACCGTTAAAGTACTAAAGGCGGCAGCTGAAAACCGTTCGTACCTATTTTAACTGATTTTAGCCAGTTTTGAATCATTTCTGGCTCGTTTCGACGTTACTAATTGTTACTGGAAGCACATATTTTACCGGTATACGTATGTGTATTGAACATGCATAAATTTTGTAATTGATATATTTATTTTAGATTTTTTCATTTGGAATTATTCAAAAATATTTTTGCATTTTTTAACTCTTTGATTGGCGGTGGGTTATATTATGGCAGTGGAACCCACCGATTTAAAGTCTTGAAATTGATTTTCCTTATTTTCATAAAAAAATTCAAATTTCCGGTGAGAGCTGAGGTTTACACAAACGTAATTACTTACTAAAAATCTTTCTCTAATAGACATCGAATACATCCTCTAAATCACATTCTTCTTCTGATGCTTCCCGGGATCTAAATTGCCCTTTATCAGATATCTCTTTATCAGTATTTTCATTTACATATTCTTTATTTGTTGAAATTTCAACAAACAATGTTTCTAAAGTACTAAGAATGTATTTATTAAAAATACAAAACATTGCTCAATGGTGCACAATACATTATTAATAGTTACATTCTATGGAGCAATTGTCCAGTATATGTTTGTGTTTCCAGATGTTTCATTCCCTCATTACAGCTCAAATATTGATGCCTTTCGAATTTTTCACAGCAACGTGTTTCAATAAAGACATCAATGCGATCATGCGTTCAGGTCTGCCATTTCTAAAAATTCTATTTTTCGACTACAAATAATTCCCCTCAAATCCATATTAAAAAAGAAAATAGATAATGACTTTGAGAAAAGGTACTGGTTGACTGACCCATTTTCAGAGTAAAGTGTGTTTTTACACTGCAATCTAGAAGCGGCCAGACCTGAGAAATAGCTTTCTTTTTTTACAGTGTATAAATGTCTACAATTATAGTTTTATGCAGTCTGTCAATGGTATTCATTAATAGAGATATGAAAGTTATCAAAAACAATTTATTGATAATCTTGATGCTCTTACAACTCAATATTTTTATGTTTTTTTAAATTGATGTTAAAAAGTTTATAATTTTTTATAATATTTTTGTGAATGTTGATTCTTAATTTCATCACAATCGACCGATAAGTTTCCAAGGAAATAGGGTATTAAAACAATCAAATTTTACCATAAGATTGTACCCAGTGTTGTATCAACTTAATAAGAGTAAAAAAATAATGATTTATGAGATCAACTCAAAAAGTACATTTAGGTACATAGATTTCATTTTTAAAATAACTATGTTTACTTAAAAAAAGTTAATTCGACAGAGAACAAACATAAGTTGAAAAACTGATTTGATCTAAATTATACATAACATGCGTAATGTATTATTTAAAATATTGAATATGGTGTATAAAATGAGTCATAAAAATCGTAATTAAGGGGACAGTTCCCCTTCAACCGGTCAAAATTTCTAGAAAACAGATTCAATTTCCATACCTTTTCACAAACTAAATATTAAAGAAAATTCAATGAAATTTTTGGGATTATGAATCATAGCATTATTTCTTATAATAAATAAAACAAATTAATGAAAAATATTTAAATTAATTAGAAGAACTTAATTAACATATTGTTTTTTTGTATCATATGTCACTGCGGGTATGATTTCTCGGAAATTATTAAAAATAATTGGTTGAAAATTTCTGAGTGCATTAATGTTATACTTGTCCATAAAATGAACTAAAATTTTAGAATTATCTTAATTAGTAAACATTTTATTTTAGAAAAATGTGTCACAAAATTTACAAATTTCCTTTTTTTAATTTTTTAAAATAAATAAAAATATTATACATGAATATACAGGGTGATTCAGCTCGTCGGTGACAAACTTTAAGGATCGATAGAGCACACCTAGACGAACATTTTTGAATAGGGAATGTAGGGTCCCTGACGCGATGGTAAGGCGCTAGGCGCTTTCGAAAATTTGGGTGCCGAAATTCGAAACGTCATAAAAACTAGGGAAATGGTTAGATTTTCTTGCTTGTTGCGTCGAAATGATTCTGTTTGTTTAGACTTTCTTCAGTACCAATTTGATAAGCGTATCTCTTAAAACATGGATAGGGGGCGCTGCAGACTTTGGAGAGCTAGACAACAACTTTAAGCCCGTTATTTTGATAATTTAACACATGCTCGCCAAAGTTTATACTCTAACTTAAAGTTTGAACCCAAAAGTAGAGCCCTGCAAAAAGCGTAAGAGCCGGAATAAAATGTCAAAGTACAGGGTGGTCGAAACTCGAAGGCTCCTAAGAGATAAACAAACAGATTTCTTGACTTATGGCATGCATTTTCATGATTCTGTTTGCTGGGGCTCTCTGAAACTCAGTTGAACGGTACAAAAAGAAACATCGAAAGGGGGCGCTTTGGGCAAAAAACATAATTCGTTGACATTTCGGACGCTAACTGGAAACGGGGCGCTACGATCAGTTAGTAATAATGAAAACACATTTTCTACCTCTGCTCAACACTTCTGAATAAATTTAGACCAAAAACATCAATGATACTGGAAATTTATTTACAAAAAATAACACTACAGAAGATGCTCGAAATTTCGACCTTGGGCCATGATGCAGGCTTCGCACCTCCGTCGCATTGAGGAGTGTGTGTTTCCAACAATGCCAGGAGTATCTCTGATCTGCCCTGCAGCTGCCACAATGCGCGCCACAAGTTCTTCAGCACTGCTGACAGGTGTATGGTATACCTCGGCCTTCAGGTAACCCCAAAGGAAGAAATCCAAGCAGGTGAGGTCTGGTGATCGGGCAGGCCAGTGAACTGCACCCCCACGCCCGATCCACCGCTGGCCATACCTTGCGTTTAGATGGAGACGCACGTCGTTCGTGTAATGGGCCGGAGCTCCATCGTGCTGGAACCACATCTGGCGACGCGAACCTTCGGGTACGTGCGCCTCCTCCAGAAGCTGCGGCAGCACTTGATCCAGGAAAATCAGGTAATTTCCACTTGTCAGCCGTTCAGGTAACAAATAAGGGCCAATGAGGCAATCCCCCAGAATGCCGTCCCACACATTTACTGAGAAACGCTCCTGGGCTGCTCGGCTTCTGGTTTCATGTGGATTTTCATCACACCACACATGACTGTTGTGGGCGTTCCACATTCCCTCCCGGCTGAAGGTGGACTCGTCCGTAAACAAAATGCTGTTTACAAAACGGGGATCCCTGGATCTCATCGCCAAGTACCATCTTGAGAATTCCACTCGAGGGCCAAAATCCTGCTCTCTGAGCAACTGCACCCGCTGGATGTGGTAGGGGTGCAGATTCCGGGAACGTAAGATGCGCCACGCAGTTGCTTGCGAAATGCCAACATGTCTGGCGATATCTCTCGTGCTAAGACCTGGGTTGTCCTCAACCAGGTTAAGCACAGCCTCTTCGTTGTCGGGGGTGCTCACTGATCGCTCCCGTTCAGGCCTGCCTCCGTCGAAAGATCCCGTTGTGGACAACCTCTGGTGTACTCGAGCGAAGAAGGCATGGCAGGGGATTTGCCTGTTGGGGTAACGCTCGGCGTACAACCGCTGAGCGGCTCGTCCATTATAACCAGCAGCGCCATACGCCAAATGCATGTCAGCCAATTCAGAGTTTGTGTACCGTTCCATCCTACTACCGATCTGCAGACAAGTAACCCGAAGCTTAAGTAGGTACCGCACGTTCAAAAGACGTGTCTGCGCATACAACTACGTCATCTCGCGTTGTCGTCTACGCATTACGTATCTTTTGCATATCGATATGGTACGATATCTTTTGCATAAATCAGCAAAAAGCACCTTATGTAAATTTTATTGCGCGCATTGTGCATGATTGAAACCAGCTATGTTTGTTAAAAAAAACAAACAAACTGCAGTTTTAATAGCTTCTTATGATAAGTAAATTATTCTCTTGTTTTGTTTCTAACTGATCGTAGCGCCCCGTTTCCAGTTAGCGTCCGAAATGTCAACGAATTATGTTTTTTGCCCAAAGCGCCCCCTATCGATGTTTCTTTTTGTACCGTTCAACTGAGTTTCAGAGAGCCCCAGCAAACAGAATCATGAAAATGCATGCCATAAGTCAAGAAATCTGTTTGTTTATCTCTTAGGAGCCTTCGAGTTTCGACCACCCTGTACTTTGACATTTTATTCCGGCTCTTACGCTTTTTGCAGGGCTCTACTTTTGGGTTCAAACTTTAAGTTAGAGTATAAAGTTTGGCGAGCATGTGTTAAATTATCAAAATAACGGGCTTAAAGTTGTTGTCTAGCTCTCCAAAGTCTGCAGCGCCCCCTATCCATGTTTTAAGAGATACGCTTATCAAATTGGTACTGAAGAAAGTCTAAACAAACAGAATCATTTCGACGCAACAAGCAAGAAAATCTAACCATTTCCCTAGTTTTTATGACGTTTCGAATTTCGGCACCCAAATTTTCGAAAGCGCCTAGCGCCTTACCATCGCGTCAGGGACCCTACATTCCCTATTCAAAAATGTTCGTCTAGGTGTGCTCTATCGATCCTTAAAGTTTGTCACCGACGAGCTGAATCACCCTGTAATTAAAAGATGTTAGTTCAATAGCTTAAGCGAAGTGTTATCCTTAAATTGAAATTTATTTGAATTTCCTAAATTAAAATGAACACGCGATATCATGCGTGCAGTGAACGTATAGTAATTACGAAAACAAAAAAACAGTAGGTAATTGAATTAAGTTTTTTAATTAATTTAAATGTTTTTCATTATTCTGTTTAGCTTACTGTAACAAGTGATGTTATACTTAATAGTCCAAAAAATTTCATTTATTTTGTCTAATTAGTTAATTTGTGAAAAAAATATAGAAAATGAATCGTTTTTCTGGCATTTTTGACCGGTTGATTATTTTTTATTAACAAGCTACTGGACTTAATCAAAAAAGAAAAACCATAACAATTAATAAAATGACAATAATATAGAATGCACTTAAAGCAATAAATAAAATTCTATGTATCAAAAGTTTAATAACGTATAAATTTTCATTCATAAAAGTATTTTAGCTCAAAAGTAATGCGACATTTCTACACAACACTTCCGTGATAAATTTTGTAATCTAATGTTTTCTTTTATATAAACCGTATCATGTTTTTATAACATTTAATCATGTTCAAAGGATACTAAGGATTTTGTTTCAGTCTAGTATGAGAAGCATTTTTTTTTCACAAAAATATGTTGTGTGGCTTTTGTGAATCTGAAATATAGCTTTGATAATTGTCGACCGCAGCTCTTTTATGCCTTAAGGCAAGATGGAGTTGAAAACTATTTTTCAGAAATATGTCTAAATATGACATATTTTTCTTGCTTTTCTTATGAAGCCTAGAAACACAATAGATTAAAATAGCTCTTAAAAACAACAAATACAAATTTTGCTGTAAAATTTAAAAAGTATAGTGACATGAGGGCAAATAAATAAGTTTTTTCTTACTCTTTGTTTTTTAAGTATATATTAGATTTAATTAACTAATCACATTTACACTAATTACTTTTCATTCAACATTCATAATGAAAAAAATTCAGTCTTGTATAAATTGACATTTTTATTATATAATTGTGAATACTAATCTTGTGAAAAATTTACAAGTTCTTTAAAATTTTCCAAACAAACATATGTGTAACACAGTGCAATTCTAATTTTAAAATTTTATGTCAAAATTAATTAGCATTGTCGTTTCTATTTTGAAACGTGTTGTCTGTGATTAGTTTCCAAATAAATATGAAATTGTAATTTTAATATGCACTGAAAATGTCATTCTAAATGGCAAAGCTCATTCAATGTGTAAAAGCAGTAATATTATTATTATGTTACATACCCTAGAGTCAAACTACATTAAAGAGTTCTAAAAGAAAAACAATAATACATTAAATTACAAACTCAACAAATTATAAATTCATGTTGACAGTAGGATTTGTTTTTATTCATTATCTGAAATTTAAAGAATATGTTTATATCAGATTTAATTTTACTAATCGAAGTTTATACAAGAAAACCTTTACATTTTATTCGACATAAATAATCAAAAAAATTTTTGCATGACACTTAAATTGTGACTTTCTTTACACATTTAATCATTAATATTGTTCATGTTGTAGACTTACAAGTCTTATTAAAATTCACGAAATATTAATAAATTTAAAGCATAATAATTCTAATTTTTAAAGTATTTGTCAAAAATAGATGGTAATGTCGTTTCTAAATTTAGAACAAAATGTCTGACAATAATTTCAAAAGAAATATGTAAATAGTGTTAAATTTGAATATTATGCGTTGAAACAGTATTTCTGAATAGTGAACCTCATTCAACGACTAAAATTCTCTCAGGAGAGTCAAAAGAATATTTGCGAGTGGATCGCTTTTCAATTAAAATTTAATGAAAGATCTTTGTATTCAAAGACGCGGTTTGATAACCAGACGACTCATTCTATGTTGTCTAGTGAATGAATAATTTATTTATTGAACATTTCATTTCCAAGATTTTGCACTTCTTTTTCGTTTGAGATACAGGACAATTTTATGAAATATATAATAGCGAAATGAGGCACATATATAAAACTTGCCCTACATTTTGACCCTTGGCAAGGATGCATATTTCAGATGTGTATATTGCTGGGACGATTACTGTTTCTAAACCAATAGGAGACCGTCATTATCACGGTCAAGTACACGCCCACACAGTTTGATTGACAGGAACTCGTGGACAATTGATCGTGTGTGTACTCGGATTGTTTGAATTTGTACTCGGTAATTAAAAATTAAAGGTACGAAAGAATTTTTTTTTTCAAAATGACTGAATTTTATTTACTTCAATTAGAAATTATACTTCCTCTGATCCTGAAATAAATAAATAAATAAATAAATAAAATTTAAAGTAAGAATTTTGCTTATACGGATATTTTCGCAGAATACTTTTTTTTCCATTTGTTTAATATATATATAAATCATTTTGGAACGATATTTAGAATATTAAAAGGGTTTGAAATATTTTTTTTAAATGTCTTATTTATTAATAAAAGACAGCCTCCAATAATTAAAAAAAAAAAAAAAATCACCAACGGACTCTCGGCCCGCGATGGACTCGAACCCATATCCTCCGGTTTCAAGCTTGACACTCTAACCATTCAGCCAGTCAGCTCACTTTCATCCGCAACAGATTATCGTTATAATTAGCACCGCCAATTGTCCACGAGTTCCTGTCAATCAGACTGTGTGGGCGTGTACTTGACCGTGATAATGACGCTCTCCTATTGGTTTAGAAACAGTAATCGTCCCAGCAATATACACATCTGAAATATGCGGCAAGGATACGTAGCGCTCAACATAAAACTTAATCATTCATCGATATACTTCACTCTTTCTACCCCCTCCCCCACTTTTGAATATTATGCCTGGGTGCGAAAATAAAAATGGCGATTGCCGTAAGCAGACATTTAGCAATGTATAAATGGCTCCTTACATTTTGATACCAGTATTTTATAAATGATTTTTTTTTACTTTTTAATTTAAGGAAAACAAAGTAGGAAATGTTTTTAAAAAGTAATGGTATCAAAATTCAAGAGATCATATACACGCTAAAAAAAAAAAAAAAAAAAAAAAAAAAAAAAAAAAAAAAAAAAAAAAAAAATCCATCTTCTGCAGTAACCATTTTTGGGTTCAGTCCTAGTTATGTACCAGGCCTGGTTGCAGGGAGACAGGGTCTGCGTCTTCCGTTATCAGAAAAATCGTATTTTTCTGCTTTTCTTTGGGTGCTTCCAGTTCGCATCGCTTTTACAAACGAAAGGAATACCTTCTAAGCATCGCGGTTTAAGAATTATCAAGTTATGCTAGTGATACATTTACAAAAGTTGCTCGATAAATTTGGATATTTCTTTATGCACAAAATATTTTGATTAGATTTGGGCATACACACATAAACATTATTTAATTAACCAGTTCATTTTTTTCAGTTTTTATTATATATTTTTTTAATTTCTGATTGCAGGGTATTGTGTATAACGTTTTTGTCGTATTTTCGGAAAAGAACAATATTTTTTAGATTAATCCCTCTGAAATTTATAAGCGAAATACTTGGCAAAATTCCGGACAGTTTTTATGAAGATCTTAATATCTCTTCTAGTATACAAAAGAACACATTTTATTACAATAATCCACTTAATCATAATCAACAGTTTGAACACTTTTTCGACATTAATTTTGATAGCTTATCTAAAAGATATTCCTGCTTTTAAAAATTTGATGGCGGTCCCCTTTGGGGTTTCGAAGAAAAAAAGAATCTTTGAGGAAATGTGTGATTTGTACTATCCTTTATACACATCTGTCCCCCTATATGTTTAATACATTCAGCCGAAATTTTGTGAGATAGATTTTGGAATTTTTTTAGAAATCGTGCTCTGAGATCGATGTTTTGTGAACGATGAATGAGATCGATGTTTTAATGGTTTGGGATCGACCAAATCCATGTTTTGAGAAAAGTGACTTTAGAGATTAAATCAAACATTATATAGAAATAGCTCAAGGTGTTTAAGACACAACTTCTCTTCTAATGAAAATATTCAAATGATTTTCGTTTTTAAATGCTGCTAAAAATTATATTTAACTAAAAGCTACTAGATGTCTTCGCTGGCAACGGTGTTTGGTTTCTTTAAAAAAATCTTGAGTCAACTAAAATACATAAAAAAACACCTTAAAATGTAGTAATTAAATATATCTATTGTTGCCTTATTCGCATACCTGTACATTATCCTGTTCAAAGTCGAGGTTTAGTACATAATAGAAAAAATAGATCTAAAATGTCTGAAGTATCTATGTTTAGCTATATTTTTAGTAGTTGTGTTATCTTGAAATTTCCGCTTCTACTTAAACCTGCTACTGAGATATGGCGAAATATCCTAAAAGTGCGACCATTCCATCAAACCTGCTTAGGTTGGAATATCTGTAATAGATATAATATAGATTTAAGTTTATTTTAGTAGATTAGGTAATCTCAAATTCATGTCTCTATCTAAATATACTGCTAGGTATGACGGAATGGCCTATATTTTCGTACGTCTTGTAAATCCTTTGGAACGGGAGATGGGGAAGATTTTCTAATATCGCTGGAATAAATGTTTAATAATTTTCTAATACATTTGTTATGTTAAAGTTTACGCTTCTAACTAAATTTGCTGCTATGATATGGTTAGTGATGGAGGATTTTCGAAAATTTACCAATTGAAAAAAAAATCGCGATCATAAAAAAACACAGTCAATAAAGTCATCGATTATTTCCGAGAGTCTGTTATACAAATTACCAATAATCGATCATTAAGGGGGCTCAGACCTTGAAAACTTGAAAAAAAATATTTTTGTATAACTTATTTTGATTATTCAATTAATTCTGAACTCAGTGCAAAAAACCGCATAGAAATATCTGCATTTTTAACGGAGTTATAAGCATTTATGTATCAACACTTTCAAAGGCCCACCCATATAATATCAACATTAAGTCGCGTTTTCCCAAAATTTGATTTTTGACGACTATCCGTAAGATTAAAAAAAAAAAACTATTTGATGGAACGGCTTATTTTTTTTAATTAATATTTTTTTTGCATGCATATAACACCATTATCTATAGAATGAATTAATATATTTTAGTATTTAAGATAGTTTAATAGTTTGAGTATTTTTAATAAAAAATTTTGTATTTTTTAGGAGGGTTAAAGTCTCAAATTTGAGAGTTTTTTTTTTTTTTTTTTTTTTTTTTTTTTTTTTTTTTTTTGAGTGATAGTTATATCGGTAATACATTCTATAGAGTAAAAGTTCCTGATCATTTTAAAGCGAAAATTAGGCTCTTATGTAAATTCATCGTTAAGATATCTTAGGGATGGTGATATAACACATAATTTCTTTCTCGAAAATTGTGTTACATAAATTTTGCTATATTTTTTATTATATTACATTGAAGTACTGCATTTTATAATTTTATAAGACTAAAATATACCTTAAAAATATCACAAAGTTTAAATTAATTATATTGGATACTTCTGTTGTTGTATGGACTCGAAGCGAGAGCTTTGTTTACGTGTTTTTCCGTATCGATCAAGTCCTGAGCCCCTTAAAATAATTCTTTTTACATCCATATAAAGTATTTTTGTAAATACGCAGCATTAAATAACGGATTGAATCAAAAAACAACACACCGAGGAAAAGCTAAAAGGGAGGTCACAATAGTGGAAAAGTCGTGTAACAGTATCTCCCGGTTGTAAAAAATTGAAAAGGCGAAAGTAAGTATTAAGATAATTTAAGTTTAAGTATCAAAAATTAGAATTTTTGACAATTAAATAGCAAAATGTTAATTAAAAGCAAAAATATTGGCAAAAACAGTAACTAAATACATGATAAATGAGATCAACATTTTTTATTGATAGTTTTACGTCATTGAGATCAGATCGATCATTTTCGCATAATTAGAAAAACCTCCTCATGGAATACGATAACTGCATCCCGTTAGAGTTTTAAATTGGGGGGAGAGAAAATTCATAACATGAATAAGAAGTTACAAGGCTTTCGAACAATATATCGCGTGAGGGTTGTCGGATAAATTTAGAAAATGGCCCCCCACAGGTGCAGCCTGGAGGTGTATAATTTGAAATAATTGTCAGAGAAATTTCCAATGATACATCACATGGAAAATGTAGGCAATATTTCGAAAATGCCCCTTCCCCCAGAGTTCAAACTATTATGCCTTTCCCGTATAAAACCTTCCCCTTTCTTTGAAATTTTCATATAATGTACATATTATTTATCTGATGATCCCGTAGAAAATCCCGTAGAAACGGAAATTAGAAAACTGCCCCTCGAGAGGTATTCAAACTTTGGTGCGCTATGGATAGTTCATAATATTAAAAAAAATCTCTGTCGACTTGACCTATAGGCAGAGGTAGATTTCGAAATTATGTGTTCATTTCGACAACAAGAAACGACATATGATTGAGATAAACCCTGTTAAACAATATTAGTTGGCCCCTTTTGAAGAACTTTAATTTTCATTTTTCTGTAAGAGCTCTTTTTATCAGCATCATCTTAAGCGATGCCCACTTTGGCAGCATTTTTAAAAATATATTCTCAGTTTATGGAAAAAGTGACCAATAAGGAACATTATATATTTCTTAAATAAGAGAAACTGTCAGTCCAATGCATTTGAGAGTAAAAGTGAATTTATAAATGAAATATAAAAAAGCAATATTTTTTTTTAAATACATCATGAATTTTTCTCTCTCAATCAAATCGGGAAGTTTTGTTCAAATTGTCCACTTTCACAGCTTTTTTAAAAAGTATATTCTGCCTTTATCAAAAACCTGGACAATAAGGTGCATTATACAATTCCTAAAAAAGGGAACCTGTGAATTGAAAGCGTTTGAGAGCAAAAATGCATTTAAAAATGAGTAAGAAAATAAGCATTTTGTTATTTGAATACTTCTTCAATTTTTCAATCACGATTGCTTCAGGAAACTCTGTTCACAATGCTATTTTGACGGCATTTTTTGAAATATATTCTACCTTTATCACAAAACTGACCAATACGCCACATTATATAGTTTCTAAGTAAGAGAATCTGCCAATTGGATAGGTTTGAGAGTAAAATAAGTGAGAATTGGCCAGTAGCAGTTTGGAATTGATTTTTTTTCTACAACCCCTATTACTCTTTAACTCATTTTTGAAGCTATGGATTTTTTTTTCTTCCATCCCCCCTTTTGTTTTCGTTTTTAATGTTATTTTGCAATAAAAGTTGTTCCTTTGAAAAACTTGTCAATACAAAAGCTTTAAATAATATTAATATCACTTATAAAAAAATTAGTTGGATTTTATATCTTGAGAATTAATAAAGTTATGATTTTTTAACTCATGAAAACCCTATTTTTTGCGCCCCTTGA
The DNA here is from genome assembly GCA_964019185.1 of Maratus speculifer. NCBI lineage: Eukaryota > Metazoa > Arthropoda > Arachnida > Araneae > Salticidae > Maratus > Maratus speculifer. Next base: position 209,319,588 of record OZ025289.1, on the reverse strand, counting down.
GCCCATTAGTTGAGTTTATGAAAAATCTGTTATAGAGAAACTTTTGCCCTATTTTTTAGAAGTAATATAAACTATAAACTGATTCGATATCTATTTTAATAAAGAAGTTATAGGTTTATTTCGTTTTTTACAAAAACCCTACCTATTTCTACCACCTTGGTCCGATTTTGCCCATTAACGAACTCGACCGAGATTTTTTGCCCCTTGATTTTTTGTAGCAGTTTGGAAAAGATCTTAGTAGAATTAAATAAATTATCGTGTCCATAAAAAAGTGATATGTATATATATATATATATATATATATATATATTGTTGCAGCGTATATAGGGTTATTTTGATCTTATGGTTAGACAACTTTCAACTCTTGTCTCTTAGAATAGTAGAAAATAATTTATTTACAAATCTTCAGAACAACAGAGTCTTCGAAACTCACAAATTCTACTAGATATTCAAAAATAACTGCTCAAATCTATCGTACAAGTACAGATATAGGTCCCAGAGATTCTTTATACAACGTCTGAACACTTAATAACATTCAAAACAACATAGATAAAACTCAATCAAACTTGCTTAACAATCGCCTTGTTCACTCAATGAGTGACTGTTAAATAATAACCACAATAGCTCGTATTGCTCTCCCTATATAGGCGAGCAGCATGCGCCGGAAATTTCCTCAGGCCTCTCGAATATTCCAGAAAACCACGGAATAACATTCGATGTATCCGTAGACCTAAGGGGGGTTACCATAGAGAGGGAAGGGTTACCATCGCCAACAATCGCCAAGTTTGTCGCCAACTTGGCGATATCTATAATATTTCGCCAAGCTGCGATACACATTCACTGAAGAATAATAGACAAGTTTGCTTGATAACAGAGACAATGTAACAAAAACAAATATTAGTAAAGGAATGGAGCTTAATAAGATTATTTATATTATTTTACAGTACAAACAATAACTATTTACAAAATTCGTATATATATATATATATATATATATATATCACTTACCTCACCATCAAAGTTTACCTCATCATTTAAAAAAGGTCAAGTGGCAGAGGGCGAAATTAAGTGTAATCAATGACTTCAATATATCTAAATCATACACAATTAATCGTACATAATGAATTATTGAATCATTTTGAAAATGTAAACATACTTTAAAAATATAAAATAAAGATAACAATATAAATATTTTTATTAACCTTATTTAGGTTTAATTAAATAAGAAAAGAAGTGTGAATTCATAAAACTAAAATTAAGAATCTATCAAGCACTTGAAACAATCAAAAGTTTAAAAAAGCATCACGAAATAATTTTCATTTATAAAATATTTTACATAAAAAGTACTAAGACATTTCTATAAAAAAATCTGTGACAAATTGTGTGAACTAATATTTTCTTTATGTACAAAGTATATCATGTTTTTATAACTTTTAGTCATGTTTGAAGGATACTAAGGATTTTGTTTCAGTCAAGTATGAGAAGCATTCCTTTTCACAAAAATAATGTGCATGGCTTTTGTGAATTTGAAATATGGCTTTGATAACTGACGACAGAAGTTCTTTATCCCTTAAGGCAAAATGGAGTAGAAAACCATTTTTCAGAAATATGTCAAAATAAGACATATTTTTCTTGCAATTTTTTATGAGGCCCAGGGACAAAATATATTAAATAGATCTAAAAGAAAAACAATAATTTATTGAGTTCCAAACATTGTTTGTATTTATTATTTGTAATTCATAGAACATATCTTTATTAGCATTAAATTTAATAATGGCAGTTTGTATTCGAAGATTTTTCACAATTTATTCGACATAAATAATAAAAAATATTTCATCATACACAAATTTTTACTTTTTTTCTATAATTAAATCTATCGTTCATGTTAGAAACTAATAAATATCATTAAAGTTTCTCTAAATACTAGTAAATTTAACACAATATATTTCTAATTTTAAATATACACGTCAAACATACTTGTACGCAGCTAAACACACACACAAAAAAAATTTTGAAATGCAGGAAATTCACGAGTAATCCATGGTCTTAAATCTTATGTAAAGTTACAGAGATTAGAAAAACAGTGAAAATATCAAATAACAAAAAAATTATTCGGTAAATATACAGTAGATTCTGTAGTTTGACATTTTTAATATGCACAGGGCTGTAAATTCATTTTTAATTATACAAATTTAATTTAGTTTTGAAAATCAGTAATTCACTCAAACGTCAGTAGGAATTGGAATGTTTGGAGAAATTTTGAACTGTTGTACCATTTATTTTTTTGCGCAATTTTTAACTATTCATCGTGGGGTTTGACCTCTTGACAATCCAAGAGCACACAAATGACTGATTTGTAGGAGCTTTTGTTAATGCGTTCGAAATATGTCGTTTATCATTCAGCTTGGAAAAATCGTATAAATTCCCACTAACATCGATGAGATGATTTTTTTCTTTCTAAACTATTCTAACTTAAGAAAAAAAAAACTATGTTATTTTTAAAATAAAATTGCAAAATACTTTTATAAGTCGTATTTTGAATTATAAGTTTTAACAAAGTTAGCAATATCTTTAATGAAAGACGAAACATCTACAGGGAATTATATATAACATTACAGAAATGTCGGTAAACTGATGAACAAGAAATTTGATCAAATGGATTACAAAATGAGAACTAGTGTAAATTTACAGAGTCTTGTTGTTTTTCTGCATTTTAAAAGAATTTTTTACAGTGTAGTTCCGTTTCTAGAATAAAATAACTGTCATTCATTTCCAAATAAATAGTCTGGTGTGCTGTGCCATTGTGTACATGTTGCTAAGTATACGACAGTCTTTCAATGACAGGATGCCGTAAACCACGTATGCGCGAAGAGATGATGTATACTTAGACTAATTAAGGAAAATTTTTGTAAAAAATAATATTGTATCACATGTGTATCCATTCTAAGATTAATTGTTGGCTTTTATTATGTTTTTTTTTATTATTAAGCTAATTATATGTATGAAATAGAAGAAATATTTGTGTTTGATACAACCGTGTTGCTCAACATGGAGAGGCTTACAAAATGGCTTAAGAAGAACAAGCACCAGCCTGCAGAAAGCATCGAATCCATGAAAACCGATAACGAAATAATCAACGATCACGAAAAAGGAAACAATAATATATTGAATCAATTGATAGCAAAAATTCATGTCCCCAAGGATGCCAATTTAATAGCTAAGGCATTTTATTATTAGTTGATTATCGTCAGAAAAAAAATGGATTCAATTACTGATTCTAACCAGCCGAAAAATTAACTATCAATTACACTTTATTCTCCACAACCTAAAACGAAAACTAAAAATCAGTATACTTTAAAAAAAAAGAAAGTTAAAAAATTCAACAAATGAAAAAGAAATCAATAAAGTATTAACTGAGCAACTGCATTGGATAAATTCGAATCTGAATAATGTGAACTTAAATAAATATATTTTTGTCGTCTGAATTAATTATGCCAAATTAGTTAGATATTGGTAGAATTTCATTTTTAAAGGATTGTTGTATTTTTTTAAACTATGTTTTCCTTTATTTAAGATTTAAAACAATCTTTTATATTATTATTTTTTATAATAACTGGTTCCAATTTAAAAAAATGCAAATTTCAATACGAGTAAAAAATATTCTTGAAGGATCATTGATTTTCAAAATTTTGAGATCATAAGATCAACAAAGTAATATTCAAAAATTGTGACAAGCAGATTTGATGTAAGGATAAACCTGATAAAAATAAAAAAGTGCGGGAAAATGGGGCAAATAACTGATCACGAAATCGTATTTCATTTCCATAAAATATTCATTCCTATATATTATTGAATTAGTAATTATTAAAGTGACAGGAACAACCTTGTTTTTATCTATTTTAAAAGATCATTAATAAAAATAAATGTAACAATTTATGTTATTAGCAATTGAATAAAACCTTATACCTTAATATATCCTTAATCCTTTATCTACCGACAAAATATATAAGTACCATAAAAATTACTTACTTCTAAAATTCTTTTCATTGGTCAATTAGCTGTAATACTCTTTAGAATGAGTTGCAGATACATTACTTTATTTTGTTCTAAAAGCATTATTGGTTACATAAAACAAAATTAATTTTAAAAGGATGATTCCTTTTAGCTTTGTATCTTATTAGTTTTCTTGGTGCTGAGAGAGAAGAGTAGTATTTTTTCAAATCGGAAATATTTCTATATTTATATTGTAAGAACATCATATTTGTACATTTTACACTGAGAAAAAATATGCCGTGTTCAAGTAGAGCGAATAGTTAGTCACTTTCTAAATACCCAAACTAGAAATATTGATGTCCAAACTATGCGAGTAGGGTAAACATCTAAGCTGAATAGGCGAAATGACTTGACATTTCTAGTTTCTTCTTTTCTAGAAGACGAAACGACATTGAACCATTTGAGTAGCGGAAATTATCGTTTGATTTTAGGAATGATTTCTTAAGCTATAATTATAGTTATTAAATCAAATCTCTTTATATCGCATCTATTTGAAGAGATTTCCAGATAAATTTGACAACAAAAATATAGGAAAACGTACTTGAATTGAGACTTGAGACTCTGGAGCTCTCTAAAAAATGGAACTAAAATTTATAAGGATGACATGAAGCTATTTTTTCTAGAGCCATTACTTAGATTCTATATGCCAGAACCATATTTTTTTCTCAGTGTATAATTCTATAAAATAAGAAAACAATTTAAAGTAAAAAATTTGACTGGGGTTATAAATATTGCAAAACAGTTCTGTAAATTCAAATTAAACTAATCCTTCTAAATCCTTCAAATCTTCTAAAATTCTTCAAAAACTTATTAAATGATTATGTAAATATTTTAATTTAGTTCAAACTATATACGTGAAATACTTTAGAATGTAAATATTTAATGAATTCTTAATGGGGTAGATAAAGGGTTAAATTGTGATACATATATTCTGAGTTGTAAAGTCTAAGGCTTTTATTATACAGTAAACTTTCTTTTATTTATCACACGATAAACATATGAAACATAAGAAATAAAAAATGCATTTAAAGAAGACATAATCACTCGGAAAATCTTATTTAATTGAAGTATTACTACATCTCTATTTCACTCCTTGCACGTTTTACACAACCGGAACTAGTGATATAATTTAAACGCTAATTAACAATTCCCACTGTCCTTACTCAATCTCCCCCACCCCTTTCCCCCGTCATCCACTCCCTACCGAATGTCTATTTTTTTCTTGACCTAGTCTTTTGTCTTAATGTCTTGATGCAATGTTTTTTTCGACTTTCTTTACTTAAATTCATGCGCTCATTCATTCCCTTGCATATCAAATTTTCGGTGCGCGTTATTTTCGAGATTAAAAAAATCGCCACATTTTCTTGTAAAGTTCGAGTAAATACGTGTATATATATATATATATATATATATATATATATATAAAGTAATGTTAATTAATGTAGTAAAAGTAATGTGTTAATTTAAAAATTACAAAAATATTTATAAATCAAAAATATCTCTTTCTCAATAAAAAAGAAAAATCTGCATCATAAATATATTTATAAATCAAAAATATTTTTTTACCCAATAAAAAAATCTTCTTAAATATATGTAAAACAAACTAGATGTGTAGAAATTTATTTTGAATTACATTGGATGGGCTAATTACTAAGGAAAAAAGTTAATTATATGTGGCAAGTTGCCGGTTTAATTTTTTCTTAAGTTCGAGTTTTGAAATGCTCTTTGGGAAAACAATTTGCATTTCCCTAAAAATTCAGTATGGGGAATATGCGATATCCATGGTGAGTAATCATGAGCTAATCAGTATGCTAATTATCGTAATCACTTTCGTTGCTGCATAATATGTTACTTTTACCAAACACACCTGATGTTTTACACTTCAAATAAAAGGTTTTTACTCTTCATCTTAATTTATCACTGACGATGTTTCTTCCAACAGTTTAAAATTGATCTTGTATTTATTAAATTAATTTAACTACAGGTAGATGTATCACGTTTTAAAATAATTTAAGGTAGTAGTATAAAATGTTATATAAGATGTAATGTACATATTGTTAAAAAAAGAACTTTTCAAATAGTGTAATTAATAAAGAAAACTGTTGAATGTATAATCTTAAAATATGTTGTGGTGTCAGAATTCATACTATTTGAAAATAATAAGAAGCAAATTTCATTATGCCTAAAAAGAAATAAAACTGAAAATTGTATATTTTTTCAAAACTTTCAAAATTCTAAAAAACTTCTAAAAACATATTTTTCAATAATGAAAAAATGTGAAAAAAATGATGAATATATGATTGAAAAATATGTTTTTAGAAGTTTTTTAGAATTTTGAAAGTTTTGAAAAAATATACAATTTTCAGTTTTATTTCTTTTTAGGCATAATGAAATTTGCTTCTTATTATTTTCAAATAGTATGAATTATATATATATATATATATATATATACAGGGTGTCCCAAAAGGTCGTTTACAAACTTAACATGCTAGTCTGTCATATCATGATGAACAATATTAAATAGGAAACTAAGGGTCCCAAACGTCTTCCAAACGAGATATGCGCCATTAAAGTTTAGGGTCCAAAAATTCAAATGATTATAAAAAACAGAAAAATTGGACGATTCGTTTGCGGTTTTCACTAAAATTATTCGTTACGTCAGTATTTTCTTGAAAATAAATTATAAAGATAAATTTCAAAAAATGTCGATAGAGGGCGCTTTAGACTTTGGAGTAACGATAAACTAGTTTTTACCAGTATTTTTTGGATCTCATTAAATTTTTTTAGAAACTTAGATATAAACTTAAATTTTGAGCTCACAATCTAAATCGTTGGAAGTGGTTAAGTAGCGCAAACTGAATTGCGGGGGGAGGTTCAAATTTCAAATGATTATAAAAAACGGAAAAATTGGTCAAATGATTTGCGATTTTCACTAAAATTATTCTTTATGTCAGTATTATCTTGAAAATAATTTATAAAGATAAAATTGAAAAAATGCCGATAGAGGGCGCTTTAGACTTTGGAGTAACGTACAACTATTTTTTTTCTGTTATTTTTTGCATCTCATAATTTTTTAGAAGCTTAGACATATACTTAAATTTTGAGATGAAAATCTGAATCGTTGGGAGTGGTAAAGTAGCGCAAACTGAACTGTCTTCAATGGGGGTTGGGAGGTTCAAATTTCAAATAATTATAAAAAACGGAAAAATTGGTCGGTTTTCGCTAAAATTATTCTTTATATCAATATTTTCTTGAAAATAAATTTTACAGATATCTTTCAAAAAATTCCGTCAGAGGGCGCCTTAAACTTTATAGTAACCAACAACTATTTTTAACCTTTTTTTTTTTGTATCTAATAAAATGCTTTTAAAAGTTCAAACTTAAATTTTGTACTCAAAATCTGCATCGTTGTGAGTAATTAAGCGGCCAATAATTGAACTGCGTTCGAGGGGTGGGGAAGGTAACATTTCAACTCCTGAACACAGTTCAGTTTGCGCTACTTAACCCCTCCTATCGATTTAGATTTTGAGCACAAAATTTAAGTCTAAAATTTTGCAAGCATTTAAATAAATTAAAAAAAAAAAAAGGTTAAAAATAATTATTGGTTATTCTAAAGTTTAAGGCGCCTTCTAACGGATTTTTTTTTAATTTATCTTTAAAATTTATTTTCAAGGAAATATTGACATAAAGAATAATTTTAGCGAAAACCGACCAATTTTTCCGTTTTTTATAATCATTTGAAATTTGAACCTCCCCACCCCCATTGAACTCAGTTCAGTTTGCGCTACTTTACCACTCCCAACGATTCAGATTTTCATCTCAAAATTTAAGTTTATGTCTAAACTACTAAAAAAATATATGAGATGCAAAAAATAACGGAAAAAATAGTTGTACGTTACTCCAAAGTCTAAAGCGCCCTCTATCGGCATTTTTTGAATTTTATCTTTTTAAATATTTTCAAGATAATACTGACATAAAGAATATTTTAGTGAAAATCGCAAATCAATTAACCAATTTTTGCGTTTTTTATAATCATTTGAATTTTTGGACCCTAAACTTTAATGGCGCTTATCTCGTTTGGAAGACGTTTGGGACCCTTAGTTTCCTATTTAATATTGTTCATAATGATATGACAGACCAGCATGTTAAGTTTGTAAACGACCTTTTGGGACACCCTGTATATTACAAACCCACAGTGCTTAAAATACAGGGTGATTATAATTAAAATTCTACTATAAAGTTATTATAAATGAAAACTGCTGAACAAAATTTTATAAAACTTGGTAATAATTTGAAGGAGTTAGTTGGAATTTATTTTCCATCGAAAAAAAAATCTATATATTCAGCAACAGAAGGGGTGGGGGATTGAGAAATTGCGCCGTATGCAACATCGTTAAATGAAATGAGAGTCAGTATCTAATTTAACTTTTGGTTAAATGAATTATTTTTTGTAACCTTGAGAAACATTGACATAAACAAAATTACCATTTAAAGGCTTTAAAAAAGAAAAAAATGAGTGCACCATCCATATAAAAAATCAGTTCGCATTTTTAAAATTTCGAAAAACAAATTAGTGATAGCTTAGTTTCACTGTAATGTGTGCGCAAGTTCGGATACATATTTTTTACCGATCACTAAATTGTGATTTTTGAGGCGTAAATTTGGCCTTAAAAAACGAAGATATTCATTTAAAATCTTTTTAATAGTTTCTGCAACGAAGCTGTTAGTGGGATTATTGAAAAACGCATTCAATTGTTATTGGCTTCCGGCAGGAAATTTAAAATTAAATATTTGCAAATGCGCTTCACACTTCATTTGATTTGTCAAATAATAGTGGTCTTATTAATCAGAGTTCTCATAATTACTAATTAATAATGTCCTTAACTACGCCACACAAATGATTTCTCATTAAATATTATTATGAATGCAACAGCAATGAACGGCATGCTTTGCAAATATATCGTTCAGTAACCAATGACAACGGAGGGTTAGAAGAAAATGTTGACAAAGTTTGAAGTATGTTATACATTTCACCTGGGAGGGGAATAATCCCTCTTTCTGCTGAAACCGAAGAGGTCAATTCATTAGCAGTGGGAATTCAACAATGAAACGCACACTCCGTACGTGCTGACACGCACGTCACGTAAGCATACGGCGTACAAAATTTTCGGTATGCTCTGCAGTTCTATCCATAAAAATTAAACATGTTTAAGAAATTCAACATAATGATCCATTACTACAAAATGTCTCCTTTCAAAATTTCTTGCACGGGTAGAAGTGGTCGCACATAGGTCATGTAACATTTTTGTGAACAGACGAGCCGATTTTTACCAAAGTGACGATGTCAAGATCAATAACTTCAGGTTTTGGGACAAACTAATTCCTAATGTTGTGTACAATGTTTCTTCGCATTCTCTTGAAGTCATCGTTTGGTGTGGTATGATAGCATATTTCAATTTTGAATCACATTTCTTTGAAAAGCAGTCTAAATTTAAACCTGTTACATGCACTGTGATTTCAGCTGGCTTAGCGTCAATGTTAAGACGTTGTGATACGGGAACTTCTGCAATATTGAATTTTAGACTTTGCGATTATTTTGCAAAAAGCTTCCGCTGCACATTGACATAAGGGCGGAGAGAAATTTTTTTTTTAAATCAAAAGCGGGTAAGTGAAAAAGTTGCCTTAATACTAGTACATCAAGTGCGTGAAATTTTATCGCTGAAAAAAATGGCTTGAGTCTGCGCTTTTGCTCCAGAAAATCGAAATTTTGGGTAAAATTTGTCATTTTTTGACATTTTTTTTCAAAAAAAATTAAAAGTTTCCTACAGAGCTGGTTATTATGTAAAAGTGTTAAATAAACCTTTATATTTATCTGCATTACATAATTAAACTATAAAACATTATCTGTAGTCTGTATAATCGGAGCAAATCTGACAACTTTTGGTAAAAACCAGCGTTACCTCTCTATTGGAGCATACAACGAAATGTTGTTTTGAATGCATTTCTTACCTATCTGTTTTCAAAACTATTCTGTATAAAGCTCGTAGATGTGGTTGCATTTCATATCCCACCCGTCTCAGCCACTCAACAATCTAGGTCCAGTATTTTATTTATGTATTGAATTGTTATTTTTTCCCGAAGAAGGGCATAACTTTTCTATGTATCAAATTAGTTTACCTCTTCTTTGCTTTCACTGACATTGGATGCTACTGGTGTTACTTGCTGCACGTATATTTTTTTATCTTGTATAACAGAAGATAAGCTGAGTAATGTATTAGGTATGTTGGTAATTGATCCTATACAGCAGTCTATTATCTTCATTAAATTTTCATACAATTAATACATTATGATTGGGAGAACAGTTACCACAACATTTTTCAATCAATTGCATTATATATATAATAATATGCCTAAAAAATGATTGCATGAATTCAATTTCTAGTATGTCATCATTCAGTGTACTTATTAGATTGAATATATTTTGAAAAGCTAGCAGTTTAATATTATGACGATCGCACAGAGGATTGCAAACAAAATTTGCGTGTAAAGCAACTATATATCGAAAGAAGTTTTAGTATTTGTTTTATGTCATTTCCTGTGTTGTTTCGTAGTCGAGTAATTTCTAATAAGTTTTTAGACCATACATTTGGTTTAGAATATCCAGCGGTATAAAGTTTGATTATATATTTGTGAATCTGTAGACTCTGATTGCCAATTTATGCTTATATAAAACGGAAATTTTTAATCGCTTTATGCGCTTCTTTTTTGTGTGAGATATCTAAATTCCTATTCCCCATTTCTTGTAAGAAATAGCTTTCCTTTTGAATTAGCTTTCCAATATCCGACAGAAATTTCTAGTCTATTCTTGGTATATTTTACTTACTTTGAGAAAATAATTTTTCAAAATTATTATCTATTTTATAAAAAAAATTGCAATAGGAAGTAAATAGTACGTTGACAAAGATTTTCTTATTGATACCGTGAATCCATGTAGATTATAACGTTTTACATCGAATTCTCCAATAATTGAAGCAGAGGAAATTCTCTGGAATTGAAGTAGCATATGTTCCATTATTATACACAATTCTAATCTTGCCCAATGCAAAATAGTTCACAGCGACAAATAGAATTCTCCTAAATTTAAATGAGTACTTATAGTCAATTAGAGTCCGTACATTCTCTCAAAAAGTACTATGCATTATAAGTATATGCTCAGGACAGTTCACCATCAAATATTTTTTTACTTATAAAATTGGGAAATTACCTGGCTACAAAAACACTTAGAAAACGGTATAAAACTAATGCAAAAAAAAGTTATTTACAACATAGGTTGCACGGTCTGCACGTGCAGAACAAATTCCCATTGAAATTCTCTCTGACGCGACGATCACCAGAAATCACATTAAACAGCTCTCTTCTCAAACTATAAAAAATGAAAATGCAGAATAAATGATGGCATACTTATAGTTGAAATATATGAAATCATCTTTGAAGCAGGTCATTATGTAAAAAAATATAATTGACTGAAAAAATGTTGTGGTAACAGAACTTCCAATCGCTTTCATCAACTGGATGTAAGTTTGATAAAGTTAATAGTTGGATGAATAGATCCCTTTAATAATATTCCCGTACATTACTCTGCCTGTCATTTTTTTGTATAAGCTGTAAAATATATACATTAAGATAGTCACAGCAGCATGTGGATACAAAGAACAGATAAGCTAGGTGGATGCATCGAAAACATACTAAATTTTTATAAAGAGAATCACAAATTACTATATAAATAAAACACTGTACTAAGATGATCGAATAGTTGGAACGGGTGGTATATGAAATATAGCCACGTCCGCGACGTATGCCCAAGGTAGTTTTGAGAAGAAGAGCTGTAATAAAAACAACAATTCTTTGTATGTCCCAGTAGAGTGGTAATGCCGTTTTCTTACCAAAAGTTGTCTGTTTTGCTCCAGCCATATGGAATAAAGATATAGTTTAAATATGGTAAGCAGATAAATATCAAGGTTTAAGTAACACTTTTAAATAATAACCAGTTCTGTAGGAACATTTTAAATTTTTTTGAAAAAATGTCAAAAAATGACAAATTTTACCCAAAATTTTGATTTTTGGAGCAAAAGCGCAGACTCAGCGATAACATTTCACACAGTTGATGTACTAGTATAAAGGCAACTTTTGGCACCTACCCGTTTTTTATTTTTAAAAAAATATTTTTTTTTTCGCTCCACCCTATTGCATTTTGATACATGTATCAATAAAGTACTTATAAAACTTTTCACAAATAAATTAAGCTAAAATCCCCCCCCCTTTTTTGTACACCTCAGTCGCCCCAGATAACAACCACTAAGACTTTTGACTATGGGGTTATTTCAAAAGCAAAGCTTATGGAAATAATCTAAAGAGTTTGCAAATTACAAGGATGAGATACACATATATGTTCGCAACATTCTTTCCTAAAAGCTATGAACGACTATTGAGAACAAAGTGATATGATTTTACTTGCTTACCAAAAATGATGGCCATGCTTTGTAACACATTTAAGAAGCGATTAAATGCATTTTAAACCGGTGTCTTTCTGTCTTATTTTGTTTAATAATGTTACATATAGCATCATTTCTTCTACTAGTGGTGATTATTTGAACTTTTTTTCAGCTACAATGATACAAATTCCCATGACGTCATTTAATTCTATACCAAGTTAATATTGATATAAGTTTGATGGCATTTGATTCATTAGTTTTCCTTTTATGACCATTTTAATGCGGAATATTAAATATAGTAAACCTACATATCGTTTCAGCATTTTCCAGCACCATATATTTTTACGCCCATCATTTAGTGCCATAATATTTTTGCTCTATTTTTAGGCGGGTAATTAATGATATTTTATTTTTTATGCGCCCTTAATATTGATATGCTTGACTTTTCCTCTTCAACACTCTTGTTATTATGTGTTTCAAAACATACATAAACAATTGATGGATATAACTCAAAACTGTGTAAGAAAAAGAGTTTTCCCTTATTGGATCATTAGCTCAAACACACAGAAAATGTCAACTAAGCAAAACATGAAATTGTGTAACAACACTAATTAATGCTCATTATTTGATCAAAAGAGATAGTCTTTTAAGAGAGTTATACTATAGCAGGGAAATAAATGTTAAGTAACCAGATTTAACTACTTTATTTTTGCATTTAATGACTTTCCATTTAATTATTTTAAAACAGAAATACACTTAATGCTGAAAATTTTAAAAAATGTGCGAAAAAAAATATTTTTTATTTTTTAATAATTTGAGGAGAAATTTTCTACACTAAATATTTAATTTTTAACGTACGCTTAAAAAATTAAAATGAATTCTTTAGGGATAATTCTGACTTTAATCGGTTATTTCAATAACCTAAAAAGTTCCTCCCACTAGTGCTAATCCTATAGAGAAATTTTTAAAATATGTATATTGCATGGATCACTGAGATCGATCTGTACAAAGGTCGATTTTCACTTTTTCAATTTTATTTACAAATTTATTATATTTTCATTTTCGAAATCAGTTTCGAATATGAAAGCATCTCCTTGAAACAAAATATCTGCAAACTAAAAGTACAGATGTCAGATTTAGAGATCAATCTCATCTATACGATGATAAAAAAAAGAATTGTTTAAATATATTAAAATGCAAATAGATGTCTAAAAGAATTCTTCTACAGCAGTAGCATTTTCTAGCAAATCTTTGCAGGAAACTCAAGTAGCCTCTTAAACACATTGGGTTTGCTACTTAGTGAGTATGGTGTCTTAACTCTTTGCATATTTTTGAAATTCATAAATAATTTTTGTATTTACTATCTGGACACATGTATGCCAGTATTTTAATTTTTTAATGTAGTCATTCAACTATTTCTTTATTGAAGAAGCATGAAGTTTTCTTAGTATTATATTTAAAACTAGTATATAACCCGACAGAAATGACGGAATTTTTACTTGCATTTCATTTTCTTAATACTTCATACAAACAAACAATAAAGATTTTATTATTGAAGAGTTTGTACTGCAGAAAACCACATTTTGAAAATAGCAATAAATTTCTACAAATACAAATGATGATTTTTTTCATTTGATTTTTTTAAATTGAATTTCAAAACAAAGAACAGTATTTATTACAATAATAATAGTATTTAGCAAAATAAAACTCAATTTCTAAAGATTTCACAAAACATTAAAATTAAATTTTGAAGTTTTTTAAATTTTAAAATAGATTATCTTCATTAAAATTATGATTCGTCAGGGCTTTTAGTCATGGGTATATGCTAGATTCTTAGTTTTATGCTAGATTCTTAGCTTTGTGTTCTGTTTTTGGATTAAGACTTGGCGCCATCTATACGCAGTTAACATAAAAGAATGATTTTTTCTTAAATCATAATTTTTTTTATAGAAAATAGCAGAAGTAGGAGGCATTGATTTAATTCAAAATCAATTATTTAAAACTTCAGCTAGGCAACTTTAAAAATCCAATCCGTAAATTATGAAAACCAAAATTATTATTTCGTTTGTAAAACTATTAATTAAATGTACCAGTTTTTTTTTTTATCAAAAGTCATTTAAATGTAGGAAAATATAACATCATGCACTAAATAAAAATCATGAAATTTTATTTTAAGAGCAATTTTAATTTATTTGTATGCATCAAAGCAGAAAAAATTTTGATTTAAGCGATGTGAAAAAATATTTTTCAATTATACTAATGCAGTCATGATGATATCTTATGTATCCATAACAACTTGAAGATAAAATGGCTTATTTTATTTATAATAAAAAACAAAATTTAGAAAAATAAGTGGATAAATGCTAACATCTTTTAAAAAAATCATAAAACGAAATTTAAATTGATGTAATCTTTTATAATATTCCCAAAAAGGCTTCTAAAATAGTTCATAGATGACAGCACTAAAGTTGTGTAAGGCGCTGTGACTCGTTAAAATACAATCGTACTCTTAGATGATAAAAAACTTTCAGTTTACACTTCCGAATATTCTGTTATCTTTATACATTATAACTGGGTATGATATACATGCTTTATATGAAAAGATGCTCAACAAATGTTGTTTCAAATGGAAAAGATTATCATTTAGCTGTCATTTTAGCATCTTTTTTTAATTAAGCCTTAAATGGCGTTTAGCTACAGTCTATTCCCAGATCAGAATGGTTCGGCTCGGAATGGTTCCTAAACTTTTCTTCAGTCGCATTTTATTATAAGTAGATGTTTATTTTTTCAATGCAAATATCTTCTTTTTTTTATTCCTAAGTAAAATCATGTACAATTATTTAAATTTACTACGAAAACATTAATACTATGTTAATCTGGAATGATCGAAAGAGGTCTGTAAGGTTTTCCTGTTATATTTAAAGCAATAAACATAAAAGTTACATATAAATACATATATCTATCTATCATCTATCTATCTATCTATCTATCTATCTATCTATCTATCTATCTATATATATATATATATATATATATATATATATATATATATATATATATATATATATATATAGCGCTGATCACATGGATTTTTCGTGAACATAAGTTCACTCAAAACTTTAAAATTTTTGGACTATATATATATATATATATATATATATGTATTATTCTAGCTTTACACATACATATATATACATACATACATATATAATATATATATATATATTTCCCATTTATTTTAAAATTAAACGAAGCATTGCAAATTGAATAAAATCCTAATATAATTAAATACCATAAAATGAATAGCTTCCGTAATGAAATAATAATTAAACTTTAATATTTTCTGTTGGAGGATGTTAAACAGAATTTGTTTATCAATTATTGTAATTTGAAACAAATTCTTTGGTTTGCAATGATAAGAACAGATTTTGTCTGTAAGCTGTTCAGTTTCATATGAAAGAGTTTCAAGCGCACGCAAACAGAGACAATTACATTTGTGAGATTTTCCAAAACAGTCGAATATCTCTATGATTGTATTAAAAAACTAGATATTTCCTACTTGAGGTAATGTTCAGAGTTGTAATATTATGAATTTCTTTTCTGCAGTTTTACGAAAAATAATGAAATATTTTGACTTTTAAATTGAAATTTAATTTAAAATTTAAATTTGTAATTCAAATGCGCTATTAAATTTTATTATCTAGTGTGGTGTGTGGTGTAATCAATATCAAAGTGATGTTCCGCAAATTATTAGAGAATAAATTACCTGTTAATGTGTATACTAAAAAAATTAACTAATAATAACACATTGTTCAGTGGTGCACAAAACAGGGTGGACAACAAACAATTTTGAGGAAGCCAAAGTCATAGTTCCGTGCAGTAACCCAGTTCTAGGTAAAATAAGAGAATCCATCGAAATCATAGCACGAGAAAATAAACCATGTAATGATAATTTATCCTACAATATACCAAAAATATGGCAAAACATCATAAAATCTTAAAATTTTTTATTTCCTTGCAATATTTTAATTTTTACTCATGTAAAAATGACAACATTTTTTAAAATTTAATTAATTTAGTTTTTAATTTAATAGAAATATTATCTCTCGATCAAGATGCAAACTTAGTCCTTCCATTTAGATATTTTCCTGAAGACGCCCGCAGAAGACGGCCCGAAACGTTGAAAGTTTTATTTTATTTTAATTGCACAAATGTATATTAAAATTTCTGTTTTGTGCACCACTGAGCAATGTGTTATTATTAGTTAAATTTTATGGTACAACTGTCTTATATATATTTATAAAAAAAATATCTCTGAAAGTATATTATAAGCACAAGTGGAAATGTGCAATAACCTCTATAAAGTTATCCATTGTGTCAAAAAGTGATCATTATTATTAGAAACTCTCAAAATAATAGATTTTTCTAGATGTTTAATATAATGTCTAAAATCGCAAGTAACTGGTCACCTTTGGCCATATAGTGTATTTCCTGTATCAGAAATTCATAAATTAAAGAAAATACTATTTGCTTGACACTTAAGTACCAGTGTTCTAAATTTCGAATGTAGTCATTCCATATTTCTTGACAAAAGAAGCATGAAGTTTCTTTAGTATTATATTAAACAGTTTATTTTTCAAACGTAAAATTTATCTTTTTTTTATTATTCTGTAACAAAATAGATTACACTTATTCAGAATCATCACAAAAGAAAATCAATACCATTTCTGTCTTGAATGTTATTTAGAGGTTCGTAAGGTTTTCATGATATATTTATATCAATAAACATATAAATTATATATATATATATATTTCCAACATGCTAGATTTCTCTCCCATTATTCCCATTTATTTTAACATTAAACAAAGAATGATGAATAATATAAATTCCTAATATAATTAAATACCAAGAAATGTATATTTTCAGTAATCAAATAATATTTAAACTTTTATATTTGCCGTCGGAGGATGTTAAACAGAATTTATTCATCAATTATTATAATCAGAAATACATTGTTTGGTTGCAATGACAAGAATAGATTTTGTCTGTAAATTGTTCAAGTTCGTTTCAAATATTTTCAAGAACACGCAAACAGAAACAATTAAGTTTCTCAGATTTTCCAAAGTATTTAATTTTTTTTTTATGATTACATTAATAACCGAAAGATATTTTTTACATATGGTAATACTCAGAGTGGTTATTGTATACATTTCTTTTCCATATGTGTATAGTGTAGTGTATAGTACATGTATAGTGTAATCGGTACCTATGAAAAATGATATTCCGCAAATTATCATAGATTGTTTCCGGCTAATGTGTATTACTCTAATAAAAAATAACTAGCGCTGTGACCGTTTCTAATAATGAAATTTTTTATCACTTAAGGCCCCACACTAGCCACAGAAAAAGACCCGAAAGATAATGTAAAATCTATGGGGGGGGCGTTCTTTTCAAATATCTAGCTCAAATTTTAATATTTTTACCTGTTTTTTGCATAGGATAGCTGAGAACGATCCACAACCGGCCTAGTTTTTACTTTTTCGATTTTACTCATATATTTTTTTATATTATGATAGTTTCAATTTCAGAACCGGTTTAAACCGGTTTTAAAATTTAAAATTTAAAGTTTTTTTTTTTTTTTTTTTTTTTTTTTTGAAACCAAAATTGAAAAAGTAAAAAAACTATGCCGGTTGTTGATCGTCCTCAGCTATCCTATGCAACAAAAGAAAAAAAAACAGGAAAAACATTAAAATTTGACCGATATATTTGAAAAAGACACCCCCATAGACTTTACAATATCATCCGGGTCTTTTTCCTTGACTAGTGTAGGGCCTTAGGGCATTTCTTCGAAAATATTTTGAAAAAAAACAACCACAATATTAAAAATGTGTAAGAAAAAGTAGTTTGACGAATTTAAGTAAAATTGAATATTACAATATAATATTTCTACAGCAAGATTTTTAAATGAAAGAGGAAAACGAAATAAATATCTTGACGTATTTTTTAAAGCGAATATTACATCATAGTGGAAATATAATAGACAAAAAGCAGGTAAATTTTTAATGCCATGTCAGTTTGTAAAATCGGATTAAAAATCATAAAAACCACACGATGGAAATATTCAGAAATTTTAATATTTTGAAGTTCTCTGATTTTGCTTTCGCCTTTTAAAAATCTATTCCATATACATATGCGTGAATATTAGAGATTTCACAAAACTTTTAGGTCCCCAGAGCTTTTTCTTTGTGATGCAACTGGATTTATTTCTTATCTTGATTTAGTTTTTGTTAGTAAAATTTGTCCTGACATCGAAGATCTCCGTCTGTTTTCCCAGCCGGCCGTTTTTTCTTCTTTTGGGAATTAAGTATATCGTTTAGAGGTCGACAGTCTCACAAATTAATGATCTAAAGATCTGACGTACAAAAGTATTGGGCGATTTAGATGCCAACATGCTTGCAGGAATCTGGCAATAAAAAATACTGAAAGTCAAGCAAAAGGGCAAAATTGCAAGTTTTTTTCTCGTTTTTAAATCACATGAAAATATTTTTTTTTATTCGTAAGAAATATTATACTTTGAAAGGTGTTTTTTTTTTTTTTTTTTTTTTTTTTTTTTTTTTTTTTAATTGACAACAACTTATAACAATAACATTTTCCAAAATATGTAAAAAAAATCTCAAAATGCTGAAAATTTGAATTTAAAATAAAAACAAAGTGTAAAATAATTAGTCAAGTTAAAAAATAGTTGCAATTTGCACACAGGTAAATTCTGATGCATAACATTATTTAAAAATGATTAAATTCCTATGTATAGTACTTTCCCCTATAAAACTTTTAATGAACGGTTTTGACAAATTTTAATGTTAAATGTCTCTTTAAATATTTGTTCAATTTAAAAACTGTCTGCATTTGTATGTTTATCAAACGTTTCTCTACCATGTTACTTATTTTTATATTTTTGTGTGCAGTAGTTTTCTTTGTATTCATGAAGAAAAATCCTCGGTTACAAAAAATCGATGTCAGTGGCGTTGATAGCGTTAGTTAGTTCCTTTTAGAATAGACATTTTTGCTGTTTCGTCACTTTTTTTTTTTTTTAAATAGGATGATATAAAATTAAAATTTTTATTTCTAATTCAAGTAACTTAATAAGAGAAAGAGAAAAAAATACATTGCTTGTTGATGAATGTTCAGTTATTCATCGATTAAATCTATTTAAGCTTTCGAAACGTCTCGTACAGAAAATTAAAATTGGGAAACAATTTTTCAATGCTTTCTTTAACTTCTGACTTTTGTGCTTTTATTTATTCAAAACTTCAGCTTTTTAATATTTTTCTTCTTAGAGTAATTATTTTTCAGCGAGTAAATAAGCCAATAGAATTATTTTTGTGATTCCCAGAATTATTCTTAACGAAATTATTTAAACACGAAATAAGAGAACAAGAAAATTTACCTACTCAAACAAAATAGCGTCTCAACTCAAATTGTATTTCACATTTTTTTTCAGCAAAATAAATACATTTCAAGTAATTAAAAAAAAATCTGATAGTAAATAATTAAAATATTTAACGGCACAAAATACATCAAATGATGCACCTTACCTTATGAAAATCTCGTTGAAATATTGTTCTTATTTTTATGCGGTTATTTAAAATTACAATTCTAAATATATATTTTATATTCTAGTGTTACGTGTTAAGCACATCCTATTTAAAATTGCATTCAATTTTTTCTAATTACTGTAAATAAAAAATGCTTTGCCCAATAATTTTTCATTTGTAAAACGAATTTTAAACACGCCCTCAAAAGAAAAGAACATGTGTTTCATTAAAAATTTGTATTGGAAGCTTCAATGAATACGATTTCCATGGTGAGCAACCATGTGGTAACGAGTAAGCTAATTATCCTAATTACCTTCTCTTCTGAATAACATATTGATGACACCTTACGTATAAGATGCTTGACACTTTAGGGAAAACATTGCACATTTTCATATATCTTGGCATTCATTCTAAAAGTTTAAAATTGATCTTATATTTTTAAAATGAATTTAACTAGAGGGACTTAGAACTGAAGATTTAGAATTTAAGTTAAATGTTGACAAGAGTTTATATAAGAAAATCATTGATAATCATGTAATTTTACAAAAATAATTTACTGTACTTATTTTATATTAGTATCTTTCTTATTAACTCACTGTGGAGTATATAGTGGTGGAATATTTAATATATATGATATATATCATATAAATTGAATGTATGATGTATATTTGATGTATTATACAGGGTGTTTCTAAATTCATGGTACAAACTGTAAGGGGTGATAATACACATCAAGACAAACAATATTAAATAGGAAACTAAGGGTCCCAAACGTCTTCCGAAGGAGATAGGCGCCATTAAAGTTTAGGGTCCAAAAATTCAAATGATTATAAAAAAACAGAAAAAATGGTCGATTCGTTTGCGGATTTCACTAAAACTTTTCTTTATGTTAGTATTGTCTTGAAAATAAATTATAAAAATAAATTTCAAAAAATGCCGATAGAGGGCGCTTTAGACTTTGGAGTAATGAACAACTATTTTGTACCGTTATTTTTTGCATCTCATTAATTTTTTGAGAAGCTTAGACATAAACTTTAATTTTGAGATGAAAATCTGAATCGCTGGGAGTGGTTAAGTAGCGCAAACAGAACTGTGTTCAATGGGGGTGGGGAGGTTCAAATTTCAAAAGATTATAAAAAACGGAAAAATTGGTCGATTCCTTTGCCGTTTTCGTTAAAACTATTCTTTATATCAATATTTCCTTGAAAATAAATTTTAAAGATTAATTTCAAAAAATACCGTTAGAGGGCGCCTTAAACTTTAGAGTAACCAACAACTATTTTTAACTGTTATTTTTTGTATCTAATTAAATACTTGTAAAAGATCAAACTTAAATTTTGAGCTCAAAATCTGCATCGTTGTGAGTAATTTAATAGCGGAAAATTGAAATGTGTTCGAGGGATGGGGAGGGTAACATTTTAACTCCTGAACACAGTTCAGTTTGCGCTTCTTAACACCTCCCATCGATTTAGAATTTTAGTTCAAAAGTTAAATCTAAGCATTTGCAAGCATTTAATTAGATACAAAAAATAGCGGTTAAAACAGTTGTTGGTTACTCTAAATTTTAAGGCGCCCTCTAACCGTATTTTTTGAAATTAATCTTTAAAATTTATTTTGAATGAAATATTGACATAAAGAATAGTTTTATCAAAAACGGCAAAGAATCGATCAATTTTTCCGTTTTTATAATCATTTGAAATTTGAAACTCACCACCCCCATTGAACACAGTTCAGTTTGCACTACTTAACCACTCCCAACGATTCAGATTTTCATCTCAAAATTTAAGTTTATGTCTAAGCTTCTAAAAGAATATTATGAGATGCAAAAAATAACTGTACAAAATAGTTGTACGTTACTCCAAAGTCTAAAGCGCCCTTTATCGGCATTTTTGAATTTTACCTTTATATTTTATTTTCACGATAATACTGACATAAAGAATAAATTTAGTGAAAATCGCAAATCAATTGACCAATTTTTCCGTTTTTTATAATCATTTGAAATTTGAACCTTCCCCCACAGTTCAGTTTGCGCTACTTAACTACTCCGAACGATTTAGATTTTGAGCTCAAAATTTAAGTTTATTTCTAAGCTTCTAAAAAAAATTAATGAGATGCAAAAAATAACAGTAAAAAACAGTTGTTCGCTACTCCAAAGTCTACATCGCCCTCTACTGGCATTTTTTGAAATTTATCTTTATAATTTATTTTCAAGACAATACTGACATAAAGAATAGTTTTAGTGAAAACTGCAGACGAATCGACCAATTTTTCTGTTCTTTATATTCATTTGAATTTTTGGACCCTAAACTTTAATGGCGCCTATCTCCTTCGGAAGACGTTTGGGACCCTAAGTTTACTATTTAATATTTTTTGTCTTGATGTGTACTATCACCCCTTAAAGTTTGTACCATGAATTTAGAAACACCCTGTATATATATATATATATATATATATATATATATATATATATATATATATATATATATATATATATATATATATATATATATATATATATATATATATATGTATATATATATAATATATGATATATTTTTCTATACGTAATATATTCTATTATATAAGAAATAGCTCTATATGTAATAACTCTCAATATATAAGTGCATTGCCATATATATACCGGGTGTCCCAAAAGTGACTGATGGATTTTAAAATTCAATAACTTGCAAACGGTAAAAGCTATTTAAAAATTTTTTGCAGGAGAGTTATGTAGTTATGTATAATGTCAGGCTTTTTTTACAGTATTTTTTTTTTTTAGTTCACATCTCAAACAATAGGTTGCGCTAACGCGATTGAAGGCCAGGTGATCAGTGCCGAGTGAAGCGTCGACCTGGCCTTCAATCGCAGTACGCGCCCCCTATTGTTTTAGATGCAAACTAAAATAAAAAATTACGATAAAAAACTCCAGACATTATACATAACCCTCCTGCAAAAATTTTTTAAATAGCTGTCATCGTTAGCAAGTTATTGAATTTTAAAACCCATCAGTCATTTTTGGGACACACGGTATTCGCAATGGGTATATATAGATATTGACGCATGTCTACGTGCATCAATAAAGTCATATATTTTTATAGATTATAATGTATATATATATAGGGTTTTAATGCATTTTAAAACATGTATTTTAAAATTGTTACAATATTTTTATTTTAAAATTTTCTTTATCTTTTAAAATTTATGCCTGTTTTCATTTAAAATAAATTTTCTATGACATAATTTTGAATATTTTCCTTCTTTTCAAACTTAGTCATTTAATTTCAATTTTACAGTGTTTTTCCATTTATGATAGCCATGTGTCAATAAGTTTCTAATATAAAAGAGACATTATTTTTTTTGCGTTGTTTTAAAATTTGGCAGTAACTTAAAATGTTATAATGTTTTCAAATAATAAAAAAGTTACTCGAAATGCTGAAAATTTGAATTTAATATGGGGATAAGTCTATTCTCCCCCCAAAATTAATACAAATACAAAGAAAAAAATGCAGACTGCTTACTGGCAAAGTCTAATGTAAAAAATACTCTAAACATTATTAAATCCCTATGTAGGGGAGCCTAGAGATGTTTGATCATACGGGAGACTTGACCCACCCGCCCATTTTGATTTTTAAATGCGTTTCAGACGTATATTGCTAGATGAAAATCAAAGCTAATAGAATGAAAACAACATTCGTTTCATACAAATAATTGAAACAGGTATAGACAGAATCAGTTGTCATCTGTTTTCGACATAAAAGTTGAGTTTTTTAGAAATACTACTTCACACTGTTTATAACTATGTTTCATGCCATATAAACTTTATATTCTATGTTCAAACGCTCATTCGATATGACGCAATGTGATTTCTACCTTTGGGGGTTAACAAAGGATCGTACTCCTGTTCCTCCACATATCAGCTGAGCATTGAAGCTATTTCAACAATGAACCTACAAACACTAATCAACGTTTAGAAAGAACTTAAATGTCGACTTCATGCATGCGAGTGGCGAAAGGTACTCACATTGAATACTCGTAAGCTTGAAAATAAAAATATTTCAGTTGTTCTTTCATTTTATGGATTAATTATTATTATATGTATTAATTATAAGTTTTATGCAATAAATACCTCCAAATGTTAAAACCTCGATATTCATTTAAAAATACCCCGTACATAACTATGCATACATACATTCTTATAGTAAGATTAAATGCGGGTATTATATAAGTAATTAACGACTATATAAAAACACACACATTAAGATATTAAAAAATAATACTATCTGGCAAATGCACATAATTATTTTTTTGTATTAATTGTTCAACCGAATTTTGCAATTAATTATACAAATTTAAAATTATTCAATTCATTTATTCCCTGAAAATCACGAATTACTGAAGTATATTTTAAAAAATATATATTTATCATGCTTTTCGAAATTAATTGAAAATAAGTAAAAATATTTATTTATTTCAGAATTTAATTTAAACTTCTTAAAATTTATTATATAAGCTAATCAAAAGCATTAAAATATTCTATGTTAGATATAGATCATCGTCTAGAAGTCAAATTAAATTTCTCAGACATTCAAATGATAAAAGTCATACAAATTATACGCGGAACTACATTTTTCAAATATTTGCTATTAATTAAAACAAAGCGATTAGAGAAATTCCTAAAGTAATTAAATACAATGAAATGAAATGGATTTGTAATCCAATAACAATTAAACGCTTTTATTTTCCATAAAGATTGTTAAGTATAATTTATTACTGTTTTATTATAATTGGAAAATGATTTTCTAGATGCAATGATAAGAACAGATTTTGTCTGTAAATTATACTATTTGATATGATGAATTTCTGTGCATTTTTTTTAAACACTTAAGAATTTCCTGCTATTTAAAAATTTTCATTGTGGATTAGGTGATGACGTACATTATTCGTATATTTTCTTAGAATTAGCCTTACTTTCTTAGGTAATTTCTTAGAAAATAATTCTAATAGGATTACATGTTTATTGAAACAGCTAATTTAACTTCTTTTTTTTAACTAGAAATTTTGAAGGAAACTCTCAGACGCAATAAGCACTGAAATCTAATTTATGTTGTCTTTTTTTATTTTTCAAAAATAAATATTTTTAATAGATACTTTCATAAATTAAATGGTTCCGTTAAAGACTTAAATAGAAACTCAGCACTAGTATTTCCGCTATATCTCGAAAATTGCTGAAACAACTATTAAAAAAATTGAGGCCTTAAAGAATTCGAGGAGAAAAAGCTATGTAGCTAGCTTTCTAATTCGAGAAAACTCATATTCTCTGGTCAAACTCATTATTCATAATGGTAGCATCATTTGTAATAAATTCTAGAGTCTTTTATGATGTATGAAAAATAATTTCACACTTATGAATATGTAACAGATTATGATTACTAAAGAGAGAATTCGTAACCTAGAGGAACTATTTCAGCCTAGAGGAACCTAGAAGACCTTATTTCAGCTGAATACCTCATTATTAATTATTCTGACTAACAAAAAGTGCTGCTAAAATGAATTATTAACTATCCGTGTGGAAAAATTAGCCAAAATGCATCCACCTATAGCCACTATCCTTTTTTTTTTTTTTTTTTTTTTTTTTTTAGGCATCTTGTTACAAATGCAACACTCTACATAGCTAATATAAGCAAAAACTGACCAAGTGATCATAACATAGGACCAACTGAGACAATCACTGGATATGACTAACCACTGGGCATGACAAACACCCGATTGTGTCAGCTACGGAACTATGTCAACAACTGGAAGTGACTATTTTTATAAAGCAGTTACTACACTTAGGTTATCAATCGTCGTGATATTCATTAAAATCTTACCCTCCTCAGGTCCATAATATAATGATGCCTTTTTCATAATCCCCAGCCGATAGACATTAACTTTCAATTTTACCAATCGGATATCCATAGGTATTATTGTAAATGTCTACTTTAATTCCAGTAAGAATAAATTAATAAATGACGATATTCATGTTTTAATGCAGTTATTTACTAATTAACTAATATGCCGAGCTAACCACTTAACCTACCAATAAGTTAAGTTCAGTAAGAATATCATAGCCACGTTCATACGAGTAACGCTACTAAGCAACTAGTTATAATTATAGTAAATTAGAACATGATGGAAATTAAAATATTTGCATCTAGTATTATTAGATAGCACCCTAATAGTGCTTAGCCAGAGATTAAAGACCTGTCACGTGAGTTAAAGGTCCGAGTAAGACGAGTCTATTCTTGATAATAGGATGAAGGCAGAGAAAGGGGGTTTCCCCTAATACTGGTTTTCTAGGAATGGAGAGGGAAATAAATGCTACCAGTAGTTTCGTATTCACTTGTCCCCAAGATTTTAAAAAGAGGATTTTTAATCTTATCTAATAATAATGCATTATTTTCTTTTCGAACGAACGAAACATGTTATAAATTTTTAGACACTTAAACATGTTTTATTTTTATTTATGTTATTTTTTTTAATATCATCATATGAAACAATTTTAAATGGCGTGAAAAATAAACACCGCTATAAAAGAAATGTTTTATTTCTTCTTTAACGTCCATTAAAAAATAAATAATGATGGAATTTTCAATTGCATAAATAATTTATTTTAAAAAAATAGTGTTAAGTAAATAAATAGTCATATTTACTGTAATTTCGCATACGTCATTGCAATTTTTTTTTCTCAAATAAATTAAAAATTTTAACATCGATTCTTTAAAATTAAAAATACATTTATTTTTCAAAAGTTCAAAATTGTTGTTTTGAAATTTTCTTTTATTATTATTGGAACATTTTTCTTTTGCCACAGTTATTCTATTTATACTTTATTAAATTATTTTCCTTAATGAAACTCCTTACCATGTCGAAATAACATTTTAAAATACAGAAATAATAATAAAAAAATAGTGAAAAAGTATATCTGCCTTATTAAATATGAATACACTGAAATATTTTTAAAGATTTGTTTTCCAATTCAATTTCCTAATTACCTGTACGAAGACATTTTTGTCGATAAATATGAGGAAACTGCAGTAATTTTATTTAGATTACCCAAAGTCGAACAATGTTCTTTGCTTAACCATAAAAATAATTAATCTTTATGTAAATATTGTTAATATTCGAGTTTTTAATCTATTTTTCGGATAAGTTTTAGAAGTTCTGGTCAATAAAACCAGAGTTTTTTTTTCGTTCCGTCGCCGATTTTTTGCATAATTTACGCGCTATAGAGTTTTCACATAATCGCTGGAGGCCTTTTTTCAAATGTGGGGCATGAAGGGCGCTAGTTTTTTGGATAAGGGGCAAGAGGGGCGCTATTTTTAAAACTAAGGGGCAGGAAGGGCAGAGCGCCACCCTAGGGGAAACGCTGGGAAACCTTTTAAATATCTCAAAAAAGAAGGAATTTACTTGCAAATTGAAAATGCTCTTTGAATTTGAAAGATTTGAATGTTAATTAGTGAACATTTCAGGTAAGTACGAATTAAAATGAAAATGCCCAAAATAAACTAAAATTAATTTAACAAAAAAAAAAAAGAGTGAGAAGGTCTCAGAAACAAAATGTCACTTCTTTCCAAGAGTAGTTTTCTTTTATTTTGACACTTTCCCCAGCGGAATCCCATTTCATGAAGAACTTTCCGTAATGTCTCTTTACCTTTTGAAAATTTGATATTTTCTTTTAACTTGGTTAACAATTTCGGAATTGTAGGCACGATTTTATCTTTCGTGTAGAATTCCTGGATAGTTCTTCGAATTACATCCAAATTAAAATCATCCAAGTTGACATTTTCTATGGTTGTCTTCGCTTTTTTCTTTTTGGGAGAAGCGAAATCACCCGAATTGTTATCGCCTTCTTTGCGAATTCTTTTTATAGTGCTCTCCGAAACACCAGCAATTAAGCTAGCTCTTTTATTTGCATGTGATAGTGGAACAGTTAGGCAACCTTTATCAGCTTCGTTATCACAGTATTTTACAATATTATGTAAAATATTTTTGGTTGCACTATGAAAGTGCTTGCCTTGAGAACTTTTAGACTCTCTTAAATCCATTTTACAGATGTAAGAGTGAACACAAAATAGCAATAAAAAGCTTCGTTTGTGAAAATAACAAACAGAATACAACGAGTAAGAAATAACGTTAATAATAGTACAGCCAAAACAGGAATGACATGCGGTCAGGTCAGTCGGGTTGGGAGAAACCTGAATTTCGTCCCTTCCTAATGCTTCCCTACCTTCGGAACATTCCATTATTTTGGCAGTATGCCAATCTAGTCCTTTAAACGCTGGTCCAGCAGTATATCCTTAAGTAATTAGCATAAAAATTAGCAATACTAGTATTATCTTCAAATAGTGATATAGATTGTATAACCATGTAGTTAATGCTATTCCTTTTCAGGCTTCCCTCTCCGCTTTTTTTTCAGTCGACTGAAGCCGGCAATAAAAAAATCAGTCGGAAGGATTTTTTTTTATTTTTTTTAAATTTAATTTTAATTTTATAATCATTAATAATTTTTTTGAAAGCTCGCCTCTTTATCAGGTGTAGTAGGACCTTGTCCGCAGCGGAGCTACCGTAACCGCTCTAATGGGACAGCCCACGGAGCCAATTTTTCTCTGTGGGGTATGGTAGAAAGGAATCTTGTCTCCGTCTGCCTTGCTTTTCGCCGCAAAATTTTCCTTTCTGCTGTACAACTTAGATTTTCTGACAATCTCTGATCTTTTCATCTCCCTCAAAATTAAATACTAAATGGATATAATACTAAAATAATACTAAATGGATTACACAACATTGATAAACTCTTGCACTCTATTGAAAATCTAAATTTGCCATTTAGTAGAAAGATAATAGTCCTAAGAAAAGACTTCTGTCTTCATCCACTTGTTGGGCAGAAATGAAATATTATGTTTAACAATAAAAATGTAAGCTGTGTCCCACTTCTATTTCTTTAATAGACCACATGTACGTTGTTGCGGAACAAAGATGATTCTCCAAATTTCTTTTGAAACTTGTATATGGGAAGTTACGTGAGAAAACAACGTCTTCAATCGAACTCCCATAGTTATGCTTTCAAATAATTATCTCATTGATTTCTTTAGAATCATCGACGTCATCGAATATTTGAAAACTGATTAAAAAGAAAAGTTATGAAGAAACAAAGTATTTAGGTATCCTTGTGCCATTAAAGGTAGATATCAACAAAATTAACGCCGAAATAATTGAGAAGTTTTTTGAAGTGTATAAAATAAACAAGAACTACAATTCTTTCATAGATCAACCTGAAAGAATATCGCAGTTTAAAAAGAATTTTCTCAAATCTTTCGACATAGCTAATTTGTTAGTCCTTGCATTAAAGCTTAAAAATAACAGAATTATGATACTATTGGATGTTTTAAGTGGTCTTTGTAATGAAGCAAGACAAATTGTTAGGAAGGCAGTTTATCTTTTTTTTTAAACAAAAATAAAAAAAATCATAAAAAAGTATTTTTTAAATTATGAACACACCGCAATTCAATGTTTATATGAAAGTGCATTTAAAAAAATGAATATTTAGTTTATATATATTTTATATATTTTTTAAAGTTTATAAAACTTTCTAATACTTTTTTAAATTATAATTTTCTCTCTATATATATTTATTATTCTTAAATGACTTTTTACACAATACTCCGCATGTATTTTAAGATACATCTAATATTACATTTAATCTTACTTTTTCACTTATATATATGGGTCAATCTCAGATAAAAGGAAATTTTATGTCCTTGACTAAAAAGAGGAAATTTAATGAGTCTAATAATTTTATTTTAAAAAATAGATAAAGAACAAATATTGTGCAACAGTTGAAACATGGGGAAAATAATAATTTGAATATTAAAAAAAATTAAAAGTTACAAATATCATTACCATGGCATGTCCCTAACTTGAAATTTAATAATTAAAAGTTATATTTTGAAATGTTGGAAAGCTTTTGAGCAAAAACAACAACAGTATAATGATTTTTTCTCTTCTACATAAAATATAATTTACATTTTATCTTCAAAACATTTTTTCCTCTTAATTTTAGTTAATTGAACTTTGAAGCTGGAGTTAAGGGTCATTACGATGGTGCAAATTGTTTTCGTACATAGCTCATCACTAGACGGCGCTAGAATATACTTATAGGCACTCTAGTGTAGGGTAGCACATGTTCTTACAAACAGTGGCGTCTAAAGTTTTGGAAATAGGTATGTACTGTTTCATTTTGATACTTTTATTGAAAAACTTAGAACAGTGTGTTTTTAATGCGTCTTTACCATGTTTCATTTTACTACACTATAATAATAAAAATTATTAACGGTATTAATTGAATTTTATAAATTTCTAGGACTATTTTGAAAGTAAATGTACTGTAAGTCTTTAATTGCTATAATTTAGCCAAAAATGAGTTTAACATGAAAAATGTCATTACTATGGTAGTTATTACCATGTCTTTTCGCCAGCATGGTAATGGCCAACAAGCCATAGAAATTAGAAATTTCAAGACTTTTTGTAATTTCTAATATTATTTCACAAAAATTACCATCAAGACGTTTGAAGAATTTAGGAATAAAGGAAGATACTTGGACTATTTATCCATCATATTTTCATAACAGTTACCACAATATCTCAAACTTAAAATTTGGAAGACATGCACACAGCTGAAAAGAAATTTTGTTACCCGTGATTTTTCGAACCAGCGTGAATGTATAGATATTATTTTGAAATGTATTCTTTAAATGCTCGCATTAAATATTCTTTTATATGCCTACATCTTTGCGTTTATTTTTCTAAAACCTATTTCATTAAAGGAATACATAAAATTTCAAGTGAAAAACGCTTTCACAACTTAAAAAATGCATAAGAACATACAAAATTAAGCAGATGTATGAAAAAATATGCAAGTTTACAAAATAATTTCAAAGTTTTCTAGAAATATTAACAAAAACTATTTACAATATATAAAATACACTGTCAATAAAAAGGTCACTGTGACTGCTGCTTTGTGTTGAGTCTCAAGGTGACTTTACAATGTCGTTGTCTTGAGAATCTCATGTGACTTTCATTTGGAGACTCAATTTAAAAGTTACTATGAATGTTGCATTTTGATAAATTACAAAATGTCACATTAAAGTCACATGGAGACTTTTTGTCACAAAACGTTTACAAATGGTAACAGAGACCCTACTGTAAAGTAACCACTCTGAAAAGTGGTAAAAAGTCACCGTGTGACTTTAATGGGAAATTATTTGCTAATGTATCATAATACAACGTTCAGAATGACTTTGAAATTGAATCTCCAGATGAGAGGTCACACCAGAGTCTCAATGAAATTACATTGTAAAGTCACCTTGAGACTCGACACAAAGCAGCAGTCACAGTGACCTGTCAGTGGAGACACATACAGTAGTCATTTGAGACTCATAAAAGAGACGTATGGAATTTCTTATTTTTTGTTTCGTCGTAGTGACTGTGACCCTTGTGACCATGTGTGACCTGAATGGGATGCTATATGGACTGGCTGTTACGAAAGGATTGTAATTATTCAAATTATATTATTTCCTTTTGAATATTCGCGTGAAAATTATCTCTTAAAAGTTTCTTGAAAATTGGAATTTTGGGACTCGTCCTTAAATTTTGCACACCAGTGTATATACATATTTCTTGGTGAGTGCTCGTTACTTTAGTTTTTTTCTGCAGTCTCCTCTTGGACTATTTTTTTTCAATATATGTATACCTTGAGCTTATGTGAAATTTTACATGTTAGATATTACAGGCTAATTCGATATTGTTTTGATATGAGTAACATCAAATTCAACTGGATGGCAAGATCGTTACACAATTTTCAGTGAAAACTGTCCGAAGCGACATTTACACACTAATTTTGACACTTCATTTCTTTCTAAGCTTCAATATCATTTATAGCAGAGAGATTCCTGGTTGCTTTCGGTGCGTTGTTATCTAATAGGAAATAACAGAATGAAATCTATTTTAACCCGCGAGTAGTCGCGACTTTTTTCACAACGTCATTAGTTGCGCTCGGTCTTTTCGCCGCTGGCCCACTTTTTACCAAATATGTGAAATAAGAGATATTTTTCACCTAATATATGAAAATAACATTTAAATGAAGATATAAATTTGAAGTTTTTTTTAAATTATGCATTTTATTCATGAGATGTGGAATAATTGGAAAAAGTAAAAATCAACTGACACTATTGATTCTTACGTAGACCTTTTCGCCAATTTCAACTTTGTTTCTAAAAAAGTACCTGATAGAAAATCCGAGGTGTCGAGTTGTAACGTTAAACACACGTTGGATGTCATTTGTAACGGTTGGTTGGTCATGGTGGGGGTTAAATGCAGACATACTCAGTAATTAAGATGAAAAAACACAGTTTATTAAAAAATGATAAGGGCTCAAGGGAAGTGGAGCAAGTGTTAATTTTTGTACAACTGAGAATACTATGAAAAAACTAAACACATACTCACAGGCTCCGGACTAGCTCAATCGTGGCACCTTCTAATACTTCTCCACTATCTTTCGGCTAAGCTGCTAGATAAAACTTAATTAGACAGCCCGTGGCTGTGTGTAATTCTTTATTCACTTTCAAATAATTAAAATGTAACTACTATGAATTTTCTTACCACGGCCAACTCTCAAGTCGAATACCGAAACTCCTTTACAACCCACTGGAGGCTCACTGCTAATTTCAATCTGCTAGCACTTCGCTGACTAATATCTCCAGAACACTCGGCTGGCTAATCGCCACTGTTTCACTTCTCAATCTAATGCCAGAGATCCTCTCACTCGCTGGCTAATGCCGGAGATACTCTCACTCGCTGACTAATGCCAGAGATACTCTCCACATACTCAAAACCCAAGCTTTTATATGTTGCAAACTGAGATACTTCAAATTAACATATTACTAATAACCGCGAGCTAACTGCAGAACCCGAAAGAGACACACACACTCTAGAAAGTTAAAGTAAAAGAGAGGATAGATGCCGCATTTACGCTTACACATGGTAAATTATTGACGTCACGATCTCAGAAATACTAGAGTGCCTTTATGACAAAGGTCACTCCCTCACAACCCCCCCTCGGATTCCACAGAGAAAAAGGGCTGGGCCAAATGCATGGCCAGGACTTTTTCTTGTTATAAATTTCGAGCCGTAATAAAACACAGTAATGTGTGAAATTTGGAACCAAAACATAACTTTTAAAATATTAACTTTAACCCATCACAACCAAAAAACCTCAGTTTGCCTCAAAAATTCACATATTCAATCCAATCATCCTTTTATCCTAAAAATAGCCTCCGTAAAACTTCCAAAACTCGTAAAACTTTCAAAACTAATTACTTCTTCTTTCAAAATAACCCACTCCACTGGGAGTGCTAAAATTCCTCAAAACACTAAACTTTCGAAATTTTTCTCAATACTGCCATATAACCGTAACTTTACAAAAAATTTCTCCATCACTTTCCTAATACTAGAATTCGCACCAAGTCCAAAAAACCCAATGAGCAAAAATTTTCCTCATCCAAATTCCGAACTCATCTAAAATCAAATTTACTTCATACTACAATAACTCTGCTACTATGTAATATCTACATACCCATTGGCCAATGAACTAACTCCCAAAATTCTTCAGAACTTAACTCCACTTTAACAATAATTGGGGCAGATACGTACAGCGTCACATCGCTGTGCTTATGCAACAATAAAAAAAATATCAAAAAATTTACAAAATGACGTCATCATGCTCTTCATCTGTATTAACTAAAAGAAAAATAGCAGAATCAATACATAACACAGGTATACTACCCTGCAAGAAAATCACATTAACATTCAATTTTAATACAATACAATTTCAAATTCAAACGCAGCTTAAAAATTCGCAACTTGCGAAAACCATTCCCAACTAAAGTACAAACGCAACACATAAAACACGAACGATAAGGAGAAAGTTAATTCATTAAATGTTAGTATAAGAGATAGAAACGCGTGTCAAGGACTTCTTGACCGCAAAACACGTGCGCGCCTGAACCGCGGCACGTGTACAAAATAACCCAAATTACTATCTGTACTTTCTGAAAATTTAAACATACATTAACATACATTTAATAACACATGAACAGTATAACAATATAATAACATTTTAACAACTAACATAACAATTTAACAATAGATCCAGAATTTTTAAAAGCAGTTAAGACCAAAATCTCAAACATACATAAAACTAACAATTTTGCAAACAAATTTTGAACACAATTAAGCACTAAACGTGAGTCCGTCAAGAAAAATTCCAAAAATGGTCAAAAATACCAAAGA
Organism: Maratus speculifer; assembly: GCA_964019185.1. NCBI lineage: Eukaryota > Metazoa > Arthropoda > Arachnida > Araneae > Salticidae > Maratus > Maratus speculifer. Next base: position 209,285,062 of record OZ025289.1, on the reverse strand, counting down.
CTCTCTCTGCTTTTTATTCCTTCACATTGCTACCACATATATGCACTCTAATAGAAATTTAATAAAGCACATTATCACCCAATCATAGAGATGATTCGCTGCTAGCCGGCTTCATACTACAGGATGGCTTTCTCCTCTTGTCCCAGAAACCTTGTACGAAGGATCTTTCGTCATCAGAACTGTACGGTGACGCAACAGTTGACTGTCGTGCCTGCAGCCTGGTTCTGAATGGATGCCGTGGGATACTTGTAGGTTCCGCTCGACGACTCTGCTCTGGCCGGTTCGCTGGGGTCACTCCATGGCGAGATTCACACTGTTGATGCCGGTAATCTGAGTGTTGTCTCCTCTTTCTAGACGCACACGAAGTTACTGAAGATCCTAGGCCACGCTTCTTTCCGGATCTATGATGTTTCTTATTGGGCAAAAATTCGGAATTTAAAGTTCTTTTAAGAGTTTGACGAGTGTCCATACGAAATTTCTTTCGAGGATTAATCACTGAAGATGGTGAACTATTGGATAATTTATGTTTGTAAGGTTGCTGTCTAATAAGTGGAGGAACGGGACAGTTTATAATTTTTTGTCTTTTATGGCACACAGTCTGATATATTTGACACTGCTCTCTTATTTTTATTATCATACTTTGCTCTCGGATTGCTAGGCTTTCTACTTTCAATAACAGTTTTTGGAGCTGTTTCACCAAATTTTCTTCTTGAATATTGATGGAAAGAATTAGATGAAAAAGTGCTGGACTCGGGACACTCATTGGATCAGGAATTTCGCGAAACACCACTCGACACAGGAGAACCTTCACTACCATTTCCTCTAAACTTATAAACTCTAACCTGATCCAGATTAACCGTCATTCTTTTACCATTGACATTAACAACCAAATTATTATTTCGAACTTCCAAAACTTCAAACGGACTTAGAAACTTTGGACCAAACTTAGCTACTCTCTTTTGAGGACTTGAACTTAGCCAATGCTTTTCTACTAGCACAAAATCTCCAACTTTCACTTCCAATTCCCTTCTACGCATATTATAATACTGTGCTTGCTTCTCCTGCGCTTTTCCCATCTGAACCTGAGCCTCCTTAACCAACCTCTCAATATCCTGACACATGTACTGACTTTCCGCATCTGACACCATAACTAGCCTTTGGAATGGCGTAATGACTTTTCTACCCAAAAACAATTCAGCCGGCGTTTTCCCCGTCGACTCGTGAACTGCTGTACGAAGTGCATACGCAAAATGCTGAAGAAACTGGTCCCAATTTGCATGATGACAACCAACATAAGAAGAAATCATTTGAATTAATGTACGATTTACACGTTCAGTCATGATAGACTGAGGACGATACGGAACAGTAAAAGAATGATCGATCTCCAGCTTCTCACACAGAGCCTTAAATATATCAAAAATAAAACAAGGACCATCATCGCTAACTACCTTATTTGGTGCACCATATTTAGAAATACAATTATCGAAAAATGCATCGGCAACTGCAGGTGCAGAAGCCTTCCTGAGGGGGACTAACTCTACCCATTTACTAAAATAATCAACTATAACTAGTACAAATCTATATCTTTTAGGATTAGACAATGGATAAGGACCGATTAAATCTACACCTACACATTCATTAGGAAAATTTACTTTAATAGGAATTAATTTGCCAGCTGGACTTACATTTTTATAATTATAACGTTGGCATGTGCTACAGCTGGAGACATAAGCGTGCACTGCTTCCCGCATTTTAGAGAAGTAGCAGGATTCACAAATTCGAGCATAAGTTTTCCTGATTCCTAAGTGACCTGCTAATGGATTATCATGAAATTCTTTCGAGATGGCCTTACGAAAATTAGCCGGAATAAAAACTCTTAATTCACCACGTGAATTTACAATTTTAGAATAAAAAAGAAGACCATCGATAAGCTTAAAAGTTTGGGACCATTACTCAAACATAGGCATATCTGCGCTCGGGACATCATCAGGATTTTCCAGGTAACGATATAAACTACCAAACTCTTCATCTTGTTTCTGTTCCCTTATTAACTGCTCACGTGACCTTAACACCAACGAAGACAATGCACAACACTTAACTTCCTCCGTGACCTCTAAACCACCATGCGGGTTTCGTGACAAAGCGTCCGCTACCGCATTTTCCTTGCCAGCCCTATGTTCTATAATCACATTATACTCTGCTAACTTCAAACACCATCTGACCATACGAGACGACAAACCCTTTCCATTAGTTAACTTTGTCAAAGCTGAATGATCCGTAATGACTTTAACCGGTATATTAGTGAAAAAACAACGACATTTATTCAAAGCCCAAATTACTGCAAGACACTTCCTTTCCGTAATCGAATAGTTCCTTTCCGCTGCATTTAAAATTCTCGACGCAAACGCTATAGGTCGACCTTTCTGTGCTAACATAGCTCCAACCCCCACTGCACTCGCATCGCAATACACTTCAAACTGAGACGAATAATCGGGGTGAGCCAAAACAGGAGGGAAAACTACTGCCTCTTTTAATAATTCAAACGATCTCTGAGCCGCCGATGACCATATAAACTTCACCCTTTTCCTTTTTAAATTATACAACGGTTCACATAACTCCGAAAAACGTGGAATGAACTTGGCGAACCAAGCCACCATCCCTAAAAATGTCGCCACTTCCTTACTATTTTTGGGGGAATTCATTGACGTAATTACCTCAATTTTCTCATTATCTATATTAATACCATCACGCGTAATTTTAACTCCTAAATACTTTATCTCTTTTCTCAAAAATTTACATTTTTCTAACTTAACTGTTAACCCAGCATCTCTTAACAACGTAAACACTTCCCTCAATAATCTCAAATGCTCCTCAAAAGTAGCTGCAATTATAATTATATCGTCCAGGTAGACCAGGCCACCCTTACCAAGCAAAGGTTTAAGGATATTATTCATGGCCTTCTGGAACGTTGCTGGCGCTCCCGATAAACCAAAGCTCATTCTCTTAAAAGCAAAACAACCGTCCCGAGTAATAAACGCAGTCTTAGGTATGTCCTCCGGCTTCATTGCAATCTGAAAATAACCCGACGTAAGATCTAACGTTGACATATAATTCGTACTCGTTATATTAGCCAAAATGTCATCAATAACTGGAATAGGATACTGAGGGTATTGCGTTATCGCATTTAACTTTCTATAATCTACTGCAAACCTATATGCCTCTGGATTATCTAAACTTTTCCCATTATTTTTACGACATAACACTACTGGCGATGCAAAAGGAGACTCAATTGGCATTATAATATCGTCCGCTAGCATTTTTTGAATATGATAATCAATTATACCTTGTTTAACTTTATCATAACGATATGGTTTACTAGCAACAGGTGCTTTTAAACCAGTATCAATCTCGTGCCACGCAACATGCGTTAAACCCGGTTTATCAGAAAAAACCTCTCCAAATTCATATAAAAACTTATTAAATTCCTCCTTCTCGATTTCACTTAAACCCGACTCCTCCAAATTAACTGACACTGAAACAGGCTCTTTCTTACTCACATTCTCATCCTTATTCACGATTAACGACTTTTTAAAGAAATCCAAACTAATTCCTCTATCCTTCATATAATCCACACCAACTATACAATGCACTGTTAATCCATCTAACACACAAAACTCCCAACACGTCTTAACCGAACGAATTTCAACTTCCAACTCTACTGAACCTTTATTATCACCAGCTACTCCCTGTGCCGACTGAACCACCAGACTTGACCTCTTTAACTTCTTATACGAAAAATATTTCCGATAACAATCAAAAGAAATGAACGACTTATCTGCCCCTGTATCGAAGACACTTTTAACGACAATACCATCTAACACAATTAACACCTCAGGTAACTCAACCGGATTAATAGTAATTTTATTAAAACTCACAGAAGGCTTTTCCGATTTAACCTGCGACTGCATACCTTCCGAAATACGGTCACCTACCAGTTTAACTGACCCGACCTCTGAACACATCTCTTTTGCATTCATCTATTTTCAAAATTCTCATCCGAAGTTAATCTCCTTACTTGCGAAGAAATATGGCTGTCCCGTACTCCCCTTCTCCGATCATAACCACTATTTTGTCTATTTCCATACATATGCCTATCTAAAATTAATAGTACCACCACAATTCCTATTACCATTACTAGTATTCGACATATGACGACCAAATCCATCATTTCTATTACGCAAATTACCAACCGGAAATCGCTGTCCCCCTCTCAAAAAATTACGTTCCCCCTCATTTCTCAAATTACTATCCGTGACAGGTCTCTGACGAGGGCTACGCGAATCCCGTTGATCCGAGCTATGCCGAGTCTCATACTTCGATAATATCTGGTGCATTTCTGAAAAATTCTTCGGTGCTCTAACTTCAATATAGTCCTGTATATTCGGATTAAAAAGAGGAAAAACAATGTCCAACAATTCCTCAAATGTGATATCTAAATCCAATTTATTTTTTAGTTCAAGCTTACGTAGATAAAACTTTGACGCCGTTTCATAAATATTCTGCTTATTGCAATGGAATTCTTTTCTTAAAATACTTTTATATTTAACGGGAGGAAATGCCTTCTTTAACTCAATCACAGTTTGCTCAAATCTTTTACCTTCATCATTAATCAGAAATTTTCCTATATTCTCTAACCACGAAAGTGCTTCGCCCTTCAATGAGCATTTAAGCACTACGTATCTACTTTTTTCAGGTGTATTATTGAACAAAATATAATCATCTAGTTTGACTAAAAATTCACTAATATCACCTTCACCGTTAAAATAAACACGTGGCACAATCTCACAATGTCCGACATTTCGTTGGGCGCCATTTGTAACGTTAAACACACGTTGGGTGTCGCTTGTAACGGTTGGTTGATCGTGGTGGGGGTTAAATGCTGACATACTCAGTAATTAAGATGAAAAAACACAGTTTATTAAAATGATAAGGGCTCAAGGGAAGTGGAGCAAGTCTTAATTTTTGTACAACTGAGAATACTATGAAAAAACTAAACACATACTCACAGACTCCGGCGTAGCTCAATCGTGGCACCTTCTAATACTTCTCCACTATCTTTTGGCTAAGCTGCTAGATAAAACTTAATTAGACAGCCCGTGGCTGTGTGTCTTTATTCACTTTCAAATAATCAAAATGTAATTACTAAGAATTTTCTTACCACGGCCAACTCTCAAGTCGAATACCGAAACTCCTTTACAACTCACTGGAGGCTCGCTGCTACTTTCAATCTGCTAGCACTTCGCTGACTAATATCTCCAGAACACTCGGCTGGCTAATCGCCAGTGTTTCACTTCGCTATCTAATGCCAGAGATCCTCTCACTCTCTGGCTAATGCCAGAGATCCTCCCACTCGCTGGCTAATGCCAGAGATACTCTCCACACACTCAAAACTCAAGCTTTTATATGTTGGAAACTGAGATACTTCACATTAACATATTACTAATAACCGCGAGCTAACTGCAGAACCCGAAAGAGACACACACACTCTAGAAAGTTAAAGTAAAAGAGAGGATGTCGCTTTTACGCTTACACATGTTAAATTATTGACGTCACGATCTCAGAAATACTAGAGTGCCTTTATGACAAAGGTCACTCCCTCACACTGTTACTTCACTAAGGTGGTCGAGAAACCTTCAAATTCAGCTGCATGGTAGATCTCCATTGTATTTGTAATGTGATACAAGTTAGGAGAAGATAAATTATATGGGCGGCGAAAAGACCGACACGCGACTACTGACGGGTTAAATTAACGTCCCATTTTTCCATTTGTGAACTGGGATAAAGAGAAAATAAGTAACTAATCGATATAATAATCCTTACTAAACTAAAGTCGAAAATCTAAACAACAAGTAAACAATATAGATAGGTATTTTGAACTTATAGGCAAAACAAAAAGAACCTATTTCTATCTCTTGATAAAATCCGCAATCACTTGATTGCCAACCGAATAGAACTTTTTCCAGTATATAGATTATATAGTGCGTTAAACAAAATAGTTCAAATATTTTACTGACCATGGACTGTCGTTTCTTAAATTGAATTTTTGAATCTCTTGTGAGTTTTAAAAATTGTTTTTAAAATATCTTCTTTACTTTATATAATAGTTAATTTTTTGCAGTTTTAGAGTTGTAGTTCAAAATATTTCATAATCTATACCAAACGCATAATTGTTGGTTCTTGTTTTATGTGTTTAATTATTTCAAGATTAAATAATGCCTTGGTTTTAACTAGAGTGAAGAATTTTTTCTTTATAACATTATAAAAAAAATTTTAACGCACTCTAATGCGTTGTTAACCATAAAACAGTTGTATATACAGTTCGATATCTTTTTTTTTTGAATTCCTAATTTGAAATAATCCCAATTATGATATGATAATAGTGTAACATTTAAGTTTCATTTTATCCATGTTTCTTAAATAGATAATTCGAAGTTCATCTACATTGAATTATAAAACATTTTCAAAGTTCATCAATGTGAAAATAAGTTTTGATAACGAATTAAGGTTTCTGGCTAAAAACTCAAGTCTTCACTAAGGTAAAACTTCTTAAAACTTAGCAGAGAGATTCTGAACTTATATTTTAAAGTATTTAGTAATAGTTGAATGAAATCCCTTTCAAAAGTGAAAAGGAACTTTCACTGATAAGTCTGAGGAAAGATTACAAAAATAGTCTTTTATTAATTAGGATTCTATCGCAATAATTTTTATAAAATGCATGGAAGTCAGAACTACATAAAGCATTCCATAGTATATGCGCGGAAATTTTGAATTATCTTTAAAAATTATTATAAATAAATAAGAAATTAATGCATCACAAATCTATTTAAAGTATTTTAGTAATATATTTTCGCACGTAATATTTTTCCTCATCTAGCATCTTGGTTTTACTTTAAAAGTTCGTTTTTATAAGTGTGTTAAAAAACTGAAAGGTAAGATATTTATTAATATTTTTTTTTCGAAATGATAAAAATGAACAATTTTGTTTTATGAAGTTAGATTTCATATTTATATATTACAATTTTAAACAAACAATTAAAATAGTCTCAAAATCATGAGACATATGTACAGAACCGTACATTTTTAAAAGTATTTACTCAATTCTCAACAAACAAAATTTAAAACTAATTCTTTGTTTTCTAAAACGGAATTTCCTTAATATAACTTTTGTTAAGAAAAAATATAAACTCAAACAGAAGAGTGGCAGATCATTAGGTCAAAGAAAAAGAACTTAGTATTTAAAAATTAGAAAACCACAACTAATTTTGCTTAAACGTTCCTCAGGAATCGGCAATGTATTCTATTCAACTAAATGTAATTTCCATATTAAAACGAGAAGAAAAGAAATCTATAGCAGTTGCTGAACTCTAAAAAAACTTTTCGGTATTTATTTAATATAAACTTTCTTTTTATGACTAATGCATCTATCAAAAGTATTCTGGCACAGTATTTAATTTAAATTGTGTATACATGTGGAATTTTTTAGCTTGGTTGAGATTAAACTTAGGCCTAGTCGGACTTGGAAAATCATGCTTACTTTTTTTACCAGAAATATATAATAACTAGCTGACCCGCTGCGTTGCCCGGGTACGTAATAATAATCTTAAACGAACTTGAAATTTTTATGATTTCATCTTTAACTCGAAATATGTGTAAATACACTGTTAAAAATTTGACTCTTTCGCTGCATCGTCACTCCACCGCTTTTATAGAAAATGATTACTTCAGCCTATTATGGAGCATTCTCATAGGTCAAAAGATATATATTCTATAAAAGCGGGGGAGTGATGATGCAGCAAAAGGGCCAAATTTTTTAAAGTGTACATTATATTAAATACGTGCTCCCTGTCTGTGTCAAAAACTGGTTTAAAAGAACTAAAATTTAGCTGCAAAAATACCCAAAATGACTGCAATGGGAAACGCAGGAGGGAATATGTGTCCAACGATTGCGAGATTTTCGTTTTAAAGTGTTGATATTTATTCTTAAAATTACTATTAAAAGACTAAACTAAATACTTTTTTCACATAGATATCCCAAATGAAATACTTTCAACTTCAAACTAATTATATCACTCTTAAATCCGACTATACCGTGAATGAAATCGATTCTCGATGATTAGCTAAAAGGTTAGTATATAGTATTATAATTTCAGAGCCATTTTACAAAAATAGGTGTATATTTTTTATCAGATATGCGTAATGTTCATTCTGTGAACAAAATCCTAACCGTAACCTAATTGTATCGTAATCATAATTTGTCTCTAACCTAGCTGTATCTTAACAGTAACCTAACTGTAACTTAAATATACCATAAATGTAACGTGCCCGTCACCTAATCATAACCTACCCATAATCTAACCACAACCTAACCGCAACTTAACCTTAACGCGAGTAGTCGCGACTTTTTTCACAACGTCATTAATCGCGCTCGGTATTTTCGCCGCTGGCCCCCCCGGATACAAAATACGTAAAATAAGAAATATTTTTCACTTAATATATAAATATAACATTTCAATGAAGATATAAATATGTAATTTTCTTAAGTTGTGCATTTCAATCATGAGATTTGGAGTAATGGGAAAAAGTAAAAATGAACTGCCATTGGGAATTGTTCCGTAGAATTTTGCGTGAATTTCAACTTTGTTTCTAAAAATGTAATTAAAGGAAAAACAGAGATGTCCTGTTACTTCAATAAGGTGATAGAGCTATCTTAAAAGTCAGTTACATGGTAGATCTTTTTTGTATCTGTAATTAAGAAATGAATTAGGAGAAGATAAGTTATACGGGCGGCGAAAAGACCGACACGCGACTACTGACGGGTTAATCTAACTGTAACTTAACCATGATCTAACTGTAACCTAACCGGAAAATAAATATAACAAAAGGCTCACCGGAACGTAATTGCAACCTAACTGTTACCTAACCGTAACGAAGTTCTAATTTAACACTAACTATAAACGAAATATCTTACCAATCTCGCACTAAGTACTTAGTTTCACTTTCCACCGCTATGGAGCGCATTATGTTTTGCAGAACATCCGAATTTTAGGTTCGGATTACATTCATGTTCATGGAAATTATTTTGTCTTCTTCGGATATGGTTATGGTTGTTTGGAATATTTTTGTTCAGTTTACATTCGGTTCAATTCATATTTCGTGGGTTTTTTTTTTTCCTTCAAATGGGATTTTTAAGTTCTGGTCGGGTTGTATTTATATGGAAATTATTTTACCTAGTTCCAATTAGGTTATACTTCACTGAAATATTTTTGTTAGGTTTAGATTAGGTTTGGTTCAAATTTCGGGATTTTTTTTTTTTTGGTTTGGATTGGGTTTATGTCCATGGAAATTATATTGTTTTGTTCGTATCTGGTTATAGTTGTTTCGAATATTTTCGCCGGATTTAGATTTGGTTCGATTCAGATTTCAAGTATTTTTTTAAATTGATTTTTAAGGTTCTGGTCGTATTCATGTCCAGGAAAATTATTTTGTCTTCCTCGGATCCGGTTTTGGGTCTTTGGAATATTTTTTTCGGGTTCAGATTTCGGCTTTTTTAATGGAATTTTTAGGTTCAGGTTGGGTTGCGCATCAACGGAAATTATTCTGCATTGTTCGAATAAGGATATGCTTCTCTGGAATATTTTTGTCAGACTCAGATTTAGTTCATTTTTTAAGGTTCGGATTGGGTTCATGTTCAGGGAAATTTTTTGTCTTGTTGAAATCCGGGTATGGTTCTGTGGAATATTTTTGTTAGGTTCATATTTGGTCCGATTTCAATTTTTTTTTCAAATGAAATTTTAAGTTCGGATCGGTTTCATATCCACGGAAATTATTTTCTCTTATTCGAATCCGGTTGTGGCTCTTTCGAATATTTTTATTGGATTCAGATGTAGTTTGCATAAAATTTCAGGTTTTTTTTTTTTCAAATGGAATTTTTTAGGTTCGAGTCAGGTTTATGTTCACGGAAATTATTTTGTCTTGCTCTTATCGGGTTATAGTTCTTTGGAATATTTTTATCGATTTCAGGTTTCGTTCTGGTCATTTTTCGGGTTTTTTCAAAGACAAATTTTAGGTTCGGGTCGGGTTGCATATACACGAACATTATTTTTCCTTGATCGGATTGGGGTATGCTTCATTTGAATATTTTTGTGGGATTCAGATTTGATTCGGGTCAGATATCAAATCCATAGTTTTTTTTCAAATGGAATTTTTAGGTTCGGGTCGCGTTTTTGTCTTGCTTGAATCGGAGTATGGTCTGTTTTTTTTTCGGGTAAGTGTTAATACGCCTAAACATTATGTTTTTCTACAATTATTTTAGTGACTTTTTTTGATATATAATTTATTTTCCTATTTGATAATTTGTTACGGTGTATGAATCGTCTGCCGATTCGAACAATTGTACGTCAAAGAGCCGTTTTATTTTTGTTTTAAAAACAAATTAAAGTCTTAATAAAATTTTAACTTAAATAAATGCATTCAAATTTAATCAATTATTTAAAAAAAACTGCTAAAAAGCCTCATATATACATATACATATATTAACTGCAATATAGCTTTTCACAAATACATTCTAAAGTACGAAGTACCAACGATCTGACGTAACAGCTATGTTCAAAAATCCTAAGTTAAACTGACATTTTGCCAGTCTATGAATTTTTAAGATCTTTGGGGAAAAAAAAAAACCCATCACTTTTGAAATGTGAAAATCTCAAATTGGTTTCTTTTATGGAGTAAAAAGAAATTAATAGAGTGGAAGTATTATTTCTGGAGGTCATGCTTAAAAAGTAACCCTACATTAAGTCCAATTAAGTACCAACAAAAGCACGTGCTTTGACACGCTTATCAATTGAAACAGGTTTAAACCCGTATTTTTTTTCTCTCGTTTTTTAAAAAAGAACTAATTTATCGCTTCACCGGTAACAATTTATTAATTATTTTATCATATGTGTTTTAAATATCAATATAGAAAATAATTTTAACGTTTTGCTTGAAAATATAACATTATTTTGTTAGTACATTAAAATCGTCTGCAGTCAGAAATTTATATTTCAGATTAATATATATTACTTAAGTTTTCATGCATGATTTTAAAAGAATATTTTCATCATTATATTTTAAATATTTATTTGCATGCAATTATTAAGTGATAAACATTTTTCATCTACGTTATAAAGTATTTAAAATTACATTAATGAAGGAAACTTTTAGTTATAAAATTTTTAGTTTGTTTCAAATGTTTTCAATATCTTATTTAATTTTAATTTGATATTTAATTATTGCTAATTTTCAATTTAATTTATTTCAAAAGCGAACATTTATTCTAATAAATAATAATAGAGCAAAGACCATTTTAAAAATTTGCTATTTTTTCTTGAAATATGCTTCGATTGTAATGCGCTTCTTTCAATTCGTCTTATAACACAAAATCCCTTCCACGTCCTTTTGTTTGGCACATTAAAATTTGATCGATAAATGGTTTCATATCGCAAAACGTTTTTGAGGCTTATTTCACCTCCACTTATCTTATTCCTCCATGGGTTTCTTTAATTCTATCTCAGCTTTCTTATTACTTCTGCGAAAAGTTTTACACAACCAACCAACCGTAAAGAAACGAAAGAGAAAAAATGGGTAAAAGATGATTTTTTTATGAGAGTGACCTCTTGATTTTAATTAATTACTCAGTTAATAATTGGAATTTCGAAATTCTGAAGCTCAGGTGCATCAGGAGAGATATTGGGCTACTCTCAAAAAAATTTTGAGCTTCGTACGTACTGTAAATTTTTCTAGCCATCGCAGACACACAGACACACACACAGACAGATAGAGCGTTTTGTTCTTTTATTAGTATAGATTCTTCTTTTGAATAATTTTCAGGAAGCATTTAAAATTTTGGGACACATTAATTTGTTACACATACATAAGAGTGGTCTAACGTAAAAAAATGTAAAATGTATGAATGTCTGAAAGACGCAATATTTTTTTTCGCTTTTTCTACAAAAGATTTTATGCATATAAAGGTAAATATCAAGGAATCGTTATAAGATAATACAGGCAAATCACAAAAAGATGAGTATATACAGAATCTTCAATGATGTCCATAGTCTAAATCTTGTCTATATCTTGTCAACTTTTAAATTTAGTCATAGACAAACCACTGAAATACAGAGTCATATATTTCCAATTTTATAAATGATTTAAAAGAGAAACAGAATTATTTCAAAAGCAATTGTTTCTCTAAAATATTCTACAGTTAAACATTTTAAGTAGTACCCAGTGGTTTTGTTTCAACTAGATAATTGTGAAACCGTCAAAACATTTAGTGCTCTTCATAAAAATGTGTTAGTTAGTTATATTTATAAATCAACTGTGATAATCACCAGTTCAATCTTATCGAAAGACTGTTAAAGAAGAAAAGCAGAAGTTTATTTTAGTTATTAAAAATCATCAAAAAATTATTCTTGAATTTCAATTTCACAGTCATTATTCTGTGTAAGAAATATAATATACTAAACTCAAAGTAACATTATAATTTGAATGTATTTTTTTCAAAGTTTGGAAATATAATCTTTAAACAAAATTGGCAGCTGCAAAAAATGGTATTTTTGATTGAAATAAATTATGCTCTGAAAATATGTTATAAGTTGCACATTTTTTACCAGAAATTAAGAGGAGTGCTTTCTGAAAATTACAGAGATTTTAGGATATGCAATAGTGTGAAACAAATGCCTGTCGAAATACTAAAGTAAAACAGATTTTTAGTAAAAAATTAAAAGTTTAACCTATTTATTCTTGTGCTTCATATTTTTTATAAATAATTATTTACACGCACATACATATTTATATACATATGCATTCATTATTTAAAATTGCAGTTAAAGATTAAATTTAAGAGATCATTTTACTAACAGCTGAAATAAAACTTATGCTTAAAACGAAATCTTTTGTACTTTGTACCACAAAAATAAAATAAGATTTTATAATTCAAATAATATTAATCGCATATCCTATTTTCCTATATATAGAGTTTTTTTCAAACATATAAAAGCATTTTTTTTTTAGCTTTACTTATATGGATGTCTAAGGGATGTGTATGTATGTGTCTTGCGTTAATAACGTCACGTCAAGTTTTTACGAATTTTTACAGTTCAGTGTTATATTTTTTTGCATACAATGCTTAAATGATCACATTAAATAATTAATATACGATAAAATGTTGGATGAAAGTAATATTTTTCTTGACTTCCATAATTTTATTGCTTTTGACCATAAATTGCTCAGAATACTTACATTATATAAGGCACAATACTACATTATGAGCTTTAAGATATTGTGCTCTAAATCTAGTAAACCTAAAAGTAATCTAAAGTAATCTAGTAATAATGTTCTTAACATCAGTAATTTTCACATATTGCACTATATATCACGGTTATCAATTGAAATTATGTTTTGTGTTAATCAATATTTACTGATAGCTATGTAATAAACTGTAGAATAAGCTATGCTAGCTAAAAAACAGTAATTTTTTGACTCTTTTAAAAAATACAGATTAAACATTAAGATCTTGATAAAGAAATATATATCCAATGAGCACAGAATAAATTAGAATGAAACATAAAGAGAAAAACCAAGTGTCTCATTCTATAATACTCTCTCCTTTTTATTGTACGGAGCACTGAGAGCACACAACATTATCTTGTTTCAGAAACCCATCAGCGCCATCTCTCAGAATCCATGAGTAATACTTCAGCTTTTTACCTGCTCCATACAAAGTTCCATTCCTCATTTTAGAGAAGTGGTGGGTTAGAAAAAGACAAAAAGTAGCCTATGACACTCTCCATCCCATCAAATATCTCCACTTAAAAAATCACGTCAGCTCGTCGCTCCGTTTTTCCGTGAAAGACGGACAAATAGTTACACACACACACTTTCCTATTTATAATATGAGTATGGATGAGCACAGAATAAATTAGAATGAAACATAAAGAGAAAAACCAACTGTCCCAATCTATTCCACTCTCTCATTTTGATTGAACGGAACACTGAAAACACACAACGTTATCTTGTTTCAGAAACCTATCAGCGCCATTTATCGGAATCTATGAGTAATACTTTAGCTTTCTACCTGCTACATGAAAACTTCCACCCCCCATTTTAGGGAAGTGGGGGGGTTAGAAAGAGACAAAAAGTAGCCTATGTCACTCTCCACTTAAAAATTCAAGTCAATTTGTCACTCCGTTTTGCCGTGAAGGACGGACAAACAGACACACACACACATTCCCATATATAATATTAGTATGGATTTCAGAATTGAAAAATTCCCATCTCCCTCCCTCTGCACCAAAAAACTAAAAAGATACAAAGGCAAAAGAAATCATCCTTTTAAAAATATTTTTGTTTTGTGTAACCAATTATGTGTTTGGACCAAATAAAGTAATGTATCTGTAACTCATTTTAAACAGTATTAAATGAATTTTAATTAATAACTAATTGACGTATTAAAATCATTTTATAATAAGTAATTTTTATGGTACTTATAAGCAACGTCGGTAGATAAAGGTTCAAGCTAATCGAAAATGTTTTAAAAAACTACGACATAATTTTTATAACATCTTTTTTCTTTTTTTTTTTTTTTTTTTAATAAATAATTTTGTCAGAGTTGTGAAAATATAAGACCGGTTTTCGGAATTTTGAGTGACTCAAAAGAGGTTATTGTATGTTTTTGTTAGGGGTTATAGAACATTCTCAAACATCTGTCTGCTTTTACAATGCATAAATAATAGGGTGGTCCTTAAAAGTTGGTAAATTTTTTTTCACAATTTATACCGGAGCACCCTGCCATTTTGTTCTACTCATTAAAAAATAAAAACAGTAATTTTTTTTTAGATTTTTTAGCATGATTTTAGGGGTTGCTATCACTATTTAAATTTTACACTTATTCAAAAATATTGAAGGAAAATACATAATTATTCTAATAACAAGTAAACATATTTTGATTAAATATTTCAGTAAATTCTACAGCAATTACATTGTTATATAAATTTAAAAAAGATGAAAAAAGATATCATTGTTATAAAATCCTTGCATTAACCTTTTTTAAAACATCAATGCAGATTTTATAGAGTCTGGATATTTGCTTCGAAACTGCTTGACTAAGAACAATAAGTACTGTGTTTTTTCTTCATCTTCTGTATGACGTTTATTGTATTCCTCAATAAATGATGACCGACGTTCGGCTACATCATTAATAACTTTCACTGAAGCTGCAAAAGCCTTACAAGTTTTGCAAGATTCATTTTTATTCTAATTTGTCACATCTGTTTAAAAAAGTCTGAAGGTAATTCCATTATTTTAAAAAACCTAAAAGTGTTACTTGTTACAAAATCTTGCAAGTTCTTTTTACCGATATCATCAGGATCAACATGTGCATGTTTTAATGGTTTCACATTTTTCGCATTTTTCAAAGCACACACCATTTTTCTTTTAATTTTAAATGAGACATTGTCATCGAAAAATGCAAAAGCAACTGACAAGTACTACAGATGTCCTAGGAATATCTTCATAGCACACAAAGAAATGTCTTTCTGTTCATTTTCGTAGTCATTTTCAAGTTTTTAAGCAGCAATAAATCATTTCTAAGCACAGAAAAAGTAGATGGTGCCTGATACAAACTGTGAGTGTAGATTTTTACAACAAACCAGTAAACTTGACGAAATTCAGATTCTTCGTACTTAAAAAATTTGAACTGATCTCTAAATAAATAAATCTTGAGCGAGTATATGGCTTTTGCCATCATTCGTGCTTGATACAAGCCGCCAAGGGCTCTCAACTCTTTCGGGTACTCCTCCTAGGAAAATGATGGCAAGCTGCAGCAGTTATTTGTAATCGTCTCTTGGATGCAAATCGTTAAATTGATTTTGTGCAAACTCTATGATTTCTGATGCATTTTCTGTTGTTTTTTCATTGATAAAATTATCAGTTACAGAAGTCCGAAATAAGTCATGATCAATAGAGTTCCACGAAATTTTAAATCGTTTGAATAAGTGTATGTCTGATCCGTTTGGAACTCCAAGCGACTTAACAACAATTGCTTCTAGCATAATCTCCAGGATGTGATGACGGCAAAACCATCAAAGCATTTCTTTCTTCATTTTCTGTTCCAAAAGAAAACAAGTTCCTCTTGATAACCCGGAATTTACATAGGTTGTATCAATACACATAGATTTTACATGCTTTGTAATTCCCCTTGTTTCCAATGTTTTGTTAACAGCAAAAGATATAGCTTCACCTGTTCCTGACTGAAGTTTTGGAACTGCAAGTAATTGGTCATTTTTTTAACCGGAAATAATTGGTAGTCTATTAATAGCTTCAGATCCTGAAATAACTTCTAAAATTTTGCAGTGAACAGTCAACGGAACCCTTGCAGAAAATCTTTTTTTTTTTAATTTTCGGCTCTGCTTGTTCGGCTTTTGATTCTAAGGTGCGGAATAAAGAATTTGTTAACATTATAATATGCAGGATCACAACCCACACGTTTTAGTGTTATAGTCAAAACAATAGCTGTCTTTATATCACATAACTTTGCTTCATCAAGGCTTGCAGATACGCTATTGTCCAAAATGTTAAGTTTATCTCTTTTTTAAAGATGTGGATCACTGTGAGAGCATGAAGCTACTTTTTCCTCATTAGAACAAGTTTCATTATCATTTGAGCTTGCTTTTTCTTCAAATATCTCTGAAGGAATTGATTGCTTATTCAAAAAGCAATGATTTGTTTCTTCTTCACGCTTTTTCATTTGTTAAAAATGTTTTTGCATAACGAAAACATATTTTATTACATAATCATTTATTAGAACTAAAGCTCAATTATTATTCTTTTCTTGTTTTTATTGATTTTTAAATTGAATTAAGCTCTATTTAATTTTAAATTAGGTGACGCGTCGGCATTACTCTGGTACATTAAAAAAAACGCAGAAAAACTCGAATATATTTGAAAATCGCTGAAAAATTTAAAAACTCAGCATGAATTTTGGAAGAAATTTGAAGCATTTCACAGTCTATACCGCTTAATGCCATACTATGACTCAATTTTGTGATGACAATAGATATGTATTAATAACTTAAACATTAGACTAAAAAAATGCCAAATTTTCTAATTTTTCAAATATTCAAACCTTGGTAGCGACTCTTAAAATTTATTTTAAAATTCTGAAATTTTTGTAGTGATCTTTTTTTAATACATAGAAAAAAAAAAAATAAAAGGGTGCCCCATAAAAATTTTAAAAGTTCATTTTTAAGGACCACCCTAATAAATAATCATCATCTTTAAAAATTAAGTTATAACTGAAAGTCATTCATTTTAAATCTGGCATAAAAATGGTGCCTTTTCTTCTTATATTGAGCTCGTACAAATACAATTGCTACCCCATGAATAATTTATTTATCTTCCTCATTTTCTTAATCAAGTCTTTGTAGTTTATGCTTATTATGTTTTATATTTATCCAATAAAATTTCGGAAACATACATTTTTTTCCAGTGGAAAATACTATATGATGCAATGTGTTTACTTATGCAAATGATTCATATATGCACAGGTATAAATATATGTAGTTAAATTATAGAACAAACTTTCAACGAAATAAATTTTCAATTTAACGCATTAACGCATCTGATAAATTTATTGCAATGAATATATGTAGGAAACTGCAGACTGAAAACTTTAGGAATGGCAGATGTTCACTTTAGCGAATTTTCATCACATTCATCGAGAAATGTGCGTGCTTAAAAAATAGATAAAATATCCAAATGTCCTTAACATGAAACAATGTTTAATTTTTACATGGGTTGGTTAAAAAAAATCTAAAAGAATAACACTTATGACGGATAAAAAAAATCCTTTTTTGAATTTTAAGAATAATTGTAAATGTTTAAAAATTAATGTCTACCCAAACTACTGAATCATAATTTTTTTTTAGCATATTGTGTTAAATGTTATGATTATGTAACGCATAGGAGACAAGAGAGAGTTAGCCCACTTTTAACAAATCTATTTTTTAATTCTTAAATATTGCACCTAGGATAAAGTTTTACATATCATTTTATTTGCTATTCAATAAGTTATGAAATGAATATTTCTACAAAAGTGTAATATATAAGAAACTTGAAAAGTTATTTATGTATGAAAAAGCAATTGTCAAGCACTTTACATATGAGAGGTTTGACCCACTATGTGCGATTTTTGGACCCACTTTATTTTATATTTTTATATATGTTAAGAGAAAACAAATCAACTGAAAAAAGCTTTATGCTATATGTTTTAATTATTACAGAAATGTATATATGTGTAATATGTTGTTTTTGAATGCATGTTGTTTAAGGAAATCTGTTTAGGAGAAATTGTAGAGCATCATGGAATGATTCCGTTTTAAGTAGGAATTTGTCCAATCATGTATAATATTACAGCAATGAAAATGTAACATTAATAGGTTATACAGTATTCCGCTAGAAACAAGTTTCGTTTTTCATGGGGTTTCCTGCATTAATGTGTCCAGAATTAGAAATCTCTGTCAGGGCTTTTTTTCTCCTTGTATACTATTATATACTATTATTATACTATTATATACCGTATATACTATTTCTCACATATTTTAACTTCATCTCACCGCATTTAACTTGGTGAAATTTGTTCACATATCTTCCTAAAGTTTCTCGATCAATGCTAAGATCTTTTGCGACAAGATGAGATTTTATGTGAATTCAAGAACGTGTGCAATCCTATGGGAAATATGGAAGGCTTAGTACCCATTTCCTCGGAAATTACACGGTCGATATTTATGAGCTTTTGAATGCATTTGTCATTATTGATTGACACATTGATTTCATACTCAAGACTTATCACTGACAATTTTTTCCGTGACCTAAATTTTCTATTTCAGAACAATGTCAATTTTTTTCAGAAATTTACAGTTTACAGATTTTTCTTTAGTTCTGAAACTAATTATTATTTTTTTAATTGTCTTACACATTTACAATCTTACATTTATAATCAACCACTGAAAACAGTTTTCATTTTCAGTGGAATTTTTAAACAAATAACACAATATGTACTAGTAAAGAATAAAGTAGCATATTAACCCTCCAAGCGTCTTGCAAATGGATAAAATTGTAATGTTGTTTTCTCTGCATTTTGTTTTAAATGCTAATAAAATATGATTCGTTCAATATTACATAAAAAATCTTATTTAGAAATATAAATGTAATTCTTGAGAATCTTAATCATTCCTCAATACTTTGAAAATTCGTTAAATTTATAGAATTATAATATTTTAAACATTGCTTATATTGCAGTGAAACCTCACAGTAAAAAATTTTGGTCTCGAAACACGGTGGTTGTACCGTCAACTTTGTGCCACTTCCTTTTACAGTAATTTTACTGGACGGTATATATACCGTAAAATGCTTACAGTACATGTACCGTAATTTAACTGAACATAAATTAAAACATTTTGTGGTATATGTACCGTAAAATATTTAAAGTATATGTACCGTAATTTAACTGAACGGTATATGTACCGTAAAATATTTAAAGTACATGTACCTTAAAAAAAATATTCTTACAGCATTTGTACCGTAAATTAAATATATGGTATATGTACCGTAAAAAATACTTATACAGCCCATATACCGTATGTTAAATATACAGTATGTATACCGTAAAAAATATTTATACAACATATATACCGTAAATTAAATGTATGGTATATGTACCGTAAAAGCAGTTATAATCAGCATGTGTACCGTAAATAAAATATACGGTATATATACCGTAAAAATACAAAATGATCCAAAAAAAAAACCCTCCCACATTTGACAGGATAAAAAAACACAAACGACTCTAATGAGAAACTTATTTGTTAAAAATATAGAATAAGTATGACAAGAGTTTAAAATGACTATTTTTCAGAAATGACGTCAGGATAGTGTCTTACCAAGCATCATTTCTAAAACATAGTCATTTTAAACTCTTGTCATACCCACTGTATATTTTAAAACAGACAAGTTTCTCTTTAGTCTTTTTTTTTATATTATCCTGTAAAACATGGGATATTCTTATGTGTTATTCTCTAATCAGAATCGCCGAATATATATAGTGAATACAAAGTCTTAGTTATTATAAAAATTTATTTTGGCGGAAAATATTAGATATGTGAGGATACATTTAAATTTTTTTTAATAAGATATTTGATAGAACATTGAAAATTTGATAAAAATTTTAATAATACTATTTGTGGGTCACCAAGTTGTGCAAAGATATGTATACTGGTAAAAAAACAAAAAAATGTATTTTATATTTCTTTTTTATAAATGTTAAATTTTCTTTATTTGTTAAGTTTTTTTTGTCGAATTGCGCAATTATACTTACATAGCTACCAACTTCTACACCTTTTTATACATTTATTTTTCATACCACTATTTTAAAACAGTTACTGCTGTTACATTTCAGGTTTAAATATATAACAAAAAATATTTTATAATAGAGGTATAAAAATGTTATAAAAGTAGTATGCACTTAGAGAATTAAAAAAAAATTACAAAAAAGTGTTTACATTTGTGACCGCTATGATAATGTGAGATGATATCTGATAAAATAAAATGCTAATATTAAATTTCTTTCTTGCATTTCTATAAACTATTATAACTTAAAATAATTAATAGATCTTACATTATTTTTATTAAATTGTAACAATTTATTAAGTTTTATTAAATATTAACAAATAATTCAAGAATACTGACAGACGAAAAAATATTTCACACTTCTTTTGTTGTTTGAAAGTCATAATTATAAAAACTAAAGGATCAGAAGGGCGTAAAGAGAATACAAATCCCATAAATTTTTAAAAGATAAAGTAAAATTAATAAAAGTGGTTAAAATTATATACATTGATATTCTTGTTATTTACTTGGAAATTAGGATTTTCATTTTCTTTCTCAACACATAAATCTAAATTTTCTTACATTCAGTTAAATGTTTAGAATGCCACTGTCTAGCAAATCACCGCTTTTGTATTTTTTATTTTATTTATAGATTTTTTTTTTATGGAAATGTGGTATTATGCTATTCTTACAAGAATTGATATGTAGTTTATAGCTTACAATCTTAATAACAAGCTTTTATTTTCCACACAGATCAAGAAAAGTAAAAAACTAGTTGTCGTGGGCAAAATTGCTTATAACGCGAAAAATAATCAATAAAAAATGAAAAATGTAATTTAATTCCATATTGGTAAATAGTCAAGACTAAATTTATACATTCATGCTTAAAAAAATTTAAAATTGTATCAAAGCTCTCCATTGTTAAGGAGAGGGTTGGAAAATCATATTAAAATTCAAAATATAAATGTTTTAGAACGTTTAAAAAATAAATTAATATCATTATGATTCAGACATATTTAAAACAAGCAAATAAAATATAAAAATGATA
This sequence comes from Maratus speculifer, assembly GCA_964019185.1. NCBI lineage: Eukaryota > Metazoa > Arthropoda > Arachnida > Araneae > Salticidae > Maratus > Maratus speculifer. Next base: position 209,263,530 of record OZ025289.1, on the reverse strand, counting down.
TTTATTACAACGATTAAATTACATTAACACACTATATCATAATACATACTTATAATATTTATATATACAATTTATTTTCTTTTACAGAGTGTGTCATTTACTTTATTTACAAATTCCAAAAGTTTTGTTCACTTTCAGCATTATTATTATAGGCCAATTGATTTGTTGTAGTTTGTACCAAACACAGGGTTGATCAACATCAAATACCTGAAAGAAAAAGATTCATTCAACATGGGTATAAGCATTAAAATAAATTATTGAAGAAAATAGAAAAGTAATTTGTAGAAATGGTTTCACAAAATTATCTTAAGAGGTTATTTCAATATTCAGAAGAAGGAACAAGAATGCTAATAATAGTTCTAAGGGAGCGTTATTTTCAATTTTTTCTCTTTGATTTTAATATATATATACAGGGCGTTTCTAAATTCATGGTTAAAACTTTAATTGGTGATAGTACACATCAAGAAAAACAATATTTAAATAGGAAACCAAGGGTCCCAAAGTCTTCCGAAGGAGATAGGCGCCATTAAAGTTTAGGGTCCAAAAATTCAAATGATTATGAAAAACAGAAAAATTGGTCGATTCGTTTGCGGTTTTCACTAAAATTATTCTTTATGTCAGTATTGTCTTGAAAATAAATTATAAAGATAAATTTCAAAAAATGACGATAGAGGGCGCTTTAGACTTTAGAGTAACGAACAACTATTTTTTACCGTTATTTTTTGCATCTCATTAAAGGTTTCGTAAGCTTAGACTTAAACTTAAATTTTGAGCTCAAAATCTGAATAGTTGGAAGCAGTTATGTAGCACAAACTTAACTGTGTTCAGAGGGTTTTAAATTCAAATGATTGTAAAAAACGGAAAAATTGGTCGATTGATTTGCGGTTTTCACTAAAACTATTCTTTATGTCGGTATTTTATGGAAAATGAATTATAAAGATAAATTTCTAAAAATGCCGATAGAGGGCGCTTTAGACTTTGGAGTAACGTACAACTATATTTTACCGTTATTTTTCGCATCTCATAAAATTTTCTTAGAAGCTTAGACATAAACTTAAATTTTGAGATGAAAATCTGAATCGTTGGGAGTGGTTAAGTAGAGCAAACTGAACTGTGTTCAATGCGGGTGAGGAGGTTCAAATTTCAAATTATTTTAAAAAACGGAAAAATTGGTCGATTCGTCTGCCGTTTTCGCTAAAACTATTCTTTATGTCAATATTTCCTTGAAAATAAATTTTAAAGATTAATTTCAAAAAATACCGATAGAGGGCGCCTTAAACTTTAGAGTAACCAACAACTATTTTTAAGCGTTATTTTTTGTATCCAATTAAATGCTTGCAAATGCTTCGATTTAAATTTTGAGCTCAAATTCTAAATCGATGGAGGGGTTAAGAAGCGGAAACTGAACAGTGTTCAGGAGTTAAAATGTTACCCTCCCCACCCCTCGAACACATTTCAAATTTCCGCGCTTAATTACTCAAAACGATGCAGATTTTGAGCTCAAAATTTAAGTTTGAACTTTTACAAGCATTTAATTAGATACAAAAAAATAACGGTTAAAAATAGTTGTTGGCTACTCTAAAGTTTATGGCGCCCTCTAACGGTATTTTTTAAAATTAATCTTAAAAATTTATTTTCAAGGAAATATTGATTTAAAGAATAGTTTTAGCGAAAACGGCAAACGAATCGAACAATTTTTCCGTTTTTTATAATCATTTGAAATTTGAACCTCCTTACCCCCATTGAACACAGTCCAGTTTGCGCTACTTAACCACTCCCAACGATTCAGATTTTCATCTCGAAATTTAAGTTTATGTCTAAGCTTCTAAAAAAATTATGAGATGCAAAAAATAATTGTACGTTACTCCAAAGTCTAAAGCGCCCTCTATCGGCATTTTTTGAAATTTATCTTTATAATTCATTTTCAATAAAATACCGACATAAAGAATAGTTTTAGTGAAAACCGCAAATCAATCGACCAATTTTTCCGTTTTTTATAATCATTTGAATTTAAAACCCTCTGAACACAGTTAAGTTTGTGCTACTTAACTGCTTCCAACTATTCAGATTTTGAGCTCAAAATTTAAGTTTAAGTCTAAGCTTACGAAAACATTTAATAAGATGCAAAAAATACCGGCAAAAAATAGTTTTTCGTTACTCTAAAGTCTAAAGCGCCCTCTATCGTCATTTTTTGAAATTTATCTTTATAATTTATTTTCAAGACAATACTGACATAAAGAATAATTTTAGTGAAAACCGCAAACGAATCGACCAATTTTTCTGTTTTTTATAATCATTTGAATTTTTGGACCCTAAACTTTAATGGCGCCTATCTCCTTCGGAAGACTTTGGGACCCTTGGTTTCCTATTTAAATATTGTTTGTCTTGATGTGTACTATCACCCCTTAAAGTTTGGAATATGAATTTAGAAACACCCTGTATATATATATATATTACATAGAATAGATGATGATGATCTACAACTGGGCTAGTTTTCTTTTTCCTACATTAATTATTGATTTTTTTATGTATATTTGGGTAGTTTCAATTTCAGAACAAGTTCTGTAACTGAAGAACAAATTAAAAAAACATCTAAAAATTATAAACTACCCCGGGTAGAGCGTCTTCATTTATCCTACAAAAAAATCATTTAAAAATATTAATATCCAAATTAAATATTTGAAAGTAACGCTCCCATAGAATTTACATTAGTGTTTTCATTTCTTCCCATGACTGGTGTGGGACCTTCCCATTACTCTTAAGAACCTACAACAGTACCGTGGCTAAATTCCAATATTAATTTTAAAATCACGGGGAAATATCTTACAAATTTCTCACTGGTATTTTAATATTTTTATATTATTATTTTTTTTGGATGTGATACTTTAAATTAATATCTATTGTTGTGTGTATGTACTTTTTCAACTTTTATAACAATTTATTTATGCAATTTATTTATTTTATTTTCAGAACTGCTTTCAAAGTAGAAGCATCTGCATATTAAAAAAGCTGTAACAAACAGTTGAAAAAGTAGAAATGCATAGTAAAAAATAGATACTGCATCCTGTGTAAAAAAAAAAGAATAATAATAATAAAAATATTAAAAGGGGAGGGGGGGGGCAAGAGGTCTGTAAATAACACTACAACAGGATTAATATTAGATTGAACATTTATTACCCAGCTGAGTGTAGGCTATGTGTTTAAACAAAAATGGAAATGTCGGAGCTTAAATCCTTAATTTAATATATTCACTCAATAAAGCACATATTTTCAAGTAACTTATTTATTGAGTTAAAATTTTGAATTTTTTTTCTGATGGTTTACCATATCATTTGGAAACAAAAGCACGTAACTTAATTTCTCATAATGTTTTTTAATTTTTAAATTTAATAGTTATTAAAAAGTGGGGGTAATTTAAAATCTTTATAACTCGAAATATTATTCGTAGAATTTCTTTTCATTTATATGAACAGAAATATATAAGCTTTAATTCTGATTTAGGAGTTTAGAAAATATTAATTTAAATAAAATTTAAAAATATTTAATGTAAAAAATTGAAAAAATATAATTTTTTAAAATCATATTTTCAAATTTAAATATTTTTTTTTAATTTGCTGAATCAAAATTAAAATAAAACAATTGTAAAAGACATGTTCCAAATTTTAACAAGTTTTCTTTAACAGTTCTTCAGTTATCGCAGTTTAAATACAAGAAATGGCGAAAAAAACTCACCAAGAAAAAAAAGTATTTTCGGAAAAAGTCATTTCTATGAGAACGATTGCTTTGAAAGCTAGATTTTAAAAAGAAACCAAAACGAAAAAAATATCTCTTAATTCAGTAAAAAAAAAAAAAAAAAAAAAAAAAAAAAAAACAATGTTTTATCGTTAAAGTTTTTAAACGTCATTTTAAGAAGAATTTTTTTAATGCAATAAAACTGTTTAGTAAAATTTTAATATTTTTGTGTCCCGCGCACCCGTAAACACCAGAAGTTACAAGTCGCAGGAAAATTTGCCGTGAGTGGCATCTGGCGACAGTGAATCTGTAATTAAAATGAAGAGCAGGGTATGGAAAAGAAATCAATTTAATAACTCTGTTTATTTGGAGAATGGAGGAGAGGTTAAAAAGTTTTTTTTTCTTTTAAATTCTAACTAGAAATAAATAAAAAGTATGCGTATAACAATGATAATACTGAGACGCCATTTTAGCTGAATTATGTGTGAATTTTAAAGTACCTACAAATAAAATTATGCTATTAGTAATAATTAAAAGTCATTATTTTATCATAAGAATTATGGGTTTGAAATATTATAAGAAATGTATCAAGCCGTTAATAAAAAAAAATCAATTATCGACTTTAATTTGTGTTTGATTGTATTTCTTTTTAAAAAATTAAAAAAAAAACTGTGATTAGTATTTATGCAACAAAAAAGAGCTGATATTCAGTCATATCCACTATTTGTTGCAATTATTATTCATATAACAAGCCATTTACCAGAAAGTTAAAGAATGTAGACGGGTGTTACAGATTTTTTTTTTCTTCTTTGTAGATTATTTTTTCATGGATATTTATTTTGCTCTCTATTATATTTAACACTTTATTACTTAATCCAAAAACTTGAGTTAGTAATTAATATAAGTGAATAAAACGAATAAAATCGTTACAAGTAAGTGTTTAATTAACTTTACAACTGCAAAACATTTTACCTATGGATTATTTTCTGCCGTCTATATGTCGCAGACCATCGAGATATTTTTTGCCACTGGGTAGTAGATAATTCCAAGTCTACTCCTCCACCGTACTTCAAAAATGAAACTGGGTAGCCATATTCCTTCTCCATTTCAAATTTCCTGTTATTGAAAATAAACATATATTATTAATGACTTAATGACTTAAATATACCAATTGAAAAAAAACTTTATACCAGCCATTTTATTAGTAAATATCAATATTTTTTCTGGATTGCTTGTCAAAAACTGTGAAAACATGTTTTAATTCCAAAAAATTTTGAAGAGTTTGGACGATAATGACTGTTAAATAAATAAATAAAATACCAGATGAAGATCCCTCCCTTTTCCGTCATATTAAAATTACTCATTATCGAAAATAAAATGTAATTTAAAAATATATACACATATATAAACCATATTCTTTCACTTCTCTAAATAATCAATTTGAAAAAAAAAATCACACAAGGTTTTGGCGTACGTAAGAAACTAAATAGTTATGCTGTAAATCAATGGTTTTTACAGTTATTAATATTTTATGATAAAAATTACGCAGGCTGATTTCGAAGATCCCAAATAGATGATAATTATAATTTACACTTCCCGTAAACCTTCCAATATTGAAAAGATGTGATAAAATGTGGAATGGAAGGTACGGCTAGGGAGTTCTCAACAGCTCCTCTCAACAAGCGCAATGCATTTTGACGCATATACAAATTCATTTTTAACAGAAAGATATAAAATTGGAAGGCCTGACTATGGAATAGATTTCGAATCGAACTTAATTTTCCATTTTATGTAAGTAAATTACCTGTCCAGTGCTTAGCTATTTCGATCACGTAATCACCATTTTTCCTCCAGCTTTTCTACCGGTTTTTCTACATTCGTCGGGGAATGTGTTCAAAAATGTCAACTTTGAAAGCTTGCTATAAACGATCTATTGCATTTTTTTTAAAAAACAGAAAATTGAGTGCAATTAGACAGTTTCTGAATAACAAAACAGCTGCTATTTTCATGCATTTCCGAAGAAAAATAAATTAAAGCATATTTCACAAAGTTTCTCTTTAAAAGACTTTGCGCCAGTTGTTCCCTCTAGTTGCTCCTATGCTATTACTATAAAATTTATTTCGTTTTGTATCATCTAATAATTTGTACACATTACTTGCTAGAATGCTATTAAATTTTAGTGGCGCGTGACTGACTCTGCTGGTGCCTATATTTTTGCACCCCTGATCTAAGATCTAAATATGTAAAACTCTAAATTTTGAATGTAAATTTACGTAATCAGGCTCAATTAAAGCAAAATTTGGGGCCTATTTAAGAAAAAAATTCATTTAATAATAGACCCCTTCACAAAATCAGACATTTCATTATTTTTACCATCCAAATTAAAAAAAAAAAGTTTAACAGAAAGTAAACCTTTAACATAATGACTTAAATCCTATTTAATAAACTCTCTCTGCGTGCAAAAAAGACAACACGCTCGCTGCCGCTTACGTAAAGATGTGATGCTAGATGATGCCGCATTGTAAAAGTGGGTTTTTCTCAGAAGCCGATTTATTTTTTATAACAAAGAATTAGTAAAAGAATTTCCCGCGCCAGCGCGTGACTGGCTATTGGATATTACCCCACATACCGCGCTGGCGCATGAGTGGCCCCTTAACGTTGGCGCCATACCACGCACTTTCGGGCGAGAGGCAGCGAACGTGTTAAAAATATATATATCACTCCAGTAATTAGACTTTAACTGCTTGCTTTTTTTTTTCCTAGGGAGGAGGGGGTGGGATCAATATTGGCCGTAATTCGCATTTATTTAGCAAAGTATTTGAATTATAAGTAACACGTTTTTAAGTGTTTTTTAATTAGTTTAATGACACTTATATTCGTGTATAACATGCTGAATCCCAAAATACCGAATCGACTATTTAGTCAAACATTAGTTTAAATGAAATTTAATTGACTTAGAATTTAATAAATAACCCAGTTTCTAACTAGTGAAAACATAAATACTGTTAATAACACATAGATATGAGCTGTCAGAGAATTGTAATCATAATTGCAAATATGCCAGCTGATTTTTAAAAGTTTCATAGAAATTAGTTTATTCTGGTTTAAATTGACTTAATTCCCACCCCCCCCTCTTTTTTTCTGCGTTTTATAAAATTAAACAAGACGATGACTTTACTTTTAAGAGCAATTAATCTAAAAGTCTTATTTTATATTTTATAAACATTTAAAACCAAACAAAGTCTTAATATAAACACCATTTCTCACTATTTTTAAAATCAGCATTATGAATGGCATATGAATGAATATGCACGCTTTTAAAAAGCAACTAAGGTGTAAAACAATTATTGTTTTAAAAATATCTATGTATATTTTTATTTAAATCAGATTTTGTTTTAAACTTAAATCGGGGTTTTTAGGATTTTTTTCGTGTGTTAATATACTATTTTTCAAGCTTTAATTAATTATTGTTATTAGTAGTACGGGATATATTAGTTAGTACTAGTTCTAATATTAGTAATAAATAGTACTAAAATTTTTTACAATATTAGTTAGTAAGGAAGAATGGGATGGAATGGGACAGAAATTTTTTCTCGTTATGTATCATACTAGATAGACGGAGTGGCGTAGCTAGTGGGGGCGGTCCGAGCCGGGTGTTATCCTTTAAAGGGTGTTACCCGATATTTATTTGCAAATAGATATATATAATCTTATGTGATTTTGGAAAAGAAGTCTGAAATAAAATTAAATTTCTAGCGTACGACGAAATAGAGTTAATTTTCTTTTCTTAGAGAAGTTGAAATTTTATGCAGACTGGAATGTTTAAATAAGATATATGCACCAGGTAACAAAAACTAACCTATCCAACGAGTGGCTAAGAAAAGCAAACTTTAAAAGAAAGAATTTTCTTCTACATACAGACAACACATTGATTTATGCGAATTATAGGTTAAAAAAAAGCCGTTACTCTGTTTTGTTTTTTTCATTCGTAGTGCAAGGCAAAAGGTAAATGAGGAATGATGTAATAATTTGTTATAATAGCGTGCAATTGTGAATGAAAAAATATAACGGATCGGCGGGGGGTGGGGATGACACCATGGTGGCTGGGGGTAACACAATTTACATCCGCCCCGGGCGTCACCTATTTTGGCTACGCCACTGAGATGCAGCTATATTCTGTTGAAAAAAGTTGCTGATCAACATAAACTTAGGTTTGTATTAAAAAAATTGTTTATTAAAAAAAGTAAATTTGCTTCATTTAATTTTAATGTTTGCTGTATATTAATGACTTGTTTACGTGTAGCTGTAATAGTTCCCCTGTTTAGAAAACCTAATGTTATATATTATCCATAATTTAAACTAAACTTAGCAGCAGCACTGTTGTTTATATAAGCAGTTTAACATAAAAACAATAGTGGAGGGGAATGGGACAGTCTAGCAAAAGGAGGAATGAAATAAGTCAAATTCCTTCTTTTACATAAGATAAGTGTAAATTACTAATATTATGCAAATATTCTAATTAAAATGATTAAATTTAAAGAGAAATAGTTGAAATGTTGAACAGAAAATATTCTAAAACTTACAGACGTCAATTTTCCTATTAAAAAAAAAATTAATCCAACGCGCACTTTTGTGATTTATTTTCGATTTCTTAGGTAGTGTACACAAACAAATTAATTACATACTTTTAAGACAAAGAAATTTAAAATATATATAGTTCAAATTATTTATCTAATTATGTAAGTTATAGGAAAAAAAGAAATATAACCGAATAACTCACTTTGAATAACTCAGCAAGCTTCCATTGATCCACATCAACAAGTTGACACCATTAGGTTGGTTGGTTGGAAAACACTGAGACTTATACTATTACCCGTAAAGGAGGCTTTTGACTCGAAGATCTGATATCAGTACTTCCGTCGAAAACAAAATTTCGTGTACTGCATTATCTTACCTATAATCTAGACATTTTCATGGACAATGTTTTGATTAGTCAATAATTATGATGGTTTTACTAGAAACAAGAATGTTAATTTTTTTATTAGGGGCTGTCCAGTGTGACCGTTTTTGGATTGTTGTAAGAAATCTGGACTGTTGTAGGACTTACAACAAGCTAAATCAAGCTAAAAACTCAGGCTAAAAGATAGTTGTCAGTCTATCGATATATTGACCATCAATAGAAGGCAGGACCATCGAATTTATTTTTAGCTTGTTGTCAATCCAAATCTACCTGCTTTTAGCTTGAAAAAACGGTCACACTGGGCTGTACATATATAACATTATTATTTTGGGGGGAGGGGTTGTCTGAAAGATAATATCGTAAGATATCTCTAGGGAGGGGGAGGGTGTTGCCTTTTGATATTAATATCATTTTTGACCCAATCAAAACTTTTTTTTTCTTTGTAATGTGGATTTTTGTTGAAAAAAAATTACATTGTGTTTTTTTTTAAATTCAGTTATCTATTTTTATGAAAATACAAAGCTATCATTAAAATCACTAAATTATAACAAAATTATCTAATTCTAAAATATGGTATACCCCAACGTTTTGACATTCCTATTCATCTTCATATGTGTATGCATATATAAACATGGATCGAGGAATCTTATAATATTTTTTTTTAAATGCAGCTTGTGCTTCCTAATAAATAAAAGCCAAAGAATGTTATCCACTTGTTCTGTTGATAAGAATTTCTACGTCTCCCCTTGCCCCCCCCTCTCATCCCTCCTTCGTTGGAAGGGCATGTTCAACAAGACTTAATTACTGTTAAATGCACTATGTAAGAAAAACTCTTATAAAATAATATACTTTTAAATAGTCACTTTTTTTTTTAATTTTATTTGAATAAAGCGATATTTTATTAAATTATCTTCATTTGAATCAATAAAGTTTCCGAAAAATAAATTTAACCTGTTTTGTATATTACTCCAAACAAAAGAACTAAATCCTAAAAATAAATTTTTTTACACTTTGATAACGATATCATTATCGGGGGGGGGGGGGGAGTTGATGGATGATAACGTATGATATCCAAAGGGAGAGAGGAGGTCCAAAATTAACAATTAGCCCCTTACTGGTAGAATGGAATTTTTGTAAATTAATCGTGTTTCTATAATTTACTTGAAAGATGGTAAATTGAGTGTCAAAACTCGAATGATGACCACAGAAGTAACCTGAAAGTATCATTTACCGTCTAGCCTTAATAATTTATCCAAGACGGACAGAAGAGCGACCGGGGGAGGGGGGGGTTGCCGAAGGTTTAGAGACATACGGATAAGATTGAGAATTAACTTTAACTGTCTAAATGGTTTTTAATATTAGAATTCTCCAGAATTTAGGGGGGGCGGGGGTAGAAAGAGAGTGAGTTACCGAACGAGAGACCCTTTCATTAACGAAAATAGCAGTCTCGCCGTATCAGTGTTGAATTCATGAGGTGCTCGGGAGGGGGGAACACCCATTTCCTAAGCAATGAAATGTTCCCCGCCGAAAAAATAGAGTTTTTGTGTTTTTACTGGTGAAGAAGTGCCATTTCCTCCGGAATTCTATAATGTCACCCCCCCCCCGGAGCCAATAAAGTCCCTCCCGGAGAAAAATGTCTGAATTCGACACTGCGCCGTATGGCGAAATAGCATTATTGTCAGTATGTTGAGTGAGATAGGTTCTAAAATTTTGATTTAAGATTTTTAGAGATTTTGAAACTTTCCCCCTTTTTAAGATTTAGATCAACAGGATTGTGAATTACTAAATCTCTGAGCTCATCAAGATTGTGGCCGGAGGTCATTAAAATTTAAACAACGTATGCGTAATTTTTGAATTTTAGCTACTTATGAGAATGGTAGAGGAAAGGGGACCGGTGTTTGTAGTTTTACCGATGGATTATGCATAAATCTAAGCCAACTGACTGTTTGGTATTTTAATATATTTTTCTAATAAGCATGTATTTTTTTCTGCTTTTATGATAATTTTGTCTAAATTTTAACAGGGGTTATTCGCGGGAAGTGTGTATTTATAGTCTCCAAAATTTCACCATCTGAGCACACCCGATACCATTTCGTTTTTTTCTTAAACAGGCAACGTACTAGCCACCGATCTTCAATATTGAGTGATGCGACTTTCGATGCATTAGTATTGTAAGGAACGTTAAGGAATTGTCTTGCTGAATACGGAAAAAGAAATGGTAAAACAGATCGTGCTGCCCAGCTTGGAATTTTCGAAAAATAAGATATACCATATCTCGGTGCTTCTCTTTATTTTGCTCAACTTTGAAAGGAAATTTTTAACATTGTATTATTAGCTTTTTTCAATAAATTTTGAATTTTAAGCAATTTTTAGCTGGCAAATTTCTTATTTGTCATACCTAAAAAAATGTTTTTTAGAGCTAAAATAAATTAATAAGACAGATATATAACATTAAAGAAGAACTTTATTAAGAATTTATGCAAGTTAAAAATGTAATAAAAATACTTGCATACTAATTCCTTTCACTTAAAAATAATTAAAATGTTACATACTTCTTTGTCTCGCATGTCCGGTAAAAGGATCCAACTGAATAAAACACAAAGAGCATACAAAGATGAATAAATCCTTTTAACGTATATCACTGGTATATATTCAATGGTATACAATATTTTAATTTTAATTACATGACTTTGAATAACTGATTAATTATACTAGTTTAAAATCCTAGAGTTTCACTTCTATGAATGCTATAGTTCTTCAATAAAAATTAAGGATTGGTTGAACTCATTCAATATATTAGATTCAAATTTCGCACTAGAAAAAGATATCTATCCAGGCCGTCGAGAGCCGTGACGTGCCCAGGATCAGTCACACATGCCCTTCCCTCTTATACAGACTCTCAAGATACATAAAAAAGAGTACTGCCCAGTTAAACCGATGGCATTGAGCTCACAGGCTACAAATACTAATTGTACATTAAAGCCTTATATTTTCAAGGGTTAATTCCGTTCGAAAAAAAAATAAGAAGGGGAAAAAGCTCTTCCCTTTCCTCTTTTTTTATACTTAATCATTGAACCTCCTATACTATCAAAGACATGCTTTATCATATAAAAAATCTATATCCAAAATTCAGAGCAAATTAGATAATTCTTAATAAAAACCCCTTTAGCATTTATATAATTTAAAAGGGGTTATCCCCCTTTTTTTATACTTAACCATTAAACTTCCAAAACTATTCAGAAATTTGAACGAAATCTGAAAATTCTGCTTGAAAAACCCATTTATATAAATATAGGGGGGGAGGCATTAGAACGCCTGTTCCCCCTATTTATACCTATTCAATGAACACCTAATAACAGTCACGGAATCGCCTCATCAGAATGATTCTAATCTAAATTTTGAACGAAAACTTAATTCTGCATGAAAATTCCATTTATATCAACTAAGGGGAGGGGCATGAGCTCCCCGTTCCCCCTCTTATACATATCGAATGAACTCCAAAAACTAATCAGGGAAGCGCCTTGTCAGGATATACCTACATACAAAATTTCAAGTGGATCGGATATTTTTATCACGATTTATCGCGTTACGCACGAACGAACATACAGAACGGACGGGCACATAAGCTCTCAGGCTATGATAGCCTGTGAGCTAAAAAGCATGTGAATCTTTAATAAGACCTCCTCGACTTTGAAGACTACTTTGTTCGTCTCTCATAAATTAAATTGTTTATTTTCCTGAATTTAAAGATGCTAATTAGATATTCATACTATTTAACAAAAGTAATTATAGACCTTTCTTTTTTTTATTGTTACGTTATGGTATACGTAAAAATTAAATGTACAATGTGCATTGTAACTATTGGACTCCTTTGAGCTTCTTGGTCCTCCAAACAATTTGCCCCCCCCCCCCCAACCCCTTCTCTCCTCAGATCTGCACTCATTAAGCAGCAAGAACATCATCTGCCGTTCACCGAGGCGAGAATACCATTTTTTTTCCCTTACTGAAATATAAGTATTTTACAGTATAAATGGCGTTTTTAATGAAAAAACATTATTTTATGGTACAAATACTGTTTATAATCGAAATAGCATAGATACTGGATTTTTTTATACCTAATATGCCTTAAAAATACGGTACTCATATCGTAAAGAATGAAAGCAGTAGAAGCACCGTAAAATTTAGGTACATCTATTGAAATGCTACGAAAATGTTTAGAATGTCATTTATCTTACTGAAAAATAATTATTTTACGGTATAAATACCGAGTTTTTACTGAGAAACAATCATTTTACTGTGTAAATACCATTTTCAATCGAAAGAGAACAAACTGTATTTTTTTACGCTTAATATAACTTAGAAATACGGTATTCATACCGTAAAGAGTGGAAATGGTAGTAGTACCGTGAAATTTACGGTATATCTACTGGAATTTTACAAAAATTTTTTACAGTGCTGGAGCTTAGTGTACGGAATATTACGGGAGAAACGCTTAGAGGGTTAAAATAAATAACAATTACTTTTCCATGGGTAGCACACATATTTTAGATATTGGTCTCTTAAAAATCGCTCTTTGTGTTTTAACCTTCACAACTCTAATGATTCCATCGTTACCTGGAAATAACTCTACAATTCTACCTAGAGGCCAATTCCACGTAGCAACATTGCCCTTCTTTATACTAATTAAATCATTTATTTTAACATTTACTTTCTCAAACATGTAAAAATTCTGGATTCATTAAAATGATGTACACTCATGACATCTAATATTCAAATTAAATTTGTTTTTAATGATGCGGGAATTTATCTCATTTTTTACATCTTATGTCAAAAAATAATTCAGCAATACTTTATTTTGAAAGTATTTAAAGATTAAAAAACTCGATTTTAACAAAATAAAACTAAATTTTCGAACAAAATAGATGTCATTTAAATAACTCATATAACATATATGAGTACAATGAGTATAACATATATCAATACACCCTCTATACACATTTTGTATGAATATTATCTTTAATAATACATAATATATTCAGTAAAATAAAAATAACTTAATTTTACACATTTAAACTCAAATATCTTATAAAACACATTGCATTAAGAAAATATAAAAACTTCCGCAATATTTATAACATAAAACATGCAATAATTATGAACTGTTTTTCTATGCATTGCAAGACCATTTAGAGGCCAAAACTTCAGCCTTAACTGAAAAGGTGAAGCTTGTGGGCCTAAATGTAAATATTGTTTATGAAAGTATTCAAATACACTGGAGTAAGTTTACTTTTATTGGAAAATTGGCAATTTTTGGTTGGTATTTATGTTACTGTTTGCTAGCTTACTTCCAACTCTATGAAGATCTGCATTATCAAGAAATGGGAGAAGGTTTCTTATTTGACCACTATTATTTACCTTACCTGATTTTTGCAAGGATTTTATTTCCTTTTCAAAAAATTCATGTTGAACATTTTTTAATAACAATGTCTTTGCTTGGTTGAGTTCTTTAATGTCTAAAAGACCCTGTTTTCTTTCTTTTCTACAATTACCAGAAATCTGAAAATAAATCCTAAAATACGGATTATCTTATCATAGTTAATACTTAAATCAATTATATCATGAACAAAGGTATTATTCGAAACAAAGATATTGTTGTAAAAAAAGACTTGTTTTTAAAGTCATTAATATTAAAGTTTTTTCTTTTGAGAATAGTGGGCCACTCTATCACAACTAATTTGAGATTAGCTTATCAGGATTAATTCCACTTGTTAGAAGGTCAGCTGCGTTATGTTGTAATATCAGCTATGTAAATACCAGTTTTTATGCTTTTATGAATGTTTAATAACGAGTTATCGACAGATCTTTCATCGAGTGTTTTAGGACACACAAAATATTGACTTCGTTTACAAAAGTTTATTTTTCAGCGCATTTTTATATAAATGCTGTTTTACAGTTCTAAATGAAAATGCTAAATATATTATCAATTGTAGCTAAATTATTAAAATTTCCTTCTTCGTGCTGTGGTTGATGTGTCTAAATTATCAAATCTAATAAACTTCAGCAAATCCTTTATTCTGATATAAGAGATTGTTGCTGAGAAAATTGGTCGTCGCAGTCTTAAAAGTTTATGCGCCTCTAAATCTCATTAGTTTCTTTTTAATCCTTGATTTAACCCACAATAATTAGTAATCTTATAAATAACTTTACTTCAACTATGTAATTTTTTTAATTATCATCTTTCACAAATATACATCTATAATTTGTTTTTTGACCAATATAAGAAAATTTGCTTACTTATAAGTAAGTTGAATGCACTTGTTATTGTAGTAATATTGCCATTGTAAATAATAAGACAAGGTTTTTGTTATCATTATATTCTAGCAGAATGCCTTGTCGGATAAGATTGTTTCTTTGACTAATCTGTTACTTTTTTATCACGTTTATTTTAGAATTAGCGTTTACAATATTTTTACCAGAAATTGAGAGCTCATATTTTGAAAGCTTTGCTACATTCTGCCTTAATGTTGCCGATGGTATTATTGCTGAATTATAATGTATCTTCCGCTTCTAACCGATCACAAATATCCTGAAAATCTTCATTCGGAAGTTCTTCTATCTCACACTGACTCAAAAGTTTACTCGTGATTTCACAATAATCACTGATTACGAAGTAATGCATATCCCGGGCACTCGAAGACGCGAGCTCATTTGTATACTATTTATTAGTCACCTTTGAAGCTAAAACTGTCCTTTAAAACTGTCCTTACATTAAAAAAAATCTAATCACTTTTGAAATATTGTGACCCAGGAAAGCGTTCAACGCTATTATTATAATATTAACGATGAAGTGGGGTCATTTACTGATCCCCAAATCAAACTGTATCTTTTAAGTACTTCTTTTTTTAACACTAGAACCGCGGACTTTCGGTATACCTAGAACTGCAGAGCGGGTCAATTTGACCCGAGATGGAAAACAATTTATAAATATGCCCAAATACTTAATTTGGTTAATTAAAATATTTTATTTTCTTGTAATACTGAACATTTCTTAGTACTTACATTATATTTTACACATAAAGTCAGCACAAATTCCCTACATTTAAGAAAATGCTATAATTCAAACTTACATTTCATTAAGTATAAAGAAAATATATTGAATAAATATTGAACATATATTTTAAACATAAATAAACTTGGACTTAATAAAAATTAAAAATAGATTATCCAAATCAAATAAATTTAGATATAAAACCTAAGAATATTTTTTTAATATAAAATAATACAAGTCACTTACTAATTTTACTGATTTAATTAATTCAATTTGCTGTATGCATTGCTTGAAAAACAGGGTTTTAAGTTTTGCGCATTTACCAGAAACGTGTGGGTACATTATATTTTGAAAAAATATATCTAGTTTTATTTTCATTCTTTTAATTGTAATAAACCCTTTTAAGCTTAGTTTCTGTTTTTTTTTTTTTTTTTTTTTTTTTTTTTTTTTTTTTTTTATCGTTTTTACTGTTTCTTCTTGCCCAGATAACAAGTTTTTTTTTTTTTTTTTTTTGGGGGGGGCGGGAAATAACAAACTGTTTCTGTACATCTTCAACCAAGTCTTGAATAAATTGACGTATACTAATAGATTTTCAGGTTACAGATTTTCAGAAAACTCAAACATTGATATCAGAAAAATACAAAATATTATAAATTGCATTTTCCGAACTCCTATAAGATGCAGGCTTGTCATAAGCAAACTTCCTGTCATCTCAGTAATCACACAGCCACATTGAATTTAGTTGCGTTATTGTAATCAAGTGTATTTTTTTTCTTTTCTTTTTTTAGAATTATATAAAATTTTAAAAGTAAGATGTAAAAGGCTAAGGAACAAAATATTTTTACCCTTTTCTGCTTGGTAAACTGTTATGCTGATGTCTAAATATGTTAAAAAATAGCCGCATGAAATTCCGATTTTGACATTTTTTCAGAGATTTATATTTCTCGTCGTTCTAAGGTTCGTTTTTTATCAGCATCTTCAAGCAACTAGAACGTGATATTATACTCAATTCATCTTGTTTCGTTAGACATGCACTGAGTAAACCTACTCACATATATTGAAAACAATGCGTGTTCATCTACGCTTATATTAGGCCTTTTTTATATACTCAGTGTTGCAGTTTCCTTGTCATCTTCTATATTTCCAGGTGTGAATGCACAAGTTATTGTTTATTTATTTTTTCAGATTTTTATGAGTATAAAGTTCAAGTTTTGCCACGTTTTGTTCAATTTTTTAATTTTTTTTTTAATATCCAATTTTTTTATCTGACAAATATCATAAACTTTCGTTCTATATTGATAAATTTTCATCTATATTCCAATGAAAAGTCCAACAACGTTAAAGGTATAGGCAAAGCCGTCGTCAGTTTCCTTTTCATCATTAGAATTAATTTTTCTTCTTTTAAAGGAAGATATTTATCCTCAATCATTTGTATTCTCAATCATTTTTAAATAATAGTTGCTAACATTCTAAAGCTTCTTTGACGGCAATATTTAGATATCGGAAATCATATTTATGCTTTCAATAACTGCATAATAAAAGCAACTTCAATACTACTTCTAAAAATTAGCTGTAATTTTCTACTTCAATCATCTATTCTTCAAATCAAAAATATAAGATCTGAATTGAAAATTTTCATTATGCACCTTCCGATTCTTGCTGTTAGAGGAATTAAGAGTGACGCAGATAAACGTTCTCATAGTTCCAAAAAAATTCATCTCTAATTTGCCATTAAAGCGTAAAAACTTATACGGGTCAAACTGACCCGCTTCGCGGTTCTAGGAATAAGTCGTTATCGATGAAAAATTATTTATGTTATTCGCTATTAAATATGAAAAATTTTTGTTTACCTTAAAATATTAAAATTCAGAAAGGGAAATATTTTTTCAATAAATATTTTTCGCGCGGCGAGAAATTAAACATCGATTTGGGTCAAATTGACCCGCTCCGCGTTTCTAGTGTTAAGAGAACAGCGATACATTCAGAATTTAAAATAAAACAGTATGAAAAAAGTCTCAAAGAATTATTTTTTTTAAATTAAATATGGGGCATAAACGTGTACTAGAATCACTGTGTAATGAATCCCTACTTGCTCATCGGACAGTTAAAAAAAGTAAAGAAATATTTTAGAAACACCTAAATCGGAAGAGAAAGAATGTTTTCGAATATTATATTCGAGTTCTGTTTAATTGCTGTTTCCGTATAAAATATAATTGATAAACAATGCATTTTAAGTACGTATCTTGAAATAAATGCATTAATAAAGGCTATACAATGTAGAAAATCTTTTATTAGGTTTGAGAAGTACTTTTAGTCATTTTAAACTACGGTAGTTATCGGTAGTGCGGCTGTGATTAGGAATATGTTTAACTTTACATCAAAGTTGTTCTAATAAACAAATCTGCTGCTTTGAAAGGTAATATAAGATACTTTCTGGGAGGTTTTTAAGCTATTGCATAGCTTTTATCGCGGGCTTTGAGCGCGGCAACCGAATCCAAAAATTCCGTAACGCGAAAAATCCTAACACATCCGTAACGAAAAAACCTAACACTCGGCTAACGTGGATTCAGTTCGGTAAACTTCGGCACGGTATCCTTCGGTAGATTTCGGCAGACATTGACGCGGTATTTTTCAGATATTAGGATATCAAGTCTCAAACTTATGTTTCTTATGATCTAATTTTCATAGCGCGGCCAAATTTTGTTTGGTAATTTATTATGAGACAGTGTTAAATTTTGGTGACAGGAGACACCCCACGGTTAGGGTCGAAAAATTTAAAATACTTATAACTCGCGATCTAACTTTCGTAGCGCGGCCAAATTTTGTTTGGTAAATTATTATGAGACATTGTTAATTTTTGGTGACAGGAGACCCCCCACGGGGAGGATCGAAAAATTTAAAATCCTTATAACTCGCGATCTAAATTTCGTAGCGCCAAATTTTGTTTGGTCATTTATTATCAGACAGTGTTAATTTTTGGTGACAGGAGACCCCCCACGGTGAGGGTTGAAAAATTTAAAATGCTTATAACTCGCGATCTAATTTTCGTAGCGGGGCCAAATTTTGTTTGGTAATTTATTATGAGGCAGTGTTAATTTTCGGGGACAGGAGACCCCCCACGGTGAGGGTCGAAAAATTTAAAATGCTTATAACTCACGATCTAATTTTCGTAGCGCGGCCAAATTTTGTTTGGTAATTTATTATGAGGCAGTGTTAGTTTTTGGTGACAGGGGACCCTCCAAGGTGAGGGTAAAAAAAATTAAAATGCTTATAACTCGCGATCTAATTTTCGTAGCGCGGCCAAATTTTGTTTGGTAATTTATTATGAGGCAGTGTCAGTTTTTGGTGACAGGGGACCCTCCAAGGTGAGGGTAAAAAAAATTAAAATGCTTATAACTCGCGATCTAATTTTTGTCGCGCGGCCAAATTTTGTTTGGTAATATATTATGAGAAAGCGTTAATTTTTGGAGACAGGAGACCCTCCACGGTGAGGATCGAAAAATTTAAAATGCTTATAACTCGCGATCTAATTTTCGTAGCGCGGCCAAATTTTGTTTGGTAATTTTTTATGAGATAGTGTTAATTTTTGGTGACAGGAGACCCCCCACGGTGAGGATAGAAAAATTTAAAATGCTTATAACTCGCGATCTAATTTCCGTAGTGCGGCCAAATTTTGTTTGGTAATTTGTTATGAGACATTGTTAATTTTTGGTGACAGGAGACCCCCCACGGTTTGGGTCGAAAAATTTAAAATGCTTATAACTCGCGATCTAACTTTCGTAGCGCGGCCAAATTTTGTTTGGTAATTTATTATGAGACATTGTTAATTTTTGGTGACAGGAGACACCCCACGGTGAGGATAGAAAAATTTAAAATGCTTATAACTCGCGATCTAACTTTCGTAGCGCGGCCAAATTTTGTTTGGTAATTTATTATGAGACAGTGTTAATTTTTGGTGACAGGAGACCCCACACGGTGAGGATCGAAAAATTTAAAATGCTTATAACTCGCGATTTAATTTTCGTAGCGCGGCCAAATTTTGTTTGGTAATTTATTATGAGACAGTGTTAATTTTTGGTGACAGGAGACACCCCACGGTGGGGGTCGAAAAATTTAAAATGCTTATAACTCGCGATTTAATTTTCGTAGCGCGGCCAAATTTTGTTTGGTAATTTATTATGAGGCAGTGTTAATTTTCGGGGACAGGAGACCCCCCACTGTGAGGGTCGAAAAATTTAAAATGCTTATAACTCACGATCTAATTTTCGTAGCGCGGCTAAATTTTGTTTGGTAATTTATTATGAGGCAGTGTTAGTTTTTGGTGACAGGAGACCCTCCAAGGTGAGGGTAAAAAAAATTAAAATGCTTATAACTCGCGATCTAATTTTTGTCGCGCGGCCAAATTTTGTTTGGTAATATATTATGAGAAAGCGTTAATTTTTGGAGACAGGAGACCCTCCACGGTGAGGATCGAAAAATTTAAAATGCTTATAACTCGCGATCTAATTTTCGTAGCGCGGCCAAATTTTGTTTGGTAATTTTTTATGAGATAGTGTTAATTTTTGGAGACAGGAGACCCCCACGGTGAGGATCGAAAAATTTAAAATGCTTATAACTCGCGATCTAATTTTCGTAGTGCGGCCAAATTTTGTTTGGTAATTTGTTATGAGACATTGTTAATTTTTGGTGACAGGAGACACCCCACGGTGGGGGTCGAAAAATTTAAAATGCTTATAACTCGCGATTTAATTTTCGTAGCGCGGCCAAATTTTGTTTGGTATTTTATTATGAGACAGTGTTAATTTTTGGTGACAGGAGACCCCACACGGTGAGGATCGAAAAATTTAAAATGCTTATAACTCGCGATCAAATTTTGGTAGCTTTGCAAAATTTTATTTGGTAATTTATTATGAGACAGTGTTAATTTTTGGTGACAGGAGACCCCCCACGGAGAGGGTCGAAAAATTTAAAATGCTTATAACTCGTGATCTAATTTTCGTAGCCCGGCCAAATTTTGTTTTGTAATTTATTATGAGACAGTGTTAATTTTTCGTGACAGAAGACCCCACAAGGTGAGGGTCGAAAAATTTAAAATGCTTATAACTCACGATCTAATTTTCGTAGCGCGGTCAAATTTTGTTTGGTAATTTATTATGAGATATTGTTAATTTTTGGTGACAGGCGACTCCCCACGGTGATGGTCGAAAAATTTAAAATGCTCATAACTCGCGATCTACTTTTCGTAGCTCCGCCAAATTTTGTTTGGTAATTTATTATGAGACATTGTTAATTTTTGGTGACAGGAGACACCCCACGGTGAGGATCGAAAAATTTAAAATGCTTATAACTCGCGATCTAATTTTCGTAGCGCCAAATTTTGTTTGGTCATTTATTATCAGACAGTGTTAATTTTTGGTGACAGGAGACCCCCCACGGTGAGGGTCGAAAAATTTAAAATGCTTATAACTCGCGATCTAATTTTCGTAGCGGGGCCAAATTTTGTTTGGTAATTTATTATGAGGCAGTGTTAGTTTTTGGTGACAGAAGACCCTCCAAGCTGAGGGTAAAAAAATTTAAAATGCTGATAACTCGCGATCTAATTTTTGTAGCGCGGCCAAATTTTGTTTGGTAATATATTATGAGGCAGCGTTAATTTTTTGGGACAGGAGACCCTCCACGGTAAGGATCGAAAAATTTAAAATGCTTATAACTCGCGATCTAATTTTCGAAGCGCGGCCAAATTTTGTTTGGTAATTTTTTATGAGACATTTTTAATTTTTGGTGACAGGAGACCCCCCACGGTGAGGGTCGAAAAATTTAAAATGCTTATAACTCGCGACCTAATTTTCGTAGCGCGGCCAAATTTTGTTTGGTAATTTATTATGAGATATTGTTAATTTTTGGTGACAGGCGACTCCCCACGGTGAGGGTCGAAAAATTTAAAATGCTCATAACTCGCGATCTACTTTTCGTAGCTCGGCCAAATTTTGTTTGGTAATTTATTATGAGACAGTGTTAATTTTTGGTGGCAGGAGACCCCCCACCGTGAGGGTTGAAAAATTTAAAATGCTTATAACTCGCGATCTAATTTTCGTAGCGCGACCAAATTTTGTTTGGTAATTTATTAAGCTATTGCATAGCTTTTATCGCGGGCTTTGAGCGCGGCGACCGAATCTAGAAATTGTGTAACGAGAAAAAATCCTAACACTCCGGCTAACGACGTTTCAGTTCAGCAGTCTTCGGCACGGTATCCTTTGGTAGACTTCGGCAGACATTGACGCGGTATTTTTGCATAAGGTGATAAAAAATGCTATGCAATAGCTTTACCGCGGCAGTCCCCGAGTGCCACACATAATTTTTTTTTTTTAACTTCACAATTTTAGTTTGTTTATTTAATAACTGTAAAAATACTGTCTATACCAAATCTATTATAAAGCAGATTTGTAGACTTAATTAATATTTATGCAAAATTTAAATTACTTAATTAGTTAAATAACTTCTTATTATTTCGTTAAATTTGAAACAGATGAAAAAATTATTATTTATTTCATCAATGACAAATTACTTTTCAGGTTTGCAATTTCAATTAAATACTTTAGGGCTTTGTCCTTTTTAAATTTTACTGTGTTCCTTTAATCTTTATAGCACGTATACAATTAATTGATATCACCTTAAAATTTCTGATATTTTAATTATTTATAATTACTTTAAGAAACTAAATGAACTACGTATGCTTTTAAATCAGAATCAAATTCCTTTAGTTAGAAAAGGTATCTGTATGTTTAATGCCTGCATTACTCTATATCACTTAGTAAAAATATTTAAATTGCAATTTCATGTATGTCAAAATTAATTTTCATTTTCCGAATAGTTTGCAAAGTTTAATTTTAACTATTGCAAACATATGTTACATTTAAATAAAGTCTATAAAGCAGATGTCTGCAATTTCTACTCTAAAGTGTCAATTTAACTATCGGTTTAAATGAAATTTTGTATAAGATATTATTTTTTTTACTGTACTTATTATATAGTTGCAAAGAAGTTAAATTTTCAAGAAATATAATACAATTTTATATGATGAGTGTTTCTTGTGTTTTAAAAATTGTGTTATGTAAAACTTGGATTTTAAAAATGTAGGATGTTAGTTGATCTATCTGGAATCCTGATCCTAATAATTTCTCTACGAATATACATGCTATCCTTGTAAAAATTAACACTGTACAATACAATAAGACAATTAATCATAATGTGCAGTTTGAACGCTTTTGCTACATTAGTTTTGACAGGGCTATCTAAAAGATCTTCGTTATTTTTCAATTTGTTGACAGTCCCCTGTTCGATTTCGGGGAAAACTCTTCGCGAAAATATGTGACGCGTACTATTTTGTTTACACACCTGGAGTTTCAGCACATTCCGATTCATATTTTTTCATTACTTAATTAGCAATTATGCTTAACTTTTAGACACTACTGTATATTAAGTAAAAAAACAATTTATTAATAAATAAACAACAACAACAGGGTTACTAAGCCATGCAAAATAACGTTATTCTGGCGCCAATTATGCCATATATAATTTCCTTGTTCTTTTCTGGTTTTTTGGAGAGCTTTATTATTTATGTTTTTATTTATTTATTTATTTGGCATTAAAGGAACCGATCTGATTTCAACCTTCAGCCTTGGGTTTGCATTTTTAATACTTACCAACAAAGTTGAAAAGCGTTTATGCATTCGGTTTCTTTGTCCATGTGACCATACATCCGCCTGGCCTTGCTCTAATACATATAAATATACGCTTATTTTAATGCAATTTGTAAACTTTATTAAGATCCCCTAGGCATGTTTGGTATTGTATATGATGTATGTGAGATTGAAGTTCTTTTAAAGGGGCACCCAAAAAAAATTTATTACATTATCGTCTATGGGTAAGAAACGTTCACAGAGTATGTTAATGACATCACGCTATTTCAGATAGATTGAAACTGATATAAATCACCGAGTTTCACTACGATTACGTTATAACAGAATAGTCATAACATTTTTATTCTATTTACAGGGACACATTAAAAAAATCAGCTACAATACTGTCTTTTAGTAACACTTGTTTAAATTTGTTTAAAATTTGGCATGCGCTTTTAAATTTAACTATTTTTTAAGTACGTTCAAAATTATATAAATACATAGCGCATACAGCCGTCTTCTGATACGTCCTTCTGTCTGACTATCCATCAGTCTGTCCACATATAACTCCCCAAAAACTACCCAACAAAAACGATTGAAATTTTAAACATGTATTTGATGCAAATTTTGTTGAGTCATTAGAAATTTTAGTAAAATTGGGTACATAGTTCAAATATAGGGTCAGTTAAAATATTCCGTTACATTACGGCCGAAGGGTTGAGATAGTTCCAAATACTTTTTAATTAAAACTACCGTTGAAACATAAAGAGATTATTGTAAAATTTATGAAGTGCTCTAGAATATAAATTTTGCAGAATATGCCGCACAAAGAAAACTTATTATTCACTTACAGGATACCACAAAAGACTTCCGAAACATAATGGTATGTGGGGAAAGGAGCAGTATTTTTTCCCAATCAAGATATTTTCTCATAGAGACATTTCCTCATTTGTCATTACAGGTCTTTAAAATAATAACTTATCCGGGTAAAAATGCATAATCGAGTTCACTTTGGCGTATTTGAGCCTGCATGTTTTGCCGAAGAAATGTGTTCAGATTTCTAAATCACTTGTGATGATTCTTTGACATCTCAAAAGTTATGCAGATGAGATATTCAAATGTCGTGTCGTACCTTATATTACAAGCATTGTATTTTAGCATATAAAGCATTTTATTTATTCCAAGATATTGCTCAACTTCTTCAGAATAGGTTTTAAAATAAAATAAAACTGTGTATGCAGTGGCCAGCATACATGATCCATTTAAATCGAATTAATAATATCTAGAACACACAGTTAAACGACGCATTGCATTCCTTTGTTGGCGTTTTCGGAATTTTTATGTATCACTTTTTAAAGAGAGAATTCCCTAAATTCCTATCGAGAACCTAATCGCCTCAATGGAAATCTATGGGCCATTCCATGAAAACAGGTAAATTGATAGTCATTTTTAAAAATTTTTTTAAATAAATATTTTTGGTATTTACTGATTGGTAACATGTCAAATTTTATGTTTTGAGTAAGAATGTAAAGTTTATCTTTTATGGATTGGCAACACAACAGTTTAAAGATGACGTCTATGTGCAAGCAAGTATGTTGCGTTTTACAGTACATTTTGAGTGAGTTTTTTTAATAAAGAAAATCCAGTGAAACTTTTGAAATCAACATTTTAGGTAAGTCTAATATTCATTGTTTATATTTCACTAAACTGAAATATATAAGATAATTTCAAATAATTATTACAGCGCACAAAAAGAACTTTGTTTTTGTGTCCCACACGTGACACAAAACATGAACTTTTTCACTTGGGAAGAAAAAGGAACGCATTTATTTTGTTTAATTGGCATTTCTAAAGCAGTTTAGTGTAGTACACTTATCCTATGCTAGTTAAAAATTTGAGTGAAATTTTTATTTGGAGAAAAATATCAAAACAAAATTGTCCTGCACGTGACACCTTATGAGCAGGACGATTTTTTTTGTTTTCTGAATGTTAAATAGAGATTTATTATAGCATAGTTTTAGCAGTTTAATGATTATTTTGTCCTAAGAACTTATTCTATGTAACTAAAACGAAATTGAGATTTTTTTAAATTTTTATGATAGTTTCATTTTTTTTCTTTTTTTTGTGATGCTAATATTCTTTATTTCCATTTTTTTATAAATTTATTTTTAAAAATTTGAACACTTTGATGGTTATTTTTATTTTAAGAACATATTGTTTCCAGCAAGAATTGATCTACTTAATTTATAGGGATTTTTTTCTATACAATAAGTCAATAGAGTCTTGTGTTTAAGAACTTGTTATTATTCTGCAGAAAAAAAAATAAAACTTCTTATTATATTCTGTTTTTCTAAGTTTAATTCTATTTTAAGTTCAATTTTTCTATGAAATTAGGTAAATTTAGACAAAAGCGTTTATAATTGATAAAGTTTGTTATTTATTTAGCTGAAATGGAAAGATCTAAATCTACTAGTGCTAGAAGAATGAAAAGGATGAGAGAGGAAATGTCATTAGAAAATCCTAATTTCCAAAAAGAAGAAAATAAAAGAATCAGAAACAGCAGTTTCTTTTAAGATGGGTGAATGGGTAGTTGTAAAATATGACGGCATTAATTATCCTGGTGAAATTACAAGCACCCATCATGATAGTGTTGAAGTGTCTGTCATGATAAAAAGTGGTAAATTCTACAAGTGGCCACAGTATCCAGATACAATTCTATATTCATTTAAAGATGTAGTAAAAAAAGATATCAACCTCCAGTGTAGCTAATAAAAGAGGTTGTTTCAAATTTCTAGAAAATTTTAGAATTTATGTTTATACATTTACTTTATTTTATGTTTAAAAATGTCAATTTGAACATTTACTTTGTACAAAAAAAAATGTTAAAATAAGTATTTTTGTATTGGAAAATGTATAACATGCATTTTCTTTTTTGCATTCCTTTATTTTCTGATTTTTGAAAAGGTTACTTGAATAATATTTAAAAATGTCCCACACGTGACAACCGTGTCCCGCACGTGACACTATACGTTATAATTTTTTTTAGCAATTTAAAAATTTATTTTTCAAATAAGAATGCTTATTTCATGAACATTAGACCTTTAGCCTCTAATACATATTTTTTGTTTTGAAATTGCAAAATTAATAGAGCAGAAATGTTATCTGGATCATACAGCAAATTACAAGTGGTTGACATCTGATGTCCTGCACGTGACGCATGCAAATTAATTAATAACTAAATATGTAAACCATTTAGGAAAAATCTGACCCTGCCTGAGATATTGTTATAACAAATATAAACTTACAAAAATATGTTTATTCTTATTTCTGAAAAATCTTAAGCCCTTTAACACAATTTTGGTGGAATTATGGTGTCTGATTGTCCCGCACGTGACAGTGGAATGGCCCTGATGTAGATATTATACTTTTATATATATTAACTATTATGTATTAATTATTTAAGGGGTCCATACACCATATAAACCATTCCCTTTTTCTATTCAACATTCATGATTTGTGCCATTTTTAGGTCCTAAAATTGCTGTAGTGTCTGTTTATGTTTTTGATGTAATTTCAAAGAGCTCAAATTCCGATACAAGTTATTTTAGTATTTTATTATCTGTATTACTTTTAACGCATTGCGTATTTCCAAATTTATACCCATGCACGCATGTTTTGCATAAATTGCTTTTCCATATTTTAACCGTGTATACGAATTTATATAGACTATTTTGTAATTCTATATTTTACTTTGGCCATTTTCGTCATTTGAACTTGTGGGAGTATATGGTCAATTAAAAGTTGCAAATTATTGTTAAATCTATGTTCTCAGCAATATCGCTCAGACTAATCCCTCTGAGGGAAGTCCTAGTTAAATTAACATACATCGTAAAATTCCTAATATATCCTAATATAATTAAACATCATGATTCTAAAACCAATGGCAATCTAATAATAATTAAACATTTTTATTTTGTTATGCAACATGTTAAACAGAATTTATTTTAGAAGTAATGTAACCCGAAATGAATTCCTGGTTATAATGACAAAATAAAACATGTTATCTGCAACGAAGTGGTTTCGATTAGAAATGTTTACAGGACACGCAAATATAACCAGCTTGATTTGCATACTCCCTCAAATTATTAACTGTACTTTTATTTTGAACAATGTATTAAAAAAACGGATTTTTTGACATGAGGTAATATTTAATGATTTATAGCTATAGGTATTTATTTTAAATATTGAAATATAAGAAATAACGTATTAAATTTTCTCCTATTTTAAAATTCAATTAGAATTTTTATTTAAATTTTCTGATTTTCCTTGAGTTCTGCTAGATGATGTACAGATTTAACAACATAATATTCATTGAACTTTCACAGAAAATAAAAGAATATGACAGCTGTGTGTTTTTTTTTATCGAAATTGTTTTGCTTTGTACTATTTTCTGGAAAAAGTCGTAATGTAACTAATCTCTTCTAAGTATTTATTTTACATGTATTACAGGAAAAATAATATTTTTTCTACTGTTATGAAATTGTCTATTATATTGGGTCAATCGAGAAAGTAATGAGGGTGAATTATTTTTAACCTAGAAGCAATCCAAAGAGAGAGTTCGTGGATGGTACGTGCGGTGAGAGCTATAAGCTACAGCGTCTGCCGGAAGGCTGTTGGACTTGAGCTTTTGCAATGCATAATTCGCTGGTGAAATAAACAGTACTTGTATGTGACAATAGGATTTCAGAATGCAAGGGGCTGATGAGCAGTGACACGTGGTAAATTTCTGTGAAAAACGAAACAAATCAGCAAATGAGATGCTTGCAATACTACAAGCAGCCTACAGGAGGATTATATCTCAAAGGTTCAAGTTTTTGGGTTGCATAAATCTTCAAAGATGGATTAGAATACATCGATCACGAACAACAATCTTGGCATCCATCACATCCTCGAACTTCAAAGAATGCGGCTAAAAATGAGCGCTTTTTTTACTATAAGCAGGATGTGTTTTAATTGCAAAGATTTTGGGACTTGCACTGAGACAAAGTGTGGGTTTTGGCATCTAGAATCAATATCATGGCGCATCTAGAATCAATATCATGGCTTCAGAAAAAAAAGTGCTATGTCATTATTACAAATTCTAGCGCTTTTTGCTAGAGAAATATATTGTCTCCTTCTAGAATTCCAGAGTAACTTTTTTATTAGTATATATAGTTCTTAGCCAAACTTATTTAAAAATCTCTGCAAATAGGGGTGGGCGCAAGATGTTAGTTTTAGTAACTATAAATCTAGTTTATGAAACCATTCCAGAAATAAAGCTATAATTTCTCGCTACTGAAACAATTCATTATATTTTCATCACCTAGAAAAACGAGACTAGAAATTTTAGATTATTCCGTCCATACAGCTTAGCTGTTTGCCCTATTCACATAACTCAGAAATCTATATTTCTAGTTTAGGGATACGGAAATTTGCTACCGATTCATCTTAGATGAAGGCGGTATACAGGGTGAGTTATAAATATCGAAACAATAGGTTATCTCCTTAAATATTGCCTCTAGACCCATACTTCCAGATGCAAAAATTTATTTAAAAAAAAGGTGAAATTTCTGATAACTCCATGGGGGGGTCTATTTGAAAAAAATACGAAAATTAAATTTTTATACGACCCCCTTAGAGCGAAATTCACAGTTAGGAAATTATTCCCTATCTATTCCTAAATTGAACAAAAAAAATTTCATCGCCTTATCTAAAATCCTGACAGAGATATTAAAATCCAAAATTCGCGACTTACACCACTTTGCCATGCTTGTAAACGAACTTTTTTGACTGATTTTCAAAGCAATTAAGGGAATGACCACAAATTTTTCATTATTTAATGTCGATTTAAGACAGTGCCTCTTATTTGGACATAATAAAGCAGCGTATAGATTTAAATCAAAACCTGTTTTCAAGTTATGTTGATCGTCAGCACTAGAGGTCTGCATAAATTGAAATATCTAAGGTCCGGTCCCAAACCGGCTCATGGGGGAAAATGTTTTGCCCGACATGGAGAAACGTTAAAATCATAACCCAGAACGGCCTAGAGAAAAGTTTTAATAATAGCCCAGCTCAGCCGTGAATTTCTACATAATTTTTTACATCGGTGTGGTTAAAAATTCTTTCGTATACAGCAGTTCTGACCAAAAATAGTTAATATAGCTTTTCGTTTTTTACATTTATACTTTTTATTATTAAAGAAGCGAAAAAGGCTGCGATATATTTATTTAATCAATGAATCTCTGTTTATATGTAAATGTTTCACTTATATTTTAATTTCGCTAATATATATCCCGTGCGTTATAGACTTTGAAAAATGTTATACAGTAAAAGCTTTTAAGACGGAATCCCATAAGAAAGAAAAAATACGTTATAGACAAATGCCCTTCCCAGGAGGGTTAAATGGAGTTTTTTCTCAGGTATTATTGTATGTATTTTACATGGATCATAACATTTTTCGTGTACTACAGAATTTCGTTATAGGCAGTTTTTTTTCTGGTTTTATTGTGTTTAATTTTTTAGCATTTGAATATACTATTCTTAAAATAATAATAATAATAATAATAATAATAATAATAATAATAATAAGTAAATAAATAAATAAATATATAAAGTTTTTTTTTTTAACCATTGAAAAATGGTTGTTGTTTTCGATGGAAGATTGACAAAATATCGTGGTCACTTTTGAATTTAAATTAAATTCTTTGCTTTTAGAAGAATTTTTATTTGAATTTAAATAAAATACTTTACTTTTACAAGAATTTTAATTTGAATAGGAAATTAAAATGTTTAAAATCATTCTAATAAAGGAGAAAACTAACAAATTTAAAAATGGGTAGAAGGAAATTAACAGATACGGAAAAAGCCGAAGCCAAATAAATGAATGACCGTGAATGTCGCATTCAATGACATTAAAAACAATACGCGTACTTAAACAATCATACAGTGATTTTTTTTCGACTTTTTATTAATGTTTTACTAATTTATTTGTTCTTTTGTTATTTATAATAAAAATTTAGTTAACATGGATAAGTTGCTTATTAGTTTGGCGATTCGTATCATTGGCGAAATTGGTCGACGGGATAACTAAGTAGTACTGTATTTGGTTTGGCGCAAAAACGTCTTTCAATGCAAAAAACGAGAAAATCAAAAAATTATCGAGCCGCTGAAAACCAATTACGTGTTGAAAGGCTATCACGAAAAAGGAAGCAATTTAATGCCGAACCGATTAATTGACATTAATTGACATTGATTAACATCATGTCTCGTGGGCGACCAATCCACAAGCCATGGCGTTTTACAATAGGTCGGTTCTAACCAAGAAAATTTGAGTGCCAATAGTGATTCTAACAAGCCGGAAAATGTTATAGCTATTACTCTTGATTTTCCACTACCTAAAACGAAAACTAAAAAGCAATCGGCTTTGAAAAAACTGGAGAAAATCTTTTTTGATTCAATGTCTGATGGACCCATTCACAGATGCATGTGCTGCGATCGACTTTGGTTTAAAACCTCCATCACCAAAATTCTGCTCTGTAAAATCGAACAGTATATGCCAAAGTGTTACAAGTATAACAGTATATGCCAAAGCTGTGTTTTAATAATGATTACTTTCGCACCAACAATGTTACATAGTTTGAAATGTTTCTTTCATCGCCAACGTTTATGCTTGGCAACAATGGATTGATGTAACTTAAACGAACCGTACCTTCAAATTTCAGCATGTATAAAGTCATTTATAGCAGTGGTACGGATAATACACAATAAAAAAAACTGGTATTTAGCTTAAAATGATAGATGAATGTTTCAAGTAAAACATTTTTCAAATGGTTGGTGTAATTTCTTTTCTTTTTGTAAAATAAAAGCGATTTTAAAATCTATGTGGTTTTTGTGAAAATTTTGATTGAACCAAATTTTACTTATTTCAGGCACGTATTAGGTTAGTCGGAGACAGTGATTTTAATACGGATTGTTCGAGGCCGGGATTGAAAATTTCCTCCGGCGCAGACCTACACTGTTAAAAATCTGCTGCATTTTGCTGCAACGCCCTCCACCACTTGTATATAATATCTCTATTCCAACCAATGAGAAAGCGCCATTTCACGGCCAAGGAACCGTTTTCTATACAAGCAGGGGAGTGCGTTGCAGCAAAATGCAGCAGATTTTTAACAGTGTAGGAAGACGAAAGCAAATATGAAAAATACTTTAGGCCCGGATAGGCAAGTGTTCAAAAAAAAGCAACGTCTCGGTCCTGACCCGGCCTGGGCCCAGAATACAGATTTTTAACAACCTCTCCAGTACGATAAAATGTTTGAAGTTGTGAGAGGTATATTTCTAAAAAAGACTTAATTTGCAACTTAGAAAAGCATTCTTTTCAATAACTGAAGGGCAGTAAATCAGTACATTTCGTTTTTCTACATAATTGATTTTTTACCGGCTATTTCTTGTCTTTAAATTATTAAAGCTTAAGAATTGTTAAAGAAAAAAGTACAAATTTGAAACATGTCATTTTTAATTATTTTACATTAGTTTTGTTTCGGGCAAAATTGAAAAAATATTTACTTTTGAAAATATGATTTTTTTTAAGTTATATTATTTTTTCAATAAATATTTTTAATAGTTGTAAAATTAATATTGAAAAACAAAAACCATGAAATAAAACTAAAATCAGATTTTCATCTTAAATTAAATGGAAAGAAACTCAAATCCGATAAATAAAGTTTCGAGTTATAATGATTTTTAATTATCGCATTTAAATCAATACTAACCATATGAAATTTTTATAAATTTTAGGATATGATTTTGTTATCAGATTATATGGCTAACCATCACACAAAAAAGAAAAAAAATCAAAATTATAACTCTAAATATATACTTTTTACACGTTTCCTAGAATGTTAAAGTAACATTGTCTTTTGAATTGCGCGGATTTCAATTTGTGTCTAATCCCTTAAAACCTGATGAATAATTCAAACGGCTTTAACTATGCGAATTTTGAAGATACGAAGATGCAACCTTTTGTGTCTCATTTAGGATTGGATAAAGAAAGTTTTCTTAATTGGAATTTTTACCCTACGGGGGCCGTATAAAAATTTAATTTTCGTAATTTTTCAAGTAGATCCCCATGTAGTTGCAACTTATCTTATCAAAAATTTCACCTTTTTTAATGAATTTTTGCAATTGGAAGTATGGGTCTAGGGGCAATATATAAGGAGATAGCCTATTGTTTCGATATTTATGACTCACCCTGTATATATATATATTTTTTTCTCAGTGTATGCATCAAATCGTCACAGAAGAATTATCAATGCGGAAAATAAGTGCCAATCTGATGTAGAACACTTTCTGCAAAGTAACTCAATTTTCAGCAAGCACAGCATCAAAACGCTGCTCTAACTACCGTACAACTCTGTCATGATGTGATGATAGTCACCGTTGAACGTCTTTTTGCTTCTTTGGTTTAAATCCAGCTTAAAAATGAATAAGGCTTACAGATAAAGATAAAACGTGTTCCGAACAGAGCTCCAGTTGCTTACTTTAGGGAAAGCTTAAATGCATCGCTGAGTCGTTTGCAAAGTATTCTTTATGGAGGAGTAAATTACTTGAAAGACTATTAAATGTCTGTAAAATTTAAATAAATGAATTTTATGAAATAAAAAAAACAGATTTCAGTGTCATTACTTTCTGAACAGACTCTGTAATGTTATTATATTGTTCTTCAAATGCCATGAATTAGAATTTATTTCTAAGTAATTCTTTACCTGTATGATGTTGAAATGATATACAATAAATCTATAAAATGCAATTTATAAAATACATTACATACTTATATCCATAAAATATTATGCAATTTCTACTATAAAAAGAATTTATTTTATTGACATGGAGCTCGAAATAACTGATAAATATATACACTTGGATACATTTTCTACAGTATTAATGTCGCGTACAAAGTCTTACAAATTTCAGAACCATAATAGGAAACCAATCGACGTATGAATTCGGAATGAATCGGAGCTGTAACATAAAGTTTGAAAGAGGGAGTTAAAGAACAGATATTATCTTTCTCGAACATGTATGACAGAATAAGAACATTCATTTTATGATATTTAGATAATAACAAATATATCTTTTTCTTTAATTTTTGTAACTATATTTATGAATGTTATTTTGTTCAGCACATTAAATTAACTTTTCCGTTTGAATGATACACATAAAAAATTTTTTGTATTAAGTCAGTTTTTAATATTAAAAGAAAAATATTAAAGCGAATTAAGTGAGATCGCATAATTTTAACGTACGTATTGTACGTGATGTTTTCGCATTGGTCTTTTGGACGATGGTTAAGTGATTGACTAATGTATCAAATTAAGCAGGATGGTGCATTAATTGTGAGATTGTTAAATGAGTTTGACTGTATTTACGTCAAACTTTCTCCCTGCGCACCTTTCGATAACCATAAACATTCTACAAAAGGACAAAAAAACATGCAATACATTAAATCCACGATCTTTTTATTTATTTATTTATTTATATTTAAATAAAAGAAAACTCTATTGCAGATAATATTTACATCTTTCAATTTGAAAACTAATGCAGATTTCAAATATATAACAAAGTAAATGCGCAATTTTTTTAATACAATTTGATAAGAAGAAAAAGTAGCTGCGCAGCAAGAGGATTTATAATGACTAGTGTAAAAAGCCGTTCTTGGACGTCTGGTAGAAATCGTATTCTTCACTTAGGATTCAAAGAACTAATAAAAAAATCATGTACTATTCATCAAATTTCCGGAAAAACTATCTTAAATAGTAATTTCAAAGGCTCATTTTAAAGTATGCACAGAAACGGAGACCAGTAGTAAAATTATCATGAATTTTCTTTAGTATCATACAGCATGATAGTACTGTATTGTAGAGTTCAGACGAATTTCTAATGTTAAAGTCCTAAGTTTGCCTTTTAATAAATTTTTAACCAATCATCGAATCGGGACAAATTGAAAAGGGGAAGTGTCTTCTTTTAGGCCTCAATGTGTATTAAATTTCAACCAGATCCAGCAACTAGTTATGGAGATCTAGAACCCCAGTTTTGTCAGTTTTTTTACATGAAACATGATAAAAGGAAAACAACTCAATTATAAGGTACCCTGGGGTAATAACGCCACGTTAAGGTTCTACCAATTTTCACAGCTTAGTTTTAGATTGTATTTTTAAAACAAATATATGATTTGGTACAGCAACTCATTGACTATCTATATAAAAAAAATAATTTAATAGATATGTATTCATAAAAAGTAATGGCGTGATTTCTTGACCAATGCTATTTGGCGTTATTACCCACCTATATGGGTAATAACGCCATGCAAACAAAACTATGAAATAAGATGGAATAATTGCATGTAGATTGCCCAATTATAAAAATACAAACTTAGAAATTGACAAATTGCATTCTAAGCTATTGAAAATGTTCGATTTTTTGTGAAAGTGTAAGAAAAATAAAGGTGTGGTGTTGGGGGGGGGATGAGGCAAAAGAATACAGACCGTGAGCTTCTTTTTGCTTAAAAAGGACCGCTTAAGTAGAATTATTAGAAACATTGCACAGTTTTAACTGTGTTTATTTGAATCAGTATTTAGGATGAAGCTCGGCCACTGTAGGGAATCAACCCGGGTGTTAATGCCAAGGATTGGCGTTATTACCCCGTTATAGTTATTGCGCTGTACATTTTAAATTACAAATTATCTCGAGAAGATATCTAAAATCTTCAACAATATTCTGAAAGTCCATGAAATGTACTACAAATTTATGTAATTAACAAAGTATTTCCGGATGAAAAAAATAGTCTTCACATTACAAAACGTATCTCGCAAATTTTAGATCAAGCGTTAATTTTAGTTGCTTTGAAAAACAATAAGACCTAAAAATGAAACAAATTAACTTCAAGCTGTTTTTTGCGATTTATACGACTCAAAACCCTTCTGCGCAGAGCACATGGGTGTCATTTACTTGATTATTTCATAATTATGCAAAATATAAGCACTTGGCGTTATTACCCCGCCTGGCGTTATTACCCCAGGGTACCTTATATCAAACCAGAAAACATTCAGCGACCTGTAATAGCTTGTTCAAAAGCTTTTAATATAGGTATGCAACTTTCGAATGTCACGTCAAAAAATTTCCAATATTAAGGATATAACACCCATTTAAATTTTATATAGCACTATATCTTCCATATTTTAGCATTATAAAAATCTCTCTTTTTTAATCGCTAATTTATTTCATTCTTTCAAGTTGTCATCAAATAAAAATCAGTACTATAATTTAAAAAGAAATGATAGCATGTGTTTCTTTTTTTATAGTTCAATAAAAATTCAGATTGTCCTGATAGATTTTTACATTTTTGAAGTTGACATCATTCGAAAAATGATGCATATTTTTCATAAACATATATATATAAACTAAAACTAAATATGTGTTATAACTACATTGGCCTATATTTGATTGCTTTCGAAGTCAAAACAGTTTCTGTAATAGAGATATTTCAATTACAAAGTGTTAATTTATTTTTAAAAAATCTTCTCTATATAAAAAAAACGATTTGGAAATGGAGCATTGAAAATTTACATAAATATCGTGAAACTGTTTCAAGACTACCATCGGGGTCGGACGTTTTGTCGCCAAATGTCTTGGTAGTCGCCAACTTGGTGATATATCGCGAAATCTGGTGACCAAAATTTCTTCTTAAAAGTAACGCTAATTCGGTGATATTACCGGTATTTTTCAAAATTAATATATCTACTAATAGCTTTAAACTAAAATTAATATTAGTTCAAACTTGGTGGTTGAAGTTCGTTCATCAAGTTTCTGTAACCAGTGAAAAAAGTAGATCTCGATCTAAAAAAATGTCATAGTAAAAATTGGCAAATATTTTCAATCGAAAAAAGTTTGTAGAAAAGGAATGGAATCAGATTATCTGTAAATCTTATGAAATTAAAAAAAAAATTGTTAACTGAAAATGAAAGTGACCTGCTATCTGGACAGGTTAGTATTGTAAACAAATTTTATGCTGATACTGACAAGGAAGGTCTCCATACTGGGCATACTCAGATTTTTCCTAAATAAAAACTTATTAAACTATTTATGTATTTAATAAAGTATCTGTAAAAATTAGCGGTGTAATTGCAGTAGAAAACATGTAAAAAAAAATAAAACACTTTCGAATATTTGGTGTGTGTGTCAAAGAGAAAGTGTCACAGGATTTGCCGAGCAGCACTTTTCCCCACTAAAAGCAAAAGATTTTAATGCAACTGAAAACTTTTGGATTTTTAGATTCCGTGAGAATGGTAATTAATGAATTTAAACTTAAGCAATTATAGAGTTTAATATATTATATACATATATAAATATCAAATTGCATATATAATTATATATATATATATATATACATATCTTATTTGTTGCTGTAGTAGTTTCATTTACCTCTGGAAAAAATATTTTTAGGTATAAAAAATTCTTATTCAGTAAAATTATTTTCATTCGTTTAAGCGTATTCAAAATAAAAAGCCAGAGATTTACATAGCAGAAAAATTGAATTGACAATGCTGAACTGAACTTTGAACTTGAAACAAGTTTAAATAACTTAAATTTGAATATCGTTTTAACTATCAAATTTCGATGTTTAAATTTGAATAAAAATACAGATAAATAATAATATAATGAAATTATACTTAAAACAAACTAAAGCTGGCAAAACCAAAAATATTTAATTTATCTAAAGACGTTGAACATGAAACTCTTTTCCTTTAAAATGCATTTGACATTAAAAAAAATATTTTTTGAAATTGTTTTTCATAGCCAACCGATGATAAATCGCCAAATAACAAACATTTTGACTACTTATTTACGGATAGAATACGGAGGTTCCTATAAATTTTGTTTATAAACGTATATATCCTCATAAGAAGAACATTTTGTATTTTTTTCAGATTTTTCAGAGTACGCCCGTATCGAGACCTTCGTTGTGAGATCATTCTTGTTCAAGGTTTGTGGGAAACACGGGTACGTTTTTTAAAATTTATTACTATGATACTGTTAAAATATTTAAACCACGAAAGTTAGTTTCTTTTATTTATTTTTTTTTTCAAAAAATTTTAACTTTTTTTTGTAACTACACTTTTTTTATGCTGCGTTTGCTTTAATCTCACATCCCGAAATGTTTTCTCGATTGCGTAAATCATGGAGATTTCGCCACTTTTCAATGTTTTATATAAAATTATGTTGAACTGAGCTTAATCGAAGTAGAAGAAATTTGTTTTTAACCAGATAAATTTTTCTCATATCCATCTCAAATGGAAACCAACCTAACTTGGTTTCAAATTACTGAAGACTGGTAAGATGGATTGGTTCAACCCGGAATCATTACACTTGATTTTTATTATATTTATATAATAAATATTATTTTATTATATTTAGTTAATAATTCGTTTCTATAGCATTGAATAGGTGCCATAGAATAAAATCAATAACAAGCTATATAGAAAATACAATACAGTTTATACCATAGAAAGAATTATTTCTTTTGCTTTACTGAAACTTGAAACTCGAATTAACGGATACAGATCGGATAAATTTTCTTTTGTATATCTATCACATAAATTGTAATAAAAAATTCAGGGCCATAATACGAGTATGATCGAGTTATGAATTCTGAATGAATCCAAGTTGTTATATTAAACTTGAATGAGCAAATGAATGAACAGATATTACGTTTCTCAAATATATGTGACAGACTAAGAGCATTTATTCTACGATACTTAGATAAGATTGTAATAGCAACAAATATATTTTCATATAATTATTTAATAAATACATGTTTGTAGGGTTATCTTTCAGCATTTTGCACATATTTTTTTTTCGATTTAATGCTGTATTTCTCCTTTACACATTAAATTATTTTTTACAGTTTAATGATATACTTTCATTTTTGTTTTAAATATTTTTTATGTACTCTATTTATTTAAGAAGTTTAAATTTTTCTAAAATAAATTCGATTTGAAATGACAGTATTATAATTTTTGAAATTTTATGCAAGTCTCTGCTTGCGATATCAGCTAGAAAATCAGACATTTTTCTACTCTAAAATAACAATCGAAAAAAAAAAGATTCAGACTTCAATTTTCCCAATTCTCCTTCGAGGACAATAACTTGTTTCCAAATAGTTAAAAAATGTATTTTAACAAATTACAACGACTATTTGGAAAATGATATGTTCAAAGACTATAATTTTAGACTTATAAATGATTTCAATATTTAAAAAATGTAATAATAATATCATTTTTATGATGATCAAAATTTAGCTTACGTAATAATGGAGTTTAATTAATATGCCTGGACATTTAGAGCCACGTTACTGTTTCTGGACCAATCATAAACAAATAATAAATGAAATTTCAGTTTTACAATTTTCAGTACTAAAATTTTTAAACTTCTATACATTGTACATTTTCAATTTTTAGACTGTAGTATAGAGGAAAAAATGTACTTTTAAATTCAACTTGCTTGAAATCTGTATCTAAATTTGTTTTAAGTCATTATTATTATTATTATTATTATTATTATTATTATTATTATTATTATTATTATTATTATTTTAATTTTTAATACTTTTTTGTCATTTTGGCCACAGAAGTACTCCTTTTCGAGACATAAAGCATGGACCAATCAAAAAACAAATAAGCTGCAAAATTCAATCAATAAAAATATTTAGATATTCTCCATATTTCCCAGTTTTCTACTGGGACAACAACTATTTTCCAAATACTTAAAAAGAATTTATACTGGTATAAGTTATAGTGGTAATAAGCTTACTTATATAATTTCCGTGTTTTCCCATAGGAAGAAAAAATCGATTTAGATAAAATACATTTTTAGTTTATATTTTCAATGTTCCCCAGTAAACATACTATGCAATCCACATTCGAAACACATTGAAATGTATGCACTTATTGGGTAAAAAAAAGCATAAATCCTTAAATCAATTTGTATTTGTTCTATAATATATTTTCAAACTCTGCATAATTACCTAACACAGTTTAATTACCCTAATAAACATTTTACTTACTATACATGATTAAATATAATAATTGTTTGGCTTTAATATTTTATTCAATGATATAGTATTTCATTTTATTTCCATTCAATATATAGATAGTGAAAAAAGTTCCACGTATATATATATATATATATATATATATATAATATATATATATATATATATATATATATATATATATATATAATATATATATATAACATATATATATATAATATATATATATATATATATTACTGTATACGTATATGTGTATATAAATATAAATTACTGTACACGTATATACATATATATATATATATATATATATTTTCAAATTTCTTGTGTTTATCAGCTTTAAAAATTGCATTTTTGGCGAATTAAAGATTCCGACTGAAACATAAAGAAATTACAAAGCTAAACGATCTCAAACGTTATCAAACAAAATCTAATGATATCTCTTCAAGCATTCAGGAACGGTTGAATGAGATTCCTTTCAAAAGTGTTGTTATCGATGAAATGGAATATTCTTTGATAATTCGGAGAAAATATTAAAACATTGTGCTTTGATTAATTAACAATTTCTTGCGTAAATTTATATTGAATAGATATGATATGTAAGCTAGATTAAAATGCATATTTTGATATATTATTCAAATTTGATTTTTAAAAAAATTCTAAGAACTTTTTACTTATATTTATAGAGCAAAATACAGTATAAAATCCTTTTGAAATAAAGTGTCATTAAATTTCTTTGTGGAAGTGTCGCAAAGTTTTAATTGCAAGCCTGCTACAGACGACTATTTTTAAATTCTATTCACGCCACTATTGAAAAAAAAAATACATTTTCTAATATGTTTGACTTGCAAGTGGTCTCCTCAATGCGTTTGTAAACTATTTTTATTTTGATAAAATGCTGAAATAATAAAAATGAACATTAGCTGCATACGCAGATTGCAATTTATTCTTTACGATGATCTACGAATATATTTTAAAACAAGTGGGTAAGTGTGTAACGTTACATGCATGCTGAGTGTCATTTGTAACGTTTGATTGGTCGTGGTGGGAGTTAAATGCAGACATACTCAGTACTTAAGATAAAACAACAAAGTTTATTAAAATGATGAGGGCTGAAGGGAAGTGGAGCAAGTCTTAATTTTTACACAACTGAGAACACTATGAAAAGGCTAAACACATACTCACAAGCTTCGGCCTAGCTCAATCGTGGCACATTCCAATACTTCTCCCTATCTCTTGGCTGAGCTACTAGATAAAGCTTAATTAGACAACCCGTGGCTGTATGTATTTCTTTATTCACAAATAATCAAAATGAAACTACTATAAAGTTTCTTACCACGACCAACTCTCAAGTCAACTATCAAAACTCCTCTACACTTCACTGGAGGCTCGCTGCTACTTTTCAATTTGCTAGCACTTCGCTGAACAATAATTCACTTCGATATCTAATGCCAGAGATCCTCGCTCGCTGGCTGGCTACCGCCACAGATGCTCTTTCGCTGGCTAATGACAGAGACACCCCATTCACTCAAACCCAAGCTTTTATATGCTGCAAACTGAGATACTTCACATTAACATATTACTAATAACCGCGAGCTAACTGCAGAACCCGAAAGAACACACACACTCTAGAAAGTTAAAGTAAAAGAGAGGATAGATGTCGCTTTTTACGCTTACACATGTTAAATTATTGACGTCACGATCTCAGAAATATTAGAGTGCCTTTATGCAAAGGTCACTCCCTCACAACCCCCCGCCTCGGATTCCGCAGAGAAAAAGGACTGGGCCAAATGCATGCCCAGCACTTTTTCTTGTTATAAATTTCGAACCGTAAAAAACACAGTGATGGGTGAAATTTAGAACCAAACATAACTTTCAAAATATTAACTTTAACCCATCACAACCAAAAAACCTCAGTTTGCCTCAAAAATTCACATATTCAATCCAATCATTCTTCTATCTTACAAATAGCCTCCGTAAAACTTCCAAAAACTCGTAAAACTTTCAAAACTAATTACTTCTTCTTTCAAAACAGCCCACTCCACTGGGAGTGCTAAAATTTCTCAAAACACTAAACTTCCAAAATTTTCCTCAATATTGCAATACAACTATAATTTTACCAAAAAATCTCTCCATAACTTTCCTAATACTAAAATTCGCACCAAGTCCAAAAAACCCAATGCGCAAAATTTTTCCTCATCCAAATTCCGAACTCATCTAAAATTAAATTTACTTCATACTAAAATAACCCTGCTACTACGTAATACCTACATACCCATTAGCCAATGAACTAACTCCCAAAATTCTTCAGAACTTAACTCCACTTTAACAATAATT
Organism: Maratus speculifer; assembly: GCA_964019185.1. Lineage (NCBI taxonomy): Eukaryota > Metazoa > Arthropoda > Arachnida > Araneae > Salticidae > Maratus > Maratus speculifer. The sequence goes on along the minus strand of OZ025289.1, from coordinate 209,221,630 downwards.
GGGGCAGATACGTACAGCGTCACATCGCTGTGCTTATGCAACAATAAAAAAAATATCAAAAAATTTACAAAATGACGTCATCATGCTCTTCATCTGTATTAACTAAAAGAAAAATAGCAGAATCAATACATAACACAGGTATACTACCCTGCAAGAAAATCACATTAACATTCAATTTTAATACAATACAATTTCAAATTCAAACGCAGCTTAAAAATTCGCAACTTGCGAAAACCATTCCCAACTAAAGTACAAACGCAACACATAAAACACGAACGATAAGGAGAAAGTTAATTCATTAAATGTTAGTATAAGAGATAGAAACGCGTGTCAAGGACTTCTTGACCGCAAAACACGTGCGCGCCTGAACCGCGGCGCGTGTACAAAATAACCCAAATTACTATCTGTACTTTCTGAAAATTTAAACATACATTAACATACATTTAAAACACATGAACAATATAACAATATAGTAACATTTTAAACAAATAACACAACAATTTAACAATAGATCCAGAATTTTTAAAAGCAGTTAAGACCAAAATCTCAAACATACATAAAACTAACAATTTTGCAAACAAATTTTGAACACAATTAAGCACTAATCGTGAGTCCGTCAAAAAATTCCAAAAATGGCCAAAAGTACCAAACAGTCTTTCTGCTTTCTATTCTTTCACATTGCTACCACATATATGCACTCTAATAGAAATTTAATAAAGAACATTATCACCCAATCATAGAGATGATTCGCTGCTGGCAGGCTTCATACTACAGGATGGCTTTCTCCTCTTGTCACAGAAACCTTGTACGAAGGATCTTTCGTCATCGGAACTGTACGGTGACGCCACAGTTGACTGTCGTGCCTGCAGCCTGATTCTGAATGGATGCCGTGGAATACTTGTAGGTTCCGCTCGACGACTCTGCTCTGGCCGTTTCGCTGGGGTCACTCCATGGCGAGATTCACACTGTTGATGCCGGTAATCTGAGCGTTGTCTCCTCTTCCTAGATGCACCCGAAGTTACTGAAGATCCTAGACCACGTTTCTTTCCGGACCTATGCTGTTTCTTATTGGGCAAAAATTCCGACTTTAAAGTCCTTTTAACAGTTTGGCGAGTGTCCATCTGAAATCTTTTCCGGGGATTAAGTACCGAAGATTTTGAACTATTATATAATTTATGTTTGTAAGGTTGCTGTCTAATAAGTGGAGGAACGGGATAGTTTATAATCTTTTCCTTTTATGGCACACAGAATCTGATGTATTTGACACAGCTCTCTTATTTTTATTATCATACTGTGCTCTCGGATTGATAGGCTTTCTACTTTCAACAACAGTTTTTGGAGCTGTTTGACCAAATTTTCTTCTTGAATATTGATGAGAAGAATTAGATGAAGAAGTGCTGGACTCGGGACACTCATTGGATCGGGAATTTCGCGAAACACCACTCGACACACGAGAACCTTCACTACCATTTTCTCTAAACTTATAAACTCTAACCTGATCCAAATTAACCGTTATTCTTTCACCATTGACATCAACAACCAAATTATTATTTCAAACTTCTAAAACCTCGAACGGACCTACAAACTTCGGACCAAACTTAGCTACTCTCTTTTGACGACTTGAACTTAACCAATGCTTTTCTACTAACACAAAATCTCCAACTTTCACTTCTAACTCCCTCCTACGCATATTATAATACTGAGCCTGCTTTTCTTGCGCTTTTCCCATCTGAACTTGAGCTTCCTTAACCAAACTCTCAATATCCTGACACATGTACTGACTTTCCGCATCTGACACCATAACTAGCCTTTGGAATGGAGTAATGACTTTTCTACCCAAAAACAATTCAGCTGGCGTTTTCCCCGTCGACTCGTGAACTGCTGTACGAAGTGCATACGCAAAATGCTGAAGAAACTGGTCCCAATTTGCGTGATGAGAACCAACATACGAAGAAATCATTTGAATTAATGTACGATTTACACGTTCAGCCATATTAGACTGAGGACGATACGGAACAGTAAAAGAATGATCGATCTCCAGCTTCTCACACAGGGCCTTAAATATATCAGAAATAAAACAAGGGCATTGATCGCTCACTACCCTAATTGGTGCACCATATTTAGAAATATAATTATCGAAAAATGCATCGGCAACTGCAGGTGCAGAAGCCTTCCTGAGGGGGACTAACTCTACCCATTTACTAAAATAATCAACTATAACTAGTACAAATCTATATCTTTTAGGATTAGACAATGGATAAGGACCGATTAAATCTACACCTACACATTCATTAGGAAAATTTACTTTAATAGGAATTAATTTGCCAGCTGGACTTACATTTTTATAATTATAACGTTGGCATGTGCTACAGCTGGAGACATAAGCGCGCACTGCTTCCCGCATTTTAGGGAAGTTGCAGGATTCACAAATTCGAGCATAAGTTTTCCTGATTCCTAAGTGACCTGCTAATGGATTATCATGAAATTCTTTCAAGATGGCCTTACGAAGACTCGCCGGAATAAAAACTCTTAATTCACCACGTGAATTTACAATTTTAGAATAAAAAAGAAGACCATCGATAAGCTTAAAAGATTGGGACCATTTCTCAAACATAGGCACATCTGCGCTCGGGACATCATCAGGATTTTCCAAATAACGATACAAACTACCAAACTCCTCATCTTGTTTCTGTTCCCTTATTAACTGCTCTCGTGACCTTAACACCAATGATGACAATGCACAGCACTTAACTTCCTCCGTAACCTCTAAACCACCATGCGGGTTTCGTGACAAAGCGTCCGCTACCGCATTCTCCTTGCCAGGCCTATGTTCTATAACCACATTATATTCTGCAAACTTCAAACACCATCTGACCATACGAGACGACAAACCCTTTTCATTAGTTAACTTTGTCAAAGCTGAATGATCCGTAATGACTTTAACCGGTATATTAGTGAAAAAACAACGAAATTTATTCAAAGCCCAAATTACTGCAAGACAATTCCTTTCCGTAATCGAATAGTTCTTTTCGGCTGCATTTAAAATTCTCGACGCAAAAAGCTATAGGTCGATCTTTCTGTGCAAACATCGCTCCAACCCCCACAGCACTCGCATCGCAATACACTTCAAACTGAGACGAATAATCGGGGTGAGCCAAAACAGGAGGGGAAACTACTGCCTCTTTTAATAACTCAAACGACCTCTGAGCCGCTGATGACCAAACAAACTTCACCCTCTTCCTTTTTAAATTATACAACGGTTCACATAACTCCGAAAAACGTGGAATGAACTTGGCAAACCAAGCCACCATCCCTAAAAATGTCGCCACTTCCTTACTATTTTTGGGGGGACTCATTGACGTAATTGCCTCAATTTTCTCATTATCTATATTAATACCATCACGCGTAATTTTAACTCCTAAATACTTTATCTCTTTTCTCAAAAATTTACATTTTTCTAACTTAACTGTTAACCCAGCATCTCTTAACAACGTAAATACTTCCCTCAATAATCTTAAATGCTCTTCAAAAGTAGCTGCCATTATAATTATGTCGTCCAGGTAGACCAAGACACCCTTACCAAGCAAAGGTTTAAGGATATTATTCATGGCCTTCTGGAACGTTGCTGGCGCTCCCGATAAACCAAAACTCATTCTCTTAAAAGCAAAACAACCGTCCCGAGTAATAAACGCAGTCTTAGGTATGTCCTCCGGCTTCATTGCAATCTGAAAATAACCCGACGTAAGATCTAACGTTGACATATAATTCGTACTCGTTATATTAGCTAAAATGTCATCAATAACTGGAATAGGATACTGAGGGTATTGCGTTATCGCATTTAACTTTCTATAATCTACTGCAAACCTATATGCCTCTGGATTATCTAAACTTTTCCCATTATTTTTACGACATAACACTACTGGCGATGCAAAAGGAGACTCAATCGGCATTATAATATCGTCCGCTAGCATTTTTTGAATATGATAATCAATTATACCTTATTTAACTTTATCATAACGATATGGTTTACTAGCAACAGGTGCTTTCAAACCAGTATCAATCTCATGCCACGCAACATGCGTTAAACCCGGTTTATCAGAAAAAACCTCTCCAAATTCATTCAAAAACTTATTAAATTCCTCTTTCTCGATTTCACTTAACCCCGACTCCTCCAAATTAACTGACACTGAAACATGCTCTTTCTTACTCACATTCTCATCATTATTCACGATTAACGACTTTTTAAAGAAATCCAAACTAATTCCTCTATCCTTCATATAATCCACACCAACTATACAATGCACTGTTAATCCATCTAACACACAAAACTCCCAACATATCTTAACCGAACGAATTTCAACTTCCAATTCTACTGAACCTTTATTATCGCAAGCTACTCCCTGTGCCGACTGAACCACCAGACTTAACCTCTTCAACTTCTTATACGAAAAATATTTCCGATAACAATCAAAAGAAATGAACGACTTATCTGCCCCTGTATCGAAGACACTTTTAACGACAATACCATCTAACACAATTAACACTTCAGGTAACTCAACCGGATTAATAGTAATTTTATTCAAACTCACAGAAGGCTTTTCCGATTTAATTTGTGACTGCATACCTTCCGAAATACAGTCACCTACCAGTTTAACTGACCCGACCTCTGAACACATCTCTTTTGCATTGACCTATTTTCCAAATTCTCATCCGAAGTTAATCTCCTTACTTGCGAAGAAACATTCCTGTCCCGTACTCCCCCTCTCCGATCATAACCACTATTCTGTCTATTTCCATACATATTTCTCTCACCACTTCTAAAACTATTAGCAGCACCACAATTCCTATTACCATTATTCGTATTCGACATATTACGACCAAATCCATCATTTCTATTACGCAAATTATTATTCGGAAATCGCTGTCCGCCTCTCACAAAATTACGTTCCCCCTCATTTCTCAAATTACTATCCGCGACAGGTCTCTGACGAGGGCTAAGCGAATCCCGTTGATCCGAGCTATGCCGAGTCTCATACTTCGATAATATCTGATGCATTTCTGCAAAATTCTTCGGTGCTCTAACTTCAATAAAGTCCTGTATATTTGGATTAAAAAGAGGAAAAACAATGTCCAACAATTCCTCAAATGTGATATCTAAATCTAATTTATTTTTTAGTTCCAGCTTACGAAGATAAGATTTTGACGCCGACTCATAAATATCCTGCCTGTTGCAATAGAACTCTTTTCTCAAAGTACTCTTATCTTTAACAGGAGGAAATGCCTTCTTTAACTCAATCACAGTTTGTTCAAATCTTTTCGCTTCATCAGTAATCAAAAACTTTCCTATATTTTCCAACCACAAAAGTGCTTCGCCCTTCAATGAGCATTTAAGCACTATGTATCTACTTTTCTCAGGTATATTATTGAATAAAATATAATCATCTAATTTAACTAAAAATTCACTAATAACACCCTCACCGGTGAAATACACCCGTGGCACAATCTCACAATGTCCGATGTTTCGTTGGGCGCCATTTGTAACGTTACATGCATGCTGAGTGTCATTTGTAACGTTTGGTTGGTCGTGGTGGGAGTTAAATGCAGACATACTCAGTACTTAAGATAAAACAACAAAGTTTATTAAAATGATGAGGGCTGAAGGGAAGTGGAGCAAGTCTTAATTTTTACACAACTGAGAACACTATGAAAAGGCTAAACACATACTCACAAGCTTCGGCCTAGCTCAATCGTGGCACCTTCCAATACTTCTCCCTATCTCTTGGCTGAGCTACTAGATAAAGCTTAATTAGACAGCCCGTGGCTGTATGTATTTCTTTATTCACAAATAATCAAAATGAAACTACTATAAAGTTTCTTACCCCGGCCAACTCTCAAGTCAACTATCAAAACTCCTCTACACTTCACTGGAGGCTCGCTGCTACTTTTCAATTTGCTAGCACTTCGCTGAACAATAATTCACTTCGATATCTAATGCCAGAGATCCTCGCTCGCTGGCTGGCTACCGCCACAGATGCTCTTTCGCTAGCTAATGCCAGAGACACCCCATTCACTCAAACCCAAGCTTTTATATGCTGCAAACTGAGATACTTCACATTAACATATTACTAATAACCGCGAGCTAACTGCAGAACGCGAAAGAGCACACACACTCAAGAAAGTTAAAGTAAAAGAGGGGATAGATGTCGCTTTTTACGCTTACACATGTTAAATTATTGACGTCACGATCTCAGAAATATTAGAGTGCCTTTATGCAAAGGTCACTCCCTCACAAGTGTGATTCATGATCACACAGAGGCTTTCGTTTAATATCTCCTTCAAAACATTTTATCATTAAATCAACAAACAAAAAACGTTTTTTCGGGCTATTTTGGAATTTCTTCTCCAATCGGGAAGATCAGAACTAAATATTGAATTCTTTTTCTAAATGCTGCCTTGATCACAAATATTTGTTGATTTCTCTATCGGAATCTGCAGATTTGGTGAAAGTATGCAAGTAAATAAAATTATGAATAAAATCATAATAGCATAAATTTAAGTGAGACCAAACTGGTCACAAGAGGCCGTTAGCAATTTCCATGAATAAGAATTTAATAAATAAAAAAAATATTTCACTTCGCGTAAGTAGAATATAAATATGATGTAATATGATAAAATAAAAACAAATAAGCACGTTTTTCACATGATTTATTTAATTCATTAATTTATGTTACATAATAAACTTGCGTGCAACCATTAGTAGAAATTTCAGTCTTGAAATCAATGCTTGTGCAAATTTTTAAACTTTTAAATTTCACACGTTTTTTACTCTGTCGTATAGGCACAAAACATTTTTAAGTTGTACCTCAATTTATTTTTCAAATATTAATATTTTTGTACTTTTTAATACCAATTTTGTAATTTTAGCAACAGAAGTACTCCAATGCTTTTAAAAGTAAAGGGAAAAGAAATAATTTTTATATCTATTTAAATTTGCGTGCAACAATATAGAAGAGAAAACAAAACAAAAAAAAATGAACCGGTGATATTAAGAATAATATTTTGATTAAAATAATAATCTTTTTCAAAATTCTATAATATGTTTGTGACATGAGGTATTTAGCTTTAAGTACACAAAATTTGAGCTCTCTGACTTATATAGTTTTTGTGTACAGACTCTGTGACAGACAGACAGATAGATGACAGAGACGAAACGTGTTTCGTCAGATGAACGAAACCCTAAAAAACAACATTTGTTTAACATTTTAATAACAAATTTTTAGGATATTTTTGTGTTTTAAATTGTTTTGTGCGTGTGTGTGTGTTTCTTTGTGTGTCAAATGTCAGAGCATAGAAATTTAAAAATTTGTAATTAAATAAAATATGTATCTGAATTTATTTTAATTCTTTCGGATTCAAAATGGTTGATTCCATTTAATTATTTATAAAACAGTGAACACAGTTGTTAGTTCTAGAAGAAAGCGCAAGATAATGTATTAAAAGTTTATTCATATTTCACACGTTTAAATTTTAACTACTGATAAATTTTCTCACTTACCGGGTGTCCCAAAAATGACTGATGGATTTTTAAATTCAATAACTTGCAAACGATGACAGCTATTTAAAAAAAATTGCAGGAGGGTTATGCATAACGTCAGGAGTTTTTTCACCGTAATTTTTTATTTTAGTTCGCATCTCAAACAAAAGGTGGCGCTGACGGCGATTGAAGGCCAGGTAGACGCTTCACTCAGCACTGATCACCTTGCCTTCAATCGCCGTCAGCGCCACATACTGTTTGAGATGCGAACTAAAATAAAAAAAAATACGGTAAAAAAAACTCCTGTCATTGAACATAACCCTTCTGCAAAAATTTTTTAAATAGCTGTCACCGTTTGCAAGTTATTGAATTTTAAAATCCACCAGTCATTTTTGGGACACCCGGTATATTTTGATAGTCTTTTCTTTGACCAAGGTATATTTGTTACTAATTTTATTCCAAGATGGCACGCTATTTTTCCCTATAATTTCAAATTTAGCATTGACTTGCGATTCCTGGCTTTTAATGTAGCATTAATTAAACATTTTCAAACAATTCTAGTTATCTTATTACTCTTGTATATTTTTTTCTTGAATATAGCATTATAATACACGATCTCAAATATTCACAAACATGGATTTGAAATCAAGAATTTCTTGATAACTCCCAAGATAGGTAACCACAAAAAAAGGCAGTTTGAATGATGATATACAATTTTGAATGACGACACAAATTGTATTAATATTAAATAGTTTTAAAAGGTGTTCTTTGTTTCTCTTTTGATGAATGAGAAACGCTTATTCAGAATGTTACAATTTATGTTAGTTTATTACACCTTGTAGTAACCAAGGCTAACTTATCATAATATAAAGGCTTGTCATTCACCAAGTTTCCTTTGACTGCAGTACAGGGGGCGCTGAACTACATGATTTTCACGTTGGTAGCGCCATCTAATGTTAGAAACTGAAATGTTTTCCATTATTTCCTATGGGATTATTAGCAGTAGTATGCACCAGGTGGCGTTACATACGAGACAAAGTCATATAATAAGTTGGCAATTATAGGGACAATTTCAACAATAGATTTTCTCCTGAATGCGAGGCCTTGATATTATGATAAGGGGGCCTTGGTAGTAACAATGACCAAGCCGAAGTACGTGACGGCCCAGCTGAGTTATGTTAAAATAATGATGAGAATTGCGATGATAAAAAAAATGCTTGAAATGACAATTTTATTATTAATAATTTTTTATATGATTGGAATAAGAAGATTACCAATGAAAGAAGTCGGATATTGTACGTCAAGTGAAGCAAATAACGTGTGTTCGTAGTACGAGTATTATAAAGAAGTTATTAGAAAATATTCAGATCATGGTGTAATCGTGTACAGTACTTTGAATACAGTATAGTATACGAAATCTTTTGTGTGTCTCGGTAAATACTATCTATTATACAGGAAGTAAATTTTAATAATCCTCAGGAACGAATATCGATTTGATAAAATGTAAATTAATTTAATAAATTTAAAACAAACCATAAACAATTGTCCCTCCCCTATAAAATTATGTAATGGAATACTGTTTCGTGGTCCTGTGAATTGGTAACAAATATTCTTTGCATTATAGATTATGCAGAATTTATATTTTAGTATATATTTCACAGATGAATTTCCGTTTTTTCGTGTTCGAATGTAACAACAGTAAAATAAAAAAAATGAATTAACTACAGGTCCTATTTTAATAAAATTTTGAATGACTCGACAAAATTGCGCAACAATTATGTCTATGTAAATGCTATCTGATTTTTATTATACAAGAAGTAAAATGTAGTAATCCTCAGTTATGTCGATTTCATTGCATATAAAATAGTTTGGCACAGATGTCATATACGCACCATATTTGCACGTGCTTTTTCCCCCGTTAATTTGGCATTGCACATGTGTGCCAAGGAGAAGATCCGTTTAATAAGTTTATCACAATTGTTAGGGAAATAAAATGGGAAAAGTTAAAGGTTTCAGTGAAATGTGCTGATTAAATATACAACTGCATGTATTTATTATGGCTGTAAGTATTAATATATTTGAATTACTGTGAAAAAATTTTTGTGCTTTGTTACCTATAAAGTTTATTATTTATAACTGCTTATTTATTGTTTCTCTTTTTTTAATTCATGTTTATTTACTGTTATTTTTTATTTTAATTCTTTAAATTATTTATATTATATACTACATCAATAATTATTTATATCAAACTATCATTTATTTATTTTTATTTTCTTTTTTTAAATACTAGAATCTCTTTTATTTTTCCACAGAGTACAATACTAGAATCTTTATTGCATTTTTTAATTGCAATAAAAAATCACGTCCTGTTTTTGCATGCAATTTGTAACTTATATTCAAACGCATAGTTTTCGCCAAATTGGCGGAGGAAAAAAGCACGTGAAAATGTGGTACGTATATGACATATGTGCCAATAGTTTAATATAAATAAATCAAGCTCCAAACAGTTATCCCTCCCGCTATAAAATTATGTAATGGAATACATTTGTGTGGCCCTGTGAATTGATAACAAATATTCTTTGCATCATAGATTGTGCAGAATGTATATTTTTGTATATACTTCATAGATGGATTTCCATTTTATTGTGTTCGAAAGAGTGAAACAATAGTAAAATTCAATAATAAATAAACTATAGATCTGATTTTAGTAAATATTTAAATAACTCGATAAAATTACGTAACAATTATGTATTTTAAATTTCAAACAAATCGGCTGGGTAGTTCTTACTCTATTATATACTGACGGACAGAAATGTAGATGAAAGGACAGACGGACAAATAGAAGGACATACAGACAGACTGAATGAACGACGACTATAAGTGCTATGTATTTAAATAAAATGGAACTCACCTAAAAAGCATGTTTGCATTATGTAGTTAAGTGAAAGGGGTGATGGGATGCGCGTTTATGCGAAATGAGGATACTTCGAAATAGAAAAAAACAATGTAAGAGTATTTGTTTTGTTTTTTTAAGTTAGTTTAAAGGAAAAATCATGCTTTTTTTTAAATATTACTTCAATGTGATGAAAATTCAATGAAAATTATGTTTCATTACAGGACACGTTTTACAAATGAAATCTAGAATAGTTCTGCAGCATTTAATAAAACAAGTATCACCTATTTTTTTCCATAAAAAATGAAATTGAGATGTAAAATATACACCAGGATATTATTATTTGGACGAAAAGTACTTTGTGAGTATAGTCTTAAAAATGTACTTTGATGTTTCTAAAATCGAGAACAACAACACGAAAAAAAAAAACATAATAAAGAAATGCTAAAATAATCGCCATTGTTTACTATTATTTTATTTAGTAACACAAACATAAAAATGGAAAATATACTTTTGAATGTACTTCGTATTTTATCTTCCCATTTATTTATTTATTTATTATCCAAAAAACTCACACTTTTCACAAATTTTAAACTTTCGCGGAAAAACAATGAATTTTAAGATCTACTTAGCAAATTCTCGAAAATCTGACAACAATCTAATTTGAAAAAGAAATCTAAAACACTTTTGACTTCAAAAGCTGACTTTCATCTTTTTAATTTAAAAAAAGAAAAAGAAACGTAAAGTGGAAAGTGACACACTGTTAATCAAAAGAAAGGTAAAATATAAGGTAAGAGATTAGGTAAAAGAAAAATCTCTTCAGCTTTAAAAATTAGCAAATCTTTGCTAATTTCCTTTTAAAAATTCCTCTGGGATCATCTACGTATTTTATATTTCTAAATGAAATTTCCAACGTGTCTCTAAATCAATTATAGATCTGACAGAAATGTCTCAGATTTTTCTTCTTGGTGAATTTATTTTATATATATCTCTTCAAAAGTATTCTCAAAATACTTTTCCATCATATTTTATAAGGATTTTTTATGTCTACGGAAGTTTATTGTATCATCAAAAGGAAATCTTAATTGAAAAGTATTATGAAATCATTCTTTATTTCCTTTTAAGGTATATATTTTGATATTTCTCATAAAATGTTTTCAGAAAGCAATTCGTAATACGGCATATAGTATTACTCATGACAAAAATATTATAACTCTCTGAAGTAAAAATAAAAACATAGATAAAATATGAGAATATTTGAAAAAGTATAATTATTTTTATGTCATTCTCGAAAAGATGCGTAACTAACTGTGACTATAACACAATTGCAAAGCGAGTTAGAGAAATTTTATTTGAAGCTGTTATTGAAATGTTGTAAAGTATTTAAATGTTGTAAAGTATAGTGCATCGTATTTCTATTATCCATTAGAAAATTGATTAAAAAACTTCGTCCTGCAAACTGTGCCGTGCAAAAATCGATTAATGTTAATAGTAGTACAGTTTAACACTATTATAAGTTATGAATTGCAACGGAGGGATTTCAAATGAGGGTTTTGGATGTCAACTTTTCAGTTAGCCGCCAAAAAATGCTTCACGAGTAATGTAGATTCTTGAAAACAAACGAATGATGTGTCATTTACCATCTACACTACATGACCATCGATGAACGTTCACTTGCGATTTTAGACATTTTGTTAAATATCTAGAAATGAAGAATTATCATGAAACTTTCAGTGTATATATATAATAGTACAAACCATACATTTCCGTGAAGATTTTTTCGCGAAACTTCATAGGGGACCGTCAACAAATTAAAAAAGAATGAATAACTGTTGTATAACCCTGTCAAAACTAATGTAGCAAAAGTGCTCAAACTGTACAATATGATTAAGTGGCTTAGTGTAATAAACTGTGTTAATGTTTATGTCGATAGGATGTATATTCGTAGGAAAATTAAGCTTTTTATAAAACAGTCGCAAATTTTTCCAACATTTTTGGTTATAACTTGCAGAGTTCTTAATATAAAATAATATTCTTTTCTGAAACCATGACAAACAACATTGTGCACAATATCCTGTAATCAGAATTAAAAAATAATAAAAACTATATGAGAAATGAGTAGGTTTACCAAATAATTTTTCACTGGGCATGCTTCAACGATATCAAAATTTCAAGAACAAATTTAAGTTGAAGTACTCACTTTATCCAAATTATACATAATAGACATAATTATTTTAATTTTATTTTTAATATTGAATATGCTGTAAAAAATGCGTAAAAAATAGAAGATTAAGTATATTTATTACGAATAAACTAGACTTAATTAAAAAACAGAAACCATGTCAATTAATAAAATGGAACTACACTGTAAAAAAAATTCAAGAGGTTACTAAAAATTTCTTAGTAAATTTGTATTCCACGGAATTTTTTAGTAACCATTACAAACTTTTTTTTGCAAGTGAAACAAGCATTTCTTTTGTAAACTGAACAAAAGAATTTTTTGTATAACTAACTTAAAAATTTTTAGTATGAGCCACAAAGCAAATTTTAGTAATAGCTCCAAAATTACTTTTAATAACCATTACGTGCAACCGAAGCGGAGGAGCTTCCTTCGAGCTGCATCCAGACTTCGGAAGCGGAAGATTTTCGGCAAAACCGCAATAGATGGCAACACTAAACATTCTTAACCACTCCGACAGGATTTTCATAATCCCTTTATTAACGAGACGTTACAGACATTCGGGGCGTATTTGGCGGTGGCAAGTTTCGAACCCGGGACCTTTTAGCCTGGAGTCCGTTACTATAACCACTATGCTAACAAGGCCACACCAACTGAGTTTTAGTAAGAGTTATTAAAAGTATAAAACTATTAACTCTATTCGTTGCTAACTTTTTTCTAGTAATTCTTACAGATTTTCTAGTAACCGACTAAGATTACTAAAAATTTTTTAGTAATTACAAGGATCACTAAAGTTTTTTTAGTAGATCGACCTTTTTTTTACAGTGTAGAATGTGTCATACACTTAAAACTACCAATAAATTTTTATATATCAAAAGTTTAATAACGTAGGAAATTTTTCGTTATAAAAAATTTTAGCTGAAATGTAATGCTACATTTCTACGTAACACTTCCGTGATGAGTGTTGTAATCTAATCTTTTCCTTATGTACGAAGCGTCTCATGTTTTTACAACTGTTACTCATGTTTGGAGGATACTAAGGATTTTGTTTCAGTCAAGTATGAGAAGCATGCCTTTTCACAAAAATATAATGTGTGGCTTTTGTGAAATTGAAATATAGCTTTGATAACTGACAACAGCAGTTCTTTTATCCCTTAAGGCAAGATGGAGTTGAAAACTATTTTCAGAAATATGTCAAAATAAATCACATTTTTCTTGCTTTTTTATAAAGCCTAGAGACATAATAGAGTTAATAGCTCTAAAAAACAAAAAATACAAAATTAGTTGTAAAACTTAAGAAATGTAGTGACAGGAGGGCAAATAAATAAGTTTTTCCTTATTCTTTTTTTTAAGTATATAGTAGCTTTAATTAAGTAACCGCATTTACATGCGAAGATTTAAACTTTTCATTCGTCATTCATAATGAAAAAAATCCACTCATGACACATTTATTATATAATTGTGAATACTATTAGTGTGAAAAATTTAGAAGTCTCGTTAAAATTTTTCAAACAAAGATATGTTTAACACAATGCAATTGTAATTTCAAAAGTATATGCCAAAATTAATTAGCGTTGTCGTTTCTATTTTGAAACATATTGTCTCTGATTATTTTCCAAATAAATATGAAATTGTAATTTTAATATGCACTGAAACAGTCATTTTAAATAGCAAAACTCATTCAATGTGTGAAATCACTACTATTATCATTATTTAAGATACATATCCTAGAGACAAAATGCATGAAACAGCTCTAAAAGAAAAACAATAATAAATTAAGTTATAAAACTCAGCAAATTATAAATTCATAATGACAGTAGGAATTGTTTTAATTCATCATCTGAAATTTCAAGAATATATTTATATCAGATTTAATTTTACTAATCGAAATTTATGCAAGAAAATCTTAACATTTAAACAATAAAAAAAATGTTTGCATCATAGTTAAAATGTTTAGTAACTTCCTTTGTTTAGTAACTTCCTTTACATGCTTAATTATTAATACTGTTCATGTTGTAGACTTTCAAGTCTTATTAAAATTCTCGAAATATTAATATAAATTTAACACTAGAACGCCGGACGGTGTCATTTCGACACCGAAGCGTGTAAATTTCCATGTAAAATCTGTAAATTATAAAGGAAATTTTTTATGTCTTTTATTAAATATGTGGGTAGAACTCGCATCGAAATTTTTTTGGAAATCGATTTATTCAAACTTGGTTTACGGGCAAATTTACCTAGAACGCCGGACTGGTGTCAATTGGACACCGCAATAATTTCATTTCCCCTAATTTTAATTTTGTTCTTCTGTGCGATAATTCCACACACTATCGTAGTTCAGGGGGATCTCAGAATGTTTTTTCAACACCTGGTCATCTTGTGATTTATTTCAGCTGCAAAAACACCTGCCATTGAGATTTTATTTCTCTCAAAGATAGTACATATATGGTTGCTTCCGAGTTATGACTAGTAAAATTTCGTGAGATTTTCTTTCGTTCTTTTTACATTTTATGAATAAATTTAAAATGTCTCGTAAAAGGGGACTTACTGCGGATGAAATTACCGCACTTCTGAGAGAATTGTCAGATAATGAATCAGAAGGTGGAGAATTATCTGAACTGTATGATGAATCTGATAGTGAAAATTTTATTCCTGTTGTATAATCTGAATCGGAAAGCGATGAGAATATTGAAATTAATTATTCTCAAAATCAGACTGAATTTATGGCTCGCGATGGCTCGCGCTGGAAAGAATGTGGTTATGGAAGTGCAACCGGTAGATTAGCAATACAAAATATTTTGCGAGAAGCTAGTGGTCCAAATAGTTATGCAAAAAGAAATGTGAATTAAGACAGTGTTTTGAGTGCTTGGTTACTTTTTATAGACAAAAGGATTTTAGAGCATATAATTAAATGCACAAACACAGAAGCTCGCCGAGTATTAGAAAACGATGCTTGGTCTCTTTCAGAACAGGAACTGTTAGCTTACATTTCGATTTTGTATGCACGTGGAGTTTCAGGAGCTAGTAACCTCGAACTTCATTCTTTATGGTCTACAGAATGGGGTATAAATTTTTGTAAAGGAACCATGTCCAGAGACAAATTTTGTGAAATATCAAGATTTTTGCGTTTTGATATCAAATCAACTCGTCGTAATCGAATTAAAGATGATAAATTCGCAATGATTTCAGAAGTATGGAATCGTTTTATTGAAAATTGCATAAGCTGTTACAAACCGGGCCAGAACATAACAATTGATGAGCAATTGTTTCCAAGTAAGACTCGCTGTCCGTTTACTCAGTTTATAGCATCAAAACCTGATAAATACGGGCAAAAATTTTGGATAGCTGCAGATTTAGAAAGTAAGTATATTTTAAACGCATTTCCCTACTTAGGAAAAAAAGAAGAACGAGATCAAAGTCAGAGACTTTCTAAGTATGTGGTTTTAAAATTGATAGAACCTTTTAAAAATATGGGAAGAAATGTTACAGTTGACAATTTTTTTACTTCTCTTCAATTGGCAAAGAAACTAAAGGAAAGGCGGACGAGCTTAGTTGGTACGGTAAATAGGGCCAGACGAGAAATTCCAGATTGTGTAAAATTAGGAAAAGAAGAATTGTACTCAACAAAAATATTGAAGAATGAAGAATCGGGCTCAACACTTACAGTTTATCAATCTAAAAAGAAAAAAAATGTCATAATTCTTAGTTCTATGCATTCAAGCATCACAATTGCTAACAATTCAAAGAAAACACCTGAAACCGTAAGTTTTTATAATGAAACGAAATGTGGCGTAGATATTGTTGACCAAATGGCAAGACAATACTCAGTCAAAGCAGGTTCAAGAAGATGGCCAATTCACACATTGTACAATATTTTATACTTTGCTGCCATAAACGTGTAACGAGAAAAAACATAACAAGGCGTGGATTTATACAAACACTAGCTGAAGAAATGCGCTCAAAATACACTGAAAAATCCACTAAAAGAAGCAGGAGAGATGAAGAAGAACTGCGGGCTGAAAATTCCTCTAAGCGTAGGAAATGCGAAGTTGAAAAATGTCATGGAAATGTGACAAATAAAGTATGTTCCTCTTGTAATAGAATGACATGCGGCAAATGCACAAAAAATGTCACCTACAAATGTATTGACTGTTAGTAATGCAAGTAGTTATTTCACTTCTTTATATTTTCCCATTATCTTGCAAAAATATTCTTAAGTTATAGACATAATAATTATTCGTATGTTCCATATGTATGCTCTTATCATCAAGCAAAATTGTTCTTATATTACAGATAAAATACAATTTGTGTGTGAAATATATTTCTCTACATCTCGAAAAGTCAAGAGTATTTTACAAATATAATAATATTTGTGTGTACGTTAAGCATTTTAATCTTGTAAGATTTCTCTTTCTTTTGTTTAGATTTAACATTATTTGTGTGTTTTACATGTATTTGTAAAAAAGAATATTAAACTGTATATTTTTAAAAATATTTTTTGCATAATATCGACCAGTGTCAAAATGACACCTGCCGGCGTTTTAGGGGATAGCAATATTTCAGGCGTTCTAGTGTTAACGCAATATAATTCTAATTTTAAACTATATGACAATAATAGCTGTTAATGTCGTTTCAAAATTTAGACTAAAATGTCTGGCATAAATTTCAAAATAAATATATAAATAGCGTTAAAATTTAATATTATGCATTCAAAGAGCTTTTCTGAAGAGTGGAGCTTATTCAACGTCTAAAATTCTCTTAAGAGAGTCAAAAGAATATTTACGAGTGGATCGTTTTTCAATTAAAATTTTATTAAAGATCTTTGTATTCAAAGTCGTGGGTTGATAACCAGACGACACATTCTATGTTGTCTAGTGTGTGAATAATTTATTTACTGAACATTTTATTTCCAAAATTTTCACTGCCTTTTGCATCAATGCATCACGTTTGAGATGCAGGGCAGATTTTTTTATAAATATATACACGCGAAATGATGCACATTTATAATACTTGCCTAGGATACATAGTGCTCAGGGTAAACCTTAATCATTCATCGATGTACTTTACTCCTTTTTACCCCCACCCACTTCTGAATATTATGCCTGAGTGCGGAACTAAAAATGACGATTTCAGAAGGCGGATATTTACCTAATGTATGAATGGTTCCTTGAATTTTGATATCAGTATTTTACATAAGATTTTTTTGATTTGTTAAATCTAAAGAAAATAAAGTAGAAAAAGTTTTTAAAAAGTAATGGTATCAAAATTCAAGGGTTCATATACACGCTAAAAAGAAAATATATCCATCTTAAACAGTCGCCATTTTTGAGCTCAGTCCTAGTTATACTTCAGGCCTAGTGGTCCTATTAGAGTTCAGGCCTAATATGCAGAGAGACAGTTCCTACGGCTTCCATTATCAGAAAATACGCTTCTCTCTGTTTTTCTTTGGGTGCCTCCTGTTCGCATCGCTTTTAGAAACGGAAGGAATAAATTCTATCATTGATTTATGATTGTTTGCATGACACTTAACATCACCCATTGAATAAAAAGGTTGTGAATCCTTTTGTCAAATTAATAATTGCATTTTCGGTCTGTCTCAATTTACTTAGATTTTCTTATTTACTTAGATTTACAATGAAATAGTCAATTTTTTATTGCTTCTTTCTTGCTATTTATTCATTTTACGGGAAAATTACACATTGTTTACTAATCATTACTCAATTTTATTAGATATTGTAATTGACAGAATGTTTAGATCGTTCTGGGATTCACAAGACAAAGTGATTTTAACTCTCATACGCATTATCTAAATTTCTTGTTATTATGATTAATTTTTACTGAAATATTGTTAGGCTATATTATAATATCAGCAATATAGATAATGCCAATAGCAATTATTACTTAATAACCATTAAAGGGAAGTACAGTGGTACAATTTTGTTTTACAATAACTTACTTTACAGTAACTTCCTCTCTTATAATTAAAAACAAATTTTAAATTCGGATTATTATTTTGGCAACCTTCTTTCGTTGTAATTTTTTCATGATTTATCCTTCCATTCTTAAAAAAATAAAATGTTCGAAAGGTGCACAAAATATCCCATTCTGTCCTGCAATTACGCATGATGATACCTAAATTTGAGGTACCTGAAATATAAGATATGAAAGCAGTTTTTAAATTGCAAGACTTAAAAATAGTTATAATAATAAAATAGATTTAAGAGTTGATTCTTTTTTTCAAAATAGTGTTTAGTGAATTAAAAATAAACAAAAAGGTGGATGTAACATCATATTAAGAATCAAAGGATTGCAAAATGTTTTCAATTTATTCTGGAATATTTTTAGAAGTCTATGGGGTCTGCATTTTCTAACGCTTTGATTATGCAACAAAAAATATAACTAATACCCCCCTCGCTGATAACGTTATCTGACCTACTTTTTTAACATCCTTTTTCGCAATAATTTTACCAGGTGCTTGCATAATTGTGACACCTTTTTCATTTAAATTAAAAATATTGGTCGGTTCAAATTGATATCTCTGCAATAGTTATACAGCTTTCAATGAAACTCAGCTGTTACATGTTTTGTTGAAACAATTGTTGTTGATAAAGCAAAGGAAATGGCTTATAATTTTTAATGAAACATTATCAGCACGTTTCCTAATTCTTTCTAATCAATCTTTTCCTGCACACTAGTTATCTTGCTTAATTGAAGTGGTATTTTTATTCAATTTCATAGCATGCTCATATGCTAATTTCTGTGTTTCCTTCATAGGTAACCCGTGAAACAATTTTGAAGCTTCTGTGGAATAAATAGACAGAATATCCTCTTCACTCTTTGCAAAGTTTTGCCGAAGTGTATAATTAGGCTTAAAACATATTTTTTTTTTACTTTGAAACTCCTTTTCCCCGCTGATGTGTCTCAATTGCTTGACATATTGTAGTGAAGTGCACCTTAGAATAATAAATTATCTTGCTACCTCTTGCAATGGCTTCTTACCTTTTAATTTTCCTTTAACAGCTTTAGGCATTTAATTTTATTTCATTAGACCAATTTTAGTTTTTTTTAACCTTTTACCTTTTTACATGCATTTAAAATTAAGTTTTTAAGCCTAAAAATCAACACTTTAATTCAAATTAGGTTGTGTACACTGTATCGATAATAAAACAGTATATGAAGCATAAAATTTTTAAAAGTAGTTTTAACTAAGCTATGAAAAAAGTCTATTGTTTTCTTTTTTCTAATTTCTTTTTATATGCAATTAAAGGTTAACATATTTTTATTGTATGCCTAGTGACAAAAATATTCAAAATAACGTGTTCAAATAATAATTCAATTCAATAAAGAACATTTGATAAAAATATTATAATAGTAACAAAATGTGAATCAGGTGTTAAATCCATATTTAAGATGACATTAAAATATTACTGAAAATGGAAATATTGTTTTTATAAAAGTCTTTTAAAATCACTTTCCATGAATAATTTATTTTTTAATGTATATATTCTAAAATTTATTCACATCTGAGGAAAAGTGTGACGAGTTCCACTGTCCCCCAATTTTGTACCCCAAATCTGAAGTAAATAAATATTTTGGGACGTGTTCCACTGTATCCACATAGACATATACCATTGTATCCCACAAGATTGTTTTTAAATCAGGAGTAAAAAAAAAATAGTTCATAAAATTTACAAAAGTTCATAAAATTTATTAATAAAAAATTAAGAAACTTTAAGTTTTTAATTAATGCTTTGATATTGATTATTAGATAATAATTTATTTCGCATGCCTAAAATATAAAATTTACTTGCTTTTTTTTTTCAACAATGGTAATAACTCCGACTACCCTACAAGATAAAATGTGACAATGACTAGCTTCCAAAGTATTGCCTTACAGGTTATTTAAACGATAGCGTTATTTCCTCATTCTTGAGTATTTGAATCACATGAAAAATGCCTATTACCCCACTGTGCCCACTCTTTCTAAATTACGTGAATATATAATGTGGGAGCGATTCTTTCTCCAACAGCCAAGTATCATGTCTTGTAAGGTTCTTCATATCGCAACTCTGATAGAAAAGGTCTTCAGAAAGCAGACGATTTTCTGAAAAAAACTCCATTCAGACGAAAAGCCGAAGAAAAAAGAAATGAACGGAAGAGATCGTTGGATGGAATGTGGGGAGAGTTGGTGTTGACTTTAGAAGAATGTTGATTAAGATGACGCGATTAAGATGTTTTAATTAAAGTTTCCTTTTGAATGTTCGAATTGTAAATATTAATATGTAAATATCTTTTTTGTAAATATTAACGTTTAATATAAGTCATTTAAAAGTTTAAAAACGGTGTCAGAATTTAATTTACCTCCGAGTTTATTTACTTATGTGTTCGAAAGAACTTTTATAAGAAGAATCTCCATAAATTTTGGTGTCAGAACCGAGACAAACGAACGCCCACAGAGAAGAAATATATATATACTGTAAATAATCTGGAAGCCGATATAATTTAGAATTGTGATGGAATCCTTGCTGGAAATTATTATGAGGAAATCTTTTTTGAATATATGTTTAATGATATGAAGCTGTTGGATACTGCGACAACAATGCTGTTTAAATGTGTGAAGCTGAGCATCTGATTATGAAGTGAGTTTATTATTTCATTTTTCTTTTCAATGATGGAAAAATTAGTTGATTTAAAGGAATTAGAGTTTTCTTTGAAAACTGAAAAATCAGCTAGTATTAAGATATTGCACAAATTAATTTTTGGAGAAATCGGTGACAGAAATAATCGACGTAGAATTCGGAATTTTACTGGGTTTACGTTTGAAGTAGATTACGATGAATATCAAACTAAATTCAAAGAAATTAAAGATATTTTTTCTGTTAACGACTTAATTACCATTTGCAATGTTTTGTGTATAAATAATTCGGGAACTTTTGATGAAATTGCTGCCAGAATAATTTCTAGTTTATGTGATTTTAATATTTTAAAAATTAATATGATAGCCGATGTAGGTACTCTTAGTGATGACGAAAGTGTTGATGAATTTAATGATGATTTACAAGATAAAACTAAAAATATTTCAACTGTTTTTGAGAATAATATGAGAAATGATTCTGGTAGTTCTAATTGTGAAAGTAATGAAAATCAGAAAATTCTAATTCCTGATTATGTTATTAAACCAAGCATTTCTATTAATGATATTGAAATTATGATTACAATGTTTGAAGGTACTCAAGTACAAAATATTAGTAAATGGATTGCCGATTTTGAAGATATTGTTTCATTATTTAACGTTAGTGATTTGCACAAATTGATTTTGGCTAAACGCCGTATGACAGGCAAAGCAAAATTATTTCTTGAAAGTGAAACAAATATTAATTCGTGGTCTAAATTAAAAGCCCTACTCATATCTGAATTTGGTCAAACGTGCAATTCCGCTGAATTACACGAATTGCTGTCCAAAAGAAAAATTAGACCACATGAATCGTTAGATGAATATTTTTTAAATATGAAACAATTATGCTCAAAAGGCAATATTGAAGATTCTGCCCTTATTCAGTATGTAATAAATGGAATTAATGACCCCATTTCTAAAAAATCTTTTTTGTATGGTTGTCCCAATATTGCTGAATTTAAACAAAAATTAAAGATTTATGAAAAAATAAGATCGGAGTATGAAAATGCAAAATTTCATAAATATGAAGGAGCTAAGCCTAAAATTAAATCCGAAGTTGAAGTTAAGAACAAATTTAAGCCTGTAAAGCCAAATATGCGTTGTTTTAATTGTGGCGGGAATAATCATAAGAGTATTAACTGTGTAAATAAAGATAAAGGGCCGCTTTGTTTTGCTTGTAACGCTTATGGTCATAAATCATTTCAATGTAATAAATCTAAAGATACAAGTGTTAAAAATGCTCAGTCACAAGTAAACATTATTACATCCCAAGATTTAATTCTGAAAGAGATAAAGCTTTATTCTTTGCGTTTAATCTCTTTAATAGATACTGGTAGCCAAAAGACTTTGTTAAAGAAAAGTATTTATGATAATTTGAAGAACTTTGTAGAATTAAAACCTACGAGTATCTCTTTGACCGGTCTAGGAAAAGCCTCAATTAAACCAGAAGGTTGTTTCAATTCAGAAATCGAAGTAGATGGTTCAAAATTTAAAGTTACTATTTTTGTCGTTAAGGACAGTTGCATTAATTTCGATTTAATTATTGGCACTGATGTTATTCATCAAGGTACATTAACTATTTCTGAGAATAAAGTGAAACTGTTTAAAGCTGAAGTTCAGTCTAATGACTTTTTAGTTAATATTGTAAATGTTTTGGATGAGCCTAAAATTGATTTAACTCACATTGCTGACAAAAAATTACGTTCAGAGTTATACTCTTTAATTGAAAATTATGTACCAATTAAAACTAAAACAGTAGATGTTAAAATGAAAATTAATTTAACTGACGAAATCCAAGTTTGTTCTTCTCCTCGAAGATTACCGCTATGCGAGAAAAAAATAGTCGAAAACCAAATTGAGGAGTGGCTAGATCAGGGAATAATTCGAGAAAGTTCTTCTAATTTTTCTTCGCCAGTTGTGTTAGTCAAGAATAAAGATAACACAATGAGACTTTGTGTTGATTACAGATGTCTTAACAAAAAGACAGTACGTGAGCATTTCCCCTTGCCAGTTATTGATGATGTAATAGACCAGTTACATTCTGCCGAAGTATTTACCACCATAGATTTGAAAAACGGTTTCTTTCATGTAGATGTTGAAGAAGACTCGCGGAAATACACCTCGTTTGTTACTCATGAAGGACAATACGAATTTTTGAAATGTCCATTCGGGTTGACCAATAGCCCTAGTGTTTTTCAAAAGTATATTTATAATGTATTTCTAAACCTATTAAAAGATCACATTGTTGTCATTTATATGGATGATTTAATAATACCTGCTAAAAACGAAGCTGAAGGTCTAGAAAAATTAAAACTTGTACTCGAAACTGCATCGGAATATGGATTAGAATTAAATCTTTAAAAATGCAATTTTTTGAAGCGTGAAATTGATTTCTTGGGGTATAGAATCATAAATGGTAAATTGTATCCCTCTCCACTGAAGACTAAAACAGTAATAAATTTTCCCGAACCAAAGTGTACCAAAGATGTTCAAAGTTATTTAGGATTGACAGGATACATTCGAAAATTTATAAGAAATTATTCGGTTATAGCTAAACCGTTAAGTGACCTGCTAAGAAAAGATTCAAAATTTAAATTCGATATAGAAGAACAAAGAGCTTTTAATGAACTCAAACGTATTTTGTCGTCAGAACCAGTACTTTTAATTTACAATCCCAAAAGTGCGACCGAAATCCATTGTGATGCCAGTATTGATGGCTATGGAGCTGTTTTAATGCAACAATCTACAGTAGATAATCAATTTCATCCAGTTTATTTCGCAAGTAAAAAAACCACCGAAGCTGAACGGAAGTACACTAGTTACGAATTAGAAGTTTTAGCTGTAATTGAAGCCCTGAAAAAGTTTAGAGTATATGTGCTAGGTATCCCATTTAAAATTGTAACCGATTGTAATGCATTTAAAATGACTATGGATAAAAAAGAAATGAGTACAAAAATAGCTAGATGGGCAATAATGTTATCCGATTTTGATTATGTTATTGAACATAGACAGGGTAGCAGTATGAGACATGTCGATGCATTAAGTAGGTATCCTATTTGTATGGTAATCCAAGATAGCTTAACTTTAAAAATTATCCAAGCTCAAGAAACCGATGACCATATTAAAACAATAAAAGAAATCCTAAAGGTGAAATCTTATGATGATTATCTAGTTAAAAATGATGTTCTTTATAAATGTGTTAATGGTAATGATTTATTAGTTGTACTGGAAGACATGCAAATGAATATAATCAAGGCCGCTCACGAAAAAGGTCATTACGCAGTTGCAAGAACAGAGAAAAGTTTAGAAAATGATTTTTACATCCCTAAAGTTAAACAAAAAATTGAGAAATGTATAGCAAATTGTGTTCCCTGTATTTTAGTTAATAGAAAATGTGGTAAACAAGAAGGCTTACTTCACCCAATAGAAAAAGAAGAAACTCCATTACATACGTACCATGTTGATCACTTAGGTCCATTAGAAAGCACTAATAAAAATTACAAACATATCCTTTTGGTCATTGACGCATTCACAAAATGTGTTTGGTTGTATCCCACAAAATCTACCGATGCTGCCGAAGTAATTTCTAAATTAGAAATCCAAAAATCTATCTTTGGAAATCCAGTTCGAATTATATCAGATAAAGGTCCTGCATTTACCTCTAAAGCTTTTGAAGATTATTGCATCAATGAAAATATTAAACATATCCCGATTACCACTGGATTACCCAGGTCTAACGGCCAAGTTGAGCGTCTAAATTCTGTCATAATATCTGCTTCTCGCATTTTAGGGAAGTAGCAGGATTCACAAATTCGAGCATAAGTTTTCCTGATTCCTAAGTGACCTGCTAATGGATTATCATGAAATTCTTTCAAGATGGCCTTACGAAGACTAGCCGGAATAAAAACTCTTAATTCTCCACGTGAATTTACAATTTTAGAATAAAAAAGAAGACCATCGATAAGCTTAAACGATTGGGACCATTTCTCAAACATAGGCACATCTGCGCTCGGGACATCATCAGGATTTTCCAAGTAACGATACAAACTACCAAACTCTTCATCTTGCTTCTGTTCCCTTATCAACTGCTCTCGCGACCTTAACACCAATGAAGACAATGCACAACACTTAACTTCCTCCGTGACCTCTAAACCACCATGCGGGTTTCGTGACAAAGCGTCCGCTACCGCATTCTCCTTGCCAGCCCTTTGTTCTATAACCACATTATACTCTGCTAACTTCAAACACCATCTGACCATACGAGACAAAAAACCCTTTCCATTAGTTTACTTTGTCAAAGCTGAATGATCCGTAATGACTTTAACCGGTATATTAGTGAAAAAACAACGAAATTTATTCAAAGCCCAAATTACTGCAAGACACTCCCTTTCCGTAATCGAATAGTTCCTTTCGGCTGCATTTAAAATTCTCGACGCAAAAGCTATAGGTCGACCTTTCTGTGCTAACATCGCTCCAACCCCCACTGCACTCGCATCACAATACACTTCGAACTGAGATGAATAATCGGGGTGAGCCAAAACAGGAGGGGAAACTACTGCCTCTTTTAATAATTCAAACGATCTTTGAGCCGCTGATGACCATACAAACTTCACCCTTTTCCTTTTTAAATTATACAACGGTTCACATAACTCCGAAAAACGTGGAATGAACTTGGCAAACCAAGCCACCATCCCTAAAAATGTCGCCACTTCCTTACTATTTTTGGGGGGACTCATTGACGTAATTGCCTCAATTTTCTCATTATCTATATTAATACCATCACGCGTAATTTTAACCCCTAAATACTTTATCTCTTTTCTCAAAAATTTACATTTTTCTAACTTAACTGTTAACCAGCATCTCGTAACAACGTAAATACTTCCCTCAATAGTCTTAAATGCTCTTCAAAAAAAGCTGCCATTATAATTATGTCGTCCAGGTAGACCAAGACACCCTTACCAAGCAAAGGTTTAAGGATATTATTCATGGCCTTCTGGAACGTTGCCGGCGCTCCCGATAAAGCAAAACTCATTCTCTTAAAAGCAAAACAACCGTCCCGAGTAATAAACGCAGTCTTAGGTATGTCCTCCGGCTTCATTGCAATCTGAAAATAACCTGACGTGAGATCTAACGTTGACATATATTTCGTACTCGTTATATTAGCCAAAATGTCATCAATAACTGGAATAGAATACTGAGGGTATTGCGTTATCGCATTTAACTTTCTATAATCTACTGCAAACCTATATGCCTCTGGATTATATAAACTTTTCCCATTATTTTTACGACATAGCACTACTGGCGATGCAAAAGGAGACTCAATCGGCATTATAATATCGTCCGCTAGCATTTTTTGAATATGATAATCAATTATACCTTGTTTAACTTTATAACGATATGGTTTACTAGCAACAGGTGCTTTTAAACCAGTATCAATCTCATGCCACGCAACATGCGTTAAACCCGGTTTATCAGAAAAAACCTCTCCAAATTCATTCAAAAACTTATTAAATTCGTCCTTCTCGATATCACTTAACCCCGACTCCTCCAAATTAACTGACACTGAAACAGGCTCTTTCTTACTCACATTCTCATCATTATTCACGATAAACGAATTTTTAAAGAAATCCAAACTAATTCCTCTATCCTTCATATAATCCACACCAACTATACAATGCACTGTTAATCCATCTAACACACAAAACTCCCAACATGTCTTAACCGAACGAATTTCAACTTCCAATTCTACTGAACCTTTATTATCGCAAGCTACTCCCTGTGCCGACTGAACCACCAGACTTGACCTCTTCAACTTCTTATACGAAAAATATTTCCTATAACAATCAAAAGAAATGAACGACTTATCTGCCCCTGTATCGAAGACACTTTTAACGACAATACCATCTAACACAGTTAACACTTCAGGTAACACAACCGGATTAATAGTAATTTTATTCAAACACACCGAAGACATTTCCGACCTCTGAACACATTTGTTTTGCATTGACCTATTTTCAACATTCTCATCCGAAGTTAATCTCCTTACTTGCGAAGAAACCTTCCTGTCCCGTCCTCCCCCACTACGATTATAACCACTATTCTGTCTATTTCCATACATATTTCTCTCACCACTACTAAAATTATTAGCACCACCACAATTCCTATTACCATTACTCGTATTCGACATATTAAGACCAAATCCATCATTTCTATTACGCAAATTACTATCCGGAAATCGCTGCTCCCCTCTCACAAAATTACGTTCCCCCTCATTTCTCAAATTACTATCTGTGACCGGTCTCTGACGATGGTTACGCAAATCCCGTTGATCCGAGCTATGCCGAGTCTCATATTTCGATAATATCTGATGCATCTCTGCAAAATTCTTCGGTGCTCTAACTTCAATAAAGTCCTGTATACTTGGATTAAAAAGAGGAAAAACAATGTCCAACAATTCCTCAAATGTGATATCTAAATCTAATTTATTTTTTAGTTCAAGCTTACGTAGATAGAATTTTGACGCCGACTCATAAATATTCTGCTTATTACAATAGAACTCTTTTCTCAAAATACTTTTATCTTTAACTGGAGGAAATGCCTTCTTTAACTCAATCACAGTTTGTTCAAATCTTTTCGCTTCATCATTAATCAAAAACTTTCCTATATTTTCCAACCACAAAAGTGCTTCGCCCTTCAACGAGCATTTAAGCACTACGTACCTACTTTTCTCAGGTATATTATTGAACAAAATATAATCATCTAATTTAACTAAAAATTCACTAATATCACCTTCACCGGTGAAATACACCCGTGGCACAATCTCACAATGTCCGATGTTTCGTTAGGCGCCATTTGTAACGTTACATGCATACTGGGTGTCATTTGTAACGTTAGGTTGGTCGTGGTGCAGGTTAAATGTAGACATACTCAGTGATTAAGATAAAACAACAACGTTTATTAAAACGATAAAGGCTGAAGGGAAGGGAAGCAAGTCTTGATTTTACACAACTGAGAAGACTATGAAAAAACTAAACACATACTCACAAGCTTCGGCCTAGCTCAGTCGGAGCACCTTCTAATACTTTCCGCTATCTCTTGGCTGATCTGCTAGATAAAGCTTAATTAAACAGCCCGTGGCTGTAGGTAATCCTTTATTCACAAACAATCCAAATGAAACTAAGAGGTTTCTTACCCCGGCCAACTCTCAAGTCAACTGTCGGAACTTCTTTCCACTCACTGGAGGCTTCGTTGCTACTTTTCAATCGGCTAGCACTTCGCTGAACACTAATTCACTTCGTTTGTCTAATACTAGAGATCCTCACTCGGTGGCTAATGCCAGAGACGCTCGCTGGCCAATGCCAGAGACACACACTGGCTAATGCCAGAGACACACTCAATTCACTCAAACCCAAGCTTTTATATGCTGCAAACTGAGATACTTCACATTAACATATTACTAATAACCGCAAGCTAACTGTAAAATCCGAAAGAGCACACACACTCTAGAAAGTTAAAGTAAAAGAGAGGATAGACGTCGCTTTTACACTTACACATGTTAACTTATTGACGTCACGATCTCAGAAACACTAGAGTGCCTTTATGGAAAGGTCACTCCCTCACAGTATTAATATATATATATATGAGGAGCTCAGAAGCCAAGGGGTATAAGGGACAAAATTGAAAAAAATGAGTTAAGTGCACAGACTATGTGGAAATAAGTTTATTTATTTGTAGGTAAGAAGTTATGAGTGATTTTTTAATTGTATACTACGTTTAGTTACTTAACCTCTTTCCCAAAACTGTGAAACGCGTGGAGGCCAAAGGGTATAAGTGCAATTGTATCCGTTAACGTCTACAGCAGAAGCGCGACCAACGACATACAAGGCCGTTTGCTTTTTTATGCATTAAATAAATGCATTTTAGCTGTTAACATGAAAGAAAATCATGCTTTAAGTGTAGATTATGAAACACTTTCCAATATT
The DNA here is from genome assembly GCA_964019185.1 of Maratus speculifer. Taxonomy (NCBI): domain Eukaryota; kingdom Metazoa; phylum Arthropoda; class Arachnida; order Araneae; family Salticidae; genus Maratus; species Maratus speculifer. Next base: position 209,192,368 of record OZ025289.1, on the reverse strand, counting down.
CTCTGAAATTTGTAAAAATCTTTGCTATTTAGGGTAATAGAGTGTTACTGTCCATAGCCAAATATGTATTCTAATAATTTTGAACAGCCCTGTGTTATATCTGTCGGTTGATATACTGTTTAGGAAGAAAACGCATAACAGTTTGAAATTTCTATTTCAGCAGTTTTTACAAATAGATGGAAACTCACTTGTATACTTTTGTTTATCCTGTAGTTTACTTTGAACCTTTATTATACGCCAATATTTATCTAAAATTTAGATCAAACTAAAACACTCTTAAGACTACTAAAATCACATTTCCCGAAATTATCAATTATAGATGACTATGTATAAAATTTTGTGCGTGACACTGTATATTACTTTACCTATATTTTACAAGTATTTCTTAGTAAACTGAATGCAGTTCAGCATAGAAATATATGACTTATTTAAAAGCAATCTTTAAGTAAATTACGCTCATATGCAGTAACCTTTACGAAATCTTTCGTGTAGCCCTGTATATGAACTATAGCATATATATTAAAATGTATAAATTTAGTAAAACTTAAAAGCGCAAATCATATTTAAAAAGGTATTTCGTCCATTCATCAATCATCATCGATAATATACAGTACTTTGGATAGAATATACTATTTGAAATATTTTTGTGTCCCTGTAAGTACTGAGTGCTTCGTATTATGTGCGAAATAACTTATATTAAACCTCAGCAATATATATACATTTTATTATACATGGAAATTGTACTATAATTAAAATATGTTGTAAAAAATTCCCTCTTTATCATTAGGTAATGTAAATCTTTTGTGTAACCATGTAAATAAAAAAATATCTATTCTTTTTCACCTCCTATTTTACAGAATGTTTATTTTGATGCAATTCGTAAATACATATAAATTTTAATGTGTTTGCCAGGTTGTAACATCTTTAAAATTCATTTGAAATAATTTTTTCCATAACCCGTAATTTAAAGGAAAACTTTTGATTGCCCCTGTAAATAAACTTATCGTGTTAGAAACTTCATTTACAATAGGTTGGTGTTGAGCTAAATGTGAATAATTCCCAAAATTGTCAGGGTAATCCGAATATATTTATGAGAGTTAAGGCACGAACAGACAAACTAAAAACATATTTCCTTTTCAACATTGTTGGAAAGTGTTAAAAAATATAAAATCTCAATGCTTAAAAATTTATAAGAAAATTTTAAAACTTATGTTAGAACAAAAAATTTTCCCTTCATTCATTTATATCAACATGGTTTTTTCGTAAATTCATCTTTTATTTCATAATTCTTCCGTTTTTAGAATTTATATTAAAACAACATTTTGTACTTTTATTTATTTGTTTTTAATTTTTTCATAAATAAAATTTTTTATTTCATAATTTTCAATCTCTTGTGCTCATTCGGAACTTGTACCCGTTAGCTTTCAAGCATTTTTCATTACTGCTTGGAAGCCAAGGGGTACAAGTGCCGAATGATGGTCAGTTATAAATAGAAAAAAAAATGTATTTCACTTTTTTCTAAACATTCATTGAAACAAGAGTTCAAAGATAGTTAAGAAATAAGCAAAAGATTCATACCTCAATTCCTTCAACTACAATTGATGCTTAACTTTGAACTCAATTTACTCGAATTCTAAATTTTGTCACTTGTACCACTCGGCTTCTGGGGTCCTCATATATATTCGAAACCCACATTGTTTTAAATACAAGGTTATAATTAAAGTTCCAAGATAAAATTATTCTAAAAGGAAACTGCTGAATTTTTTTTTATAAAACTTTGTAATAATTTGAAGAAGTTCATTGGAGTTTATTTTCCACCAAAAGAAGAAATTTATATATTCAACATCACAAAGGTTAGGGGATGGAGAAATTGTGCTGTATGCAATATTGTTAAATGAAATGAGAATCAGAATCTAACTTAACGATCGTTAATAAAAATATTTTTGTACCCTTCAGAAATATTGGCATAAACAAAATTACCATTTAATGGCGTTAAAAACAAAAACAATTGAGTGCGCCATCCGTGTAAAAAAATCTGCTCGTGTTTTTGAAATTTTAAACCACAAATTAGCGATAGCATAATTTGAGTGTAATATGTGCGCAATTCCGGAAACATATTTTGTACAGATCGATAGTTTGTGATTTTTGAAACCTAATTTTTGCCGTAAGAAATGAAGTTATTTATTTAAAATGTTTTTGATTATTTCTGCAACGAAGCTCTTATGCAAAACACAGGGGATTGTTATTGACTTCCGACAGGAAGTTGAAAATTAAATATGTGCAAATACGCTTTACACGTCAATTGATTTCTCAGATAATAATGGCCCTTTTAATCAGAGTTCTCATTATTACGAATTGATATGCCACACCGAGGATTTTTCATTAAATATTTTTATGAATGCGATAGCAATGAAGGCGTGCTTATAAAAATATCGCTCATTAACCAATGACACAGGTTCGAGAAAAATGATGGCAAAGTATGGAGTATCTATTTCACCTGGTGGGAGGGGAAGGATCCATCATTCTGCTGAAACCGAGGAGGTCAATGCATTAGCAGTGGGAAGGCAACAATGCCGTACATGCTGATGCACGTCAAGTGGGCATACGGCGGCGTATAAAATTTTCAGTAAGTTCTACGGTTCTATCCATAAAAATTGAACATGTTAAAGAAATTCAATGTAATAAACCTCCTTCTAGAAAATGTCTTTTTTTAAATTTCTTGCACAGATAGAAATGGCCAAACATTGGTCATGGACTATTTTGTAAACATACGAGGCCAATTTTTACCTATATGACGATGTCAAGATCAATAACTGCATGATTTGGAGTGTCATGTCTGCTCCTAATGTTGTGTACCCTGTTACTTTGCATTCTCTTGAAGTCACCGTTTGGTATTATATGATAGCATATTTCAAATTGGACCATATATCTTTGAAAAGCAGTCGACAGCTAAACCTGTTACATGCTTTTTGACTTCATCTGGCTTAACGTCAATGTTAAGACCTTTCGTCATGCGGGAACTTCAGCGATATGGAACTTTAGTCTTCCGAATTTTTATGCAAAATGAGTCCCGCCACACATTGCACATTGGTGCATATATAACACAATTACTTAGGAAGCATTTCAGAAATAAGCGGAAAAAACGGCTAAATTTTCCCCACTTCTTGAACACCTCAGTCACCCCAGACACCAACCCTTATGACTTTTGACTATGTGGCTATCTCAAAAACGCAGTTTATGAAGATAATCTAGAGATTTTGCGGAATACAAGGATGCGATACACAAACATGTGCTTAACATTCCTTCTGAAAAGCTATGAGATACTGTTGCGAATACAAAGATATGATTTCACTTGTTTACCAAAACTGGTTGGCGCCCCAAACATGCTTTGTAACTCGTTTAATAAACGATTAAGTGCATTTTAATTCGGTGTCTTTATATCTTATTTCGTTTAATAATAACACATATAGCACCATTTCTTTTACTGGTGGTGAGTATTTGAACTTGTTTCAGCTACAATCATGCGAATTCCCATGATTTCATTTAATTTTATACCATGTTAATATTGTTACAAGTTTGATACCATTTAATTCATTAGTTTATCTTTTATGACCATTTTAATGCGGAATATAGCAAACCTGCATATAGTTTTAGATCTTTCCAGCACCATATTTTTTACGCCCAAAATCATTTAGTGCCATAATACTTTTGCTCTATTTTTAGGCGGGTAATTAATGACATTTTATTTTCCATGTGCCCTTAATATTGATAAACTTGGCAATACATTTCCAACACTCTTGTTAAAATTTCTTTCAAAACATATATAAATAATTGATAGGTATATCGCAAAACTGTGTAATAGAAAGAATTTTCCATTATTGAATCATTAGCTCAAACACACAGAAAATGTCAATTAAATAGGACATGAAACCATGTAATAACATATTTAATCAGAGGTTCCTAAAGTGTGCTCCACCGTATTCCAACGGCATTCCATAAACAAAACGTAAAAGAAATTAGCATATTGCAAGTGAATGATTTTCAAAAGTACGTACGAATTTCCGTGTTTCAGAAGCACATACAACCCTTACAATAAAACTCGGTGAATAGTCATGTAATATTAATGTAGATGAAATATCAAAGAAAGTTACCATACCATCCTTCGAAATAGTCATCTCCCATAACTGCACCGCTGAGATCTATTACTTGTCCTAACACATGTCCTGGAAAATTTACAAGAAGTCTTCTTTTAGAATGGATCTCAAAAACTTCGTCACGTTTCGTTAGTAGTTAGCAGTATGGTGAAATCTCTTTCAAAGAGAGCTTGAGTAGTGAAAATAGGAAAAAGTCTGGAGGATTGAGATCCGGCGAGTATAGTGGACGCTCAATTTGCACCACCCGTCATGAATTTCTTTCGGTGTCTTGCAAAGCTTAAAATCAAGCTTTAAACTGATCTTTTATTCGTTTTCCTGTTCTCAGTTAAGAACCAACACAGTGAACAAGTACTTAGTAATGCACGTCTAACACAGAGCATAAACGACGCTTAACTAAACAACTGTGGGGAAAGATGGTCAACAATTGCCTCTAAATCGAATGCACAACGTGCATCGAAACAGAAAATATCTGCCAGTGCTGTTAACTCTGCTTGTCGAACAAAAGGGAGAACAGTTTTGTTCTTTGAAGCTCCGCCTATTTATATGCTTATTATTATGTCTTTTTTCTTCCTCTGCTTTTGACAGCTCTTGAATTTATGACAATTCTGAATTATGCCATAAAAAATAATAAACTTTATAAAATCAAAACCATATAATGGTACGCTATATAAACTAAATTGCGAAGATATGGGAAGCCAGTATCAGTTCCTGCTGCTGTATAATGAAGTAAAATAGCTCCCACACATATATACCATATAAGATAATCCCCCCAACTTATCCTATGTTGTTAGTAAAGTTTTTTAAGTATTTGCTTTTCGTTTAATATGTGTAGTTTATAACTGCATATCTGTTTTGAGATAAAAACAATGAAAAAAGGAAGTTTCTTTCAAAACTATAATTAATAGCCAAATATTCTAATTAAAATATCCAAACATGTTAACAATGCTGCACCTAACAATACAGCTTAGAGATTTTGGCCCGCCCACTTAAACAGTAAAACGATGACCTGCTTCTAAATGTATTTTTTTAAATGGTTAAAAAAAGAATTTGAGAGATGATTCAATTTAGTTGCTAGTTTAGAAGTATACTAGAAACTTAAAAAAGAGCAACAAAAAATTACATAATCGTATGATTCTATTACGGGTAGACCTGACTAGTGAAAATGTGTTACATAATTTCTTCTGGGAAACTAAAACTATGTTTTTATTTTTTTTAATTCGAGCAGTTTATTGGAATAATACATGAATATCTCTCTGCAAACGAAAACTGTACAACTTTTTTTCTGTGTGTTAGTGTTGTTTTCTCTATGAATAATAATAGTTTTATCTAAGCCCTTATGCAATGTATAATCCAAGCTGGTTAACATTTTGATCTTTAATTCCGAGTTCACATTGGAAATCTCAATAGAATACTTCTAATTTTAAAAATGGATGTTCTTAACTCCTTAACAGCATTGCTTGGACATCTCTCGGATAAAATAGTGTTCGTTCTTTTCATACAAAACCTTTCAGAAATTACAATTTTTTAACTATAATTTTTGCTCTATTTGAATGAAATATCTCGATTACACAAGTTAGTATAATATAAAAAAGAGGGTTTTAATCCATATTTTCATTTATTTATTTATTGAATCCAAGAATACTAATATTTAAAAAAGCTGTAAAAGGTTTAAAAATTAGAAAATTTGATTTTTAAAATTTTTAATATGAATTGAAAATCCTGAAAGAGCCAAACTGAGAACCATGATTTAATGTTGGAAATTACTGGCCTGGATTTTTATCCAACAGATTTTTTCCTGCGCCATAGGTATAAAAAACATTAATTTGTAAACCACAGGTTATCGTTCGGTTCAGAGGCTCCCCCTTAAAAAATCTTCCCAAAAAAGGGCACTGCGAACCTAAATGTTTGAAAACCGCTGTATTAAATATTGCTCATTATTTGATCAAAATAGTTAGTTTTTTTAAAACAAGCATACTATAACAGGGAAATAAATATTAAGTAATCAGATTTAACTACTTTATTTTTGAATTTGATGCCTTTCATTTAATTATTTTAAAACAGAAATCCACTTAATGCAGGAAATTTTTAAAAAGATGTGAAAAAAATGTTTTTTTTTTCTTAATAGCTTGAGGAGAAATTTTTTACAATATATATTTATTTTGTAACGTACGCTTAAAAATTAAAATGAATGTTTTAGGTATATTTCTGGCTTTAAGAGGCTATTTCAATAACCTAAAAAGTCCCTCTCACAAATGCTATCCTATGGAAGAGTTTTTTTAATATTTATTTTGCATGGGTCACTGAGATCGATCTGTACATAGATCGATTTTCACTTTTTCTATTTTATTTACATATTTCTTATATTTTCATTTTCGGAAGCAGTTTCGAGTATGAAAGCATCCCCTTGAAAAAAATATCCGCAAACTAAAAGTACAGAGGTCATATTTAGATATCAATCTAATGTATACGATGATAAAAAAAATTATTTAAATATATTAAAATGCAAATGTGATGTCTAAAAGAATTCTTCTCTAGCAGTAGCATTCTGTAGCGAATCTTTCCAGGTAACTCAAGTAGCCTCTTAAACACATTGGGTTTGTCACTTAGGACGGTGTCTTAACTCTTTTCATATTTCAGAAATTCATGAATAACTTTTGTATTTAATATCTGGACACATGTATACCAGTGTTTTAATTTTTTTAATGTAGTCTTTCAATTATTTCATTATTGAAGAAGCATGAAGTTTCCTTTGTATTATATTTAAAACTACTATATAACCCCGTCAGAAATGACGGAATTTTTACTTGCATTTCATTTTCTTAATACTTCATACAAACGAGAAGAATGACGATTTTATTATTGAAGAGTTTGAATAGCATAAAGGCACATTTTGAAAATAGCAATAAACTTCTACAAATTCAGATGATGATTTTTTTTTCAGTTGATATTTAGTTTAAAAAAAAATAGTTTCAAAAAAAAGAACAGTATTTATTACAATAATAATAATATTTAGCAAATAAAACTCAATTTCTAAAGATTTCACAAAACATTAAAATTATATGTTTATTTTTTAAAACTTTAAATTACATTATCTTTATTAAAAGTATGATTCGGCAGAGCTTTTAGTCATGGGTATATGATAGATTCTTAGTTCGATGTTTTTAGACATTGATTATGAAGCTATCTGTTTTGTTTTTGATTTAGATGCGGCGCCATCTATACACAGTTAATATAATCAAAACAACTTTTTTCTTTAATCATAGTTTTTTATAGAAAATTGCAGAGATAGGAGGCATTGATTTAAATGAAAATCTATTTTTTAAAACTTCAGCTAGGCAACTTTAAAAATTCATTCCGTAAATTATGAAAACCAAAATTATTATTATTATTTCTTTTGTACAATTTTAAATTAAATGTACCTGTTTATTTTTTATCAAATGTCATTTAAATGTAGGAAATATAAAATACCATGCACTAAATTAAAATCATCAATTGTTATTTTAAGAGCAATTGTGATTTATTTGCATGCATCAAAGCAGATAAAATTTTGATTTAAGAGCATGAGAAAAAATAATTTTTCAATTATACTAATGCAGTCATGATGATATCTTATGTATCCATAATAACTTGAAGAAAAAAAGACTTAGTATATTTGTAATAGAAAAAAATTTAGAAAAATAAGTGGATAAATGCTAGCATCTTAAAAAATTAATAAAACTAATTTTAAATTCATCTTACTCTTTTATAATAGTCCCTAAAAGGCTTCTAAAATAGATGGCAGCACTAAGCTGTGCGGCGCTGTGACTCGATAAAATACAATCGTACTCTTAGATGATAAAAAACCTATCAGTTTACATTTCCGCTGTTATCTTTATGTATTATAATTGGGCATGGTATACATGTTTCATACGAAAATATGCTGAACAAACGTTGTTTCAAGTGGAAAAGATTATCATTTAGCTGTCAGTTTAGCATCATTTTTAATTAAGCCTACAGTCGATTGCTACATCAGAAAGGTTCGGCCCGGAATCGTTCCTACACTTTTCTTCAGTCGCGTTTTACTATAAGTAGATGTATCTTCTTTTTTTATTCCTAAGTAAAATCGTGTACAATTATTTAAAATTACTACGAAAACATTAATACTATGTTAATCTGGAATGATCATAACAGACTTGTAAGTTTTTCCTGCTATATTTAAAAAGCAATAAACATACAAGTTATATGTATATATATATATATATATATATATATATATATATATATATATGTATATGTATATGTATAATTCTACTTTACACATATATACATACATACATATATATATATTTCCCATTTATTTTAAAAATAAATAATGCAAATTGAATAAAATCCTAATATAATTAAATACCATGAAATGAATAGCTTTCGGAATCAAATAATAATTAAACTTTTATATTTTCTGTCGGAGGATGTTAAACATAATTTCTTTATCAATTATTGTAATTTGAAATAAATTCTTTTGTTTGTAATGATAAGAATAGATGTCTGAAAGTCGTTCCGTTTCATATGAAAGAATTTCAAGCGCACGCAAACAGAAACAATTACGTCTGTGAGATTTTCCAAAACATTCGAATTTTTCTATGATTGTATTATTAAATTTATGATCTTTCCTACACGAGGTAATGTTCAGAGTTGTTATAGTACGATTTTTTTCTGTAGTTTTACGAAAAAATAAACAAATTTCATTCTAAATCAAAATTTAAATTTACAATTAAAATGCGCTATTGATTTTTATTACCTGTTATAATGTGTGATGTAATATGATCACATCAAAGTGATGTCCATTAAATTATCATAAAATTTTGTCTATTGATGTGTATGCTGAAAAAAAACGCTTTATCTGAGAAAGTATATTATAAACAGAAACGGAAAAGGGCAATAACCTCTATGAAGTTATCCATTGTTTCAAAAAGCGATTATTTTTATTAAAAACTCAGAAACTAATAGATTGTTCTAGGTATTTAATAAAATGTTTAAAATCGCAAGTAACTGATCACCATTGGCCATATAATGTATCTATTTCCCATGTCAATAATTCATAAATTAAAAAAATACTATCTTGACACTTATATAGCAGTGTTCTAAATTTCGAATGTAATCATTCCAAATATTTCTTGATAGAAGAAGCATGAAGATTCTTCAGTATTATATTAAACAGTTTATTTTTTAAATGTAAAATTTATCTTTTTTTTATTCCCAAACAGAACAGTTTACATTTATTTAGAACTACTACAAAATAAAATGAATATCATTTAGAAATATATATAATATGTGTGTATATATTTCTAATATTCTAGATTATTCTCAATATTTCCCATTTACATTAACATTAAAGAAAGAATCGTGAATAAAATAAATTCCTAATGTAATTAAATACCATGAAATGAATAGCTTTCGTAATCAAATAATAATTAAACTTTTATAATTTCCGTCAGAGGATGTTAAACAGAATTTATTCCTCAATTATTATAATCAGAAATACATTCTTTGGTTCCAATGATAAGAATAGAATTTGTCTATAAATTGTTTGAAAAAAAATGTAACTAACGCTACCACCGCTGCTGACAATGAATTTTTTTGTGACTTACGTCATCTCTTAACAATTACTCCGCACAAAAATTCATAAATTCGTAGTATTAAAGAGAAAAGTTAGGTAAACACGCTAATTCAGGAAGTTTAAATCAATTTAAATCAAAAAATTTTTTTATGAGACATTTATTTTTAAATTTGATCAAATTCTGTCCATTAAAAAACCCTTATAGGAGTAAAAAGTATACATAGGAATTTAAACATTTTCATGTTAATTTATGTATCAGAAGTTCAACGTGTTCCGACTGCATTTTTACTTGTAATTTTACTCATATCGTAAGGATTTATATCTTTTTTTAATTTGAATTTTCAGTATTTTAAGCGAAGTTCTTTACATATTTTTGAAAAGGGTTATTATTTTAAGTTATTTTTTAGATGATCAAAGGATAATTTCCTTTCAAAGGAAAAAAAAAAATACACGCATCTATCAGAAGCAGAAAAAAACTTTTAAATGAGAATTAAATGATAAGAAATTAAAAGCGGAAAATAATGAAATTTACATAATAAAGCTATATTTATATTTGAACATTAAAACAGAATATAGAATATTACAGTAATGAATTCATTAAAATACTTTAACCATAATAAATGAAAGAAAAATAAATACACCATATTTAATATTACCAATCAATAATATGAGTTGGTATATTACCAATCAATAATCAAAGGATAATTTTCTTTCAAAGGAAAAAAAATTACACGCATCTATCAGAAGCAGAAAAAAACTTTTAAATGAGAATTAAATGATAAGAAATTAAAAGCGGAAGATAATGAAATTTACATAATAAAGCTATATTTATATTTGAACATTAAAACAGAATATAGAATATTACAGTAATGAATTCATTAAAATACTTTAACCATAATAAATGAAAGAAAAATAAATACACCATATTTAATATTACCAATCAATAATATTGAAAACAGATCAAATTTTGTATTTATATAAGTCATTTTACATTTCTAAATTATCTTTCAAGCTATGGCAACGAAAATAAAAGTAATATAATAAAAATAAAAAGAGCAAAAAGACATTTAAATAATTAATTTATTAACGTGCATTAAATGTAGCAACTAAAAGAAATTATGTCACTTCACTTTACTCAGGTTACTTTAAATTAGAAATTATGTCACACTTAAAGTAACCAAGTAATGACACAAAATGTTAAAATTTAAAAATATATTTAGAAAAGACAATTACTTTATATTTTGATATAAATTTTTAAACTATTTTCGTTAATTCTAAGATGGCACAAATAATACTCTCTTACAAACAACAAAGCATTTTCACGTGAACAATAAAAACAGAAAGAGAAATTTAGTAAAAATTACATCAAATGTAAACGATATATTAAAAATGCCTTACTTTTTCTTTCACCGCTGTCAAAAAAAATATCAATATGAAAAAACTCGTTTTATGTTTAACTGATCTTGTTTAATGAAATATGTGAAGAGCCAGTAGATTGTTAACAGTAGCTGATTCAACCTCAAAATTCAAAAATCAAAGAGAAGCTAATAAAAGCCTATTCGCTCGGAGATTTACCCCCCCCCCCCAAAAAAAAAAAAAAAAAACACACACACTTGAAAAATGCAGTTCAATGTCTCTCAGTTTTTTAAAAGCGGATCAAATTAGTAAGATTTTTGTGTTTTGGGTGTCTCAACGGCGATTGAGGAGAGTAGCTCATACAAGGCAGAGCCCCCTAGTAACTGTAAAAAATATTTAACTGTGATAGAATATTTTAAGCAGAAACGGAAATAGGCAATAACATCAACAATGTTATCATCTATCCCAAAAAGCAATTATAATTATTACAAGCAAAAAAACTAATACATTTTCTAAATTTAAATACATTTATCAAACAAAGTTGTTCGTTGCTTTACTGTTTTTCGCAAATATTTTTGAAAAAAGGGTGATTAATAATATTTTCTGAATACAATTAATATAATTCTAATAATTTAAAACTTTCAGCTACGTATTTAAATGTGTGCATATATATCTAACAACATAATGTAAATTTTGTTGTCAATGTTAATATTTTTAATTTAATGTGCTTGTTTTCAAAACTTGTCAATCCTATTGTCAAGAAGAATATTTTAATATTTTGCGAGTTGATGAAACTAACTGATACACAATACAAACCATAAGGATTTTTTTCCAAAAATGTTTGACAAAAAAGAAATTTTTAGGAATGTTTCTTTAAAAAATACTCTGTATCTCTCACGCACACACACACACATATATAAATGTTTCCGAAGTTCTAAAGCCAGAGAATGCTTTTCCGAATCGTTAGAATTTCAAAAGGGGTTATTCATCTTTCCGTTCTTGACTATATTATAATTTTTATAACGTTGCAATTCTGCGATTTGTATTTCACATTGTCATTGTTGTCCTAAGTTCACTTCTTGCAAAGATAAAAATGTCAAGTGACTGATATTTTTATAGAGAGTTTTTTTATATTGTCTTCTACCATAATATTGTCCATATTGCATTTACTTTTTGCTGTCAAAAATTTATTCAATATATATATATAGGAGGAACTGGGGGACATTGATACAGCTTTTTTAAAAAAAATTTTTGGTGTCTAGAAAGCAGAAATTTCAAGTTATTTTTCTATGTGATGTCAGCGAAACCTGTGTAGTGTGCTACAAAAATGTACAATCGTTGTTTTATATGTTATTTTTGCATGTAATTTTAAAAAAATCAAACAAAGTAATTTGTATCAAAGTGCCCCATCCCCGGGGCAGATTGATACATTTTGAAACGTCTGGGAAAAATATAGACAAAATAACACCAATGCATATTTTTCACAGAAAAATACTTATCAAACCATTCTATATATATTTATAGACATTAAAATCGCACACAATTTATGCGTAAGCGATATTAAAGCAATCAAAATGAAATGTATAATGACCTGATATTCTGGCTGTTCCTTGTATGTTTGTTGTCTGTGATAACATTGTCATACCTGGCACTTTAACCCCAGAATTCTCTACTTTCTTAGTAAAGGTGAAAGAATTACCAGGTTTTCTGTTTATAAATCGGTTTACAAACAGAAAATAAAGGATAATTATAAAAAAAAATGTGTTTATAATATAATTATCATGTACTGTTCTGCAGGTTGTTTCTCTTACTTAACATTTCTCATATCGATAATACTTTTTCTCTGGAGAATCGATATAAATTTGAGATTTGCCAGGCTGCCGTTCGTTTCTTTTGTTAAGTCTACTAGCACTAGATATTGTGTAAGTTTGTACGTCTTCTGTTTGCAAAAATACTATAAAATGCTCTAATATAAAGAAATTAGAGCTATTTCACCACAATAAAAACTAATAGTAGAAATTTTTGACAAAAAATGGTTGAATTAAGGAGTGTATGGTAAAAATAAAAATAAAAGATAATGAAAAAATGAACTAGAAAAGGATTTAGGTTGTATCAATGTGCCCTGAAAAAGACTGTATCATTGTGCCCCATGCAGCCATTTTAAATAAAATGAGTCGCAAATCCAACACATCGTAATTTATCTAACAATAAAGAATGAGGAACTGATAAAGATTAGCGTTACTTGCCAGGGAGGGTATTCTTTTCGGTTGAAAATACTGGAACAGTTGTATAATACTATTTCAATTGTACAACTCAAATTTACTTTTGACCTACAAAAACAATTAATCACCCATCCCATTTCATGAAACTATTGAATCATTCCAAAACTTTCTGTATGTTGTTAATTTCACTAGTATCACCTTTTGGAGCTGTTGTGAAACTTCCTGTAATGACCCTGTATGCTGTACAGGGGGTGTATCAATGTGCCCCAAGTATCAATGTACCCCAGTTCCCCCTATATTAAATAAATAAATAAAAAATACATGTTCTCAAACCCAAACTAATCGATAACTTTGCATTAATGATAAAGAATAAGGACATACATAAGTGCATAAAAGATGTTCATAATTTCAAATATTAGATTATGCGCATTATTAAAAAAAATGCTTAATAGCAATGCTCGTTTCCTAAAAATATTATTTTTTGTTTATCTTGAAAACTAATTATAGCTGCTTTCCTTAATAAATAATGAAGTATTCCTGGTTGAGAATTTTTAACGAAAAATAAATTTCAGTACAATTTCACTTCGAACTGTACTAAACGGGCTATTCAAGAAGAAAGTGGTACATGTTCAGTTCAAGTAGGGAGGTGTGGTTAAGTGGCCATGGTAACAGTTCATGTTTGTTTACATCCATGGAATTAAAATTGAGTTCACTTTTTTTTAATTATGAATACAATTGAATCGCAGATGTTTTGAGTAAGTGACGTGTTTCAAATTGACAACTTTTTTACTCAGTTTGGATAATTCTGTTTAAAAAGGTTACGATACTATTGTATTAAAGTCTAAATAATCGGAAAAGACACAGTTATAGTTAATTTTTCAATAAATAATTTTAAAAGCACATGTTTTCAATCGCAGACTAACCGATAATTTAATAATTACAGAAAAAGGCTTGGGACATACATGGCTGCATAAAAGATGTTTATTATTTCAAATATTAGATTATGCGCATTATTAAAAAATGCTTAATAGCAATGCTCGTTTCCTAAAAATATTATTTTTTATTTATCTTGATAACTAATTATAGCTGTTTTCCTTAATAAATAATCAAGTGTTTCTGGTTGAGAATTTTTAATGAGTAATAAATGTCAGAACATTTTCATTTCAATTTGTACTAAACGGGCGGTTTATACATAACAGTGATATTTTAAGTGATTTTAAGTGTTAAAAAAATTATACACTTTTTTTATGATTCTAATGATACGAATTTCAATTATGCATCCTTAAATAGCGAATTCTAAAAAAGTTAAAGCATTAAAAATGAATGACATCAAGAATTAAAACGTAATTTTTTTTTCATATGTATGAAAAATTAAGAACATCCTATGTACGCTATATAGACATTTTTACAAGGTGACTATAAAATGTCTGACACAATTTAATGTTTAATGGTTCATAAAACAATGAAGATATAAATAAACCTGCGGCATTTATGCATAGAATAACTCGTATCTTTTTATTATTATTATCAGAATTTAGGAGAATTTGGGAATTTCGGCATTCCATGCCTTTGTCGGAGATTCCTGTATTTAATTATGGAACTTGACAGGAACAAAATTAAAATAAAAAAATATAAAGAAGATATCACAATTCAAACGTAAAAACCAAATTAAAAGTGCCATATGGGAAATGCTTGACAACCTAAATGACCTGGTATATACCTTTGCTAGGTTTTTAGGTAGACTTCTTAAGATTTAACATAAACATTTTTTGTTATACAAGGTGCCGCCAATAAAAAAAAAACAACAATGGAATTCTTACCACAATAATAAGTTTATTATCGCATGATTTATACATGAAAAATGATTTAAAAAATAGTTTGTCGAATTTAATAAAATTTGAATATTGCATTATAACAATTCTACAGCCAGATTTTCAATTGAAAAAGGAAAATAAAATAAATAGCTTAGCGTATTTTTGAAGCAAGTATTACGTCATATTGGAAATACAATGGACGAAAAGCAGGTGAATTTATAACGTCATGTCAGTTTGTAGAAATTTATCAAAAATGATAAAAACCAGATTATGGGAATATTTGTATGTTTTAATAGTTTAAAGTTGTCTGATTTTTTTCTCTTTTTTAGAATCTAATATATATACATATATATATATATATACATAAATATATATATATATATGCGTGTATGTATAAGCGAATATTATAATTTTCACAAAAATTATAGTTCCCTATTCTTACTGATAAAACTGGGTTTTTGTAAGTAAAATTTGTACCTAACATCGAATGTTTCCCCTATCTTTAGGCCCTGCCGGCACGGATTTTATTTCTTTGGGGGGGGGGGGGGGTTAAGTGTATCGTTTATAGGTCGACAGTGTTTTAAATTACCATTCTAAGTATATATTTTATATTCTAAGTGTTGCGTGTTAAGCACATGTTATTTAAAGGTGCATTCTTTTTTTCTAATTATTATAAATAAAAAATACATTGCCCAGTTCATTTTCTTTTCTAAAACCAAATTTATACACGCCTTCAAAAGAAAAGTGCCCGTGTTTCGTTAACAATTTGTATTGGAAGCTTCATTGTGTACAATTTCCATGTAAAGTAACCACGCGTTAATTTATAAGCTAATTATCCTAATTACCTTCTCTGTTGAATAACATACTACTGACACCATACATATAAGATATTTGACACTTTAGGGGAAACATTACACATCTTCGTTTATCTTTGACATTTTTTCTGAAAGTTTATAATTTATCTTACCTATTTAAAATGAGCTTAACTAGACAGATTTATAACTGAAGATTTAGAAATTATGCTAAATGTTGACAATAGTTTGTAAAAAATATCGTCAATAATCATATAATTTTATTAAAAAAAATTACTTTTCTTATTTTATTTTATATAGAATCTTCCTTATTTACTCACTGTGGAATATATGGTGGTGGAATATTTCATATATATGATGTATCAATTGAATCAAACATTCTATGTATATAAATACACACACGCACATATATACATACATCAAAATATATCATATGTATTTTCTATATATAATATTTTCGATTAAATAAAGAAATAGCTTTGTATATAATAACTGTTTCTATACAGATGCATTGAAAAATACATAAAGAATGCACTTATGTATAGATATATTGATGCATTTCTATGTGCGCCAATAAAATCATATACATATTATTGATGCATATAGAATTTTATTACATTTAAATCCACGTCTTTTTTAAGGATTTTAATATTTAAATAAGAGTATTTTGGGACGAATAATTTAATTATTTTTAAATACTTTGCTCTCTATTTAAGATATTTAATGTATAATAATGAACTTTTGATTTTAAAATTTCCTTTTCTCTTTTAAAATTCATGCATGTTTTATTATTTTAAAAATATGACATAAATTTGAATTTCCTTCTGTTAACAGATAATCATTCAAGTCCAATTTGAAAGTTTTTTCTGTTTATGATAGCCACGTCTCGATAATTTTTTTTAATTAGAAGGATATATTATCTTTTGTCTTGTTTTAAAATTTGACAGCAATTTTAAATATTAAAACTTTCACTTAAATTTAAAAAAATTATCGCTCGAAATGCTGAAAATTTGAATTTAAATGTGAATATTCCCCATCCCCCCCTCCCAAAAAAAGGAAGAAATAGAAAAAAAAAATTCAAACTGCACGCTGACAAATTCAAACGTATAAAATGCTTTAAAAACTATTAAATTCCATTGTAAGCTAGACTGGAGATGGTTGACTATACGAGAGGCTTGACCCAGCCGTCCATTTACATATTTAAATGTGTTTCAGAATTTTAGTGCTAGACGGAAATCAAAGCTAATGGGATCATAAAAGACAACCTTCGTTTCATGCTGATAATTGAAACAGGTGTAGACAGAATCCGTTGTGATGTGTTTTCATCATTGAGTTTTTTAGACATACTTTGTAATTTAGTAATTACGTTTTTTAGACATACTTTGTAATTTAGTAATTGCACACTGTTCTTAACTAATGTTTCATAATATATAAACTTTATGCATATGTTCAAACACTCATTCAATCTGACGCCATGTGATTTTTACCTGTGGTGGTTAACAAAGAATCGTGTGTATGTGCCTCGACTATCTTCTGAACATCGCAGCTGTAGCAACAATGACACCACAAACACCAATCAACGTTTGTAAAAAACTGAAGTGCCGACTTCTTGGGTGAGAGTGACGAAAGGTGCTCACATTGAATGTAATAAGAATAAATATGGGTATAATATACGAATATGTAAAGCACACAAATTAAGATACTTAAAAAATAATAATAATAATACCTGGCAAATGCACATAATTAGATAATAAGATTAATAACATAATAAGATGAAATGTGGGGATTTTATAAGTTATTAACGAATATATAAAAAACACACACATTAAGATATTAAAAAAAATCCCTTTCGGCATGGCCTATAGGCGGAGGTAGATTTCGAAAAGTTTTCATCTCAAAAAAAAAAAAAAAAAAAAAGATTACAGATAAACCCAGTTTAACTCGCTTTTAAAATTTTTTTAATTTCATTTTTCTGTAATAACTGGTTTTATCAAAATCATATTAAACGAAATTCTACTCAAATGCCCATTTTGGCAACATATTTTGAATTATATTCTTACTTTATTTAAAAATAATTGACCAATATGCTCATTATAGTTCCTAAATAACAAAAAACTGTTAATTAAATTCGTTTGACAGCAAAATTGAATTTAAAAATGAGTCATAAAATAACCGATTTATTATTTTAATACATCCACAATTCTTTAATCAAGATCGCTTTGACAAATTTTGTGCGAAGTGCCCACTTTGACAGATTTTTTAAAATATATATTTAGCCTTTATCAAAAATCTGACCAATACACAGTAATTACACAGTTCCTAAATAACAAATAACTGTCAATTGCATGCGTTTGAGAGGAAAATTGAATTTAAAAATGAGTCATAAAATAAACAATTTGTTATTTGAATACAGCCTCAATTCTTTTATCATGATCGCTTTGGGAAATTTTTTTGCGAAGTGCTTACTTTGACAGCTTTTAAAAAATATATATTCACCCTTTATCAAAAAATCGACGAATACGCACATTATATAGTTCCTAAGTAACAAAAAACTGTCATTTGAATGCGTTTCAGAGTAAAATTGGATTTAAAAATGAGTCATAAAATAACCAATTTGTTATTTGAATACCCACAGTTCATTAATCATGATCGCTTTGGGAAATTTTGTGCAAAGTGCCCATTTTTGCAGCCTTTTTAAAAATATATTCTACCTTTATCAAAAAACTGGCCACTCCGCCACATTATATAGTTCCTAAATAAAAGAACCTGTAAATTGGATGCGTTTGAGAACAAAAAAAGATTAAAAAATGACTCGGTAAAAACGCAATTTCTTAAATTTCCTCAAATTTCAATCACGATAACTTAGTGAAATTCTGTTCAAAATACCCTTTTTGGCAGCCTTTTTAAAAATATATTCTGCCTTTATCAAAAAACTGGCCAATCCGTCACATTACATAGTTCCTAAATAAGAGGACCTGTAAATTGGAAGGGTTTGAGAGCAAAAATGAATTTAAAAATGACTCAGAAAAAACGCAATTTGTTATACTTAATCGATATTTTAATGACGATAACTTCGGGAAATCTGTTCAAAATACCTTTTTTGGCAGCCTTTTTAAAAATATATTTTGCCTTTATCAAAAAATTGGCCAATACGTCGCATTATATAGTTCCTAAATAAGAGGATCTGTGATTTAGATGCGTTTAAAATCAAAAATGAATTTTAAAATGAGTCAGAATATAAGCAGTTTGGATTTGAGGTTTTTTCTCCAACTCCTATTTTTGTTTAATTTATTTTTGCTATAAGAATTGGTTCTATGAAAAACTTGTTAATATAAAAGTTGTAGATATTATTGTGAAGATGTAAAATAAATTTAATTAGATTTGATTGCTTAAGAATTTAGTAAGTTACGGATTTTTTTCTTTTTCCTCCCCCCTTTTTCTTTTCGTTTTTAATTTTTTTCATCGGTAAAAATTGGTCCTATCAAAAACTTGTAAATACAAAAGTTTTAGATAATATTGAGTACATTTATATAAAATTTAGTTGGATTTGATATCTTGAGAATTGACGAAGTTATGAATTTTTTTCTCCCAAAAACCATGTTTTTTTCGCCCCTTGATCCCATTTTTAACTTTATCAAAAATCTGTCATGTATAAACTTTTTGCCCATTTCTTAGAAGTAATATAAACTTTAAACTGATTCTATATCTATTTTAATTAAGAAGTTATCGCGTTTTTTCTGTTTTCACAAAAACCCTCCCTATTTCCACCCCCTTGGTCCGATTTTGCCCATTAACGAACTCGACCGAGATTTTAAGCTCCTTGATTTTATGTAAAAGTTTGAAAAAGATCTGAGCATAATTATGGAAGTTATCGTGTCTAGAAGAAAGTGATATACACCGATAGATAGATAGATAGATAGATAGAGAGATAGATAGATAGATAGATAGATAGATAGATATATATATAAACTTTTTTACTGATGGTAGTTTTGGAGTCTAGGAGTCATGATTCGTGTAGATCCGCAAAAATTTTTCAGAAATTCCAACATGGGAGACAATGCAATAGGTAGTATTTCATACGAAATCTACCTAAAAATAATATTATCTAGCGAAAGTACATAGTTATTTTTTTTGTATTAAATGGTCAACCAAATTCAGCCATTAATTATACAAATTTAAAATTATTCACTATATTTGTTCTCTAAAACACACGAATTACTCAAGTATATTTAAAAAATATATTTATCATGCTTTTCAAATTAACTGGAAATACTTAAAAGTATTTATTTATTGCAGAATATAATTTAAATTTCTCAAAAATTATTATATCTGCTAATGAAAAGCTTTGGAATCTTCTATGTTAAATATAGATCTTCATCTGGAAGTCAAATTAAATTTCTCAGCCTAGACTATCAAATGATAAAAATCACACAAATTATACGCGGAAATACATTTTACAACTATTTCATATTAATTAAAGCAAAGCGATTAGAGAAATTCCTAATGTAATTAAGTACTACGAAATGAAAAGGATTCGTAATCCAATAACAATTAAACGCTTTTATTTTCCATGAAGATTGTTAAGTATAATTTATTACTGTTTTATTATAATTGGAAAATGATTATTTAGATGCAATGATAAGAATAGATTTTGTCTGATAATTATTCTATTTCATAAGAAGAGTTTCTCTGCATTTTTATTAAAACATTTAAGAATTTCCTGTTATTTAAAAATTTTTATTGTGGATTAGGTAATGATGCACACTATTAGTAATTTTCTTTGAAGATAATTTTAATAGAATTATATGTTTGCTGAAACAGCTAATTTATCTTCTTTTTTGAAAACAGGAAATTTCGCCGAAGGCCCTCAGTTGCAAAGAGCAAGCAAATTTAATTTACGTTGTTTGTTTGATTTTTCCAAAATAGCTCTTTTTTAATAGTTACTTTAATAAATTAAATTGTTCCGTTGGACTCTTAAATAGAAACTCAGCACTAGTAATTCTGGTATATCTCGAAAATGGCTGTAAGAACTTTTACAAAATTAGAAGCTTTTAACAATCCAGGTCGAAAAAGCTACAAAGCTAGGTCACTAATTCCAGAAAACTCATATTCTACGGCTTCTTACTCAGAATAGTAGTATCATTCGAAATAAATTCTAACATATTTTATGAAACATGAGAGACGAATTCCAACATATGAAAGTGCTTCTGGCTATGATTCCTGAAGATAGAATCCGTAACCCAGAGGAACTTGAAGACATTATTTCATCTGATTATTCCATTAATAATGAACCTGACTTACGAAAACTGATTCTAAAATGAATTATTCCCTATCCTGTGGATAATCCACAGTTGGATCAATACAGTTTAAAATTTTCTTACGAGCTTGGAAGTTATTGAAATGACATAAATAGTTGTAAAATAGAAAGTATAAGACTCACGTAGCTACATACAGTGCTTTTCTGTTGAATATTTCAAATGTGTTATGATCTATGTGTATTTAATCCATAATGTAAATTCATTTTTTCAGCCGGAACACTAAGTATATTTTTACTCAGCTTAAAAATACTGATTTTGAATTATTGAATATAACAACAACAAATAACTTAAAATTTACTAAACTGAAGACATGTGTAACATGAAGGGTTCGTAAAAATTTATATATATATTTAAAAAAAAAAAAAAAAAAAAACGGATATAGATTTGTTAATTAATAAAAAGGATAGAAATTGTTAATATTTGTTGTTACTATTTTTAAAAAGCAAAAATGATATTTTTATATAGAAATAAATGTAGTTAAATAATAAATAAATAATATTTTTTACTGGAATATGATCGTAGAAAATAATCCCCGGCCGAGACTATGTCTAAATGGTACTTACATTTTTATCAGAATTTTTATAAATAATTCTATTTTTCAAAGAATTGTAATTATTTAATACAGTATACAGTGTAATAAGATCATTCCTAAAATTACATTATAGAATGATTGCAATAAAATATATAACAGACTGTAAAGTGTCAATAAAATTTTAATTTATATTTTAGTCATTTTCTCAAATAAAATTACGATATGATTGCACTCCTATAAATCTTTATACATTTTTCTATAATATATATATATATATATATATATATATATATATATATATATATGTATGTATAGATACATATATATATATATATATATATGTATAGATACATATATATATATATATATATATTATTTTCTATTGATATGCTACTACATAATGTAATACTCTAGTATAGTTCTTAAAAATATGTTATATTTTATCATTTACATAAATATTTCATTAATAATTATGAAATCGATTGAAGTATGAATTTTCTATGAATCAAATCCTGAAATAGTACATTATTAAGAATGAATGAATACATATTCTTTTTTATGGCTGTGACTTAATAAAAAAAAATTATGTTACGGTATAAAAATAAAAATATGATAGCAAAAAAAAAAAAAAACAAACATTTTTTTTATTAATTTCGTAACAAAAATTATGATAAGGTCGTACCTTACATACATATTTAACCAAAATTATAATTCCATTTTTATTTAATTCATTTAATTACATTGTCATTTATAGAACTTTCAGTACTTCACATTATTAAAAAGTGATTGAACTGTTATCTAATACTGGTGCACTTTAATATATTCTTTCTGAAAAATAGTTTACAAGAATTTCACCATTTATTTACATGATCACATAAAATTATTCTCTTACTAACCGCACATAAAGAAAAATGCAGTCCATTCTAATGTGTTACACTGTATAACATATTGGAAATGATATATATATATATTTTATATTGTGATTTAATATAATTTGCATAGTGTAAAACATGATGTTTCTAGCGTTTATGCATTATTTTCAGAAATATGTAATAAATTTGAGCTAGACTAGTATGTATTAGCGATATCTGCCTGAAATGCGTTTCCAGATGTATTGTGCATTTGTACACTTTACTACTTCTATACACATTACGAGTTATTTATAATTTCTTTAAATCATACAAGGGATTGCAAAAAAAATCGTAGTTCGACCAGTGCAACGCAATTGGCAAGTGTTGTTTTTAACTCTAGTACACATTTTCCTACTTCATCATATTTTCTTTTTTATAATAGTTTTTTTAATATAAATAAAATCAATAAAAAGAAAAGTGATATGTACTTTGTGTTTTTTGTTTCTGTTAAATTTTAGAATAATACACAATGTGTACCAAACTCTAATATATATGCTGCGCATGATAATTAGAATTAATTTTTGTTTTAGGCCAAAAATGCTAAAATAGTATTGTCACTATATTTCTTGTTTTATTCATTGGTCTGAACTTTAGAATGTTAAACGATGTGTAGGTAACAAAGTGATTACAGGCATTAAATAAAAATAAAAATTCTCTTTTTTTCATAAAAATATAACTTTATTCGATTAGGTATTGCCCTTTTATGTCCATGAACTTTTGCCATCATTCAATCAGCGTCATAATTCCCTATCCATAAAACTTCTGATTTTAGGTAGAAAAAAATTTAAATAAATGTGATTTTCCTCCATCATCGTTTGTAATTTTTACAATTGAAGCAGTTCTGAAGAAAATAAACTACATAGTAATCTAAAGGCTACATGATGGATGTTATAACACATTCCAATCTAGTTAAATAAACATTTTTGCGTGACCAAATGTGATGCAATGTGTGGAAGATTGCATCATCATGCTAAATACGATAGTCTTACGATTTGCCATGCTGACTACTTTTCTTGAACTGTTTCGCTAATTTTTGCGAGTAGTACAACGTAAACATTTGAATTATAAATCATTTATTTTCTTGGTAAGTTTGAAGTGCAGAATTTTTTTTATAATCCCATAAAACTGACAGCATAATATATTTTTTAGGAGGGGGGGGTATGAATTCTAGCATTTGGTGTCGTCTGGACTCCTAATTTTTTCCATTTAACGTTATTACAAACTAACCATATTTCATCGCTAATAATCAGTCGTTTCAGAAAGGATCGATTTCATTTCGTTTTAGAAGCGAATCGGAAATGCTAATGCATTACGTCATCTTTTTTTTCTTTAAGCAGATGTAGGATTCATACTACAAGTTTCTTGATATAGCTAATAGCCCATGAGTCGGTATAAAAAAAACCTCAGATGTCGAGCACATGAAAAAACACTTATTTTTATGGAATAGTAGTAATAGGGGAACTTACCGTATTTACTCGTGTATAGGGCACACGCATGTATAAGGCGCACCCCTACTTTACAAGTAAAAATGGCGATTTCTTAAAATCTCGTATATAACGCGCGCCATAAGTTTGATACGCTAATGAAGAATGGCCAAATGAATTCCAGTTAAAAAAAAAGTCGAAACAAACATTACAGCAGACCAGAAAACAAGACGAAAGTGCATTTTTAGACTTCGAATTGTAAGAGAATGACGGGAAATAGGAATGAGTGACGGTAAAGAGATTTGCTAATTAGCGTTCAGATAATGTCACTAGCTTTGTTGTATAAAAAACTGCAAGGAATGAAATAAATATGCAGTAATACTTCAATTAAGTAACATTTTCCGAGTTTTAATATTTTCTTAGAATATTTTCTTGTTTCATATGTATACAGTGCGTTGGCATCCAATTGTAAAAAATATTCCATACATAAGGCGCACCTAGGAGTTTTGCCCTAATTATTTGGAAAAAAGTACGCCTTATACACGAGTAAATACGGTAACTGTCCATGTCTGCCGGAAGTGAAGTGGTGTGTAATAGCGGTATTAAACGGTTCTTTTTCGCAGAACTTTTTCCCCTTACATAACATTAGAGTCAGCAAAAGTTGGGCGACCTAGATAAGGAAGAATCAGCACACTATTCTTGTTTACTGAGCGTTTCCCGCATTGTCCGGAAATTGTTGGTCATTCATTCAGCGCTGATCAACTGACCAATAGGAGCGAAGCTAGAAATTAAATAACTCCGCGAGAAGTTTGAAAAACCTGTTTACCGAACGCGCAGCAAAATGAACGATCGTGTTTTGTAAAATGCTTGCCGAAAAATCTTTCTCCGTGTGATACAGCTATAAGCCAAAAATTAATAACACTAGTAGTTTACTCATAAGCTTTACATTGTGTTTGCCGTACAATCAAAAGTATGAAATGTTTGTATGGTAAAAACAAAGATAAATCTACTAATAAATCGTTAGTAGTGCTATTTTTTGGATTATCCACTACCTCACTTCCGGCAGAATTGGATCGTTAGATTCTCCTATCATTACTCTTCCATAAAATAAAGATTTTTTTTCACTTGTGCTCGGTTCCGTCGGCTCTTGGACTATAAACTATTTTATTTTTTTTTCAATGTATGTATACATTGTGCTTTTTTGCAGTTTTTCCTGTCGTAATATGACAGAACAAGTTGATAATGGTTTTGAAATGAGTATCACCAACTTCAACTAGATGGCCAGATCGTTGTAAAATTTTCACTTGAAATACACCGGAACGAAATATTGCACACACATTTTCACCTTGCCTTTCTTCAAGGCTTCATTTCCATTTACAGCAGATTGATTCTTGTGTGCTTATGATTCGTTGATGTCCCTATTATTAAATAACAAACTAATATGCTTGAAATTCACCTGTTATTCTTCCACTTTTTAAACTTTGAAAAAATGAAAATAAATAATTGATCAATACAGCATTTTTGCTAAATTAAATACCAAACAGATCTAAACAGTCTAAACAATCTAGAAAAACAATATAGGTAGGTACTTTGAACATGCTGACAAAATAAAAAGAGTTCGTTTCCATCTATTGAAATAATACACAGTTACTTGGCTTTCAATAGAATGCCAAAATTTTCCAGTATATATTGGGTTGTTCGAAAAGTCCTTTCCGTTTGGGAAAATCAATTCGTACCGGAAAATTTTGACCTTAATTATCTATGTATTAGATATCGGAAACAATATCTAATAATTAACTAACACAACTTTCCAGTACGAATTGATTTTCCGAAACGGAAAGGACTTTTCGAACAACCCAGTATATATGAGGAGCCCAGAAGCCAAAGGGTATAAGTGACAAAATTGAAAAAAAAATGAGTTAAGTGCACTGGAAATAAGTCTATTTATTTGTAGGTAAACAGTTTTGAGTGATTTTTTAATTATATACTGAGTTTTAGGGATCAGTTACTTAACCTCTTTCCCGAAACTGTGAAACGCGTGGAGGCCGAGGGAAATAAGTGAAGTTGTATCCATAAACGTCTATATAGCAGAAGCGCGACGAACGACATACAAGGTCATTTGCTTGTTTATACATTAAGTAAATGCATTTCAACTGTTAATAAGTAAAAAATCATACTTTAAGCATAGATTATGAAACAAATTCTAACACTCCCTGAAGTGTTTAAAAATCTTCGCTATTTAGGGCAATAAAGTGTTACTGTCCATAGCCAAATATGTATTCTAATATTTTGACGAGCTCTATATTTTTTCTGTCGGCTGATATATACTGTATAAAGGAAAAATTTAGTTTAGTAAGAAAACGCATAATTTTTTGAAATTTCTCTTTCAGCAGTTTATACTAATAGATGGAAATATTCTTGTATACTTTTGTTCACCTTTAGTTTATCTTCAACCTCTATTATCCGCCAGTATTTAGCTGAAATTTAGTTCAAACTAAAACTTTTAAGACTGCTGAAATTACATTTCCAGAAATTATCATCCATCGCTGACCATGTATAAAATTTTGTGCGTAACCCTGTATATCATTTTATAAGTATTTTACAAGCAATTCTCAGTAAGCTGAAAGCAGTTCAGCATGGAAATGCATGACTTATTTAAAAGCAATCTTTAAGTAAATTGCGCTCATATTCAGTAACCTTTACGAGATCTTTTTTGTAGCCCTGTACGTGAACTGTAGCATTTATACATGCCATATAATATGATAAATTTTGTGAAACGTAAAAGCGCAAATCATAATTAAAAAAGAATTTCGTCCATCCATGAATCATCAATGATAATATACAGTACTTCGGATAGATTATACTATTTGAAATTTTTTGTATGTCCTTGTAAATACTGAGTACTGCGTAGTAGGCCCGAAATAACTTATATTAAGTGATGTATATAAATTTTATTATATGTGAAAATTGTAATATAATTAAAATAGGTCGAAAACAATTCCCTCGTTATCATTAGGTAATGTAAATCTTTTGTGTGGCTCTGTAAATAAATAATTATTATTATTTTACAGAATATTTTTTAGTGCAATTCGTAAATGTATATAAGTTTTAATATGTGACAAGGTGTAAAATCTTTAAAATTCATTTGAAACGATTTTTCCTATACCCGTAATGTAACGGAAAACTTTTTATTGTCCCTGTAAATAAACTAATTAATAGAAATTTCATTTGCAATAGGTTCGTCTTGAGGTAAACGTGAATAATTTTCAAAAATTTCAGGGCAATCAGAATATATTTACGAAAGTTAAGGCGCGGCCAGACAGACAGACAAACCAAAATCATATTCTCTTTTCAACTTTGTTGGAAAGTGTTAAAAAATATAAAATTCCAATGTTTCAAAACTTATAATAACATTTTAAAAATTATATTAGAACAAAAGTTTTTCCTTTCATTCATTTATATCAACATTGTTCATAAATTTTTCGTAAATTCACTTTTTTATTTCATAATTTTTCCTTTAATAAAATTTCTATTAAAACAAAATTTTGTCCTTATATTTATTTGTATCAGCATTGTTTTTAATTTTTTCATTAATACTATTTTTTATTTCATAATTCTTCATTTATTGTGATCTTTTAGCACTTCTACCTTAGCTTCCAAGCTGTTTTCATTGCTGCTTGGAAGCCAAGGGGTACAAGTGCCGAATGATGATAAACATTGCTTAGTTATAAATTAAAAAAAAATTATTCCATTTTTTTAAACAGTTATTGAAATAAGAGTTCAAAGATCACTAAGAAATAAGAAAAAGTTCCATATCTCAATTCATTCAATTACAATTGATGCTCAACATTGAACTCAATTTACTCGAAATCTAAATTTTGTCACTTGTACCCTTGGCTTCTGCGGTCCTCATATATAGTGGATTGAACAACCTACTTCAACTATTTAACTGATCATGGACTACTGTTTCTTAAATTGGATTTTTAAATATTTTATGAGTTTTCGAAATTGTTTTTAAAAATATCTTTTTTCACTTTATATAACAATTAAAAATTGTTACAGTTTTGTAATGCAGTATATTTCATAAGACTATACCTAATGCATAATTGTTCATTCATCTTTTATGTGTGTAATTACATCAAGATTAAATAATATCTTGGCCTTAACAATACTGAAGAGTTGTTTATTGAGAACAATATAATAATATTGCTTCATCGCATTCAAATGCGTATTTAACCACAATTCCTAATTTAAAATAGTCTCATTTATGATATGATAGCACTGTAACATTAAGTTTCATTTTATCCATGTTTCTCAAGTAGATATCCGAAGTTCCTCTACATTTAATTATAAAAACATTTTCAAAGTCTATCAATGTCAGAATAGGCTTTGGTAACAAATTAAAGTTTCTGGCTGTAAACTCAAGTTTTCACAATGCAAAAACTTTTGAAAACTTAGCAGACAAAATTTGAATACATATTTTAAAGTATTCAGTAATAGTTAAAAGAAATCCCATTCAAAATTCTTGATATCTGTGAAAAGGAACTTTCACTGATAAGTCTGAGGAAAGTATTACAAAATAGTTTCTTATTAATTAGTATTCTATAGCAATAATTTTTATGCAATGTATAGAAGTCGGAATTTACATAAAACATTCCATACTATAGGGCTGAAATTTTGAACTATCTTTAAAAACTATTGTAAATAAATATTAAATTAATGCATCAGAAACCTATTTAAAGTATTTTAGTAACATATATTTACACATAATATTTTTCCTGCTCTAGCATCTTGGTTTTGCTTTAAAAGATTAACATTTGCTTTAAAAGATTAACGTTTTTAAAAGTGTGTTAAACAATGTAATATATGTAAGATATTTATTAGTATTTTTTTTATTTCGAAATGATAAAAATAAAACAAACATTCTGTTTTATAAAGTTAAATTTCATATTTATATATATTTATTTTAAACAAGAAAATAAAATTGTCTAAAAATCTTATGACATATATACAGAATCCTGTATTTGAAAACGTATTTAACGAATTCTCGATTGTTACTCAACAAACAAAATTTAAAACTAATTCATTGTTTTCTAAAACTGAATTTCCTTTACTTTAACTTTTGTTAAGAAAAAATAAAAAACCAAACAGAAGTTTGGCAGATCATTAGGTCAAAGAAAAACAAATTTGGTATTTAAAAATTAGAAAACTACAACTAATTTTGTTTAAACATTCCTCTGGGGTCGACAATATATTCTATTCAACTAGATGTAATTTCCAACTTTAAACGAGAAAAAAAGAAGTCTAGGGCATTTTCTGAACTCGGAGAAAAACCTTTCGGCATTTTTTTATAATATACTTTATTTTTAAGACTAATCCATTTATCAAAATTATTCTAGCCCAGTATTTTATTTAAAATGTGTATACAAAGGAAGTTTTTAGTTTGGTTGAAATTAAAATCAGGTCTTGTCGGATTTGTAAAATCATGCTTACTTCTTTTACCAGAAATACCCCATTTCTTCTTTTGAATAATTTTTAGGAAGCATTTAAAATTTTGGCATATATTGTTTTGTTACACATCCATAAAACTGGTCTAACATAAAAAAAAAGAAAAAAAAATGTATGAAATACGCAATATTTTTCTTCGCACTCTCTGTAAAAATTTACATACATATAAATATAAATATCAAGAATCGTTATAAGATAATACAGAAAAATCATACACAGATAAGTACATACACAATCTCCCATACACAGATGAGTATATACAGAATCTCCAATTTCAACGATGTCCATTGGCTAAATCTTCAACTGTTTGTCACAGACCAACCGTTAAAATGCAGAGTCATATATTTTCAATTACATAAATGGTTTAAAAAAGAAACAGAATTATTTTAAAAGCAATTTGTGTCTCTAAAATATTTCTTTCTCTAAAATATTCATAGTTCTACTTTTTAATGGTAACCAATGGTTTTGTTTCAAGTTCATAATTGTAAAACAATGAAAACGTTTAGTGCTGTTAGTTATATTTGTAAATCAATCGTGATAATCAGTAGTTCAATGTTAACAAAAAAGTTTTAACGAAGAAAAACAGAAGTTTATTTTAGTATTTAAAAATCAACAAAAAAATTATTCTTGAATTGGAATTTCATATTAAATTTTCTGTGTAAGAAATATAACGCACTAAACTTAGAGTAACATTATTATTTAAATGTAATTTTCTTTTTCAAATTTTGGAAAAATATTTTTTAACCCTTTCGAGTCTGGTTCTCTATTAATAGTACAAGTCTTTTTATCGAGTATTATTTCGTCTTAACATCTATTTTGTTATTTTCTAAACATAGATACGTTAGTACATGTCTAGGCCTTTAATATTATGATTTCATTTATGATTTGGCATTTAGTAATAATAGTAATAATAAAATATTATTTAATTCTTTCCTTCATTTTATACATATGTTTGCCTCTTTAAATTAAAAATGTAAGTTTACATTCGGAACCAATCATGTATGACGCAAAAAACATTAGAAAGTTTTAATACCATCTCCAATCCGGTTGCCTATTATCATGAAATGAAAAGTACGTAAAATCTGTTCATTCATTGCATTTCAGACAACAAAATGATACTTAAATATCAATAAGTCTATTTGAATAGCTACTATTAACATTATTAAAGTAATAATAATTTTGTTCTCAAAATGGGAAAAAATTGGACCCGACAGGGTTAAACAAAATTAGCAGCTGCAAAAATTCGATTTTCAATTTAAACAAATTATGCAGTGAAAAGTTATAATAAGTTACAAATTTTTTACCAGAAATTAAGAGGCGTGTACAAATGCTTTTTAAAAATTACAGTGATTTAAAGATATGCGATAGTGGTTAAACAAATTTCTACCGCAAAACTATAGTAAAACTGATTTTTATTAAAAATTTATGTGTTTAACATATTTATTCTTGTACTCCATACTCTTTTATAAATTATTTACACGCACATAAGTTCAGAAGTTTTTCTTTTACAGTTTTGTTTATTTCTGAAACTAATTATTATTATTTTTTAACTGTCTACAACATGTGATCTCACATTTATAATCTATCACTGAAAACATCTTTCGATATCACTCGACTGCTAAAGAAGGTTATGGGGGTTTTAGCTTAACATGCAATTTTCAGAAAGCATAGAAATTTAGCCACTTTAAATTTGTGCGAAGTTTTCACACAGCTTTATAAAACATATGAATTACAGTATCAGTAAACTCTCGTATAAAATTTTCTTACATGTAAGTAATGAGCCTAAAATGTTAAAGTAAAGTTAATATAAGTGGAGCTACCGTCCAATTTGTGGCATCCCTTAATGAACTCGATTAAGTAGTTATTGGCTTTTCTATTCTTTTCTAATGTTTATTTTTAGCTACATAGATGATTTTCAAATGGAAAAGGTAAGTTTCCCGTGTATATTTCATTTTTTTTTCTTGTGGATATTTTAAAATTTTTCACATCTTACTTTATACAATTTTAGAAAATTTCGTTTCCATCACAACATTTTACTATAGCTTTACAGAATTACATTTACTTAATGTTTTGTGTATAAACATTAAACTCATTTTGTTCTGTATATAAGACCGATAAAAAGATTTCCAAAAGCACTTGATTAAGAAGGCCTTTGACCATCTGGTCAATATCTTCTTATACTGATTTTTTCAAGCCTCCCACAAAACTCTTTCTAAAGAATAGCACATTGTATCTTTAGTCATAACTTACTGTACAATCTTATGCCTGGAATAAAACCTCAAATTCTTTGCATTACTTAAAACTTACCAAACTTTTGTTATGCTTACATCCGTTTATCTCATATATGAATCCGTTTAGTTATTTTACTAAAGATTACTAAAATTCAAAGTTTAGATAAAATATACATTTCGGTCGAAAAAAAATATTTTTTTTAATTATATAATGAAATAGTAATTAAAATAGAAATAGGGTAGAAATCATTGTTCAATGTGAAATTTTTAATTTCAACACATAATAGTTTTAAAGTTTTAGAAAACATAATTTAATTTCAATATATTTTTTAATTTCCTAATTCATTAATTTCCTAACTTCCTAACTCATTATAATTTCATATATTTTATAATTCCATCTAATTTCATAATTTAATTTTTAATTTCAATGTAATAGATTTAAACTGAAATGATATTTAATCTTCGATTTAAAAAATTACTCATAAACCAAATATGATTTATTAAAACATTAAGTAAATAACTTCAAAAAACATAGTCAGCTAAAGTTATTAATCTTACATATGTTTATTCTATAAATCTTCTTTAAATGGTTGCTAATCAAAAAATTTTTCTTTGTATCAAACTTTCTTTTAATTACTAGCACAATTCATTTTTTACAGTTTAAGAACAGGATTTTTTATGTTATTATATATGGATGATATTAACGAATGAAAAATTCGAAATCGGAAAAAAAGGAAATTCATCATAAGCCTCCACACACAGACATACAAAAAATTCAATTAAGTAAAACACAAAGCCATACTATAAATCATCAAAAAAAAAAAGTTTTTTTTTCTTAAAATACATAGATTTTTTTTATACAGACAATTTTTTTTTATACAGAATTTTTTCAAATGTACAATTTTTTTTCAAACTGGAAATAAATGCTTTGGAACAAGGTATACAGTGAAACTCGTTTAAGATACGCCCGCTTA
Organism: Maratus speculifer; assembly: GCA_964019185.1. Classification (NCBI taxonomy): domain Eukaryota; kingdom Metazoa; phylum Arthropoda; class Arachnida; order Araneae; family Salticidae; genus Maratus; species Maratus speculifer. Next base: position 209,159,516 of record OZ025289.1, on the reverse strand, counting down.
AAATACGATCCCGCTTAATATACGAATTATCTTCGGTCCCTTGAAAACTGCCTATTAAACCCGTGTAAAATTACCCGCTTAATAGACGTACGCATAAGATACGATCCCGCTTAATATACGAAGAAAATTGGTCCTTTGATGTCAAAAAACCCGCTTAATATACGAAATGGTGCTTATGAAAACCGTTTATCACGTGTCTTTAGGACAGAATATGTAAAATCTTAATTATTTTTTATAAGATACTTTCTTTTTTACCTTTTTTCTCTCTAAAATATGTTCTTTTCCACAGCTTTTGCATTTTGAATTCTGATTTGCTCCTTTCTCAACAGAATACAAAAACAACAACCGCTTTTATTTCTTTAATCTTTACACTTGGGCAGTGGATGGATCTGAAATTCCATAGGTTTCTCCCTCTCCTGATTGGATGAGAAAGTTATTGGTGAAATCCGTCTACATATATATATATTTTTGTATTGTTTATCTAGCTGCTTTTTATTATTATGTTATTTTTTTACTATAAATTGTCTTCAGAAGTGCCTTTTTTATGAATTTCTTTTGTCACTGCTTGTTTGCGGCATTTTATAAAATGAACAGAATAAAAGCAGTATCAAGAAGAATACAAATATTGGCACTTATTTGTCAAAATTAACGATCAGGTTGTGACAAGTAAAGTTCATTCTATTGCAGGTATAATCACAGACGTCAAAAGTTCCGATAAACCTAGGTCTTCAGAATCAGTAGAAGATGACGCGGAAGAAGAAACAGATGTACCCAGTGGCGCAGCCACAATTTGGTTCTAGACGGGGTTTTGAATTTGCCAGTTATTTGAATCATCGGTTAATAGAATCAGTATATTTACTGCATCACATGCATCTTTAATTAATGCATCTTTTCCGCAGTTACATTTGTCATGTTTCATTTAAACAGCATTCACAATGTTAGAGTTAGAAAATATAAAAGCCATGAAAAGACAATAATGAACCTACGTGTGAACCACTAAAATCGGTATTTCAGGTGTTTTCCACCACATGACATTACATGAAATCGAATTTGGCATTAATTAATATAAACTTGTTGAAAATTTTGTTAAAATTTCTTTGTTATCGTTATAGTTCTCTAAAAATATCTGGGTATGAATTAAACAGGAAATCATCATTCTTTTATCATAAGGCATCTCAAAAAAGTGACTTAGTTCAAATACTCAATTTTCACTTAAACTAATGCATGTAATATGCACTTTCACAGTTTTAAGTAGATTTTTTTCCATTTAATCTAATTCAACAAAGCGGCAGATTCAGAAATACACAAAACGTTTAGGTATTAAATTTCGTTTTGATTCATATGAACAGCAATTATAGCAATCTTTTTTCGCTCTGGGAGGGGTTTTAACCCCAAAACCTCCCCCTTGACTGCGTCACTTGATGTACCAACCATACCATCATTCGCAAATGTAATGAGCTCGTTCAGCTTATTTCGACTACATGCCTCTTCGATGGATGCTGCTCCCTCCGTTGAAAAATTTTCTATTACATCAACAAGGCAGAAAACTTCCTAATAAAATCTCGCCCCACGTTGCCCCAATTCAAGATAAGCAACTTTTTCTCAAGAAACTAAAACTACATCATGATTTTTATAATGTATCGAATAATTATTGTCCTTTGTATACATTTAGTTTGTCTTTAAAAAAATTATTATGAAAATTTATTATTCTTCCCCTTTAACTATGTAATGTATTTTAGTTACTGATTTCGAAAAATTAACAAACTTTTCATTTTGTCTTTTTTTTTTTTAATTTGACAGGGAATACTGTATAAAGGCATCTTAAGTTTTTTACTGTACAAACAGATATTCAATAAAATTCTCGAGAAAAATAAAATTATTCTTTTCAATCAATATCTTAAATTTAAATTTTCTAGAATATCTAAAAATTGTTAGAAATGGGTAAAGTAAGAGTTATGAATGGCGAAAATACGTTAACAACAATGTACACTGCCTTTAATATGCATTATTTTTTAAAAATTTATAAAATCCGGATAAGATACGTTCCCGCTTAAGATACGAAATGCTCTCGGTCCCTTGATTCGTATCTTAAACGAGTTTCACTGTAATTTCTTTTTGTTACAGTTAGAAACATTTTTCATTATCCTTATTTGAATGTAATTTTATAACTAGAACCAGTGACGATATTAGAAAAATTTTATATGGTTCAAGATATTGGATTACCATCTATCACTTGCATGAACATACTTAGATCGAAATTCTGCAAATATTTGGTTACTATTTTGCTTACCCCGTTTCCCAAAAAAATATCACCAAACCACAGGATGAAATGTCCATAAAGGCCGATAGTAAATGTTACATTCACTTCACATCAAACACGTTACACGTGATTGTTGCATCATCAAGTGATTTTTAATTCGACGTTCCATTTATAGTTTTAATCTAGTTATGTTAATAATATTATAATAATAATTTTATTCGCTACTTTTTTCTTTTTACGTTATTTAAAATAAAAGTTTCATCAGTTTGTATAATTTTGCGAGCTGTTTGACGGTTTAAATAATTTGGCAAAATTGGTCAATGGCATAATCAGGTAATAGAAATAATTTTTTGTACATTTGAGCATTCAAACTTTTTACCTACTTACATATTTAATACAGTGCTCAGCAAAAGTTTAGACAATGATCGATTATGCTTCTATATTCAGATGTATGTACCGAATGTTTGTAATTCATCTATCATACATTACTTGTGATTTATCCTTTATTCACAAACAAAAAATTTTGAATTTTACCTTTTACATAATATATAATTACAAAAAAATGAAATAAACATTGTGGCAAAAGTATAGACAATTTGTATATTTACAGAAAAATAATTACAAATTAAAATCGAGTTGCTCCCACATTTTGTTTGCAGCTAGTGCAAGAATGTGACTTTTCATTAAATAAACTAAATACTGCGTCACTTGGATTTTCTATTTTGTACCAAACATGTTCAACAGCAGCTCGAAGCTCATTAAAAGGAAAGTACAGCAAAAATTTGCATAACCATTACGACATATGATGTTACAAAGTTTTTTGAGTGGGTCCGGATCAGAACTACACGCCGGCCTGTTAAAATCAGTGGTATTTTCAGAGTTAAAAGAAGTTCTTCTTTTGTATGGAACATGAATAAATGCATGATCTTGCTAAAATACATACTTAAGATCAGCAAAAGTTCCCCAAATGATTAAAAATTAATTTTCAACGTATGTACGTAGCCTTGTGTTGCTTGACAACCAATGAATAACTCCACAGATACTCGAACAATAAAGCAAAGTGAGGACCAAATCATAAAAAATCACCTTTTTGTTGTTGACTTTAGAAAGTCACAGGCTCTTTATGCAAGTCGTACCAATAGTATGCTCACCCTTTTGGGACATTCAAATTCCACTGTTTTTTCGTTACTCAATATCACAGCGTCCCATTTGGGTCCATATGACGTATGTTTGCAAGTTCATTACATTCTCGCCAATTTGTAGCAAGATTTCAAAGCTGATTGTTTTATCACTTTCATGTAAATTGATTTACCTGTTTCTTTAATTCATCTACGAAGCATGTCCGTCGACGCAGAAAGTCGTGACTTCTTTTAATGTAATTAGCAATCATTATTTGTGTAAATGTCAGTTTCTGGATCCTTTTATTATCTCATTTTCTTGTCACAAAAGGTCTTCCCCGATTATATTTTGTTTTGAAGAAGTCATCCATTGACTATACTTCATAGACAGACCACTTTGGACGATTCAATGGTGCTGAAATTTCAGCAACAGCCTTCCCTTTCTATTTCAGCTTTCCTACTTCAATTACCTCATCTAACTGTACATTTTTAGCTGGCGGCATCTTTACTAACTGATGCTATGTCGAGGTATAATTAAATACTTCAGACATGTGAAATCATAACTTGGAAGTTTGCATTTTTCCATGAACAGTTGGCTAAAAATCAAAAAAGTGTATAAACTTTTGCAATATGCAAATTTTACTTTTTTCAGTTAAATTAAATATTATCTTATATTATAATATTATTTTTATTCTACATTCTTTAAAATATATTTGAAAATAAGTATAACCATTTGCAAATTTCACGTGCTCGTATTTTTTATTTAAAGTATAAAAAACACCAGTGTCTAAACTTTTCCTGAGCACTGTATACCAGTCATTTTATACTAAATTACAATGTATGTTAAACACATATTATAGGCATAATTTTCTAATTATAATAATTATAATTAAATAAGCATCTGATATAAAAAATACATCGTAAACTAAACAAGTATTTTACAAATATTTAAAAAGCTAATTATCTATTCATATAACAGCATGTTAATTGTAACTATTTAAAAATTATAAATTAATAAAATTTTGAATTTGTACTCATATATTAAATTCTTTACATAAGTTTTAATGAATTGATATTAACTAAAATTTATATTGTTTGAGACAACAGATTTTTAATAATGGTATCCTTTAATATGCTTTGTAAGAAAAAAAAATCAGGAAGAAAAATTTGATGAAGCATTTTTAAAATCGTATTTATATAATCTGTAAATTAATATGTTTTATTTATTTTTCCGATTTAACAACTAGTTTATTCTTTTTTTAAAAATTGAAAATGGCAAAAAAATGGAGCCAATGTTACATTTACTGGAACATAAAAAATTTAATGATTATCCTAGCACAATGATTATTTATAAAATCTTTTTATTTCTTCTAACGAAAAACAAACAAACAAAGAAACATGTAAATTACATGCATGTCATAGTATTAATAGAAAAAAAATGGTGCACTAAAACTGATTATTTCATATCTCATAAACATATACAGGGTGTCCGAAAAGTCTGGAAACGGTCGAATAACTCGAGAAATACATATGAGATTGAAAAACGAAGATATACATGTTAAATATTTTTAAATAAGGTACTCAGTGATACCAAATTTGCCCTTCGCAATCGATCCCCTAGGGGTCAGAGGGGGTCCAACTTCGAAATCTTAAATAATAACCCCCATTTTTTATTGTAGATTCGGATTCTACGGACAAAAATACGTCACTTTTGTGCTTTATGTTTATTTCGAATCCTCGTTTATCAAGGTGTAATTGAGCATATTAAATCGATACATATTTCGGTTTTCCTAACCAGGTTTTGCCTGAATGGCCAGAATTTTTTACGTCAAATTCTTCGTCTTTTGCTGTAATAGCGCTTCTTGAAAATCACCCGTGGCGATTATTTCGATAATGCTACGCTGTTAAAAATTTTATCAATTTGCTGTAGCGTCAGTCCACAGCTTTTATAGAATATCTCTTTTATGACCAATGAGAATGCTTCATAACACAGTAAAGTAACCGTTTTCTATAAAAGTGGTGGAGTGACGCTACAGCAAATAATAAAAAAAAATCATACACCCACATTAGCCGTATTTAGAAACCATTTGTTATTTAGAAACCATTTACTGGATAAAATAAAAATTAGAATAGAAAACTAAATTAATATATTTCAATGAATTTTTGTAGAGAAAAACATAAAAAAACCTATACACTGAAAAAATTTAATTCATTTGCTACAGCGTCACTCCACTGCTTTTATAGAAAACGGTTACTTTACTGTGTTATGGACGCATCGTTGAAACCATGTAACTCGATTATAATAGCATTTTTCAATAAAATACACATACTAGTCTCAATTTTGTTAATTAATTGTAGGCTATCAGAACACTCTCCCCATTCCTTAGCTTATCTTTCCGGTAACAAGTCATCCCAGTTTAATTGTAATAACCATAACTTTTGCATAAATATCTTCGGCTTAATTGTAATGGAAGCTACTAATCCAAGAGGATCAAACATACTTGATATAATTGATAGCACTTTTCACTTAGTGACATTTATTTCATCATTAATTTTTACATAGAAACTTAAACAATCATTTCTTGATTTGCACAAACCACCAAACGCTTCAGATTCTTCTGAATCACCAATACGTATATCTTATGATTTGTTTGGTAAAGTTGTGAAGCATTACTGCACCATTTATGTAATAACATTCCTCCATTGTTTAAAATTTCTATTAATTAATTTTGGAGTTCTAAAGCAAAATTTTAAGAATCAGTAGATTTTAAAGAAAAAGCGGCTGACTAGTGATTACTTTAAATAGATTACAGTTCATACAGTTTTTAAATATCAGTTTTTATGTGTTTATGAGTGTTTAGTAATGAGTTATCAACAGATCTTTTATCAAGTGTTTTAGGACACACAAAATATTGACTACGTTTACAAAAGGTTACTTTTCAGCACATTTATATATATATGGTTATACTTTACAATTCTAAATGAAAATGCTAAATATATTCTCAATTGTAGCTAAGTTATTATTTTTTTCTTCGCCGTGCTGTAGTTGAAGTGTCTAAATTATCATATCTAATAAACGTCAGCAAATCCTTTATTCTGATATAAGAAATTGTTGCTTAGAAAATTAGTCGTTAAAGTCGTAAAAGTTTATGTGCCACTAATCTAAATTAGTTTCTTGTTATGCCTTAATTTAACCCGCAATAATTAGTAATCCTATAAATGCCTTTATTTCAGTTATGCAAATTTTTTCAATCATCATCTTTCACAAATATACCTCTATAATTTGTTTCATCAACCAATATAAGAAAATTTGTTTACTTATAATTAAAATGAAGACATTTTTTATTGTAGTAATATTGCCACTGTAACTAGTAACACAAGGTTTTTGTTATTATATTCTAGCAGAACGTCTTGTTCGATCAGATTGTACTCTTGATCAATTAGTTTTTTTATCACAATTATTTTAGAATTAGCGCTTACAATATTTTTACCGGAAACTGTTAGCTCATCAAGTGAGGTCATTTACTGAAAATATAAAGAGATATTTTAGAAGTACCTAAATTGGAAGAGAAAGAATGTTTTAGAATGTTTTAGAATATTATTTGAGTTCTGTTTAATTGCAGTTTTTGTATAAAATATTGTTGATAAATGCAGAATTTTTAGTATGTATCTCATAATAAATGCAATTAAGAATTGCTTTAAAATGCAGAATTTTGTTATTAGGTTTGAGAAGTACTTTTAGCCATTTTAACACTATTGTAGTTAAAAGAGTATGGCTGTTATTAAGAAAATATTTAATTTTACGTTAATGTTGCTCTTATCAACAAATCCTGGTTTGAATGGTAAAATAAAAGTACTTTCTGGGAGGTTTTTTTTTTTTTTTTTTTTTTTTTTTTTACTTCAGATTTTGAGTTTTTTGATTTAATAACTGTGAAAATATAGTTTATTTCAAATCGACTATAAAGCATATTTGTAGAATTAATTAATATTTATACAAAATTAAAATTAGTTAATTAGTTAAATAACATCTTACCATCTTCAACAAATTTCAAACAGCTGAAAAATTATTAATTATTTATGAATGAGAAATTACTTTTCAGGTTTGTTATTTCAATTGAATACTACAGGGCTCTGTCCTTTTTAAATTCACTGTATTCCTTTAATCTTTACAGCACGTATACAATTAATGGATATCACTTTAAAATTTATGATCAGCAATTTCTTTAAGAAACCAAATGAACTACTTATGCGATCAGAATCAAATTTCTTTAGTTACAAAAGATATCTGTATGTTAATGCCTGCATTACTCTTTATCACTTAATAAAAATATTTAAATTACGATTTCATGTATGTCAAAATTAATTTACAATTATTTCCGAATAGTTTGCAAAGTTTAATTTTAACTATCGCAAACATATGTTACATATAAATAAAGTCTATAAAGCAGCTGTCTGCAATTTCTACTTTAAAGTGTCAATTTAACTATCGGTTTTAATTAAATTTGTATAAGTTAATATTTTTTTTTACGTTATATATTATATCGTTGCAAAGAAGTTAAATTTTCCAGAAAGATAATGCAATTGTGTATGATGAGTGTTGCCTTGTGTTTTAAAAGTTGTGTTATGTAAAATTTATTTTGAATTTAAAAAATATAAGGTGTAAGCTGATCTATCCGATTTGTTGAAAGTAATAAATTAACGTATCTAAAATTAAGTTTGAATTAGTATATTTTTATTCCTGAGGTACTTGGTTAGTGCCAGATGAAATAGTGTCGCGTTCCAAAACATGTGGCCAGGAGCATTTCCCATATCTTATGTGAAGCAGTGGCTTTCAATGGTTTGCCGGTGCTCTATCTTTCTTTTCTAAACTGTGTAAAAATTTTCTGTTTAAGTAAAAAATATATATATTATTTAAAATATTTTATATTAAGGGCTTATCACCCAAATATTTGCAGATTATCTTGATCTCTATTTAATCCCAAAATTTTTGAGAATCCTGTAACTGATTTACCATTTTATAGACAAACCTATTTTCTGCTTTTGTTGAAGTGTGAAAATTGTGAAAACTATCCATTTAAATAAATCGACTTTATACACTTAACAACAATTTATGTTAATAACATAGTTAATACATTTCTGAACAATTAACCTCTTCAGACCTGAGGTACACACGTGTGTACCTCCGTTCTTTTCCTCATAAAAGCTAAACTGTTCAAATATTTTGCATTTTTACTTTATTTATATATTTCTGAATGTTTTTTGCTTTAAAATAAAATCAAAACATTTCAGCACTGAAAAATATCACTTCATAAAATAAATATTATTTTCATCCGAGTTTCGAAAATAACTTTAAGACATCGTGGCCATGAAAGTAAGAAATATTCATGATTATTTAACTTAAATGCTTTACAAAAAAAATTTTGAGGATTTGCGGATCATTTACGTGTTTAAAGACCTTAATTTTGTTATTGTGTAAATTTATATTACTGATAGCTAAATGATGTTTTAAGGGGATTTGTACTTTTATATCCATATTTGCAAACCTAAATTAACAGTCCCCTAAAGTATTGATTTCATAAAAATGACTTTTTCTGTCATCTATGGTGTCATTTCGATTATGCAATAGCAATAAATATATATTTGTACAGTTATTTTATGCTCAGATCTGAAGAGGTTAAAACAATGGCATTTATATTTTTAATATACAAAACATTCATTGTGGAATTCACATAAATTATCACTTTACGAAATCTATAATATTACTTAACGTAAACTCTAATTTTACAATGCCTTCATTTTAGAATGTCTTTTATAGAATTAAAAATTATCAAGCTTTTCAATCATACAGTTAAATTTCAAATAGTATTAATTCAATTCTCCACCCAAAATGAGACTTTTTTGTGGAATTGCCCCATTGTTCAGAAATAAATTATATATTTTTTCTCTGAACAATACAATCAATAATGAAAATTAAAGTTATAAGGTGATTTTAAAAGCACTTTATTTATGAAATGATTATAGTGTTATTAAAATAAATATTTGATCTAATAGTATTTCTATCAATATTCAGCATGAATGATATTATTAAAATTTTTATCTTCATTAAAATTTTTAATTATAACCTCTAAATACATTCTTTAAATATTTTACATAGCATGTGATTTTTTTAGAACATAAAAATGCTATATCGCTTCTATCGGAATTTCCAGAGGCCATTCTTTCTTTAGAAATCAAATGAATTCGCAAAAAACACTTTTCTGTTAATATCAGAAACTATCATGCTTTCGGAATCAACATATACCGTTGCAATTAATGTCGAGAGCAAGGCAACTAACTCTGCATTAAAAGTACCAACGTCTTTTAAATCTTTTGTTGATTTAAGAAGTCAGACAGCAAGAAATATACAATTCAGCATGGATCCAGTGACATTTCTTATTGTGAATTTTTATTACAGAATGTCGTCTGGTGACTGACTTTAAAGAAAGATGTCACGTTGGCAAAGCATATAGCATTCAGCCTTTTATTTTCTATGGTTCAAAGCTATACTGCTTCCGTCTGAACTTGAATGATTTGTAAAGTCTTTTCAGCGTTTTATAATTCCTTTATTCCAGAAACAATTTGAAGAACTAAATTCCCGAATACTTCGTAAACCAAAATTGCCAATGACAAGAATATTAGCTGTCCAAAATAATCAAGTAGCAATATTGAGTGAAGATCAGCAATTTCAGATACGAATTCGCAAAAAAACATGCTTAAAAACAGTTGGTACTCAACAGGTATTATACCAAATGACATTCTTGAAAGAACCACAAAACTGTCAGATCACACAGCTGAAAAAATGGGCCGGTGAAATCAGCAATATGAAGTTTCTGATACAGTTATTGGCACTCTGTGCCGTAACACCTGCATGTTAACAATGTAATATTCTGCAATGTAATATTCGCAAATATCTGGAAACGAACGCAAAGTTTATAAGGTAATAGCTTAAATTTCTCCAAAATGATGATAAATGAAATTAATATAATTAAAATCTCGAGTGCCAGACAGATCATTTTACTGAAGCCATATGACACTGGTAAGCAACAAAAACATACCATAAAAATGTACCTGATACCTAGCAATTTCTATGTATTTGCTATTGATTAAATTAACATACATCGAGAAATTCCTGATATAATTAAACATCATGATTCTAAAAGCAATGGCAATCTAATAGTAATTAAACATCATGATTCTAAAAGCAATGGTAATCTAAGTAATTAAACATCAAGATTCTAAAAGCAATGGCAATCTAATAGTAATTAAACATTTTTATTTTCTTGTTCAAGATGTTAAACAGAATTTATTTCAGAAGTATTGTATTTCAAAATGAATTCCTGGTTACAATGACAAAATAAAACAATTTATCTGTAAGTTATTGGTTTTGATTAGAAAAGTTTCTCGGACACGCAAAGATATCCAACTTGATTTGAATGGTTCCACAAATTATTAACTATACTTTTATTTTGCACAATGTATTAAAAATAAAACGGATTTTCTTACAACAGGTAATATTTAATGTATTATAGCTGTACGTATTTATTTTGAATATCGAGAGATAAGAAATAACGTATTAAATTTTCTTCTATTTTTAAAATCAATCGGATTTTTATTTAGATTTTCTGATTTTTCTTCAATTCTGCAACATGATGTACAGATTTAAAAATATAATATTCATTGAAATTCCACAGAAAATAAAGATAATTGACAGCTGTGTATTTTTTTTTTTATCGAAATTCGTTTGTTTTTTACTATATCCTAAAAAAATTATAATACTAATAATCTCTTCTAAGTATTTATTTTACATATATTACAAAAAAATTGTATTTTTTCTACCGTTATGAAATTGTCTATTATATTAGGTCGGTCGAGGAAGTAATGAGGATGACATTTTTTCGCACCTAGAACAAAGCCAAAGGGATAGTTTGTGAATGATACGTGCGGTGAGAGTGTCTGGAGATAGGCTTTTGGCCTTCACCTTTTGGACATACATAATTCGCTCGTGAAGTAAACAGTGCTTAAAAGTGAAACTAGGATTTGAGAATGTAGCGGACTGACGAGCAGTGACACGTTGTAAATTTCTGTGCAAAACTAAACAAATCAGCAACTGAGATGCTTGCAATATTACAAGAACCCTGCAGGAGGATTGTATCTCAAAGGCTGAAGTTTTCGGGTTGCGTAAAGTCTTCAAAAATGGAAGCAAAGACATCGACACGCTGGGTGTCCATCAAATCTTCAAACTTCAAACAATGCGCCTTTGGACTATAATAGCAGGATGGGTTTTGAAGAAACTCATCCGAGTCCTCATTTTGCAGATTTTGGTACTTGCACTGAGGAAAATATACGGTTTTTGGCATCTAGAATCAATATTGTTTCTCCAGAAAAAACAGTTCCATGTCATCCTTATAGATTCTAGTGCTTTTGTGCTTTTTGCAAGAGAAATATAGTCTCCTACTAGAATTCCAGAGCAACTTTCTATATTCTCTTAGCCAAAATTGTTTAAAAATATCTGCAAATTGAGGTGGGCACAAGATGTTAGTTTTAATAACTATAACTCTAGTTTATAAAACCATTCCAGAAAGCAAGCTACAATTTCTCGCTACGGATACGATTCATTATCTTTTCGACACTTAGAAAAATGAGACTAGAAATTTTAGATCACGTTGTCTATTCAGCTTAGTTGTTTGCCCTATTCGCATTACTCGGAAATCTATAGGTCTAGTTTAGGGATACAGAAATTTGCTAACTGTTCATTCTAAACGAAGGCGGCATATATATATTTTCTCAGTGTGTGCATCAAATTGTCACAGAAGAATTTACAATGCGGAAAATTAGCGTCAAACAGGTGTAGGACACATCCTTCAAAGTAACTCAGTTCCTGGCAAACACAGCTTGAAATCGCTGCTCCAACTGCGGTACAACCCTGATGTGTCACAGTCAAACTTCTTTGTATTTCTTCAGTTTAATTCCAACTTAGAATGTGGACAAGGCTTGCAAATAAATATAAATCGTTTTCTGAACAGAGCTCCAGTTGGAAACTTCAGGGAAATCATAAATGCGTGGCATAATCATTTGCAAAGTATCCTTTATGCAGGAGTAAATTACTTGAAAGAATATTAAGTGTCTGTAAAATTCAAATAAATGAATTTTCTGAAATTAGAAACAGATTTCAGTGTCATTACTTTCTGAACAGACCCTGTAATATTATTATATTGTTCTTTAAATGTCATGAATTAGAATTTACTTTAATAAACAAAAAATAATTCTTTACCTGTATGATGTTGGAAAGATATCATGCAATAAATCTATGAAAAGTTATACAACCTCTACAATAAAAATAATTTATTTCTTTGACAAGGAGCTCGAGATAACTCATAAATATATACACTTGGATTCATTTTCTACTGTATTAATGTTGCGTACAACGTCTTACAAAATTCAGAACCATAATATGAAACCAATCGAGGCATGAATTCTGAATGAATCAGAGCTGTAACATAAAGTTTGAAAGAGGGAGTGAAATAACATATATTATCTTTCTCAAACATGTGTGACAGAGTAAGAACATTCATTTTATGATATTTAGATAACAACAAATATATATTTTTCTTTAATTTTTGTAACTGTACTTATGAATTCTATTTTGTTCAGCGCAATAAAATACCTTTTCCATTTTAATGATACATATGAGAAGAATTTTTGTATTAAGTCAGATTTTAACATTAAAAAAATATATATTAAATCGAATTAAGTGAGACCGCACCGTTTTAACGTACGTATTGAACATGAATTTGCAAGGTCTTATGGACGATGTTTAAGTGACTACTTAATTCCTCATATTCAGCAGGCTCTCGCATTGATTGTGAGCATGTTAAAAGGGTTTGACTGTATTTACATCAAACCCTCTCACCGCGCATCTTGCGATTCTCATAAGCAATCTAAAAATGGACAAAAAAAAAAATGCGCAATACAGGAATTCCGTGATCTATTTATTTATTTATTTATTTTTAAATAAAACAGAAGCTCTATTACAGATAATTTTTAGATCTTTTGATTTAAACATTGATATAGATTTCAAATGTATATTAAAATATATGCGCAATTTTTGAATACATTTTGATAAGAAGGAAAAGTAGCTACATAGTGAGAGAGCAAACCCTCTCGCTGTGTAGCTACTTTTCCTTGATGACTAGTGTAGTTTTAATGACTAGTGTAAATAATCGCTCTTGGACGTCTGGTAAAAATCATATTCTTCACTTAAGAATTGAAATATCTGATGAAGAGATCATGTACTATTCATCAACATTCTGGTAAACATATATTAAATAGTAAATTCAGAGCCTCATTTTAAAGTATGCGCAGAAACGGAGACCAACGATAAAATCATCTTGAAGTTTCTTCTGTATCATACAGCACTATACACTATACAAAATTTTACCTCTTTGCTGCATCGTCACATTTATAGAAAACGATTGCATCAGACTATCATGGTGCATTATCATGGGTCAAAAGAGAGATATTTATAAAAGCAGGGGAGTGACAATGGAGCAAAATGGTCAAATTTTCTACAGTGTAGTTTTGTATAGTATGGTTCAGACGAATCTTTTATATTAAAGTCGAAAGTTTGCCTCTTAATAACTTTGGAACCAATCACTGAATCGCGACGAAATTGCAAAAGCGATGTTTCTACCCTAGGTCTCAATGTCTATTAAATTTCATCCAGATCCAGCAATTAAGTATGGAGATCCAGATCTCCTGTTCTGTCATTTTTTCTACAAGAAACAGAAAAAAGGACAACAACTCAAATATATATGGAATCAGGAAACATTCAACGACCTGTAATAGCTTGTTCGAAAGTTTTTAATTTAGGTATGTCCCTTTCAAATGTGCTGTCAAAAAAATCCAATATTAAGGAAAGAAACACATTTAATATTCATATAGTACTATCTTTTCCATAATTTAAAAAGATATATATCTCTTTTTTTAATTTGGTAATTTAATTATTTTTTTAACCACTAGTTTTGCCACCAAATAAAAACAGTACAATAGTTTAAAAAGAAATGACAACAGGTGTTTATTTTTTATATATCAATAAAAATTCAGATTCTCCTGATAGATTTTTACATTCTTTAAGTTGACGTCATTCGAAACAGAAAATGCATATTTTTCAAAAACACATCTATAAATTAAAACTAATTATGTGTTATAACTACATTGCACCATTATTTGAATGCTTTCAAAGTCAAAGCAGTTACTATAATAGAGATATTCCAATTACAAATGGCTAATTTAGAAAAAATGTTTCTATATATATATATATATATATATAATAACGATTTGGAAATGGAGCAAAGAAAAACTTTGTAGTTACCATTTACAAATAGAAAATCTGCATAGATATCGTGAAACTGTTTGGATACTAACATCGGGCTGGGGCAGTTCTGTCGCTAAGTGTCCCCAAATTTATACCAACTTGGCAATATCTTGCCAAATCTGGCGACCAAATTTCTTCTTAAAAATAACGCTAATTCGGTGATATTATCGGTATTTTTTAAAACTAATATGTCTACTAATAACGTTACACTAAAATTAATATTAGTTCAAATTTGTTAGTTGAAGTTGGTTGATCAAGTTCCTGAAAGAATCAGGAATTTGCGAAATTATATAAAAAGCTGGTGGAACCAGAGAGAAAAGTAGGGTTCGATCAAAAAAAAAAAATGTTACAGTAAAAATTGGCAAAAAGTTTGTAGAAAAGAAATTCAATCAGACAATCTGTAAATCTCATGAATTTACCGAAAATTTTGTTAGCTGAAAATGGCATATACTATCTGGACAGGTTGGTATTGTAAAAAAAAAAATACTATACTGATACTGAGATAATTCCTTGTTCATGGTTTGTGTTGAACACAGGTGCGTTTTTTTAAATTATTTCTATGATACTGTTAAAATATTTAAACCACGAAAGTTTGTTTCTTTTAATTTTTTTTCAAAGAATTTCAACGACTTTCTTGTAAATAAAGCTTTTTTATACTATACTACGTTTGTTTTAATCTCAAATCCTGAAATGTTTTCTCGACTGCGTAAATCATAAAGGTTTCGCTATTTTTAAATGTTTTATATAAAACTATATTGACCAGAGCTTATTTAAACTAGAAAAAAATTGTTTTTAGTAAGTATTCTCATATCCATCTCAAATGAAAACCAACCTAACGTGGTTTCATTTTACTGAAGACTGGTAAGATTGATTGACTCAACCCGGAATCGTTTCTCTGATTTTTATTATATTTAGATAATAAACCGTATTTTACTATATTTAGATAATAATTCGCCTCTATAGCGCTCAATAAGGATCATAGAATAAAATCAATATGACGCAATTTAGAAAATATTATTCAGTTTATACAATAGAAATAATTACATATTTTACTTTACTGTAACTTGAAATTCGAATTAACTGACACAAATAAATATTCGGATAAATTTTCTTTTGTATATCCATCCCATAAAACGCAATAAAAATTGATGGCAATAATACGAATATGATCGAGGTATGAATTCTGAATGGATCAAACTTGTAACATTAAACTTGAATGAGCAAATGAATGAACAGATATTATGTTTCTCGAATATATGTGACAGAATAAGAACATTTATTCTAGGATACTTAGATAAAATTGTAATAGCAACAAATATATTTTCGTATAATTATTTAATAACTACATTTTTGTAGGGATATCTTTCTGTTTTGCACATATTTTTTTTTCGATTTAAAGTTGTATTTCTGTTTTACACATTTAAATATTTTTTACAAGTTAATGATATACTTTAATTTTGTTTTAAATATTTTTGAATATACTCTATTTAGTTAAAAAGTTAAAATTTTTCTAAAATAAATTCTATTTTAGATGATAATATCATCATTTTTGAGATTTTATGCAAGTTTCTCCTTGTGATATTAGCTAGAAAGTCGGACAGTTTTCTACACTAAAAAATAAGTTAAAAAACAAAAATAGAGATTCAGATATACTTCAGTTTTCCAAGTTCTCTACCAATGACTACAACCATTTTCCAAATATTAAAAAAATTGTAATTTAAAAAAATTACAACGACTATTTGAAAAATAATATTTTAAAATACTATAATTTTAGTCTTATAAATGATTTCTATCTTTTTAAATGATTATGACACCATTATTATGATGATCAAAACGTAGCATACGTAATAAAAGAGTCTTATTAATATGTTTGGACATTTAGAGCCACGTTACTATTCCTAGACCAAACATAAATAGATATTAAAGGAAATTTCAGTTTAAACATTTTCAGTATTTTAAATTTTTAAACTTCTAAACATCGTACATTTTCAAGTTTTAGACTGCAATATAAAGAAAAAATGTACTTTTAAATGTAACTTGCTTCAAATCTATCTATATCTAAATTTGTTTTTAAGTCATTATTATTATTATTATTATTATTATTATTATTATTGTAATTTTTAATACATTTTTGTCATCTTGGTAATAGAAGTTTTAGATTCTAGACATTCCATTTCTAGACATTAAGCATGGACTAATCAAAAAATAAATTTGTGGCGAATTTCTACAAATAAAAAGATTCAGATTTACTGCATATTTCCCAGTTCTCGACCGAGGACAACAAATATTTTCCAAACACTTAAAAATATTTACAATTTACACTGGTAATAAGCTTACTTATACAATTTCCGTGTTTTCCCAGAGTAAGAAAAAATCGATTTAGATAAAATAAAATGTTAGTGTATATTTCCACTGTTCTCCAGCAAACATATTGTGAAATTCACATTCGAAACACATTGAAACGTATGCATTTTATTGGGTTAAAAAGACAAAAAAAGCATAAGTCCTTAAATCAATTTGGTTTTTTCTATAGTATATTTTTCAACTCTGCATAGTTATCCAACACAGGTTAATTATTCCAATAAACATTTTACTTACTATTCATGATTAAAAATAATAATTGTATGGCTTTAATAATATATTGAATAATATAGTATTTCATTTCGTTTCCAGTCATTACATAGATAGTGAAAAGAATTCTACGTATAGTCTTTTCTTAACACATTTCCTGTATTTATCAACCTTAAAAATTGCATTTTTAGCGAATCAAAGATTCCGACTGATACATAAATAAAAAATTATTAAGCTAAACGATCCCAGACGTTATCAAACAAAATCTAATAATATCTTTTCAAGCATTCAGTGACGGTTGAATGAGATTCCTTTCAAAATTATTGTTATCGATGAAATGGAATATACTTTGATAATTGGGCGGAAAATATTAAAACATTGCGCTTTGATTAATTAACATTTTCTTACGTAAATTTATATTGAATATATATAACTTGCAATCTAGATTAAAATATATTCTGTGATATATTATACAAATTTGAATTATTTTTAGTAATTCTAGGAACCGTTTGCTTATATTTATAGAGCCAAATACAGTATAAAACCTTTTGAAATAAATTGTCATTAAATTTCTATATTGTAGTATTACAACGTTTTAATTCCAAGCCTGCTACAAGCGATTTTTTTTAAATTCTATTAACACCACTATTTTTGAGAAAATACATTTCTTAGAATGTTTGTCTCGAACATGATGCTAATGCGTATGCAAACTACTTTTATTTCAACAAAGGGATAAAATAATAGAAATGAAGATTAGCTGCCTGCACAGATTGTAATTTATTTTAGAAGACCTAATATAGCGGTATTAGATTTTTTTTAAATTGTTTTAAATAAACAAACTTTTATTTATTTTTTTTGTATTACTTTACTGTGAAATTTTCTTTAATATGAAAATTATGTTTCATTACAGGGCAGTTTTTACAAATGAAATCTAGAATAGTTCTTCAGCATTTAATAAAACAAGTATCATATATTTCCTCCCCTCTTAAAAATGAAATTAAGATGTCAAATAAACACCAGAATATCATTCTTTGGATGAAAAAAAACTTAGTGAGTATAGTCTTTAAAAAATGTATTTTGCTGTTTCTAGAACAACAACACGGAAAAAAGCATAATAATAAACTGTTAATCGATATTTTTTACAATTATATTATTTAGCAGCACAAACATCAAAAGAGGAAAATTTACTATTGAATGTGCTGTGTATTTTATCTTCCCATTTATTTATTTATTTATTTATTATCCAAAAAACTCGTACTTTTCTCAAATTTTAAACATATGTGCAAAAACAATGAATTTTAAGATCCATTTAGCAAATTCTCAAAAATGTGTCAACAGTCCAATTTGAAAAATAAATCTAAAACACTTTTGACTTCTAAAGCTAACATTCAATTTTTAAAACTTCAAAAAAGAAAAAGGAAGTAAAGTGACAAACTGTTAATCAAAAGAAAGATAAAATATAAGGTAAAATATTAAGTAAAAGAAAAAAACTCTTTTAAAAATTAGCAAATCTCAACTAATTTCCTTTTAAAAATTCCTCTGGGAACGTCTACGTATTTTATATTTTTAAATATAATTTCAAACGTATCTGTAAACCAATTATAGGTCTGACAGAAATGTCAGAGATTTTTACTTCTTGGTGTATTTATTTTCATATGTACCTCTTCAAATGCATTCACAAAAAACTTTTCATCATATTTTATAAAGATTTTTTGTTTCCGGAAGTTTATTGCATCATAAAAAGGAAATCTTAATTCAAAAGGATTATAAAGTCATTATTTATTTCCTTTTAAGGTATATATTTTGATATTTCTTATGAAATATATTCAGAAAGCATTTCATAATACGGTATATAGTATCACTCATGACAAAAATATTATAACTGTCTGAAGTAAAAAAACACAGATTAAATATGAGAATATATGAAAAAGTATAATTATTTTCATGTCATTCTCGAAAAGATACGTAACTAACAGTGACTATATTGCAAAGCGACTTTATGAACTTTTATTTCAAGCTTTTTTTGGAATATTGTAGAATATTGTTAATCGTATCTCTTTAATACGTTAGAAAATAGAGTAAAAAATTCCGTCCTGCAAACTGTTAAGTGCAAAAATATGTTAATACTAGTACAGTTTAACACTTTTATAAGTTATGCAATTGCAACGGAGGGATTTCAAATGAGATAAATTTAGAATTGTGAAGCGAACATTCATAAAATTACACTACAAATGAAATTAACTCGAATAATGATAACAGTTTTGGCATAAAAAAGCAAACACAAAAGCGTAAAATCATACATAAAAACTCGTCGTAAGAATCCAGTTCAAGTTACAGTGAGCTGAATGAGAATAGCCGAGTAAAAGACAAAAAAGAAGTCACAAAAGACTGATAAGTTTTAAATGTTCTTAAAGAAATTAGAAAATAAACAAAGAATTAACAAAAAACAGAAAATTAAAAAGAGAAGAGAAATATTCGAAAAAAAATGTCCCTTCAAAGTGATCTGAAAGAAACGAAAGACAACTTTTTGGCAGATATGATGCAGTACAATTATCATCAGCTTGTACATTATTACCAGATACTGTATATAAGATATAAAGCAGAATCTAGCAGTGATAAGTAATTATATAGTTTTTTGAAAATTCAAGAAACTCTAAGAAAAGAAGAGTTTACAGAGTGGTGAGTAGTGTGGGAGAAACACAGTCAAAATAGGTGTTAAATAACATAATTTTGTTAAAAAGAAATTTTCGTTCTCCAATTCCTTTTTATTATTTGAAATATTCTCTATTAGAAAACACTGCCAGTTACATTTTTTACTGTATTTTTCCCTTACAATTCGTCTCCATGGCCTGTATTATAAAATTAGCTCAATAGTCCAGAAAGAAACATATTGAAAAAAAACTTGATGATATGCGTCTACAGACCACTCAAGAAGATTAAAACAAAGTAAAACGTAACCATATAAATCAATGGCAAAACAATAGAATTAATAATAAACATGGTAAATGCTTATAATGTTTGTGTGAATCATGGCAAAATGTAAAAAAAGAGGAATAAAGGCCATTGCACTTTATGTGAATTTATCAGATGAAATATTGTACAATGCGAGTATAAAAAAATTTCCTGAGATGATATATTTTAAAATTAATTGGTGTTTTCATATCATATTCATATATATGAACATTATTACAGAAATCGATAATTATTATACATATATTATTTTAAAGAGCCGTTAATATCTCAAAATATCTTAAAAATTATCTTAGGTGGTACATATTCACAAAATTCAAAATTATGCAATGGAAGAATAAACAGTTAGATTTTATTTGTCCTTGATTTAAACTCATGGTATTTAACATTAGACTGTAATGCTTATTTGTGTTTTAGATATAAATAAAGATAAACATCCCTCAACGCCATGGATCAGATAAGAGCATTTTTTGGTAGTTCTAGGTGTATAAGAAATACTGTAATTTTAGTGTTAATAACGTTAATCGAAGCTATCCAAATAGATATACTGAAGTTAAAAGATTATATCATTCTCTAAAATCAAAGTAGTGTGCTTATTTTCTAATTAAATTCATATTTATACAATAACAGACTAAAGAGGGGGTTTTGAAGAAACTTAATATAAACTTAAAATAAAATATTACAACAGAATTTGAGTGTTATATCACATTTATTTGTACAGAAAATTTAACTTATATTTTAAATTTAAAGTGTGAAATAGTAATGCATCTATGAAATAAAGGAATTGCCAATGGTGCAAAGATTTTAAGTAAAGTTTTTTCATTATTATTTTTATTATTATAAAATTTTTAAACATAAATGAAATTATAAAATGAAAAATAGAGACATATTATCATTTATATATGTAGAAAGTAACTAAGGTACTTTCAAGACTAAATAATACTCGATCAAAAGACATGTACTATTAATTAAACATCAGACCCCGTAAGGGTTAATTGCCTATTTAGCATCAACTGTAATTATTTAGTTACAAATATAAAATTAAGAATGTTTTTAAATTAAACAGCTTTTGTTATGCTATTATTTTTAACATAACCAAACTGATTGGTAGAGTAATCATACGAATTAAATATTTCCAGCTGAGCGAAAAATTGCCCAGGCCGGGAATCGAACCCGGATACTTGGCTTACAAGGTCAAAGCTTTACCTGTTAAGCTATCTGGGCGATAGCCGGCTATCGCCTAGATAGCTTAACAGATAAAGCATTGGCCTTGTAAGCCAAGTATCCGGGTTCGATTCTCGGGTTCTAAAAATTCTTACTTTTAATTTTAATATATATATATATATATATATATATATATATATATATATATATATATATATATATATATATATATATATATATATATATATATATATATATATTAATTTATTCAAATTAAGAAGTTTGCACATAAAATAAAAAATATATCAAAATATATAATCGAAATTAATATAATTTTGACGATTACATAAGTTATAAAAAATCAAAAACTGAAATTTATTTTTATAGCCCATTGTAATTATCTTTATTGAGTTTACCTTAGATCGTCATAAAATAATTTGTTAAAATGCACGTTTTTTTATTATTATGTTAGTACTTTTTTAAATAAATAAATAGATAAATATCAATAATATTACAATCGAATTTTAAAACTTTTCCAAAAAAGAAGGAAACAAAACTCTTAATAAATTCTTTCATGCATGTAATATTTTAACGACTAATTTTTATACATATAAAGATGTAATCAATAAGCTAAATATTCGAAATTATGGAAAGAAAATCTGTAAAACATTTAGAATTATCCATTCAATAGAAAAATATTATCTCTACAAAAATAAACCTGCGTTCAAAATCTTATCTTTACTTTATGAAATGCATCCGAAATAACTAAATATATTTGAAAAGGTCGTTTGAATAATCCTGGTGTAAAGGTATTACACTGCAAGCTACGGCACAAGAGGCCGCGAGTTCGAATCCCATGGGAGGTATGTGGCATTTCTTCACTGTTGTTTAAATTAAATTTATATAATGTGTCCTTGATGTTAACGTGTCTTTGAAAAATAGAATAAAAATCACAAAAATGTTAGTTTGTCCTTGAAAAATTCTTTTAACTTTTTAAACAAAAATTTTTACATAAGGAAATATTTAAAAAAAAAACGGAAATATTTTGTGAAAAAACGGAACTATTTCTGGAACATTTTCCGTTAAAAACCGGAAGTAGTACTGGCGTCTAGATTACCAGTACTATTTCCGTTTTTTAACGGAATTTTTTTACAGTGTATGAAATTCATTAACAAATTCTATATGTTGTTGTTGGTCTCTCACTTCCAAAACCTGGGCTCGCTGGTACCGGTAAAGAAACATGTGGATTACAGAGCGCAGTAACTTTAAGACCATTGATTTTGGTATATCAAATACACGAGACGCATCTTTTGTAGTTTGCATGCGTTCCCTGGTCACTATTTAATGCACTTCCATAACAGTATCCTCAGGAACAGTTGGTCGTCCGGATCACAAACTCTCACCGGTGCAGCCAATTTCTTCGAATTTCATTACTAAATCACGAAGAGCTTGTGAAATGCATAGGCCACGTATTTGGCGATGGTTTCGATGGTAAACGCGCCAAGTTTTCGCAGCATTAATCACATTTTGATAATAGATTTACCTTCTCATTATGAACGAAGTCATTTTGTTGGCATCTGCGAGCTTCGACTGAAGAACAAACATTTCCACACTACTTTTTATCCGTTTTCTACGCTAACTGTCTGGCAAATGATGTTCCGTGATTGGTGTTTTTTCTCTGTCATATTCAAATTTTCTTCGTGCGCCTTGGTCGTGTTTTTTTTTTTTTTTTTTTTTTTTTTTTTTTTTTTTTTCTGGGGGGGGGGGCATTCGTAGAGCTGATTTTGTGCGAGCATAACACATCCGTTTATTGCAATAATCATACCGTTCCAACGCTCTTTAGGTTTTTCGCATGCGCTGAGCATTTTGCGATGAAAAAAAATGGGTGTTGCTATTGGAAAATTTCGAGTTTCTCTAACTATAACTGTAACCGTGAGCGCCATTTTGTTGCCGTTCACAGAATCTTGAGCTCATCTCTCTGAATTACTATATCTGAAATTGCACCTCGATCGGTTGAACGGACTGGCGGCTAGAGCTCCATAAATCGGCAAAGTTTTTTTTAAGACCACCCAGTATATATATATATAATATAGGTATATAATATATAAAAAAAATTCTGCATTCTTTATCTCTAAGCATTGCAGCACCACATAGTTTAATTTTTATATGCAAATTAATATATGCGACACTGTTTGTCTGGAAACTCAAAGTCCCTGGTTATGGGTTCTACGTTGTGAAACTATATAAACCAGTTTCATTAGGAAATTTCGTTGACTTTTGTATATTAAAAGTACAAAATTAAAAATTGATAAAAAAGAGAAGCAGTTTATCAGAGCTATGCTCATAGTTTGATTATATATAGAATGAATTGAAATGTATATACTCGAAACATTTATGGAAAACATGAATGAAAATTAACAAACTTGTATGGCAATACTTTTTAAATATTCTTTAATAGTTATTATATTAATCTTATGTGCATTTCAGCATGATTTCACATGTATTTTTCTAGATTTTAACAAAATATGAAAAAGCCGGGCACCTCTGTCCATATAGTGCAAAATTCATTTTCTTTACAACTAAAAAATTATCATTTTAATGATTTTAATAAAATATAATTTTTATGCAATTTTAAAAATATGATAATTCGTTACATAATTGCAATTCGAATAACCGAGACTGTTATTTAAAAAGTACTTCGTTCGTCCCTAAAATCTGTTTAAATCGTTTTACACTAAGTGAAAAGCGGTTTTGTTCTTTATTCATTTCTAAGTCAGTGAAACAGTCTGCATCTGTAATTCATTAATTCAGAAAAAACAAAGAAACAAAAAAACTGAGATGCATTGTTGTAATGTAATATTCTACAGCCAAAAAACAGTAACGGATCTGTAACGGAATCTGTAAAATAAGATATGTATTTTATAAATGCTGAAGAAAGTTTGTAGTTGATTCGAGTTTTAAATTGATTTATTCTTATATCTTTATTAGCGTTATACATTTTGTTAGAATAATTTAAACAATGTTATAAACAACTCTAGCAACGCAACATCCTGTTACATTATTGCCAAATATATTTTATCAAATATTTTAGCTTCATTTCGCGCATAAATTCCAATAATTTCAATTTCCTAAAAATATTATAATGCAATAAGGTCTCAGTATACACTCAGACAAAAAACATTGAAAAAGGGATTTTTTTTATAGAAGCAAACTTTATTAGATTATTTAAAATTCGAAAAACGACGAATTTAAACACGCTTTTGTATTTGAAAATTCAAGGCCTCTCATACATTATGCTAATCCCCTGCAAATAACTCAAAATAAGGGTTAAACAATTATGGAATGTTATTAAAAAACTATTCCATGCCCGGTATATTTTAAGATATCACTATGTAAAAAAGAACAAATGTTGCATAACTGTAACAAACAAGTGTTTGCCGTTAAATCATGTAGTTAATAGGTTCAAAGATCCATACTTGAAAATTATGGAAGCGCCTCAAATCTGGTATGATCAAATCCGCAGTCCGAACGTGATTGGCTAATGTAGATTTTCCTGTTCCTTGCTGTAGAAATGTGAGTGTGCGTGGCAACCCATGTTATGCCAAATTTTGGCGAAATTGCAAGCAGTTGAAAAAACGCCAAATCACGTGACAATTGTTGTTGTTCAACATCAACATTCGTCGGAGGTTTTGAACACGTGCTAGCTATGATATGGCTACTAATTATTTATTAGACGTTTATTCTTTAATTAAGACTGTTGAAAATAAGTCTTATTCCGGACAGAATCATAAATTCTACAAAAACAGCATGGGTTTTTTTTTGTAACAATTCCAAACAGGTAAAGTATGCTGCAAACCACTATTATCCTTTATTTTATTTTGTTCAAATTCTGCATTAGTCCGTATTTTAGTGCAAAGTGTCTGAATTCAACACTGAAATGATGTATATTTTTTACACATAAACTCTACCATATTTAATAAGACTACAATAAATTCGTCCTACGTAATAATAATAATAAATATTAAACGTTTTTTGGTAAGGTTAAAAGCTTAGGTTGTATTATTTATATTTTCGGATTAAATCGGCATGGGTTTGTATGTATGTAGAAAATATACATTGCTTTTTTATTTTATTTCTGCTTAAATCGCGATTTCATGCATAAAATTTTTGTGTAACTTTGTGTGCCATATTTAAATCTTTTACTTTTTTTAGGCAGTGTGGAAATGCCACTTGTGCAATTACAGGAAATAGTTGCTTTTAAGCTACTAAAAATACCCAAAGAGGTAATGTGAACTTTTTAATCAAATATTATTTAGAAGCCTTTGTTTATGTTAATTTTGGACTACTGTTATGTTTATGTCTTGTAATCCGAATTACATTTTGCTCTGAAATATTGAAAATATTTTATGATGAAAATAAATTCTTTGAGTATTTTGAAAATGGAATAACATCTGGAAATGCAATGTCTTTGCATGGAAACGAATTGTTATGCATTGGGCCAAAAATTTAAATAAAATTTTTTTAAATACTTTGGAGGAAATGAAGTGAGTGTTTTTTTCACAACATATATAATATGAACTTTAAAATAGTCAGGATTACTTAAAAGGCAATTAAAATAATCAACTAGAGATGTTAATTTTATTTAAAAACATCTTAGTACTTTCAAGCCTTTAATCAGGCTCTTTCTTACAGAATATTTTCTTTTA
The DNA here is from genome assembly GCA_964019185.1 of Maratus speculifer. Lineage (NCBI taxonomy): Eukaryota > Metazoa > Arthropoda > Arachnida > Araneae > Salticidae > Maratus > Maratus speculifer. The sequence continues at coordinate 209,133,314 of OZ025289.1, read as the reverse complement.
TAAATATAAATACATGACTCTATTTCGAAAAGAAACACAACTATGATTATTATAGTTGAAAGCAGAAGTAGATATATATTATAATTATTTGCAGTACATTTACTTTATTATTATATGCTGTGGGTGTAGTATTTTTTTATTTGTCCTCATTGAAGATTAAAATAAGTCATTTTTTCTAAAATGTGACAATAAAATTAGTTGCCTTATGTTGTGTTTTTCAGAAAATGTAAAATTAAAATAGCTAGTCATTTTTGTAAATTTTACCATACATTTCTAATTATACTGCTATATAAAAATCTCCAAAAACTCTAGCTCATTTTATAATTTTGATAATTTATTAAATTAAATGCATTATATGTAGTTTGTGATAGTTTTTATCTAGTAAATCCTTGTTATTTTCTGTTTTTTAAACAACTCTTTGAATTTGTATGGCTTATACTATACAAGTAAGCTTAGCTGTTTTAATTTAAGAAATTAAAATTTCTTCAATCTATTAATTAATTTAATCTATTTATTCTATCTATTAATTATTTGAAGAGAATAGCCTTAAAGCAACATTGCTTAACTTTGAAAGTAATTTGCATAAAAAACAATTCTATTGTGATAAATTTAAATTTTTTGTTAAGCGTAACAGCATAACTTTCATACCACATTTTTTGCTTTAAAATATTAATTTTACTTTATTTTCTTAAAAAAAAGGTGCAGGAGATTATTCTCAAATAAGTATTTTATGCAAACTGCAGATTAAACAAGATGAAACTTATCTTTTATTTACTTTAAATCCACACTTTTTCTGACTACCACAACAAAGTTAATTAAATAATTTGAAAATGGCTACAAAGTGTAACAGTGCAGCAGCAAATATTTTTTTTTTCATTGAAAATCCATTCTGATATCTGAAATATATACTAATCTAGCTAAATAATTACTATTTGTATTTTTTATTGAAAACTATCATTTTTAAACATTGAACCTAGTGTTTGGTTACAGTTGCAAACTGGTAATTTCAAAGAACACCATGCTTATCTTTAAAGAACTAAGTATGCTATCTGATATTGAAAATTCACCTTTTTTCTATCAACAGTTCAATTTTTAGGTGGAATCGAACAAAGATAAGAGCCTTTTTGAAGATATTTAATTGCATGTGCATTTTAAATGTTCTTTGTAAATAAAGTTTAAGAAATAATAGATTTTATCAAAACAAAATTACCAATTTAAAATTTAGAAAATGAATTTTTGTCTTGCATATTTCTAACTTGAAATTTGAAGGCTCTGTCCAGGTTTTCATCCTCTTGTCTTAATTTCAGTAATTTTATTATTTTTACATATATATTTTAAAGTGTGTACCTTTCCTTAAAAAAAAAAATAATTTTGAAAGAGCTATTATAATTTTACGCTATGCATGAATAATGGACCCTATTCTCCGTTTAAGTTCGAGGCTGTATTTCGGCAATATTTCCCCAAAACACGTGACCTCATGTCACAAAAATATGCTCCGTTACTATTCTACGGCATACGAAAACGGATTGGAAACAAGTCGTTGCATAATTAATAACTATGATGTGGGGGAATGTTTCACCAAAGCACGTGACTTTGACGTCACAAGAATAGAGTCCATTGCACAAAACAGTTGAAGTATAAAGAACTGGCACAGATGACATATGCACATCACGTCGGTGTGCTTTTCATTCGATGCCAATTTGATAACATTTTTTTCTAATACCATTTTTTAATTTTTTCTATTTTTTTATAAAGAAAATAAAAAATTTAATAATTATACAACAAAATAATTTATATCAATTTAAAAAAGAAATTAAAATAATTTATTAATAAGAAACAATGAGTGGGTTACCAGGGCATAAAATCGCTAATTAGTAGCAATCACACCAATGTGGTGTGGATATGACAACTGTGCCAGATAATTTAGCAATGTAAAGGACTGCTATTGCTATAATTTTGTTAAAAGTTCATTTTTAATGTATTTTTCTGGACAGTTTGTTTTTTAAACCCCCCTGACTGAATTGAAGATTAAAATAAGTTATTTTTCTAAAACATGACAATTGTAAAGTTAGAATAGCTATTCATTTTTGTAAGTTTGGCAGTACATTTCTATCATTGTTGTGCTATTAGAATCTCCCAAAACTCAACTTTTGTTCATTTTTCGAATTTTGATAATTAGTTCCTCATTATTTAAATTAAATGTAGTATATATAATTTGTATTATTATTTTTAAGTAATTGCATAAAAAAAACAAGTCTATTATGATAAATTTCTAATATTTTTTGTTAAGCCTAACAGTATAACTTTTACCCCACATGTTTTTTTGTTTTATATTAATTTTACTATATTTTGTAAAAAAAAAAAAAAAAAAAAAAAAAAAAATGCAGGAAATTATTATTAAATAAGTATTTTATGCAATTTGCAGATTAAATAAGCTTAACTTACCATTTTTTATTTACTTTAAATCCACACTTTTTCTGACTACCACGACAAAACTAACTAAAAAAAAAATTTGAAAATGGCTACTAAGTGTAACAGTGCAGCAGCAAATTTTTTTTCATTCAAAATAAATTCTGATATCTGAACTATACTAATCTAGTTAAATAAGTTCTATTTGTAATTTATATTGAAAATTATTATTTTTAAACCTTGACCCTGGTATTTGGCTGTCATTGCAAACTGGTAATTATGCTTGTTTTCAAAGAACAAACTATTTTATCTGATATTGAAAAGCCATGTTTTTCCTATCAACAATTCAATTTTTTCATTCCAAATTTTAAAATAAACTTATTTTGCATATTTCTGACTTGAATTCTGAGAGGCCTGTCTAGGTTTCCAATCTTTTGCCTTAATTTTGGCAATTTATTTATTAATATTGTGTTATATTAAAGTGTGTCAATATCCCTAAGGAAAAAAGAAAATAAAATTTAAATCTTGAGAGTGATCACAATTTTAAGCTATGCATGACTAAGTGTTTTGCTGAAATTTAGCTTTGTAAAGTTCCTTTTTTTATATGAAGTTTGCTCATGGGATTAAAAAATAGAGGGGAGGGGGAGAATGTAAACAAAGATGATTTTTAAGGTGTTGAAGCTCATCATTTGTAAATCTTTATTACAATTTTATCCCAAAACTTGATGAAAATTTAATGTAAACAAAAGAGCTTTTATATCATATCCTGCAGTATTTCTCTGATAGCTCAGCAGAATCATATCCCTTTGGAAAATACCATGCTATAAATTTATTCCAATATTTGAATGTATTTTCATAATTAGCATACTGAAATAAATATCTAGATGGTACAGTAGCGTAACTATTTTGATTTTTGTCTAATGGTTTCAAATAAGTATACTTAAATTTCTTAGCTAACTAGTACTAATGCATTTGTAAATAATGTTTGCTTTTAAAAAATAATTTATGTATATGAATGCATGTATGATATTCTTTTCTCTTTTATTTTGCTAGTTGCTTTAGCTGCTACAGTTGATGATAGAAATGTAACAAGGAATGTGTGAATAGGTGTTGAGATATATCTGTTCTGGATCTATTCATCAACAACATCAGTTATTGTCACTAACATGATGACAAAAAAGGAAAATATACTGAGTTGAGGCTTTTTCGTTACTTCTGTGATGGCCAGGGATTTAGTGGTGGATATATGCTGTATACAGTCTGGATTTTTTCAAGAAACACCATATACTCTCTGTTTCTCAAGAAAGCTGTAGTATATACACTCTAGGATGTACCCTAGGTTTTTGCTATGTCTGCATCATTAGTGATGGCCCGTTGGGAATGTGCCCGGAAGGCTATAGGTTGGAAATAATCTTTAGTCTTTTGGGTTGCAAACTTGCTGGCTAAATCACACTTTTTATCCTTCATGCATGTAGAAGCTACACATTTTTATTTTGCTGAAGATTACTTATATTTTGATTCATTGCCTATCTTTATGAAAAGTAAGTCACTTTTTGCTTTTTGAAACCTTCTATCTTTTATTATGTATTGCTGATGTAAGAGTAAATTCAATTTAATGATTAAAGATATTAATTTTTAAGGGATTTAGTAATGCAGGGGTATGCCTGTGTGCAGAATTTCAATTGTCGCCCCACATTCTTAAGAACCGTTAATTCCTAAATTGGCTTAGTCCAAACTTTTATGTATTATATAGAAAAATGGACAAATCTGTATTCTTTAATCTTCAAAACCTCTGAATACATAAAACTTCATTGAGCAGATTCCTGCATTGGGTCCAGTTGTTCTTCATTTCTTTTTTAGCAACGGCTCAAATATATGTCACTTCCTTCAGTTTTATTCAATCAGATTGTTGAGCTCGGACTGAGCAAATTTGGGAATTAATAGCTCATTACATTCTTACCTCAACTTCAGTTTGTGGGGGGGGGGGGGAATCCATTAGTTTTTACAAATGTATATTTTCAAAATGTCAACTATTTTTTTTCCCCTGAAAATTTATTTAATAAAATGTCTTTTTTCAAAAGGGTTCTTATATATTTTTATCTTTTTTAAATTTCTGCTTCCAAACATGTTTTATTGAATTGAAAAATAAGAAAGGTGGGCAGCTATATAAATAAAAATTCAAAACAGAGCAAAACCTGCGAAAATATAACTTGTCTGTATTAGAATCTTGTATTAAATGAGAAATTTTAATATCCTGGAAAAAATAATACAAATGCAATAATAATAGATTGCATCTAAACCAATAAAAGAAAATTGTCTGTACGTGTATGACATGGCCAGCGAAATCTACCTCATTTAAAAGTTTGAGGATAGTCAAAGACAGGTCTAGGTTCTGACACATCCCGGACTTAATTTTTTGATAATTAGCCAAGCTATCAAAAAGCAATCAGTTTTATAAAAAATCAGCTCCATGATCAGTCCTTGCTTTTCACAGAGCGTAGAAGAGTGGAAACAAATTCAATTTTTTTGAGTGGAGAGGGGGGAGTAATTTAACATCTATTGGGCAAACTAATTAAAAATAAAACAGACAATATATTCTTAAGTTTCGTATTTTTGCATCTTAAACTTATCAATCACTTTAAAAAACATCGCTATCAATCCTTCGATTTTTTTTTTCTTTTTCAAAATTTGCTTTTGCAGACAAACATTTCTCCCCATTCTCTGAGAGTTCGATTTTAGACACACAGCAATAAAAAAACATTTATAAATTTGAGACCATCTCGTCAACTATTGTTTTTCAAAAATGCAAATTTTAACTCTCTCAAAAAAGTCACGACCAAGGTAACTCTCGCATTTCTGAGACTATCTTTTTCCTATTCTAAAAAAACATCAGTATTTTAACACAATCTTGTTAGATTGTATTAAAACTTTAGATCACATTTGCAGCATTAATAAAAATTTCGAGGCATAGAAATATTTGGGGAGTTTAAAAAATCTGAGAAATTTTTGATGAAAATGCAAAAATGTGGGATGTTTTGTGGCAAGCTCAGATGATATTTCCACTATTAAATATTATTTTTTTCACAAAATTTTATAGAGGCCATCATATGTATTAAAATTTCATGTATTTTTTGGATGATTAAAAGTTTTTTTGTTATGATAAAAAAAATCCGACGAGGAAATAAAATTTATACTGGATACCTTTCCCTTTCGAAAGGTGCATTTAAAAAAATTGTAAATAATGTTAACAACTTGAAAAAAAAAATATTTTCTAAAATTGGATTATCTGAATTTTTTAAAAGCTGTTAAACCCACTTCTTGGCAGAAACACACATACACAAATCAGGGTGTTTACTCTCAACGATGGCTTATTCCTAAACCGTTAGTCATAGACATAGTTCCAATTACAAAAATGTTTTAAATGAGGTAAAGAAATATTTTAAAATTGATTTGGGTTAATCAGGGGTGATTGTGTTAGTTATATACCTGAATTCAGATATTTTTTAAAATTTACAGTACCAAAATTTCAATTTTTCTGATAGTTCAATTTGTAAAATAAGATTAAACTACTTCAATTTCATAAGACTGCTAAACATAATTAAAATTTACAAGTTACGTAATTTGACCTCTCTGTAATAAATTATATTATCTTTCCCCCTGTTCACATAGAGATAAATTTTCTAGCTAAAATTTCAGATATTTCTTCATGAACTTACAATCACCCCTGGTTAATAAAAGTATTTATTAAAAAATTATGAAATTTAAATTTTTATATGGTCACCCAGTTCTATAAGTTATATTTAGTAAATTCTTTCTATTACACTAACAAGAAAGACAAAAAAAAAAGTCCTGTTCATATAATATTAAAATTGACCAAGTTATGAAACTTCAAAAATGCATGACTTATACTTTCAATTCATGCAAGTCAAATACTAATTAAAATTCCATTTCATATCCTAAAATACTTCTGTTTTCAATTGCTTTTTCATAATAACATTTTATTACTATTGTCCATAGGCTTAGCGTGACCAAAACTTTTGGGTGGGGGGGGGGGGGCACCAGCAAAGTAAAAACTGCGCCCCTTGGCAAATTTTCAATTTGGTGCCCCCCCCTCCCCTCCTAGCCCCCAAAAAGTAACAATAAATCTTTTTTTTTTTTGGTAGGCGTCATAAAACTAACAAACATAAATTAATTCTATTAAATAATTATTTCGTGTTTATTTTGGAATTTTAAAAGGTTTAATTTTAATTTAGAAATTCAGAACTAAATAACATACAGAAATTTGCAATTTTGTCAAAGAGTTCACAATGTTTTAAAACAGAGGGGAGGGGGTGATCAAGAGAGATAAATAAATTCCCTGAAAATGACCGTCGGTCAAAAAATGAATAAAATCGTGGGTCGCAGAATAAATTTTGCGCATGTGGTAACCGTCTCTTTAGCATGTCTCTCCAGTGGAACATACTAGATGTCTATATGGACAGGAATTTCCAGGCACGGGCTCAGCATGGCCCGGCTTGGGTATTAAAAGTTTCACCCGAGTATTAATTTTTTTTTAAAGTTTTGAATTCTACAGAAAAAAATTAAACAATCTTTGCTATTTACAAAAATATTTATTTTTGAAAACATATCTTTTAAAAGAAAAAATAGTATTTTTCATATTCTTTGCTACAAGATTCATTGAAAATATGGACTGGAAATTAAAAAAAAAACCCTAATAATAATAAGAAGAAAAATAACAATAATAAATCCCGAAGACAGTTGAATATATTATTGAAAATCATGGTGAAAAATTTCAGGACTTTTCTAGTTTCAAATCTTTATTGTATTATATATACTAATGAAAAGGAATTTGTAAATATATAAATAAAATATATGTTGCCAAACGCAGAAAATAAAGAATTTAAATAGACATTTAAGCCGATTCTTGAAAAGATATTTTTTTCCCTTTCATAACAACAAAAAACTTTCTGACATATTTTCTGACTAAGTTTTAAACGTAAAAGCATGACAATTGCAATCGTCATTACTGAAGAGATTTATGATCAAATGTTTTTATTTCTATTTTCCGATTCTATTCTATTTCCGAAATCTATTCTATTTCCGAAACGAATTAAATCTTAAGGCAGGTTACTGTCTCATGGCGGTAATTTTTTTGCCTCACTTGCACTATCACTGTCTGGAAATTCAGTTCGAAATGCCAAATAGACAACATTTTCTAAAAGTATTTCTGAGTTTATCGAAAAGTGGAAAATACTATTCAGTTATAAATTGAAAATAAGAGCACCATTTCGGATCAAAAAAATGTGTGAAAAATTGCAGTTTGGACCTGAAAGTTACCTTGAAAAAACAATTTCTTACAATATTTAGCAATGATAAAAATTTTAGTTTGTAGGGTTTTTTTTTTTTTAAATAAGATCAATAATAAAGTTTTACCAACTTATCAAAAGTTATTTTTGGGCTTCTTATAAAATAATAATGTAATCTTGAGTTCTATTTTATATCATTTCATATTTTTGCTTCATGTGCTAATTATAAAATGATATTTTGTGCCAGTCGGGAACAGTGTTCTTGGATTTTATGCCCCCCCCCCTGCCCCCAAGAAAATGATAGAACAAAATTTCTTTACATTCTCAAAACAGTCACCTAATGCATTTTGAATGGTTAATACTGCCACTGTAACATATAACACAAAAGTTTTTTTAATAAGTGAAATACATTTAATTTTGCAGTTTGTTGGATAGATATAAACACTCTCTTTATAACTGGTTAAAATTTTACATACTCAATCCAAATACCTCCTAACCACACCTAAAATAACTTTGGTACAATTTAATTAACTTAAAATGACAAATCATTGTGATCATATATCAAAAGAAATTCTAGTGATAAGACATCGCTAAATAAAAATAATTAAAAATAACCCTCGCTCTAATTATTTAATGTTAATTAAAATAAATATATAAGTTTGCAATGTGATTATTTACTAGGCCCTATCACTTATAAATTTTTCACAAAATTTCAATTTTAAATAACTTTGCCCCCCCCCCTTCCCCCCCCCAAAAAAAATCTATTAGAAATATTTATAATAGGACTATAAGAAGTTTTTCCTTGTAAATCAATTGTAATCCTAAAAGAAAAATTTAACAAATAGGCTACAAGGAAATTATTCCTAGAAAAGAAGACACACATAAACTTATCACTAAATAAAACAGACAATGTCTCGATTAATCATATTTATTTACAAGTTATTAATAAAAGAAAACCATATTTACAAAATTAATTAAATTAAGAAACAAGCAAACTTAAGCTGCAATTTTATAAAATTTAACCAACATGGAAGATTACTTTGACATTATATTAGTTTCTTTCTAACTTTTGCTTTAACAAATTAATATATAACATACACTGATTTTAATCATTATTTTAGATTTTATCAAATTGATATACAAAATCAATTTACTTATTTTATTCACTCCTTCATTACATTGATAGCATGAACTTCTGTAAAAATTCTAGTTTAACTTATATCTTTAGTAATGTTAATAGTTACAAAAATGTAAAAAGAAACAAAATTTTAGTTGGCGCCCCCTTTGCCTTTCGTTCTGGCGTTTGAGGCACATGTACCCTTAGCAATTCCTGGGAAAATTGGTTGCCGTTTGCAATTATCGGTGAGGGTACAGTTTCACACTGAAGAGATTTTTAAGCAAAAACTAACCTATTTAAAAGACACAAGGCATAGAGATGCATTTGTTGTGAACTGTTTTCACTATAAAGTTGGCAAAATATCCTGTCATTCAATAAATTGCTTTTATTCCTATTGACTGCTCCAGGCCCAGATTGGCTCCTTTGGTGCCCCCTCGGCTAAAGACTGAAAAGGGGCCCCTTACAGGAAATTTAGTGAAAACAGAATATTATAATTTATTTTTAAATTTAGGATTACGTGGCAAAAAACCACATTTAGGCTATTTTGTCGCTTGGAAAATAGCTGAATAAAATGTAAGATTTTTCTAATGTTGTTAACTTACTTTCACAATAAATATTTAACTTAACACTTTAAATATTTAACTGGGGGCTCAGACAGCATCTGTCCGGAGTTGTATGTATTCTCGAGCAGATGTTGTCCGAGCCCCCACGTAAAGGTTAAATTATTTTTATACACCATACCTAAATTAATTCCATTCTAGAAAAAAAAATAAGAGTTATTTATATTGAGTGGTTTAATACTTAAAAATGAGCATCAGGTATATTTTAAGTTTTAGGCAACCAAATGACTGTGTTGACATAATAATCTAAATCCTACTGTGATACCTAAGTAAATATTAAAAGTAACATAACAGTAATAAAAACTAGTAGATAAGTATGATGGCAGATTGCTCAGAAAGTTTTTTTTATATCTTTCAAAACAACTTAATTTTAATTAATAAATCCAAATTGTTAATTTATAATTAGCAAATTTTTACATAGATGGTAGCATCAGTATATTTAATTTTAAAATAAAACGAAGTTATTTATTTTAATTTAATTAAAAATGTTCAAATCAAATTATTTAAATAAACTTCAAAGTTCCAAATTTTTTGAAAACCCAAAATAAAAAATAATAGCGGAGATATAAATAAAATTCTAAATTTCTAATAACAAAAAAAAAAAAAAAAAAAAAAAAAAAAAAAAAAAAAGCAGTGGTTAAACCAAAATTAAAAATGCTGAATCATTAATAAACCGCTAGTTTTTAAAATAGAAAGAAAAGTGTAATTCAAAAAAAAGCATATATAATGAATATTAGTGATAAGAAAATACTATAAACCCTTAAATTGGCAAAAAATACAATTTTTTTTTAAAAATTTAGTCCACCTTAGTATGAAAACTGAAAAGTTCCAGTGTCGCAGTTCGAATTACGAATCTTCTGTTTACTAGCCAGACGCTCTTTCTCCAATCTATGATGTCTACACAAAATACATTCAAATTAAGGTACTCTTTTAAAATTTAAATCATAAAAATGAACGGGTGACATTGATAAAATAGATTTCATTAAAATAATAGACTTTTTAAAATATTGTGATTTATTGTGGAACACAAGGTATTCAACAAAATTTAAAGTCTCTGACTTAATAGTTTTTGTATACGGACTCTGTGACAGATGGACAGACAGAGGACAGAGACAAATAGGATTTCATCAGATGAATGAAACGCTAAACAAAGCATATTGAAAGAAACAATATCCTCTTCATTTTAGATTTAATAGTTACAAATTGTTAAGTTGTTTTTACAACAAAAAGATACAATACCCTAATACAGATTACCAAGAGAATTTATGTTATTATAAATAGTTGTTTACTAACCTGATAGCTTTCTGACCAGTTTTTCATTGGACCTGGCTACATAATCTATAATACCATTTTTATACTAATTTTAAAATATGTATCTTTCTACATTCATGAAAAGAAGATTAGAGAAGATCTTGGCTTAAAGTACACTGCTAAAGAAATTAGGGGAGTAAGCATAAAAGTGAAGAGGAGACAGCCGTGAATGGGCATAAAATAGAGTACATGTATATTAATGCGCAATACGTTTTCAATGAAATATGACTTTCGCGAGAATGAGTATAAATGGGCATTATGAGCCGATGCTAGTTTGAGAGCAATCATACAAAAATGCAACATGTTCATCGTAGAGATTGGCACTGGACAGTTATATGGTATCAGAGTGAGGGTTTAATTTTATCAGCAGACTCATGCCTAAGGCCGAGATCAAGTGTGCACTTTTTTTTTCTACGTAGTAGAGTTGGGCCAGAACTAGACTTAAATTTTCTCAGAATGTGTATGGCAGTAACTATGATTTTTTTAAAATATTAATAGCAATAATAAACTTTTGTTAACGGAACTTCCTGGCAAATTAAGCACATACTTAACGATTGGTTTCTAGAAGAATGCCTAGATCCATTTCTCAAATACTCAATATTGTACTGCTTCTTTGATTAAATATTTTGAAATAAAAAAGTTTTCCCTATATAAGTTTAAATAAACTTACTTTTGAATAAATTTATAGATATAACGATTTTTTATCACTTACACTAAGGTTAAACAAATTTTTACAACTGATTCAAATCACAGGTTCTTTTAAAAATCTTTGTTCAGACAAGTGTCGTCATACTTCAGAATTTTTCGAAATACAGGTTAATAAAAAAAATAATTATTATAATTATATAAATATTGTAATTATAAATATAATTATTGCGATTTGTTTACTCCACAACTTTTAAATTCATAATGATTTTTAATTCGAGTCATAGCCCTTCTTCAAATTCCACGGCTATTTTTTATATTAGTGAACCCCCCCCCCCCCTCAGATTTAGTTTGTCTGTATAGATTTCTATTTAAAGGTGCAGTTAAGGTTTTGTCTCGGATTGGGCAAAGTAGAGAAGATAAACTATTTTCATTATATTAATTCCTAAATAAGTTGGCATGCCATGACTGCCCCCCTCATTTCTCTCTAGACTCACTATCGCCCCCTTGGAAGGCTCCAGTGGCCACTGGGGGGGGGCAGTGCCGCCCCCGTTGGGAACCTATGGCTTAGAGAATAAAAATTCTACTATACACTACCGAAATTTAAAAATAAGTACATTCTAAATAGCTGCTAACCGTGTGAATGTTTCAAACATTCTTGCATCTGTAAATTGCAATGAGATTTCAACTATAACCGATAAATAAAAATTTATGATTGGCCAATGATACTTTGCATACAATTGATGAACAGAATGGTAAATGACAAATTCAACATCATATTTCAGCAAAACTTTTCTCGATTTGGCGATTGATGCAAGTGATTTTGTTGGATTTTATCGGCACATAAATAATGATAAACTGATAATTGAGAAACATTTATCCTATAATTCTGTGTGTGTCTTTGACTATTTCTAAACTGAATTGGTATTGAGTCAAAACTTTTGTGAAATAAATCATATTGCCCAGTTAAATTGATGGCATTGAGCTCATAGGCTATGCATACTTATTGTATATTACAACCTTATATTTTCAAGGGTTAATGCTGTTCAAAAAACAATTAAGGGGAGAAATAGCTCACCCTATTTCTTCTTTTTATACTTAATCATTGATTAAGTATAACTCTAAATTAATCAGGGATGCATGTTATCATATAAAAAATCTACATCCAAAATTCAGTGCAAATTGAGTAATTCTTAATAAAAACCCATTTATATAATTTAAAAAGTGTTATCCGCCTCCTTTATACTTAACCATTAAACTTTTAAGACTATTCAGAGATTCGCCTATTCAGAAAGAAACTACATCCAAAATTTAAAGCAAATCGGATAATTCTGCATAAAAACCCATTAATCAAATACGAGGGGGGGGGCAGGCAATCACCTGTACCCCCTTTATACTTAACAAAAATACACCATGGCTAATTAGGGAAGCATCTTATCACTATGAACTTGTATCCAAAAATTGAACCAAATTGGTTAATTCTGCATGGAATACATTTATCTAAATTAAGAGAGTTAGTTCCATCGATCCCCCATTCATACTTATCTAACAAATTCCCAAAACAAATCACGGAAACGCGTTATAAAAATGAAACTATATCCGAAATTTGAAGCAAATCAGTATATTCTGCATGAAAAACTCATTAACCTAAATTAAGGGGGGAGGGGTTACCTCCCATCCCCCCCCCCCCTTAGACTTATCCAATGAACTTGCAAAACTAATCATGGAGGTGCCCTAGAATTAGGAGGTGCCTCAGAATTATTCTATGTCTAAAATTTGAATGAAATCTGATAATTCTGCATGAAAACCCCATTTATCTAAGTTACAGGTGGGGGATTAGTCCCCTGTTCATTTTTATTATTATAAAATTGCTTAATTCTAAAATATGGAATACTCCAATGTTTGATATTCCTATTCTTCTTCATATGTGTTATATAATCACGGTAGAGAGAAAATGAATATGGGTGTAATCCAAGAATAAGAATAGATATGGGTGCCATGTCTTATTTTTCCAATTAAAATTCTTGAGGTCTTTTCTTGATTTTATTCCACAAACTCAGTCACAACAATAAAAAAAATATCCAAGAGTTATGATCAACATTATAAGTAATTCCGAGAGAGCACCAAGACTCTCTGCATTTTAGAGTTGAAAATTATTTCATACTGAAGGAAAACAATAGCTTTCTCCACAGTTCAGGACTATTACATAACGGAATGAGACACTGCCAACTCTGCCCACAGTCATGTGATACAATAAATTCACAACATACAGTTTGAAAAACCATATGTGAAGTACTATATTAGAAATGAAACTTGTGTTTACTAATAAATAAATTAAAAAGAAGGAATGTTGTCCAATTGTTTTGTTGATAAGAATTTCTATCTGTCCCCACCCCTCCTCCATCTGAGACAAGTGCAGTTGGACTTTATTACTGTTGAATGACTTATGTCGCAAAAAACTATTATAAATACTTTTAAATAGTAACTATTTCTTTTAAGTGTTATTTGATACAAAGTTTTTTTATATGCAAAGTGATATTTTACTGACCTCTCTTCATTTGAATCATAAAAGTACGTGAAAAATAAATGTAATGGTTGTGCATATCACTTCAAAAAAAAAAAAAAAAAAAAAAAAAAAAAAAAAAAAAAAAAAAAACAATATTTTAACATTTGAAATACATATTTTATACAATATTAATATGCATATAGGACTTGGATTTTAATATGGGATGGCAGGATTCATGCTTTAAAGAATATTGTGGTGAGAGACTAATGTTTCCCAAAAATCATCTACAAAAAAAATTTTTGTTAAAAAACAAAAAAGTTTACAAGACTGACTGACAAATTTCATGATATTTTTTGCTATCGATTGGCATATTTCATAATTTTTTCTTTCTGTTCTTTCTTCTTAAAAAAAATAAAATAAAATAAACATTTTTACTAATTACTTGAGTTGAGGATTTAAATTACCGATGATGACTGAAAAGTTCACAGTGAAACAAATAGATCTATCTTATTAATAAATGAAAAAATCCCTATATAAAAGTTTGGAATAAGCATAGAATTTCTCATCATTATTACTGCATTTAGGATCAATCTCTGCAAACCATCAAAGAAATTAGGTAAAATAAAACTGCTTAAAAGTTGGTCATTAAATTTTGATAAAAGTATTTTATTATATTTTTCATTTGGGGCATTAAATATCAGGTTGTTTGGTTTAAACCAAGTTGGTTTAAACCAATTGGTTTATAAAAAAAAACCATGCTATTTTTTTTTACCTGGTTTTTTTCATTCTTTTACCCAAATGTTTTATTTTACATATTATTGATAAATGCAAAATCCAAATTATGAAGAAGCTACAAGCAAAGCTGTAAAAAAATGATGAATTAATAAGTTTCTAAAAGGACAAAAAATTTTAATCAACTCAACTTTTCTTTCTTTCATTTTCTTTTTTAAGGCCTATATATATATATATAGCCATTATTTGTAAAACATATATATATAGCCATTATTTGTAAAACATATATATATAGCCAGAAGGGCAGACTCGAGTTAAAAATGCACTTTTATTATTTAAATTGCTTGATTAGTTAAGATTTACTAAGGATTTCATCATTTCAGAAATTCTTTTTGTTATGTATGCTATTGAATAATTGGCAATGAGCTTTTTATTTGCTCTGTGATTAATGATTTTAACAAGCCTTTGTTTTTCTTGCATTCTTACATTGGGATTGGGTTTTTTTTTTGCATTATAATTTTATTCTTTTGCCAGCTAGGTTGGCACAGTTTAAACCAATTGGTTTTTTAGAACAAATCTATTATAATATTTTTTTCATTTTTGTAATTTAAATGTTTCAAATTATTGGATGAAAGTAATTTCTATTTTTAAGTCTTATCTCAATAGTCACCATAAGACATAGTGAGTCTAGTCAAAGTCATGTTAGTATACATGTAGAATGCACATTTCATGCACTGATGAACATATCTGAAACTCTACAGAAAACACTTAAATCATGTAAATTTAGCAAAAATAAAATAGATGAAAAAAATGCAATATTTAGATTTAAAAAATATTTTTCTTTGAGAAATGCGGATGTACAGATAATGACATAAATGATCTTTAAAATTTCAGTCAAGCTCTAAAAGAAATTTTTCTTGATTGGAGGGATTATTTTTAAGAATAAAAAAAAAAACTCAAGATATGAAGTCGAATAAGAAGACATTGAAAAATTAGGCACTAGTAAAGCACCTGTTTAACATTTAACTAAAATATGCAAAAGATATATTTAAATCTTCTATTGCATAACCAAACCTATAACTTAGATCAGTTAAGAAAATTGGTAGAAAGGGGGGAGGGGGGGAAGACAAGGTTTGCTTGAGACGTAATAGAAAAAAAGTCTCTAAGAAATGCAATTTTTAGTTTAGATGTTTAAAAATACTAAGTGTTATAATAGAGCATGCAGTCCGATGGCTGTTTAAATTCTTTGGTAGATGACAGCATTTATAAAGCTACTGTATATTTTAACATCAATGTTTCTCAATTGTCTAAAAAGCTGTTAAATAGATATTTTTGTTTATTTAACAGTCATCTTTTAACTGGTAGTTTTAGAAAACACAATGCTTGAAGTGTGTAAAGACTCTACTGCTAAATTCAAATCCTTCCAAAAATTCTTTATAAAAAGCTTTATTTTTCAATAAAAGATAATTAACTCATGCAGTCTTCTAACAAAAAAATCAGAGATCACATATAACAAGTATTTCAAATTAATTATTTTGAATAACCATTTGAAAATAATATATATAAAGTTTTATACATATCATATACTTATATATATCATATATTTATTTATAGTGCTAGTAATCAAAAGATTGTTCACAGGGGCCTCGCTAAGGGGGGGGATGGGGGGGAGCCTCCCCCCAAAAACATTTGTGAATGTTGTTACACTTGGCAAATTCACAAACTTAGTTGGTAAATTTTCTTTAAAATTTTAATAAAACTATAATATATTTTCAATTTTTGATAGAATTGGCAAAAATTACAAAACTAATTGGGAATATTATTAACCTTTTAACAAATAGGGGCTATATTACATTTTCTAATTGTGGTAAGTTGGTAAAATTTTAAAATGAGTTGGCAAATATTGAAATTTGACTTGGCAATTTTAGGTTCTCTCCCCCCTCAATAAAAAGTCTTAGCGATGGCCCTGATTGTTCATTAAGATTTTCAGGGTATCAATGTTTCATTATGTAGCACATTTTATTTATGAAATATAAGACACAGCTTTTTCTAAAAATGTTTAGATTTTAAAGAATTTCAATTTTCTACATAATTGATTGTATATTAAATAATTATATTGATTAGAATTACCTTTAAATCAAATTATTACTTATATATTCAAAAATGTTTACTTTTGTTCATAAATTTGCATGTATATGTAACAGGAAAACATATTAAAAAAACCTAGTTTAAACCAAAAAAACCATGGTTTTTGGTTTAAAAAAAAAAACTCGGTTTTTTACCAACCCTGTTAAATATACATCATTAAGAAATAAATATTAATTAATCTTTGATTTTTCTTTAAATGTAATCGCTGACAATGAGGTTTTGGTTGTTAGAAAAATATATTCATAATTGTAAAAAAAAAAAAATAAATAAAAAAAAATAAAGATGCTTTTTAATTTGAATTAAAAGATTTTTATTTAAAAAATAATTAACTAAATATAATAACTAATACTCAATTTAAAATATAAATAAATAAAGGCAGAAGTAATTTAAGTTCTTTATTCAAATCAAAAACATTATTAATTTCTAATTTATTTCAATTAAACCCATACTTCGTTTTATGTGAATGCGAAATTAAAAAAGTAAAATTTTCTAATCTAAAGTAAATGACAAAAACATTAGATTTTATGTAATATCATATTTTAGTATCCTGAAATTTCTTGTATTTTGTTGGCAAAATTCTTCTAGAATTTTGGCAGTGTTTATTATTATGCCTATTTTTTGAGTTCATAGTCACTTTCACTTCACAGTACGATTTATTCTACCTCATATCACTTCATTGAAAGTTGAAATGGTAAACAAATAACTTTGGCGATTGCCAAATACTGCATAACTGCCAAATATGGCGCCACCTAGATAGTAAGCAGCGTTGTGGGACGTTTTATGAACAACCAATCATGTTCCGACTGCGGATTTGACCATACCAGATTTGAGGCGCCTGTAAAATTATTCCCATCATCTGGGATGTAGAAGTTGTTTATCAGCTCATTAACCGCATTTAATGAAAACTTATCTATTTATCGCAATTTAAACATAGGGAATACGATGTTATTGTATTTTATTTTTGATACATACAAGCTCACAAATTTTCCGAAAATTTAACATATCAGGACATAGAAAGAAAATGTATTATGAATCCCAGTTCAAGTTAAAATGTCCAAAAACAACCTTTCCGAAATTTGAAATTGTTATTAAAGAAAAGTATCATGTGTTTAATGTAAAATTATGTTAAATAATTATATTTAACAAAACTAAATAATGATATTTTTTTGCACTATTTATAATCGACGTTCATTTTTAATGTGTTTTTAGTTATTTCCATACATGATAAATTGAGCAAACCGTATTTAAATGCTGTTAATCATTAGTTTTTATCCTTGTTTACGCTTTTTTTTAAAAAGTAAAAACAACAATATTATAAATGCAATTATTTACGTTATGGAATCATGAAGAATTTTTTTTAATTAAAAAAATTCCTAAATTCTAATGTATTATTTTATTCCCGTTGAGACATAGAACAAACATTTTTTTTGTAAAAAATAGCAAAGAAAAAAACTCTTCAAATATCTTATTCTATAATACATAAAAATGAAAAATTAACTTTCATTTCAGAATACATTAGCAACGACAAAATAAGGATATTATAATTGTGTTTTTATTTTTAAAAATGAGAAAATATCTAGTTACATTTTGAAGTAAAACACTCATTCTGAAAATAATAAAAAAATCGTTTATCTTAATGCATTTTTATAAGCAGTGATAAAAATTTCATTTTTTTCTTGTAATATAACATTTATTTTAATTGTAATTATGTGTAATTTATACGATTTAACACTCTAAACCGACCACACTGATTTTATTTTAGTTTACTATTTAGATATTAACGAAAATTATTTTAGAATATAGTTTTGATATCGAAATTTGCTGCTATAAAATATATTTTTCTTGTAACAATGAGACAACATAAATGAAAAAAATCTCTAAATGAAATATTAATACCACATACTTCATATACAATGTGAAACGTACATGAGAAACCCTAAACAAAGTTTACCAATAGCATGAATGTCCGAGTATATTTATAGAGGTTGGAGCATTGAGAGATGACCAGACAAACCGGATGCATAAACACTTTTCATCTTTGTTAGAAAGTGTTAAAAAATAATAATTGAAAATACTAATTGTAATAAATTGTTTTGAAAAAGAATACATATTAAATTAACTAAGTATGAACATAATAATCTTTAATCAGGATATTTTGATGTCTTAACTAAACATAACGTTGAAGTCATTAGATATTAAAAATACTGTTTATTGAATGCATGAAATATAACATTTTATTATTTACAGATAAAGTTGTTTAGAAATTCCGGTGATAGTCATTACTTTCAACACTTAAGCAATGAATTTGTGCAGCGCCGCAAAGGGTTAATAGCCCTTACTATTAAATGCTTCATTCTGAACTGCACCAAATAAAAATTATCTTTAGAATATCTGAGGAAATCGCCACTTTCTTCAGAATTTTAAAAGAAATCCGAAGAAATTTTGCAGATTTAGATTTACCTTCCTTATATCTGCAGAATTTTCTAAGATATCCTTAAAAATAATTTGCAAAATGGGCAAACTGCCTAACATTTTCTACAAATTTTTGGAACAATTACCTACAGATTTTTTTTGTGGATGTGATTGAATATACTGCTGATTTAGCGATTTATTATTATTATTGTTTATTTAGTTTTTTTTACTTAATCCATCCTCTACCGCTAATTGTGATTAGCAAACTTTGCCTTAATCTGTCTGCCATTTCATTAAATTTATATTACCATTGAAAAATACTAATAAATACCTGATTAAAAAACATAAACATTAAATTGGTAAGACTGGAAAATATAGAAAAAATCTTAGTCTATGAATATACTTATTCAGCAAGATTAATTTATGATAAACAGTCAAATGCGAGTATTACTCGTGTTAAAAGGGCTTAGTACAATAAATATAATAGTAGAATGACAAAGAATTATAGAATAATAAATATATAATAGAATAATAAAGAATTATTAACTATATCATGGTATTAAAAGAAATCGTTCCTAAAAAGTTATAATACTGTGTAGAAAAATACACAATGTGGGTTTTAGTATAGCATAGGGACCAACATCCCTTGGCTATTCCGGAGTCTGACTCAAGACACCATTTTAAAACCGGAAACTGTTTTTAACCCTGCTGTTCTGTTCGCATTTACTATACGTATGTAGTGTTCGGGTCAATGTGACCCGATTTAGAATATTACCTTTTCTAGCAGTAAATGAAAATAACTATTTCAGAAATATTAAAAAAAATAGTAAATTAAGCTGAAATATGTATCAAATAATACAAAACACCAATAAAATAACTTAAAAATATTTGAATACTTACTTTTATTTACAATTTGGACAAAAATAGCTTACGTGAAATTTGTAAGTGTGTTTTTTGCAATTGTAACATAATATATTAGTTTTGTTGTCGTTTGTTGATGGGCAGAACTTGCATCTTGCACTTTTAGTACACAATGAAGTGTTCTCATCTGATTCCGAGGGTACGTTTGCACTTTTACTACGCATTCTCTTCACAATTTTGACTGAATCTTTGCTTCTGGGAAGACGCTGTCTTATTTTAATGTGTGGAAAAATTAGAGATTTCCCCAATTCTTCTAAAAAGATCCTCCGTTTGGTTAATTTATTTTCATTCCATTTGCTGTTTATTGCAATCCACTGAATAAATGCATTGTAAGCAGATATATCAAGCATATTATAGAATACTATCATAGGCTGTGAGGGAGTGACCTTTGCATAAAGGCACTCTAGTATTTCTGAGATCGTGACGTCAATAATTTAACAAGTGTAAGCGTAAAAGCGACATCTATCCTCTCTTTTACTTTAACTTTCTAGAGTGTGTGTGCTCTTTCGGATTTTACAGTTAGCTCGCGGTTATTGGTAATATGTTAATGTGAAGTATCTCAGTTTGCAGCATATAAAAGCTTGGGTTTGTGTGTCTCTGGCGTGTCTCTGGCATTAGCCAGCAGCCAGCGAGTGAGGATCTCTAGTATTAGACAAGCGAAGTGAATTATTGTTCAGCGAAGTGCTAGCGAATAGGAAGTAGCAACGGCCTCCTGTGAAGTGGAAAGGAGTTTGGATAATTGATTTGAGATTCGGCCGTGGTAAGAGAGTTTATATTAGTTCCATTTTTGATTATTTGGTGAAATAAAGAATTACCCACAGCCACGGGCTGTTTAATCAAGCTTTGTTTAGCAGCTCAGCCAGAAGATAGTGAGAAGTGTTAGGCGGTGCCCCGACTGAGCTAGGCCGAAGCCTGTGAGTATGATTTAGCTGTTCATAGTGTTTTCAGTTGTGTAAATTTGAAGACTTGCTCCACTTCCCTTCAGCCATTATCACTTTAATAAACTTTGTTATTTTATCCTAAATTAATGAGCATGTCTACATTTAACCTCCACCACAACCAACTTAATGTTACAAATGACGCCCACCGTGGGTTCACCGTTACAAGGCCAGCGGTTTGTTTTTCTCTTATAAGTGTATGTACTTAAAAGTTGATCAAGACTATCCACCGCCCTTTAGTTGCATTATAATCCAATATCATTTGTGGTTTTTTGTCAGGTCTGT
Source organism: Maratus speculifer (assembly GCA_964019185.1). Lineage (NCBI taxonomy): Eukaryota > Metazoa > Arthropoda > Arachnida > Araneae > Salticidae > Maratus > Maratus speculifer. The sequence continues at coordinate 209,111,964 of OZ025289.1, read as the reverse complement.
TCCTAACTTCATTTTCATGATGGAAAGTGCTCATAAGATTAACATTTGTGTTCTTTTTAGGGATGTAGTTTACAACTGTTGTATCTCCTGTAAAATAAAATGATGAGCTGTGCACTTTGTTTAGCATTTTCTCAGGAAGTTCGGGCTTTTTTTTTCTAATGGTGCCAAGCATAGTCATTTTCCGTTTTAGAAGAAGTTTTTCCAAGTTATAGGATGTGAAAAAGTTATCACATGTAACATTGTGCCCCGAATACCCATACGTAAGGTCACTCATTACCCGCATACCCTGACTTTTCTTTGGCTTTGATCCTTGATTTTTTCCAGTATAAATTTGTGCATTCAGTACATACGAAGTTTTGCTATCACATAAAGTCCATATTTTTATCCCATACTTAGAGGGTTTACTAGGTATATATTGTTTGAAAGGGCATCGTTCACGAAATCCTACTAATTGTTCATCTACAGTAACATTTTCACTTGGATTATACAATTAAGGTTGAATTTCTATCCACTTTTCCCAACAGTAGCAAATTTATCTACAGACCTTCTTTCTTGCCTGGTAGATTTACTTTCAAAACGAATAACTCTCGATATCATATAAAAGGTTTCAAGGGACATAGTAGCACGAAATATATTTCTGCCTGTTTCTTGATTTCACAAATTTTTGTTGATTCTCCATATGATTTGTACACACCAGCTAATAATAATAATCCGATGTATGCTTGGAAAGTTTCAGTACTAATATCTTTCCACTCTTTTTCATACACTTTTCTTCCTTCTATCTAAGTCATTTTTATGATTTCGTTATCGATTGTAGAATTGAATACCGTCGGAAATGCGCTTTTTATGTCAGTTATTCTTGTCGTTGCATATCTTGTTTCACATGGAGTAGTTTTTATAATATTAGCAGACGTTAATCGATGTTAATTGACCGATTAGCAGATGTTAATTGACCAGAATGAAGAAGGGGATACAATTTCCATACTATTTCACTATTCATTCTACTCTGTATATTGTGCGTCTTTTGAATATCAATATCAAAATCGTTGTCAGAACTTACACTTTCAATTTCCTCACTTGTATGATTTTCCTACTCAGACGCATTTTCCTCTTCGCTGTCAGAGGCTTCCATTAATTTAGTAATATCCCCGTTTCTCAAATTTCTACGATTCGCCATTTTTCACTAATACTCAGAGATACAACTGTTCTTCAAATTATTAGAAATTGAAATGCAGCAAAAAAAAGAAACGCTACTAACAGGTGCATTTTTTCCTTCCGCCAATGATATCAACATTTGACTTTGCTCTTCTGTCACGGGATCTAACATATGTGCCAACGAAACAGATTTCGAAATAGATACGTTTCAGTAATTATTTTTATTGAATGATTCCAAACAAAATTAAAAGTGCATGATGAAATTATTTTTTATCTCGGGTCAATATGACCCGAACAGTACATTAGGACTAAGTTAAAAAATATCTCTTGGGAATATAAATAAACTTAAATACTTATACGAATTATCTATATTATTAATGAACAAAGTCAAAAAGTTTCATGGAAATATCTCTGCGCTAATTTTTTTATAAGTGAACAAAACAATTTTCGGGTAAATAGACCCGAACAGAACGGCGGGGTTAAAAAAATATGACCTCTTTCAACAATAGATTAATAGATTTTTTAAAAAAACCGTTTATTAAATAAAATTTCCGATTGAAAACATGTTTAACTACTCTTTGTGGAATAATTAAGACATGTTGGCATCTATGTATATAGGTGCGTATACTACAAAAGTATGAATGTCTATATAATAAAATTTCAAAAATATATGAAATCTAAATAATATCAGATAATGCTATTCCATATAAGTTCTATATAAGTATATATATTCTATATAATGCTATTCTCTTCTTATGTTAGTTCGTTTTATGTTAATTCGTACTGACAATAAAAATAATACACACATTTAGAATTTATTTGGCATTTCTTAAAACTAAACTCAACGTAGTAATAATATTTTGTTTTTATATTATATATCCCTCCAAGCGTCTTGCAAATGGGTAAAATTGTAATGTTGTTTTCTCTGCATTTTGTTTTAAATGCTAATAAAATATGATTCTTTCAATATTACATAAAAAATCTTATTTAGGAAAATAAATGTAATCCTTGAGAGTCTTAATCATTCTTCAATGCTTTGAAAATTCATTAAATTTATAGAATTATAATATCTTAAACATTGCTTATATTGCAGTGAAACCTGGAGCTTAGTGTACGGAATATTACGGGACAAACGCTTAGAGGGATATAAAATAAAATCCTTCTTTTAAGTTTAAACCTGAGGTCGTGCTATGCGCGCTTCGAAAATATGTGGCAAATTTGGAACATCGACATGTTTTTTTAGATAGATTTCATAACCAGAAAGGCCGGAACTTTTGAACAAAGTTTCTAAAAATATTTTATACCAGAATTTTAAGTTAAAATAGATTAAAATTTTCCTCTTTGTATCTTTTATACTTTTTTATAATAAAATTTTTAATTTGAACCGAAATATATCCACATAGTAGTAATTGAAATACCGCTTATGGCTATTTCACACTTAAGTTAACCCTTGGGAACGAACAAACAGTATACGTGCTCACAAGGTGCTCAGAATCCTTCGCTATTTTCACTAGCAATTTTTTATTGTAAATTTTGACATACTTAATCGAAGCATTTTCGCGATTCCATTTGACAAAATTTCTGTTTTGAAAAACCAATGATAAAAGATTAAGAAGTCCGTCAACATCGCTGGTCCTGAAGGCGTTAAGTCTTGAAATAAGTCCTGAAAAATGAGAGGTGTGATATGAGATATTTACTGAATGCAAACTAGTCGTAATTCCTATAATATTTATTTGACTAACCCATTAATACCCAGTGTCAATAGATTTCAGATCACTACACTTAGTGACAAGAAAGCATCTTTCATACCCAGTAAATATGAAAATAAATGTATAACCTCTTTCACAAGACAATTTCCTTGATAAAATAACATAAAATATTCTTTTAAAAATGGCGGAAAATCTGAAATTTAAATTCAACAAAGGAAATAAATTAGATATTAATAGTTTAATTTTAGTTAAATTAGTCAATTTTTAACAAATTCACTTTTATTTCTGACTTTTATTGAACAGATACTGGGCAATGAATTACACAAATGTATCGTTAAAATTATCTAGGATTAAAAAATCGATTACATAGAGTACGCCATCTCTGCCTTTAAGTATGTCCTTATTTTCAAACGTTAATATCTTGCTTAATTTCCAGCGATTTTTTAATCGTTATCACCAATGATTTTTTGATTCTATTATTGTAGGTACCTCCAGAAGCCCTTAACATATTTGCTGATATGGTTAATTTGGGCAAATCGCATTACATCGCATTATTGATAGGGCAAATCACAATATATGTGTAACGGGTAAATGCTCGTTTCTCAAAAACTATGTAACTCAGGATAACCGCTATAATTTTCCTGATAGGTCTAAATTAATGTCAACGACCTCTAATTTTTTCATAATTTTAGTTTCAGTCGATCCGGAAATAAAGAGGAAAGGGCGGGGGGTGTACATAGTTTTACACTACATTTTTGATGATATCGCTGAAAATACAATGCCTAAATTTAAATAAAAAAGGTATTTTTGATTTCTACGTAAAGAAAACTTTCACATAATACCACAATATACAAAGAAATGCTTTTTCCCTTCAAGTAACTTAATTGGTTTCCCTACACCTCGTCTAAAATATTTTTTAAACGTTTAATGACTTAAATTACATGGGTCAATAATATTTATTATTTCTCCCAGTTTGAAAGTTCGATGTTTTATAGTTTAAGAGTAAAATGGCTGCAACAGGCGGACAGATAGACATAGCAGTGATCTTATAATAGTTCTATTTTCCATTTTTATGTACGGAATTCTAAATTAAGAACCGAAACTTTTCTGGTATTAAAAGGAATGAAATTATATTACAACTAGTATTAAACGTAACCTCTTTGCATTAGACATCTGAATGTACCACTTCACTGGCAGCAGGTATGTTTAACTGTATTTACATTTAAAATTACCTTAATAATAATAACAATAAATAATCGTCCAAACATTGAAGTAAGACCATAGAATGAAAAGATAAAATATCTGAACGTACTACTTTACTGGCAGCAGGTGTGTTTAACTGTATTTACATTTAAAATTACAATAATAATAATAAATAAATAATTGTCCAAACATTGAAATAAGACTATAGAATGAAAAGATAAAATAATTTTTATGAAATGCATAATATATGAATTATTATAAAATACAATACAATTTATAATGTGGAACGAAATTATTTCTTTTTCTTTGCTATAATACGGACCTATACATAATATATAAAGAAACACATTGGGAGAACTATTGTTTTATATTCCTGTCATATGTGGAGTAATAAAAAAATCAGAACCATAATACGAAACTGTTCAGACGATGAATTTTGAATGAATCAGGACTGAAACATAAAACTTGGAGGGCATGAATATATAGATACTCGATTTTTACATATGTGACGATTTTGTCACGACATCGCTAAAATAAATATGTATATATAAAGAATTATTCAGCACAACTAAAATGAAAAATATATAAATATACGTACATATAAAAAAATAAAGTAAAGTTTTAAATTTATTTTATTCATTAACTATAAGCAAGTAGTAATAATAATTTTAGGATTTAGAAAAAGATAAAAGCTTTTTTTTTCTAGCTTTAATAAAAGCTGTAAATGTTATAACTTTACAACGTTCGGGAAAATAATGAATGGATTTTAAGAGGAACACACACGTAGGGATTGAACTTCTCACCATAAAAGCTTCAGACAGTCACAATAGCAATAAGCTATAAAAAACGAGACTGACTCCAATTCTGACATAACAAGCAGCGTGCAACAATGAGAGAATTAACGACCCAGCGTCACAAAATTTACGACGACGGATGGGGTGGCCGAAGAACACCACACGTGAGAAGGAAGACGGACATTCAGAAAAGGCCTTCCTAGTGGTCAAAAGGGGTGATCCTCCCACCGGACAGGGTAACCATTAAGGAGCAGAAATGCGATAGCCCCCAATCAACTCGATTACAAGAAACCAATAAGAAAAAGGAAAAGGTATTGGGAGGAGAAAAAAGATAAAAAAAGAGCTCTCTCAGAGAAAAATCTACGATTTTCATAAAGTATTTTTGTTCTGACCATGTATGTCGTCCCGAGAAAAGTATTTCGAAAATAAAATCACCTCTCTGATGAGGATGCTCAAGGCATCATCCCAGCTAAGTAAGAGGAAGCCGTACTCGAAGGCGAAGAAGATACGTTTTGCGAAAATGAACGTCTAGAATTAAATACTGACTGCTCTGCTGACATGCATGATGAATGATCTGAATTTTCAATAGTCATATGTAAGAGGGCTGCAGATTATTTTTAAATGGACTCTTCTGTTGAATAATTAATGAACTTTGTTTCTTCAAATGGTGTTTTATGCAAATGCTGCAGATTATTTTTAAATGGACTCTTCTGCTGAATAATTAATGAACTTTGTTTCTTCAAATGGTGTTGCATGCAAATGCTGCAGATTATTTTTAAATGGACATTTCTGTGCATCATAATGAACTTTGTGTCTCTAAATGGTGTTGTGTGCAAATGCTGCAGATTGCTTCTCGTTATGGACCTCTCGGATGAAGGGCTGTCAATTCTTCAAAAAAAAAAATGGTGAGCGATTTAATCTTTCTATGTGGTGTTTTTAATTTTAAATAATCTTTTGGCTCATTTTTCAAAAAAAAATTCAATATTAAAATTTAATTTAAAATTTAAAATTTTTAGTAAGGAATTTTTTAAAAAAAGATAAAAAAAATAATGAAAACTTAGGCTATGCCGTTTAGTTGTGCTGTGAGCATTTATGTAAGTTTATAATAATGTGTAATTAAAAAAAAAGAAACAAAACATTATCAGAAAATTGATATGTTAGAATAGTATTTTCTTATAGTGCTTATAATTACAAATTGATATTTTAGAATAGTATGATCTCAATGTGTTTCAACTATGAAGTTGATATTCTCAAGGGGTAATTTTCTTATTGTGTTATGAATCATAAAATTGTTGTTTTGAAATAAATATTTGTGTATATACATAGGTATCCTTGTTTTCCTTGATATTTTCTTTTCCTTATTTCTCTTTAGGTAAATTACCAGATGCAAATTCTTGATTATTGAATTTAATTTTTTTTTGAAGATAGTTATTTTAATACTCTTCTTATCTCCTTAAAATCCTACTTTGCAAATTTTAAACGTTAAACAAGCCGATCCTGTGTTATTGAAAATTTACTTTATTTAGATTATTGATAGGTTTTAAAAATTTTTGTTTGGTAATATCCAGATCAATATCTCACAACGCAGATTGGGGTATTATCTTTATGTTATTTATATTTACTAACCACTAACCTTCACGTACCCTGTATGTGGTGTAATTTTCCTCACCACAGTGTCACAGACTAAAACCTATATTCTATGATATTTAGGTCAAATTGTAATAGGGACAATTATATCTTCCTTTAATTTTTCTGCAGTTAATCATTTTATAAGAATATGTTTATGCAATGCATGTCTTTTTCCTGTTGCACATTAAATTATCTTCTCCAGTTTAATTATATACACTATTTCTTGTTGTCGAATAAATAATTGTATTTAAAAATATTATATTTGGTTAAAAATCTGCAGTATTTTTTTCTAAAAATAAGTTCAAGTTACAGCGACAATATCGAAAAACTTAAAATAAGCTTACATTAAAAAATAATAAATTAATAGATATTTATTACTGTTCTGTGAAAATGATATTATGAAATCCATAATTCCTACTCTTTCAAGCATATACTGTTTTATCGGGTGAAAAAACATCCATAAATACAGTCATTCCTTATTTTATTTCATTTTTACAGTTCTAGTTTGTAATATTTTATACAATTATTTAAATAATTCAGTTATTTTAACCAATATCTTACTAATTAATCAAAATTAAATTAATTATAATCAAGTTAAATGATGTATTACTGTATACCATGTTATTTTGTTCTCCAGAAAGACACAAAAAAATAAATAAGTCCAGTGTATTTCTATTTTTTAGAAATTTGGATGTGTTTAGCACTCTTAACATTTGCGTTTTTAACCAATCAAATTTTACATAAACATCTTACTAAGCAAAATGAAGCGTTATGAAAGAAAATCTAATGATATCATTTCAAACATTTAGTGATAGTTGAATGACATTTCTTTCAAAGTTGTCGTTACCGATGAATTGGAATAGTCTGATAATTTGTTGGAATATTAGAGTTCTGTATTTTAATTAATTAACATTTTCTTACGAAAATTTATATGAAATGGATAAAACATTTATGACAAATTAACCAATCAAATTTTACATAAACATCTTACTAAGCAAAATGTAGCGTTATGAAATAAAATCTAATGATATCATTTCAAATATTAAGTGATACTTGAATGACATTTCTTTCAAAGTTGTCTTTATCGATGATTTGGAAAAGTCTGTTAATTTGTTGGAATATTAGAGTATTGTAATTTAATTAATTAACATTTTCTTACGCAAATTTATATGAAATGGATAAAACTTGTAACATAGATAAAAATATATTTTGTGAATTGTTATTCTGCTATGAATTTGAAACAAATAGAAGAAAAATTGCAACAAAATAAATTGAGAAAATTATATTTTTGAAACGAAATCAATTTCTATACATGGTAATAAAATATTGGGCTTTATTTTATGATATTAAAAAATGCTCATTTTACTGCTAAAAAAAGGAGGGGGTTGGGGAAGGAAAAAAAGTGAAGAAAACAGTATACGACAGTAATGCATAGGTATAAAACTGAGAATAGCATCTATATAAATACGCAATTGACGAAATATGATGCAAAAATATGCAATAAAGCTTTCATTCTTTGACACGAAGGATGGAATTTGGAAAACATGGTTTAGTGCAACAATTTGGTTACATGTAAATGAAAAAAATGATTTTAGTGCTGTCTTTTGAATACATAAAACTGCCCCACACCTATTATCCATGGATTCGATAGCATTATTGATAAGCTTTAAGGGAATACTGTTCAACTCCTCAAGGATTGTAATATCAAAGTCTCGAACAATGAAAGAAACCATCTGTCTCTTTTGCAATGCGTCGTCTGGGTGTGTAGCAAACATACCCGGTCAGATGCAGATCAGTAGAACTTATTGGCTATTTCATACGATGCGTGTTGTCAACTTTCATCATTTCCTTCACAAGACAAATTGAATAACGTCTGGCATTATCATGTATAGAGAAAATAAATCACTGTACATTAATATGCGACATGATGTCTCGGTATCTCTACTTTCTACCTTTTAGCTCTCAAAGTTCCATTTCGAGTGATATTCAGGTCCATATGTCCATCTGTGATTTTTCCAGCGCAAAGCATGAACCGATATCTTCTGTGATACAATCTTTCATGAACAAATGTTGGATTATTATTAATGCTACCTTCATTCCATGTCAAAAGAAAAAGAAAACAGGATGCTACATCTATACGTAATCGGAACATTCTGTAAACAGAATGTGATTCCAGCAGCAATACCTCCAAACAAGATACGCAGGTACATACCTTATTTTGGTCGCATATTTGAATGAGATTAATGCAATACATTCTACTTGCATACTCGCTTAGAAACCATCATGATAAAGCATATATAAGACTGATTGGTTGGAAACCCTACATTCTATGGCTTAGACTAACTGTGTTTGGAGTTGAAAATCGTTGCCTGTTCCGGCCCGATCAGCTGTATACAGAATATAGCGGCCTTCACTTTGTGTGGTTGCAATAGGTCTACCTTGTGTTTGTCGATGTCTACCATTACACGTGTCTTGGAATATATTGCATAAAATAACAGCCTTACAATGACGTTGTCGCGACACCAAAGTGTCTGCTACAGTTCGTTGGGTTTCCCTAGATTGAAAAGTGTCGATAATACACCAAAACACGCTTTCCACTAAATTAGAATATTTTGACATTTCCATGTAAACTTTTAGCAAATCAGAAGTTGATAACCTGAATTTTACAACATAAACAATGAGGCACACTGTAAAATTGTAAGGTTACTAAAATTTTCTTGTAGATTTGTATCCAAGAGCTTTTCATGTAATGATGACAGCAAAATTTCATGTAACCTAGGAAGATTGCATGAGTTTTTCTGTTACCGTTGCATAAAAAGATCTTGGAATGTAAATATACTAGAAAAATATTAGTAACTGCGCATAATTTTGGTTTTTTTACAGTGCACACGTTTCTGTAAAATTCCGATTTCAGCACTTTTTTCTAGTTTTTGGTACCATAAATTTTTGATTTCTACGTTAAGTTGTCTTCATCTGTATTTTACTGTGTTTTAAATAATGAATATTTTATTTTACATTACTTACCACTTTAAATATTTGCGTAAGTTTGTTAAAATTACGTACTCTTCTAATTCTTTTGAACAGTGTCTTTTTGGGAAACTTTGGTATTATAAAACGTGTTGCAATGTATAAAAATGGATTAACAATTTCTTATTTTTAAGGAAATTTAAATGTGTTAAATTCTTCTGTGCTCTGAAAAATAATTTTAATCACAGCACTCAGACATAATTAAACACAGTTTACAGGTTTAGAGTAAACTTCAATGTTACACTCAAATTACCCATTCATTTTCCAGAAGTTATTAAATTGTTTTAGTGGAATTAAGAAATGCATATTATCCACAAACTGATGTCTAATACAACATTGTCTTGGAAAATAACTGGAAAATTTCTAGAAAATTTAATATGAAGCATGTTTTTGTTAATTGCAAATTTTCAGATAAACGATTACTCCGATTCGATTTCTCTTCTTACATACTGGTTGACGGGAGCACAGACAACAACCTGGTCAAGTTCACTAAAGAGCTTCCACAAACAGATAAAACTCGATTGGAAAACACCCGAAAACCAGATTCCAGCGCTTGACGCGTGGGTTTATCATAATGTTTTCTTGCACCTAACGGTTTAAAAACATGTAGGATTGGAAGTATGAAAACACAATGTTCTTCTTACCAATCAACACCTAAAATCGAGATTCCAGGTGTTTTCCACCAAGATATGAATTGGCAGACCAATTGTTTTTTAATATGCGAATCAAATTATAACTAATTCTGGAATTTCTGCTGTGAACTAGATGAAGTAGTTGTCTATGCTGCCACCTTTTTGTATATTACTAGCGTGTATTCTTCATAGTTTCAAGTACTATGAATACCAACTTTTAAACTACGCAAGCCAGAATTATAAACCAGCAGCTTTTGATAACTATTCAAAGCATTTACCAGTAAAAAAAATGTAGTTTCTGAACATAAAATTTTTTTTAAATAATTTTATAATTATGAAAGTAAAAAAAGTAATTCGTTTATACATTAATTGAAATTAGATTTGTTGAAATGAAGTTGTAATCACTTTTGGTAAAGGTAGACATGAAACATTTGAACTGAAATACGTCAGGTGGTGAAATTAATAATGAAAACTCAAATTTAGGATTTTTGACTAGACTATTAAATTATATACTGTTAAATTGATTGATAACCAATAAGATGTCAGTTCTTTGATACCAAATTTAATACACTTAAATTTAAGTAAAAAAAAAAAATGCAATCATAAAAACTTCGAAACAAGTTATTAAAACAAGATTATGCGTTACATCAATGAGCGTTTATTATCTTTTATAATAATACTAGCTTTCCGCCCGCGGCTTCGCGCCCGTGGAATTCGGTTATATTGCGGTATAAAACACAACTATAAGAAAATTTCTCATTTCCACGGAAAAATGTAAGAAGCGCGATGTAACGCTGGATACGATTAGTTGTTAAACCAAAACTGAATGGTACACTATATTATATGTTTTCCCTTGCGGAGCAAAAACATGCAGATTTTAGGCACTGGAAACACGGGAACACTTACATAGAGCTGACCATGCTGATGTTGAGCCTGTTGCGATAAACGGACTTGAGCACGAATATCATTCTCAGAAGCTCTCAAAGAAGCTTGGCGAGCGGCTTGCTCCTCAAGTCTTTGCTGGCGCTGAGATGGTAGCTCAGCAGCTCTCGAAGCAGCCTGACGCTCTGCTTGTTCGCGACTTCTTAATTCAGCATTGAGAGACGATTCTTGAGATCGGGCAATTTTCATTGCCCGAACTTTAGATGAGGTGCTCGACAAATTAGATTTACGTTTGCGAGACATTGTGAAAATATAAGTAAACTATAAACCTAAACTAAACTAAATCCTAAACTAAACTATAACAATCTAAACGGCGAACAAAGTGACGTAATTACCTATCGAAAAAACAATAACTACTTTAGATATCTACCTAGAAAAAAAGCACTAAACTAACCTAACATAACTATTATACAGCTACTGCACATCGTTACCACGCTTTAAAAACACCCAGCGCCATCTATCGCATACCTCAAGAACTAAATAACGTAACTAATACTTATACCAATTAATAATTCGTTGACTTATAGTTATTTCAGGATAAGTAGATGTAAAAAAAACATTTTAGACGATAAAACAAATAGTAAGTCATCCCTCGGGAATTCCTCATTTTCGAGGATTCATTATCGTATCATTTAGCGTCTAAATTTACATGTTCATATTCGTTTGCAATATATAAGTAGATGTAAAAAAACAGTTTAGACGATAAAACAAATTGTACGTCATCCCTCGGGAATTCCTCATTTTTGGGGATTCATTATCGTATCATTTAGCTTCTAAATTTACATGTTTATATTCGTTTGCAATATTTTATCTTGGTTTAAACGACACACAGCGCCATCTCCAATCCATCCATCAAGCAAACTATATTTTTGTTTTCCCTCGGGAATATCAATTTTTTCCGGGATAAAAAGTACCCTATTATTTAATCCGGACTTCTAACTTTACGTCTGAAAAATTTCAAAGCAATCGGTTCAGTAGTTACGGCGTGATGGCGGAACAAACAAACAAACAAACAAACAAACTCACTTTCCGATTTATAATATTAGTAAGGATGAAATAGAAAAACAAATCGAAAATTAATGCAGTTTTCATCAACGGGTATTGATGTTTTACATGACCCATTTAGTAAACTATACTAGCGCCTATGTGAGTGCGAACATGTGCTTACAAATTGATTTATAATACACAAATTTCACTAAAAATACAAATAATGTTAAGTAACTTTTTGCAGCAGGATATAGAATAATATATTAGTTTTAAACAGGTTTCTTTTCCGATTTTGTGAGTGTGTGATTTTCATAAAATTTTAATTACTTTAGCAGTCAGTTTTTACATATGTTATGAAATGTGGGTTTTTTATGTTATTTTTAAATTTGTAGAAGTTTCCATGTCTGCTTAGTAGACGTTTCCATTGTTAAGAACTTTTAATAAAAACAGCATTATCACTGTTTTTTCAGAAAGTAAATTTATGTGCTAAATCAACTCCAATCCTCTGTTGTTGGAATGAAATACGGAAGCGTTTTTAGAAAAAATTATATTTTTGTCGCAAAAGCAAAATGAAAAAACACAATAAAGAAATTTTACGACATTTGGATTAAATTTCCCTTGTATTATTAACTATTTAACTGAATTGCCCGACGATGTACGGGCAAGAAGATTTTACTTTTAGGCCCCACCAGTGGCCGAGAGGTTCTGACCTCAAACAGGTAGACGGTAGGTGCTGGGTTCGAACCCAATCGCGACCGTCGGCCTAACCGTTCGGAGTTTTCCGTGGTTTTCTTCGAGCCTTGCGTAAATACGGGTTAGGTTCCCTTAGAAAGACCCCTACGGAGGGCATCCCACCCCATAGGGACTATTTCCCATAGCGTAGATAATCGGCCGACATACTACAAACAAACAAACAAGATTTTACTTTATTCATCACTTAATTTTGTTGACACCAGTAATCTTTTAAAGATAATTTCAACCTGTTTAATAGCAAATACGTTAAGACTAAAGTTACGAATAATTTAGATTATAATAAGTGGGATTTAACACATATTTTCAATTTATTGAACATAAAAAATAATCACTTAAGTGATTAAATAGTAATCTAAAATTATCTTTGTCCATTTATTCTTTTTTTTTTATTATTTAGATTCAGTACATCCCCAAGTAAGCCTCCTTTGTATAAAAAAGTGTGCAAACTATCTTGAAAAAAAACATATATAATGTAAATATTTTTTGACAAATTTTAAATAGAAAATTTTTTTACAGTTTAGAATAGTGTGTATTGTGATTATTTTATATTTGCATTTATTTACTACTTTATTATCGTAAGAGTCACATATTTTTCTGGAATTAAAAACTTATGTGCCGGAATATGAAAATTAAAGATTTTTTTATATATTTTCATATATTTTCATATTTTTATATATTTTCAAACGTTTGATAACAGTTCAAATAAAAATCAATATCATAAGCACTCTTGATTTCTAAAACTGATTTTCAAATACTTCAACTTCACATAAGAAAAAATAAATGTACAATAAAGAGTGACAGGCCATTAGGTAAAAGAAAAAGATCTTTAGACTTCAAATTTGCCAAACCTGAACTAATTTCCTTTTAAAAATTCCTATGGGATCGTCGACTTATTTTATATTTCTAGATGTAATCTACGACGCATCTCTAAAGCAATTACTTATCTGACAGAAAGTTTTCTAAATTTTTATTTCGCAATGAATTCGTTTCATAATGAACTACTTGCCCACAGAATATTTTTGATTCATATTTTATAGAACTTTCGTAGGTCTTCGGAAGCGTATTGCAGGAGTGAAAGATTTTATTATTTGAAAGAAATTTATAATATAATTTTTATTTTGTTTTACTGCAAATATATGCTATTTTCTTATAAAACTATCATCTTGTTAAACATAGTTTTTTCAAATGTTGATAGTTCTACACATACCTATAATAATTGTGTGAAAAAAACATAATGTTAAAATACGAGAATAAACAAAAACATGTAATTATTTTCATGTCTTGAAAGTCTGGAAAAAATTATTAAATTACTGTAATTGTAAATCAGTATCATTCATCACTATACTCATTCTTATAACACAAACCTGTAAAAGTCGCACATTTATCTCAAATTAAAATCGTACCTGGCATAGTTCAAAATATGAAGATCTTTCTAGTAAATTCTCAAATAGTTTCTCAGCAGTTAAAATAAAAAAGAAAATCATAAGCAATCTTCATTTCTGAAACTGCCTTTAAATTATTAAGCATCACATAAGAAACTGTTAAAAAAAATCATAAGCAATTTCATTTTTAAAGTGTCTTTAAATTATTTTAACATGACATAAGAAATAAATAAATTCACAATGAAAAGTGACATGCCATTAGATAAAAACCTCTTTAGATTTCAAATTTAGCAAACCTCAACTGATATCCTCTTAAAAATTACCTTGGGGATCGTCGAGTTATTTTATATTTCTAGATATAATCTCCAACGTATATCTAAGTAATTACTGATGTGACAGAAAATTCTCTAAATTTTTATTTCCCATTGAATTATTTTTACAATGTACTACTTGCCCACAAAAAATGTTTGCTTCAAATATCTTAGAGCTTCGCAGGTTTTAGAAAATTTATTGCAGAATTGAAAGGAAAAAAATGTGAAGCAGATTTATGAAATCTTATTCATTTTCTTTTACTGTAAATATATATTTTCTTACTAAACTTACGGCACAGATGTCATATATGCACCACATTAAGACGATTGTTAAAAAAATTGCCTCACATGGTATCCGGACTGCTATTGATTAAATATTAATAAAAGGCTTATTCACTTTAATTATGCTTTAAAAAATAAATTACTTTGTTCCATAGTTATTAATTAAGCTTTTTTGTTAATTTTTAGCACCTTTTTACAATACTTGAAAATAAATAAATAAATAAATAAATATGTAACTTGTTTTTCAAAACGAAATCTTCGCCCTATTGGCGCTAGAATGGGTGCGTATAAGACATCTGTGCCAAATTAACATCTTAGAAGACTACTGTCTTTTCAGAAAGCTTTTTTTTAAATTTGATAGTTTTACTCATAACAGTAATAACTATGTGAAGTAAAAAAACATCAGATTAAAATTCAAGAATAAACGAGAACGTGTAATTAGTTTTATGCCTTAAAATTCTCGAAAAAAACAATGAAATTACTGTACTTGCGCATTGGGTTCGTAGCATTGTGAATATCACTGTACTGATCCTTATTATAGCGATCTTTAACTTATTTGTTAACGTTTTAGTGATAAGGTATACAAACAAACACAAGCATGAATTTTGACCTGAGCAAAGATATTGCTTTTCCTTTAGTAGACATTGTGCTTTAAATAATTAAAATTTATAATGATTTCAAACGTACAAGTGAGTGTTAAAATTAGATGTTGTTGTGCTTTATTATAAAAGCTATAAAATTCTTTCAAAAAATTATAAGTAATATTTGCAAAATATAGTCCGCAAAGCAGTTTGCATATAATAGTATATACTATTTTCACAGAAACATACTGTTACAATAAAACCTTTAGACTTAAAAAGTATATAGTAAAATATATTGAGTAAATGAGTATGAACTTTTTTCTTAATTGGTCTTTTAGATAATACGTGCTATTTTTTTGATAAACAACAAAGTTCTAGATATTCGTTATTTATATATTTCTACCAAAAATATTTCTCTATTATTTTTCTAATTATGCTTATAACTATATTCTTAATAAATGCACTGCTTGTAAAGAAAGATATAAATGAATTGCAGTGTGTCTACCAAATTTGAGCGATCCGTTTATGAGAAATTATAAAAAATCGTTGCAGAATGTAAAATTTTATCTGATTATGTAACATGTGCATCTTTTTTTATTTTATTAATTTTTTTTATCGTACAACAATACATTTAAAAATTACTAAGTTTCAGCTAAAATTAAAAAACAAAAAATGTAACTTGATAAACAATTTATATTTCTTTTATAATATAGAAATTAAAAATTTTCGCTGTAAAATGAAAAAAATGGCGCAAGCAGAATTAGGTGCGCATATAACCTGCATAAATAAGATACAACAGTATAAAACTGAGTTCCAACTTCGTCTTTCTTTTCAAAATGAGCAAAAGATGTACACGTGTTCTCCAAGGAAAACAATTTAGTTTTCTTGAAAATTCAGTACCACAAATACATGGTACCCAGAGTGCGTAATAATGTGTTAATCAGTAGTCTAATTATCCTAATTACCTTTCCTAATGAATAATAGATTCCTTATAAAGCATATACGAGACATTTTACATTTTAAGTAAAAGGAATATACTCCTTATCTCCATTTATTAATGAGATTTCCACCAAAAGCTTTAAAACGTATTTTCTTATTTTGTTTTGAGTTTATTTTCAGAGACATAGAATTACAAATTTAAATCACTGCATTTAAATTAGAAATGATGATAAAAATTTTATAATTACACGCATAATTGATAGTATTTCAAAATAGAACATTTTCAACAGTGTTTTTAACACTTTTCAACAAAGTTGAAAAGCTTTATGCAATCTGTTTGTCTGAAATTTACTACAAGTCTACCTTGCTGAGGTTTACTACAAGATAATTATGATAAAATACACCTATAAAATTCATCGTCCATTTACAGGGCCAGACAAAAGAAGTCGTTTACAGTACTGAATTGGGTAATAATTTATCGTAGTGCGTATTCAATTTCCGTATGTGCTTTTAAATATAACTAATCTTTTGCATTCTACTCGTTGTACATAAATTCTATACCTCATATACGAGGCTGAATAGATTAAATTATGTTCAGTATTTCCAACAAATAAAACCCCAATTTCAAAATTAAATTTCTCAAAAACGAAGATCGATATAATTATGAAGTAGACGGTTTTTCATTAGGGAAGCTGTAAAAATATTATTTGTTTTTTTATTACAAAGAATGCTTTACTCCCCCATCGCTTAGATTGTTTGCAGAGAATCAGTTTTTGGTGACCACTCTATTAGGCCAGTCAAATTGTCAGAAAAAGGAGCCGATAGATGCAAAAATTCTGCTAGAATTTTTTATGTTTTTAAAATGTTTATGGGGATGCTAGTAACAAGAATTTGTGGTTTTCCAACAAAATATCTGGAGGCTAAATTTTGTGGAGCCAAAAAACCACAAAACTTTTGGACTTTTTTCAGTTTTTTGTCAATAACTCAAAAATTGTATTTTTTTGCGTACAATACTCAGTTACAAAAAGAAAAAAGCATTAAATTCTCTATAAATTTTGTTACAAAAACGTTCTTCCTAACCCATTACTAAACGCGTTATGGTTTTTTGAAAATGTCCTTTTTTTAACTTTATAAAAAGTAACCTATTTTTCGCCTCCCATCCCAAAAAACTTTTTTTCATCACTAACAATGAAAATTAAATACCCCTATTGATGGATGAGAAATTGAAGTTTTAAGAAAGGAAGGCAGAAGAAGCACAAATTCTAGAAACCCTATAAGAAAAACAATTACAAAGGGAGGGAGGGCCAGGGATAAAAAAGAAATGTAGATGAAAGATTTCGGACACGTGACTTTCCCGAGCCGTAATGATTTAGATGCAAGTGTTCTTTTATAAAGACATACTCTTATAATATGCTGCTATTCAATTTATTGTATCGCTTTTCGTGCAGTAATGAAAAGCGAGTGAGCTCGACCGAAAATTGTGTTTCATTCGCCAAACGACTTCAAGTAGTGATACTCGCATTGTGAGCCAGAAAGGACTTGCCAAGCTCTTTGAACATAGCGATCAGCGTCAAAGTAATATTCATCAGTTTTTTCTAGAGTAGAAAGGAAGTTAAAATACAGGATGATTGCCTAAAAACATATGCCAATGAGAGAATGATAGCAGCATATGTTCGTGGGAGTGAAGATTCTACACAGACTATAGTTTGTCCCTCAGATCGAACACTTTTTTCAAGTTTCAAGATAATTGCTTCTTATGATAAAAAGGTAATGCCGGTGACTTAAACGAAAAACAATAAAAAACCCTTAAGCAAAGAGAAATTTGATTCACAAAGTATTGAAGTTAGAAGCGAAAATTATAATTTTGAAAGCTGGAGAAAAACATGGGGATGAATGGTCCCAGAAAGTAATTGAACGTATTCAGTACGAACCTGATTAGCAGATGCGAACCTAACTTGCTGATGCATTTTTGTTGTGTAAAACTAGATCAATCTGTAACAAGTGGAGAGAAAAGAGAGCGTCGACTCGCACCATCCGTTGACGAAATAAATGACATAAACAAGAGCTTCTTCATTTTATTTCATAAAACAAATTAAAAATTTCAAAATAAGAATTTCAAAACAACAGAATTCAAGCTGAGCAAGCAAAAGAAGAAGCTGATGTCATGATAGTTATCTCAGCCATTTCAAGAGCCGGATCTTTTGAAAGCGTCGTAATTGTCGGAGAAGATATTGACCTTCTCGTGATCAGGACGAACTTAAGCTACCAGCACAAAAATCTATTTTTCCAAAAGCTAGGAAGAAGTAACATTGAAACCAAATGGTTTTCAACGATGCCGTTCAAATACAATTACAACAATGTTCTTTTCACTCATGTAATCTTTTTGGGCAAAGAAAGTCAAAGTTTTGTAACACTTTGAAAAAACATGATCAGCTCGGAAAAATAGCCTGCGTGTTCAATAAATTAGGTTTTACCAGTCAAGAAATTATCAAGGTTGAAGAAAAATTCCATACTGCACTATACAGTGGATGCATAGATTCTACACAGAAATTGAAAACCTTAAGTTTTCAGCTACTTGCTAAATCTACCACAAAAAGCAAAATTTATCTTGCAAGACTACTACCAACACAAGAGGCTGCGCAGCATCATTTTCTCCGATGTTATCATCAGTTACAAGCTAGGCTAAGAAACAACACCCCCTCCTGAAGAACGGGGGTGGGCTCACAGGTCGGACAATCTCTTTCAGCCAGTTCAAATGTGCCAAAACCCGGCACCTGAATCCTTGTTCTATGTTGTGTCATGTAGTTAAAGATGCAGCAAAGCACGTTCTTTTGAAAAATTAAGACTAAAATGCTCAACAATTTGTAAAACATGTAATGGGATCAACTACGAAAATATTAACGACAGTATTTATCCAGAAGGAAGGGATGTAAAAATGTCACCGTAAGTATTTTTTTACTTACAATCAGTTAAATACCTAATATTAATGTTCTCCACTAAAGCTCTAAATACAAAAAAAGTTACAATGTTCTTAATTTTTTACAACGTTACCCTTGTAATTCATCACGATTTGTATCATGCAAATACCTATAATTTAAATAAGTTACATTAAAGTGGATAAAATAATTTAAAATAATGTCAAAATTTCGTTTTTGCAATTTTTCCGTAAAGTTCGAAAAAAAGAGTCACTTTCAGAATGCTGTATTGCGCCTCATAATGCCTTTAGAAAAACAGTTTTATAATGAAATTTGTAGAAAATTTAATGTTCTTTCTTTTTGTAATTGAGAATAGTACGCAAAAAAATTATAGTTTTTGAGTTATTGGCAAGAAACTGAAAAAAGTCCGAACATTTTGTGATTTTTTGGCTCCAAAAATTTAGCTTCGAGATATTTTGTTGGAAAACCATTAATTCTTGTTACTAGCATCCCCATAAACAGTTTAAAAACATAAAATCTTCTAGCAGAATTTTTGCATCTATTTATGACAATTTGACTGGCCTATATATTTCAACGAATTTGAAAATATTATTTTTTTGGAATTTCAGAAACTAAAAAAATAGTTCCAAAAATCGTTAAAATATGGCAATATACTGCGAAAAACGCATTATCTGAAAGTAATCTAAAACACAAAAATGACAAATCAAGAATTCTTTGCAGTCAGAAAACAACCATTCCAAAATATTCACGGTAAAACTTCTGTATAACATTTTTACAACTTATCTAGTAAACAAACCGTTTACCGCATAATTTTATCAATCATTATTTTTTGAGAAAGTTATTTTTATAATCGGGATCTTATTTTCTGGACACCCTTTACCATTATCCTTAGTAGTTGTAGTTCCTGAAGTTTAACGTATTTCTTAACTAAATTGCTTTTTAGCATGCATGTAGTTAATAGAAACAATTCTATATCTAATATACAGAGAAGCTCAAAGTATTCGGATATTTTCCAATAGTAGATGGCCATAGCTAAAATTAGGTTTTTAAATGCGCTATGCATTACCATTTGGTTGAATTAGATATAACATTTTAATTTATTAAACACTCTAGTTCTGTTACGTTTTAACATTAATTGTCATCATTTAAATGTTCTTTTTTTAATTAACTACCGTGGAACTTTAATGCATTAATCTGAATGTTCTATCCACTTCTTAAAAATATAAAAATGTCCGTTTTAGGAAACTTTTTCAAAACCGCCTCCGCAGCTTTAACACGTGCTTTTTTGCTTGCAAATTGTTAGCCGTGTAATATTTTCTTAAGTTTAGGATACAGCCAAAGCATGCAGCTGATGTACTGTAACTCTTCGGCCCTCCTTGGGGGTAATCGTAGCTGTGTTACTCATTGTCTCTGTGATGGATATTGAGGGTCGGCTCTCATGTTCAATATCTTTTATATTTTTCCTTCCTCCATTAAAAGCTTTAAGCCAGTGAAACATACTGGCCCTCGATATTGCTTCATCATTTGAAAGCTTCACGTATCATGTAAAAGGTCTCTGATGCTATTTATTGCAGATGAAGACTAAATTGTTCAATAGACACTTCCATTTCAAAAACTAGCCTCTCTCATAGGCGCCAGCAAACGCGTTTCATTTGTATCACGTGATACTCAGGAACATGAGACTATACACGCCATGCTTCGGTAGATTTTGCAGACAACAAACTTTTTTTGCTACACAAATTAACATTACGATGAGTGGTTTCGAGGCAGTAAAATTAGTCTTATTTCTTATTGAACCAACTACGCATATATATGTATATGTATGTATGTATAATGTTTTCAACAGTATTATTTTTAAAACTTTTGGGACCGAATTTGTTTTTTCAATTTGAGAAGAAAAGTACTTTTATGTTAATAATGTTAATATTAGCCATTAAAATAAATTTAATGAAGTTTAATGGATGTGTCATTGTCTAAAATTTTAATAATGTAGTATTAGTTTGGATATAATTTAATAATACAATAGGTTGAGAAAGTGTTTTAAGATGTTTGAAAAATATCCTATCGCAATAGGATATGGCAGGTATTACAGCAATCTGATCCTTTTTGCTTTTCATTCCACATGATAAGTTTAGAAAAGTAAACGAAATTTTACATTTTAAGAGTGAAATATATGTTTAAAACAAAAGCATCAACAACGGAGCAAAAAGAATTAATGAAGTTTTTACTGTTATTGTTATTATAAAGTTCTCAAATATAAATGTAATCATGATAAGAAGTACACAGACTCATACTGCCCTTACTACATGACGAGAATAAAATAGGTAATTTTTAAGTCAACATAATACTCATTGAACAGACACGTTACTAATTATGGCAAACTCGACTCGAGCAAGTTCAAGTAAAGCATTTTTCACACTTAATAGAGAAAATATCTCTGCATTTTTCTCCCACCATTCATAAACAAAAATGTTTACAGTTTATTAAGAAGTACAAAAGTTAAGGGAACACAGAAATAAAGGCAAATTGAAACAAATATAGCATAATTTTTAAAATAATGCAATGTTTTACCAAATTTATGAACATTTATGTGTATTGAATAATGTATTCACTTGAAATAAAAATATTTTAGTTTTTATACAACACAAAACATATAGAATTATGTTAAATTTGGTTACTTAATTTTAATTTGAAACATGTAATTATAAGTAGTTTTCGTAGACTTCTAAAATAGTACTGAATACAATTTCTATAAATTTTACTTACCAAATAAAACAATTTATAATAGTAAAAGTTCTCCGTTTTTCTCAAAATTAAAGCGAAATTAAAAAGTAATTACTGAAAACACAGCAAACATTTACTAATGCTTGCTAATGTTTTTACTCTAGATTTACCCCATTTTACCATATGTGTATCTAAATATGTAAGAAATGTAAATATGTAACAATATCTAAGTATGTAACAGAATGCAATAAAATGTGATTGTTATATTAACCATTACTAGATGGCTGGTTCAAATATTAGCTAGAAACCTTTCTTCATTATAATAGCTAAAAGATTTAAAAGGCTTTCTAAGTCCTAATCCCCACCAACCAGCAATTATTATTTTTGTATTTTAATAATGAAGAATATATTTACTACATGGAAGTGACCCAGCATTTCATTTCCTACTGCTGTAGTCAGAACACTCTTGAGCAGATATGAAACAAAGGAACAATCAGAATTTGTAAATCTACCGTCTTTATTAAGCATCTAGGTGTAGAAATTTCCGCCCGCGTGTAGGAATTATCTTATAAATATTTAACAGTAGCAAGTGGTGTGGTGTTTTTGTTAAGAATTTAAAATCTCTTTTTTTAATTTATATATTATGAAATTATGCAAATCAGTTATTTTTGTAATTACCGAGTATGTGACATATTCAATGTACAAAACTGAAAATTGCAAACGTTGTAACATTTTACTACAACTATGTCCGTAGAATATAGATTATATAGAATAAACTGAAATATATATATTAAATTTGTGACATTTATATAAAATATGCAAGAATAGTAAGCACATGTTTTTATGGAATTAATTTTAAAATATATTTTTAAAACCTTGCTCTTATATTATCAATGTGAACAATTACCTTATTTTAGAATTATAAAATATCATTTCGAGGTTTTCCATAACAGATTGATTTCGTTTAAAATTCACTATATGTAGCAAAATTCACTGAATGATTTAAAGTGAATAGATATCTATCGCTCAGTCTATTTATCTCATCTCTGGGTCAGTAAAATATGTTTATATCTGTATCCTTTACGCTATTTGGATCCACACATGTTATTTTCATCTAAATTTGTAAAATGGCTTCAAGAGAGTGTAGCCAAGAAAGTAAAAATTTTTCATATATTTTTTAATTTAATCCTTAAGGATGAAATGTTTTGAGGAATTGTAAACTATTTTTAATCTGAAAATACTACTTTAAAAGTACTACTTTTTAAATCTAAAAATACTACTTTAAAAGTTATTCGGTTTAAATTTTTCTCTTCAACGTCACCTTTTTCAGGATTTCGGAAAAAAGAGAAGAGGGTAATGACGGTTCGACGCGACGCGACGGTGGAATCGATGATTTTTCCGAATCCCCGGCTTTCGATTAATATTACAACAATGATTAGCTATAAAGTAGCCTTGCGATTAATCTTACCAGATCCTATTATTGATCATACTATGGCCAGAATAATGTTAAATTATGATTATCAATCAGTTTTTAATGTATTATTGTACCTTAGAAAACGAAGAAATCATATTATACATTCATTTGTTGGTTGGTGAACATCTTGCATCTAAATTTCATCGTCTTTTAACTTAGAACTAACGAAGAATTAAATAGATGACCATTTTGATAATGTAGTTTTTTAAAAACAAATCTTCATTTCAACAACAAATGCTATTATTTAAACTAATTTATAATTATTTTAAATGTTTATCACAGTTTATAGGCATCTGGATGGCTCTCTATATCATTTTAGTCATGAAATCCGTTGAATTAAATAGTAGTACGCATTTTGTCTGAATCGTTTGAACAATAGTGTAAGCAACAATAAAAATAATGTTAATAATAATAACCAATTTATCAATGATTTAATGTGCTTTAAAAAGTTATTTAGTGAAAAAAAATACATTTTTCACTTTATGAAAAATATTTTCAAATAATTATGTACACGACATACAAGATTTAACTTTATTATACACATTCCTTTACAACTTTTGTATCCATTAAATAAAACACTTTTTAATCTGGCGATACACGTATTCATTTAACTAGTATTTTTTTTACAAAACCTATCGTTTTAAAATATAGCGTATCCAATATTTTTGCTTCATTTCAAATTGAAATTCAATAGGGATTATAAATTAAATATAAAATAAAAAGATTGCCTTAGGAATTATTGATAAAGATACTTTTGTATGTAATCCTATTTTTATCATTATTTTTTTAATTTAAAATAATGTTTGATTTTTCTATTTGAAATAAAAAGAATACCTCTACGCATATAACAAAATTACATTGTTTTTTATTTTAAAATATTGTATGTAATATATTAAACCGAAAAAGTAAAAAAATCACTATTTTTTTATATTTGTCTGTGGAAGTTTTTCTGAAATATACTAGGTAAATAAATTACTATCTTTTTACTAGTCTTTTGATACACGTATGTATTATTTAATTTGTATCTTGACTCTTTATAAATAAATCAATTACCGTTTTTCTTTTTAAAAAAATAGTTAGAAGTTACAATGATATATTTGATTAAAATAATTAGATTTTTAATACATTTCATTTAATTGCGAATTATTAAACTTATGCAAAATAATCTTTACTTCATGACTAATATATAACACACAAGACCTATTACTCAGAATTAATATTAATTTCTAAATCATTTAATTCCGTTTCACCAAAGCTTACTTTTCATGGTGAGCCAATATTTTTAAATTAAGATTTAATTTTCGAAAATAATTCTTTTTTGTGTAGGTTAAATGTCAATCTATTAAAAATTAACACATATATCAATGTTATTTAGAAATATTTTAAAGTTTAAAATAGTTTTTAATATAAAATCCAATAGAATTTGCCAAAGTAATACACAAAAAACTTAATATCTATATCTATATCTATCTATATATATTAAATGAGTATCGAAATTGTCAGAAACAAAATAGATACAGTTCAACAAATATTTGGAACAACAAATAAAGTGTGGGACTTAATCTTCGTGTTAGTCAAATAAAAGCACAATAATAGGGAATTTGGGGTAACCAACATTAATAAATTATCAAATATTATTAAATAATTATTAACTTAATATGTATTAATATTAATAATTACATATATTTAATATACCAAATAAAACAATTAATATTAGCTATAAATCATTTACTGAAAAATTGATTGATATTTAGAGAAGAAAATACTGAAACATTTAAAGGGAAATGGTATCCGAAAACTATAAGCAACAGTTATCGTAGCGCATAGCATTTATAATATTGCCAAAATTTTTACCTACCTTTGTAATATATTATAAAATATATGCGATAGCAATAGTAAGAAAAATGTTCCAAATGATATCTCATTCAAAATGAAAATATACCAAAACACAAAATATCAAAATGGACTTACATTCATATAGATATGTATATAACCATTAATTATAAAACAATATTTATCAATAAAACATGAAGAAATGGATTAAAAGGAATATACTTCGAATTTGTAGAACCATACTAGATTTACCAGACTATATATATACATATATACTATCCCTACGTACATATATATATATATATATACATATATATGTATATATATATATGTGTATATATATGTGTGTATATATATATATAATGCCATTAAAAGTAGACAAGATTCACCAATGGATTTTATCAATAAAACAATAAACCAAAACGAAGAATTGGAATTAAATTGAATTAAAAAAAAGTAAAAGGACGAAATTTGAATAAATAAATAAATAAAATGAATGTAAATGAAATTTGTAGTACCAAAGCAGAATCGTCAGGCCCCAAATGCTCTGGAACTACAAATGAAGTGTGCGGTTTCATCCACGTATTAGCCATGAATAGCAAAATAATGCGTATTTGGGGCTACCAGCACACAAAAACCAAATTATTAAATAAAGAACAAAGTAATAAACGGTCGAAAAAAATTAAAAAATAAAAATATATTAAAAACAGTAACGAGCAGCAATTAGTATCAGTGGCAAAAGCACGAACTAACACTATATTTGCACGTGGCAAGCATAAACTTTACATTCATATGTAAATTGGATAAAAATTAAGATAACAAAATATTGAGAACAAAAACCACATATCTGTTGATCACTAGTCAGTAAGAGGACTTCACAATAAAATTATTAATAAATTATTGATGCGTGAAGCAATAGTTAATTATACAACCTAACATACTAAGACACGGGAAAAATCAGTTCGCTCGCAATGCACGCATCGGAACCACGCCAAATCAGTAGGGTTGCTCTATTTAAATAGTGAAAGCTAACGCGCCAAGTAGCTAGATAAGTAAGTTGAAAAAAAAACATGCTATGATTTAAAGTGATACAAAATATTGAAGACAATAATGAAACTTAATAATAGTAGCAGTAAATATGTTGTTATATTACAAAATGGAGTTGAAATTAAGTAAAAACAAATCAAATCCACATGTAGACTAAAAGGTAACCATAGCAAGAAAAGCTGAATGGAAATATGATTGAACCGGAGAAAATAATTAATAATCGATCATAGCATAAAATTAGATTAATAAAATAACTAAAAGTAGAATTAAGTAATAAAATTCATATTAACATATAACTTGAAATAACATTTTATTACTTTAATCAGTAACATTTATTTTGACTTTACTTGGTTAAAAACTCATTATCTCAATATAGGATGATAAAAAATTAAAAAAAATTAAAAAGCATAATAATATTAATAATATTAATAATAATAATAATAACAATTATATTAATAACATTAAAATTAATTCGATAAACATAATATAGCTATTTCACTATAGATATAACTAGACAAATATCTATATATTGGTGTCAATTAAACAGTATAAAAATTATGTTAAATTGAAAAACCCACTCTCATTTTTTTTTATTAACCTTTGCGTTTTTATCCAGACAACACCACCCTATATACTATATATACGTATATCTATCTATACTTATATATACAGTCGAGTCTCCTTATAACAAAACTCCATTCATCGAATTTCTCTATATAACGAATTTTTAGAAGGAACGTTCTCCTTTTTCCATGATTACATTAAAAACAGTCTCTATATAGCGAAATATCTATCTCCATATAACGAATTTTTTCATAAAATGTTCTTTATTCAGTTGTAAAAATGCTTCGAAATCACATAAAATCAATTTTCCATCACATATTCCTAATTTATCGTTCAGTGCTGAGTTTTTTTTTTTTTTTTTTTTTTTTTTTTTAATACTTCTTTGCTTGAATTTTTTTGTTATTTAAGTCCAACAAATTCATTTCTCCCCTTCTCCCACACACCTTTCAACCATCTTCACAAAACAGTGTCAATTGAGTAGTTATGCATATAAAAACGGGATCAAGGGGGGTAATTGAAAAAAAAAATTACAATTGCTTCAAAAAGGGCCCCACCAGTGGCCGAGAGGGTCTGACCTCTCAACTGGTAGACGGCAGGTGCTGTGTTCGAACCCAATCGCGGCCTATACAACGAATTTCTGTATATAACGACTTTTTTACTGAAACAATGGATTTCGTTATATAGAGACTCGACTGTATATATATATATATATATATAATTTCAAATTTATCAATTTAGCAAGAACCAGCACACCCCCCTCACAAAACAAAAATCCCTTAAAATTGAAAATTCAACAATCAAAATACAAAAACAATAGGCTGCCAGCCTCATCAGCGATGGGTTTTATTAGACAAAAGCAGCCGGACACTCGAGTTTACAAAAACAAAATATATTTAAGTGGCAGTGGGTTTCGGCCAGAGCGGTGAATAGCAAAAAATCAGATGTTAAACACCCGATGGCTATAATTCACGCGCCCCCCCACCGGACCCTACTCCACAATAGTAAACGAATGTCTCACCTGGAACATTGTAAACGATGTCAAAATATGTTCTCTGAATAAAAACCACATCCCCAACTTAGCTGCAATGCCACAACTCAAAACAACTTAAACAGAACAAAGTAGAAACCGTATTCCAAACCAATCCAGAAACAATCCAGGTCTGTTGCCACCCAATGCAGCTCATCATCATAAAACCGTCCTTAAGCAGGCTTTAGGTAATACAAGTCATTTAGCTGTCACTGAGTAGCAAACGATCAAAAATGTAGAGAATCTGCAAAATCAGAGTACTTTTTAATGAACTTGAGAGGAATATTGTTTTTATAGTGAAGTTTACTTTTAAATTGAAAAAGCTCACTTTGAAATAGATATTTTTCTGAACATATTCTATAAAATCGGAAAATTTGGCTGATTATAATGTTAATGTAGATTCGTTTTGAAATATTGGAGGACCAGTGTACGAGCTGATTAACTGTAAAAGAAAAGCTTTTACGCTTATCATAAATAGAAATTTGTATTTTGTTATCTATTAGAATTTTTATTTTTAAATCTAGATAATCAGCCTCCGAACTATTTTCATTAGTATTTTTTAACGTTAAGGAG
The DNA here is from genome assembly GCA_964019185.1 of Maratus speculifer. NCBI lineage: Eukaryota > Metazoa > Arthropoda > Arachnida > Araneae > Salticidae > Maratus > Maratus speculifer. Next base: position 209,083,460 of record OZ025289.1, on the reverse strand, counting down.
TCAGGATAAATTTCTTGAGAAATTACCTTAAAATCAGAATTAATATTCAAAACGATCAAATCATCAATGTATCGGTAAGCAAAAAATTTTAGATCAGCTTTATTTATACTATATTGAAATTCATAAAAAAATAAGAATAAGTTAGCTGCAGTGGATGAGTAACTAGTACCCATACCAATCCCATTAATCTGTAGGTATATTTTAGAACCAGTATAAACATAATTATTATAAAGGCAAAACCGGCATAATTTATAAAACAAGTTTGAATTAAAATCGGCACCATCCAAAACCAATTCAGCTGTTTTTAAAAGTGCATCCTTTAAACTACTGATAGGAATGGTGGTAAATAAATTTTCGAAATCATATGTATGGATAGAATGAATTTTATTGTTTTTTAATTTTTCAACAATTTCAAAACTATTTGAAACAATCCAAAAACAGTTTGGATGTGGTTTTTATTCAGAGAACATATTTTGACATCGTTTACAATGTTCCAGGTGAGACATTCGTTTACTATTGTGGCGTAGGGTCCGGTGGGGGGGCGCGTGAATTATAGCCATCGGGTGTTTAACATCTGATTTTTTGCTATTCACCGCTCTGGCCGAAACCCACTGCCACTTAAATATATTTTGTTTTTGTAAACTCGAGTGTCCGGCTGCTTTTGTCTAATAAAACCCATCGCTGATGAGGCTGGCAGCCTATTGGTTTTGTATTTTGATTGTTGAATTTTCAATTTTAAGGGATTTTTGTTTTGTGAGGGGGGTGTGCTGGTTCTTGCTAAATTGATAAATTTGAAATTATATTTTTAATTTATGTGTTTTAATGCAGCGTTTCGGCGCAATCCACATGAATTTCTATTGTTTATTGTTGATTGTTTTACATATTGGATAAATTGCTGTGTTTTAGTAGCCTGCTGCTTTAGCGCAATACTGGAATACAGCTATTGTTTTCATTTTTTGATTTGGCTTTGGACTGGCTCAGTTTCCTCATATACATTTTTTTTTTTTTTTTTTTTTTTTTTTTTTTTTTTTTTTTTTGTGCAATAAGCTAAAAGCTTCAAAAATTCTATATATAAAAATGTTACGATGAAAATGAATAATAAAAAATGGGATTAACAAAATGTAGTAACAAACGATGTAAAACTTGACCTAATGTGGAGTTGTCTGCAAGTCCTTACACCAACAGCACGGTTAACCTGAATTTCCATATATGTAAAATTACACATGTTATCTATTTACTTACTTGTACCATATGTGATCAAAAATATGTCGGGGAAACTTCGGGTGAGTTACACATGAGAATCAACAATCACAGACATTTATCTAGTAAAGATGACAATAATTCAACTTTTGAAATAAAACACTTTTTTATACACGGTTTTCATAATGTAAAAATCCAAATATTAGAACAGATTATTGATGATCCTTTCAGGTTAAGAAGTGAAAGCTTCTATATACTTCGTTTAAAATCTTTGTATCCTTATGGATTGAACACTAAACTAAATTTTCGTACTGAAAATTCTACATGTATATACAGTCTTTTTTCGTCTGTATATATTCCCTCATATCAATATAAAAGACGACTAAAATTGTTCGAATTATCCAAAGTTTGAATTAGGGAATGTATGTGAGGAAAACATGCTTAAAGGGGTACTATTACACATAAATTAATGTTACAGTGTTTTTATTAAATATATTTCTGCTGCTATCTGCTATCATTAGAATATGACTTAAAATTAAGTTAAAATGTAAATACATAAACTAATTAATTGATTAGAAACAAACATAAACTAAGACAGGGTGGGGGTGTCATTGATGGACAGACGGGGCACTAAAAAAAGCGGATATCAAATGCAGGGACTATATGTAAACTTGTTCAGAACAATTCTGATAAAAATGGAAGAAAAAAGTTATTTCAAGGATTTGATGTCCGGAAGGAAGTAACGAAAAATGAAAAATCGATGTCCCGTTTGTTCGAATTTAACGAAGCCAAGGAAAAATGAGTTCGAATAAAGAAAAATACTGACATAAAGACTAGTTTTAGTGAAAACCGCAAACGAAGCAACCAATTTTTGTGTTTTTTTACAACCATTTGAATTTTTGGACCCTAAACTTTAATGGCGCGTATCACGTTTGGAAGACGTTTGGGACCCTTAGTTTCCTATTTAAAATTGTTCATAATGATATGACAGGCCAGCATGTTAAGTATGTAAACACCCTTTTGGGACACCCTGTATAAATGAAATTTCAATTTAATATGAAACTTCATATCCTGTATGTACTCGATTCCAGTTAGACAATTTTTATCCATAAAGTGTAGCAAAGATTTTGTTTATTAAAAGGATATACAATTCAGACGAAAGGAAAATTTATTCATTTAAAAAATTATATTAATAAAAATTGTCAATATTAAAACAACATCTTCTCTAATGCCCTGAATTAATAAAATATAAATAAAATAGCAAATATTATTTAAGTGAATTGAATAAGTTTATTTTTAATTTATAAGTTAGTTTTTATCAGTTTAGGCCATAAAGTATCTCTTGCTTTAAAAATCAGCATGCCAATTTATTTAAATAAATTCAAATTTAACTATCCTCTGTACATTTAACACAGTTTTCTAAAATTATGTGTTTAAAATATTTATTTGGCATTACAAAGTTTAAATAAAGCATCTGTAGCTAATCATGTAATGTCAATATAAAACTAGGATATCTTTAAAAAAGGTTACAAAAATAAATCAACTTGATTTAATTACCCAATCATAATAGATCATCTTAGAAAAAGTTAAATTTTATTCCCAAGCAATAAACACTCAATAGCTATAAATCTTATAGCTTTTCTGTAGCATTAAATTTTCATTAAATTTTATATTATTTAAAAAAAGACGAATCGAGAAATTACTAATATAATTAAATACCACGCAGAATATTTCTCTTAATCGATTAATAATTACATTCATTATGCGCTATCTAGAATGTTAAATAGAATCACTTTCAACGGAAGTGAATTCTTTGATTAAAATGATATGAATAGTTTTCATGTGTGAAATTTTCTTTTTTAGTTAGTGTAATTTAACGAATCACCCAAACAGAAATAATCAAGGATGTTGGATTTTTGAATATACTCAATTTGTTTTCTTAAGGATTGCATTTCAAAAGTCCAAAGAAAATTTCTGTAATAATTTGTTATAAGATTATTATTGTAGCGATTTATTTCAATACCGTTTCATTATTTTAAATATATATTTTAATTAATTTGTTATAAAATAAATTATATATATTGTGTACTGTATTTATAAATAGGAGCACCATGAATGTTTTAATACTAAAAATTTTACTAAAAATTAATATGATATAAATTTTATATTTCTTTTCAGTCATTCATGGTTTACAAACAATTTTCAAAAAATGAATTACTACATTACAAATCGTGCTTCTCTGTAAATCTGTGCTTCTGTCATGCTATTGTCTTCAGCAGGACAGTTGACAGAAAGTGTCTCAGTTAAAAGTTTCACAGGGTGGCGGCAGAAAATCTTTCTGTTTTAAATGCAAATAAAATAAAAAGTATTTCGGACACACAACATTTATTTTTTGCTAGTAAAATAAAACAAAATTTATAAATTTGCATACTTTAATACATAGTTTTAAACAAAGAATCTTGGAGTAGTTGGTCAGTGTTATTTATGCAAATTGCAATAAATTTCTGATTTTTTATTTTACATAGTATTGGAAAGTTGCACGCAGGTGGAGCCTATTGACACCACTAATTCTTTACAATATTATTTTTCTGAATAAAAACTGAAAAATTCTGTCATTAGATAAGCCGAAAAATACACTAAATATTAGGATGTTAATAAGCTCGAATTCTGTGGCCATTTTTTCCAACAGCTTTTACATGTTCTACAACGTGCATCGAAACTCTGGAATATTCATACGAAACAATAAGATTTCTAGGAAAAATATTGTAAGACACTTCTGTTTTCGGCAAAATTATACAGTCTGTCCTAAATCTTTGTATGATGTCCTTAAGAAACCGTTAACTGTTTTGGGAATATTTTACCCAGGAAGAGAAATTTTCATAGCAATTCTATTTTGTATCAACAAATGATGGTAGAACACTTTGTTGTATAAAGTTGAATATTCTTATTGTAAATATAGCGCTTTTTGAACTACATCAGTTTTAGATTTTTCTTCAATGGATAATCAATTTTTGTGTAATTATTTGTGAATAACATAAAGCCATCATAAGGGGTAAAGACGTACAGCCAAATTTATAACGATGAAATAAATTTTTCTCGTCTTTCAATAACAAATATGTTTTTGTAAATTTTAAAGTGATTGATCTGTGATAGTTATATCCTACGACCATCAACTGTCACTACAGACCTAAAACCCTTCATTTCAGTTACTAAGTTGAACGTGTTTGATAATAAGGTAGATATTTTGTTTTTCATTAATTTCATTAACACTTTGGGAACGAGCAACCGGTTTACGTGCCAGTTAAGAGGCTCATTTTATTTCATTATTCTCACCAATTATTTTTTTGTTGTAAAGTTTACCTAATCAAAGCATTTTCGCGATTCAATTACAGAAAATTTTTAGTTCTGAAAAACCGATGCGAACAAATTTGCAATTACACAAATTGTTTGGTTTAAAAGAAGTTAATATGTAGATGGTTTATTTTAGAGGATTTCTGTACAATAAAGTTCAGAAATCGAGAATTACATTCTGCTAAATTAAATTTCCTTTAGGGATTTTTCATAAAATACAAATTTTGGTTAGCAACATGTAAATTATTCATTCCTTTGCGTATGAAATATGTTCCAATTGGGGTTTTATTATTTCATTCGGCCAGGAAAACACTAAAAACTAAAAGATCATCTTGAAAAATGAATTTTTTTTAAATGCACTAGGCCTTTCGAAAGACCTGAGTCTTTCTTTGTCAGGTGCAAAGAAGAAGTACTCTACTATGAAAGCAGCATCCAGATTGAAATGAAATATAAGATGATTGGGAACAAGCTGAAGAAACAGTCCACATGAAAATAAAAGTAAAAAGTTAACGGGAAAGCAGAATACAGCAAAAAATCACTAAAGAGAATATTCAAAGCAAAATCAGATATAAATGAAGGGGAATAAGGAAGTAAATTGGAAAATAAAAAAAGATAAAAAATATCCATGAAAATAAATTTAAATAAAATATAAAATAAATTATAATAAAATGAAAGCACACAAATGTATTAAACATGGGAGCACATAGAATTGAAAATTAATAAATAAAAAAAACATAAATATCAGACTAATATTGAGTAATAAAAAAAATCATTACAGTGATGAAAAGTTTTTCCAAGCTCTAGAGATCCTTGTGGAATCAGATTTATCATTAACACCAATTACACGATTAAAATAAATAGCTAAATTTTCTAGAAGGTCTAATTTAGAGATGTCCGATAATGTCACTAATATAACCTTACCATTTTTAAAATTAATATTATGACAGAAATCTGAAAAGGGGCTAGAGCTGGTAATAAAAGATTTAGAAATTTTTTGATTAATTGCAGAGAGAGACGTGAGAACGTTCTTTTAAACATACTTCGAGATTTCTTTTAATTTGACCAATATACGAAAAATCTCAGCCATTATGAGGAACATTATAAATTTTTCTTTTGTGAAGATGAGAATCCTGAGAATCTAGTGGAGGCACATTCGAAATTATTGACAGGATTGATGATAATGTTAAAACTGAAACGCCTTAAAACTTTAGCTAGTTTGAAATATAAACGGGGGGGGGGATGTTAAAAGGGAATGACAACCAAATTTTCCGGCTTTCTTTTAGCACATTTGAAAAGAGGGGTTTATAAGATGGTCTCTTAAATTTCATTATAGCATTAATAATAAGCAAAGGATTGAAACTTATTTGGCAGCAAGAGTTTATAAGTAATTAAGTTAATCTCTAAAGAACGCAAAGTCGGAACAAAGTTCGAGTACGCAGTGTACATATGCCTAAATATACCGATGTTTTGGTTTAAAAAGATGATTTATAAAATATGAGGTGTGTTAAAGACAAAACAAAGGTTTTTTATACACAAAATGTTTGCATAAAGAACCACGTTTGGTGATGAAAACATCAAGTGAAGTGAGTTAATTGCAATTTTTAACCCAAAAATAAATAGGCTATGTGGGTTGAAGAATTCACAACTTGAAGAATGGGATGGAAACAAGCCCTTTCCGTCAGTATAATCATGTGGACGTTGTTTTCATGGAACAAATGAAAACTCTTAATCAATATAGAATAATTCATGACGTCTGTGTGATATCTGAACATCGAAGCAAATCATGTGCACCAATTTTTACCAACAGTGTTTCTGGCGGCTGATAACGTATACCAACACGATAATTCAGTTTGCCACAAATCAATCAACATTTTTAAATGAAGTGTTGGAATCAAAACTAACCAGACATGAATCCATTAGAAAATTTCTGATTCCACATGTCAAATAGACTCTTGCTGCCATGTTACAAACTCGGAATGTGCGAGAATTTGCAACGTCGGGTATTCGCGATTTTGAATGAGGAAAATTGATTTTACGTCGTATTAAACAGGTAATCATATATATAAATTGTATGTATTGCATAGGTATATAAGATATCCTAGGGTAATAACACCATGTCAAGGTTTTACCAATTTTGAAGGCTTTGTTTTAGATATTTTTTCCGAAAAAATATTAGATGCAGCAACTTAATGATTATGTATACAAAAAAATTCTTTTAGCAGATATGTATTAATATAAATATAGTTTAAAAAAACAAAAAAAAAACGCTTTTTAAGTATATCAAACTAAAAAGTGAAAAATAATTCGTACTATAAGCTGAAAACGAAAATAGATGAAAAATACTATTTTACTATAAAATCATTGTTATTATAGATATCAATTAATAAGCAATAAATAAAATTATCGTGGAAAAAAAGCGTGGGTTGCTCCATCTACCATGCTCCATCTATCAGTTCTCAAGAAGAACACAATGGTCTTCTTGTAATCCAAAACGATAAAATATAAAATTTGATCAAAATCGTTAGAGCCGTTTTTTAGATAAAAATGGCTTGACCCATAATGACCCAAAAATGATCCACTAATCGAAATTTTTCGAACATGTGACCCAGCCCGATAGTTTTCTCGTGCCAAAAAACTGTTACATACAAAATTTCGTTATAATCGATCACGCCGTTCTTTAAATAAAAATAGCTTGAACCAGACCCTTAATGACCCAATATGACCCATTAAAATTTTTTCTCGAACATGCAACCTAGCCCAATATTTTTCTCGTGTTCGAAAACCATAGAATGCAATTTTTAGTCAAAACTGCGTGAGAAAATCTTTAGATAAAAATAGCATGACCCACAATGACCCACTAACCGAATTTTCTTGCGCATGTTACCTAACCCAATGGTCTTCTTGTAATCCAAAACGATAAAGTTTAAAATTTGGTCAAAATCGTTAGAGCTGTTTTTAGATAAAAGTGGCTTGACCCATAATGACCCAAAAATGACCCACTAATCGAAATTTTTCGAACATGTGACCCAGCCCGATAGTTTTCTCGTGCCAAAAAACTGTTACATACAAAATTTCGTTATAATCGATCATGCCGTTCTTTAAATATAAATAGCTTGACCCAGACCCTTAATGACCCAATATGACCCATTAAAATTTTTTCTCAAACATGTAATCTAGTCCAATGATTTTCTCGTGCCCAAAAACCATAGAATGCAATTTTTAGTCAAAATTGCTTGAGAAAATCTTTAGATAATAAGGAAAATCTTTAGATAATAAGGAGAGTTACAAACCCACAAACTCACATACAGGTGAAAGTAATAAAAGCGTGTTAAAAATACAATCGTGTAATTTCTTGACCAGTGCTATTTGGCGTTATTACTCACCTATGTGCATAAAGACGCCATGCAAACAAAACTATAAAATAAGATGTAAATTGACCAATTATAAATGTATAAACTCGATAGCCATTCAAATTGACAAATTTCTTGTAAATACCATTAATTGTGAAATTTGGATGCAATAACAATCATTTGATATTTTATTCTTCTGGCGTGAAAAAAATACTAGCATTAAGGACATACGATTTAATCTGTATCCTTTTTGATTTTCAACTATAACAATAATGCTTTCTCCTGCATAAAATAAAAAATATACCCTCTTCGGATGTAGTTCCATTACTGAAAAGAATCAAACGGAGTAATAACGCCAATGTATGGTGTTATTACCCCGGTAAACTTATTGCTAAATATATTTTAAACTGAAAACTGCCTCGCGAAGACAACCAGAATCTTAAACAACATTTTGAAAAAAACAATATGAAACAGACTACAAATTATGTAATAAACAAAGTATTTCCTAATAATGTCTTTAGATCACAGACCTTACATGTTAAATTTTAGATCGGACATTGTCTTACATCTGATTCTTCTATCGGTAATGCCTACAAATGGATATGATTTTTAGGAGAATGATACCTGCAGAATAAATTTAGATATTTTTGCACAGTTGCAGTAACTAATTGCCACTTTACTTCAAATTGTGTGGTATTTTCTAAGCCTCAAAATGATGCTCGCACATCTATCCACTGAAAAATATTTTCGAAAATGTTATTTTTATTTTTCTAGACAAGACCAAAGAACACAAAATGCTCATTTCTTGCCCAATAAACACTGCTTTATTTAAATAAATACCTGAAAAGCATGTTTTTGTTTTTTACTAATAATCATAATTAAAGCTCCATGGATATTTTTTTCTGTTTTACAATTACACAATTGTGAAATTCAGAATATATATAATGTAGTATTATCTAGTGGTTCTATCTATATATATATATATTAATATGTAGAAATTTCTTTCTTTCTTTCTTTCTTTTTTTTTAGTTCCCATTCATAGTCAGAAAGACTATGCGGTACATAGTCTAATTGAAGTTAAAAAAAAAACAGCAAAAGCTTTTGACTTCTAAAACGAACGTAAAGAATTTTTACTTCAGTTAAGAGAAAAAAATATGTACAAAATGAAGAGTGACAAACAATTTGATAAAAGGTAAAGCAGTTAAGATTTAAAATGTAGCAAACCAAAAGTAATTTTCTTTGAAACATTCCTCTGGGATCGCAATTTATTTTATATTTCGAGAAGTACTTTCCAACTTAAGTACATAAAATGAGATTATATTGAAAACCTAAAGCAATTATCAGAATTCATGGAAAACTTCCCACATACCTTTTTTTCTTATTGAATTTACTTTGATGTGTACTATTTCTGCATGGAATCTTCTTGCATGTTACTTAAAAGAAATATTCTATGCTTCAGAAAAATTTTAAGATAGTCGATTGGAAATGGCAACTTTGCATACATAACTGTTCATTTGTAAGGAAAGGAATTATTATTTTGTAAAGAAATATATATATATATATATATATATGTGTGTGTGTGTGTGTGTGTGTGTGTGTGTGTGTGTGATTTTAAATTAATAACTTATGATTTAAGCAAAACTAATATTCTTCAAAGTATAAAGAATGTTTAATAGGCATAAAACATATACGTAACATGAAAATATAACAGTAAAACCGAAGAATAGATAGCATAATCAAACTTCCCTGAGCTTTGCATTAAAACTCGACCGAATTCCTATGGCTGAAATCTATAGAACAACTGGTTCTTTCCACGCATAATCACACTAGTCTCGCTTGGGATATCACGCTCATTCAATCATTGAGTTTATTATCTTTTATTGCTAAATACTTCATCCTTTATTCCCACATATATAATGTATATATATATATATACATTTATAAGTTTTTTTTTCCCCAAATTTAAAAGCCCGACCAGTGGCCGCGAGGTTCTGACCTCCAAACTGGTAGACGGTAGGTGCTGGGTTCGAACCCAATCGCGACCGTCGGCCTAACCGTTCGAAGTTTTCCGTGGTTTTCTTCGAAACTTGCGCAAATAAGGGTTAGGTTCCCTTAGAAAGACCCCCACGGATAGCAATCCACCCCATAGGGCCTATATCCCATAGCGTAGATAATCGGCCGACAAAAATACACCACCACCACCCAAATTTAAAATCGTGTAGAGTAATTTAGTGTTTAAAAAGTAATGTTTATTTATATTTTATTGTCGTCTATTATATTTCTAAATACATTTAAACATAAAAAAGATGACATTTATTTAGTAATTCTAAATTGTATGTTAACAACTGAAGTTAAAAGAAAAACAGCAAATGCTTTTAACTTCTAAAACAAACATAAAAGATTTTTACCAGATTTTTTTGTTTTAATTACCAGAAGAAAATATGCACAAAATGAAAAGTGACAAACAATTATATAAAGGTAAAAGCAGTTAAGATTCAAAATAAAGCAAACCACAAGTAATTTTGTTTAAAACATTCCTCTGGGATTGTCAACTTATTTTATATTTCGAAAAGTACACAAAATGAGATTATATTGAAAACCTAAATCAATTACCAGAATTCAGGAAAACTTCCTCCAAAACTGTTTTTCTTATGTAATTTACTTTGATATGCACTACTTCTGCCTAAAATGTTCTTGCATGTTATTTAAAAGAAATATATTATGCTTCTTGAAGTTTTTAACTTGGTTGAAAGGAAACTATAACTTGCACATATAATAGCTTACTTGGAAGGAAAAAACTGGAATCATTATATTGAAAAAATATTTATATATATATAAACATATGTAATGATATCATTTCTAAAATATTTATCTTTCATGCAAACATACTCAGAAAGAAGGTGCGGTATAAGGTCTAGTGGTACATTTTGCATTTCTCTGCCACAATAATCTAAAACGCATGGTGATGTGATTTGTAGATACAAGTGTACATAAAAAAATTTCTCCAAATTTAAAATCGTGTAAAGTTATTTAATGTGCATAAAGTAGTGTTTCTTTCCATTTTATTGTAGTTTGTCGTTAATTTTGAAAACATTTAAACATTAAATATATGACAATTATTTAATAATTCTAAATTTTATGTTAACGATTCAAATTAAAAGGAAAACAGCTAATGCTTTTGACTTCTAAAACGACCATAAAGAACTTTTACTTCAGATAAGAGAAAAAAATATGTAGAAAATGAAGAGCGACAAATAATCAGATAAAAGGTAAAGCAGTTAAGTTTTAAAATGTAGCAAACCACAAGTAATTTTATTTGAAACATTCTTCTGGGATCGTCAACTTATTTTATATTTCCAGAAGTACTTTACAACTTAAGTGCACAAAATAAAATAATATTGAAAACCTAAAGCAATTACAAGAATTCATGGAAACTTCCCCCAAACATTTTTTTCTTATTTAATTTACTTTGATATGTACTATTTCTACATGAAATGTTCCTGCATGTTATTTAAAAGAAATATATTATCCTTCTCGAAAATTTTAACATAGTTGATTGGAAAGTGAAACTTGCATATATGTTCATTTGGAAAGAAAAATAGAAATTATTATATTGAAAAAAATATATAGATATATACATATATAATGATGTCATTACTAAAATATTTATCTTTGTTACAAATATCAGAATTAAAAACGTAACACGAAATTAATAAGTTTAAAATATTTTATCAATTAAAGTCTCTAAAGAATATTTTAAAAGTTGTTTGATTGTATTTTATTATTCCCAGAAAATAAAATATTCATAACATTGTAAATATATATTTAGTATCATTTATATCATATAAATTTTTACCTCCGACAAATGCATTTTATTTTTTTTTTCATTTTACTACAGGAGAAATCTGAAAATACTAATGAGATTATTGGCTACAAATTCTCAAACAATGCATCATTTATACGCGAGATATCTTAGAAGCCATATTTTTGTTATTAAAATAAATAAATCCATACGCAAGTGACAAGAAAGAGCTTCAAAAATTAATCCAAGTACGTTTCATCCGACAAAGATTTTAAGGATAACTTCAATGCTATTTTATTTTAGGTCATTTTTCATACAAACAATGAAGCTAAGAAATAAAAAGTTTCGACCTTTTTCTGTTAGTCCTAATATATTGTTTCTTCAAATATCAAACAGTTTTTGATGATAAAATTTATAGTTCTTCTATCAATGGAAAAAAATTGTTATACTTTCTTTATGATATTCGAAAGAAATTTTGCCTTTTATTGTTTTTTCTATGTCTGTATGCAAGGAATTTACAACAACGACATACAAAAATAAACGAAATATAGATAAGTCATCTTCAATAACAATAAAGATACATGATTACATTGTCGTTATGACATATCTAACATTTAAAGTTTGAAATTTTTGAAATTGTTTTATCTATAATATGCATATTTATTTATTTATTCTGAAGCATTATAACAAAACAGAAAATAAATGGTTCATAAGTATAAGATACAGTATTTAGACTTTCCGCAAATGGAACTATCAGAAGTATAGAAAATTTGCAAAGACTAAATTAACATTTAAGAGCTTACTGTAGATACTTGAAAAATGCAAATTGTACAAGTTTTTTTTAATTATTATTATTCATAATAAAGGAGAAACTAATCCATAAAATAAAGAATTATACAAAAAAGTAGATAAAAAAGGAAATTAATTTCTCACGAGTATTTTCGACGCAATTTATATGGTACATTATTTTTTCTGGAAGATGTCCATATAGATCAGTATATTATAATGGATTTTATATGAATAAATAAGTATAATGGTTTTAAAAATAAAACTTTTATTATACTATTATCCTTCGAGACAACAAAAGATCTGATATACCTCTAGGGAGAGCAGAAAACAAATATAAACTTCATTTGAAAAAAATTGATCATACTCCTTCAAAATTGATGAAAAATTCAAAAAATGTTTTAATAAATTGGGCTCATACGTGTCTTTTTATTTTTTATGCAAGTGAAAAAATTTCTCAGCACCTTAGAATACTGTACAAACCGGAACGAATATTACCTACAAATGGTTATTTTCTATAATGCAGGTAAATAGTTTTTAAACACTCTTATGTAAATAAAACTCAAGTTTGCATTTGATTGATTATCATTTAAAAAACTGCATGTAAGACAACGCTTTTGCGGCAATTTCTTTCTTTTGAAATATGTCTATATGTTTAATTTTTTTAACTCGATGCACTTCCGCTAAGTTTCCAAAAGGTTTGCGAAGGCTACTGTTTACTTCGTCTTTTTTTTTTCTTATCTAATAGCTTATGAAGGGGGAATTAGCAGCAAAATCGTAAAAAAAGATTTGATTCGCGTTATAATACGTTGAAACTAAAAAAACTTTCCTGTACATTTTTATTGTATCAAATATAATATCTGTGTTAATGTATATAATTATCATATATATACACTATATGACGAAAGGTGAGAGGCGACTTGCGATTTTAGACATTTTGTTAATATCTAGAAAAATACATTAGGATTTATCCTGAAACTCTAAATGCGTAATTATTATAGTACTGGTCATACATTTCCATGAAGATTTTTTTCGAAACTCCATAGGGGAACATCAACAAATTGAAAAAGAACGATTATATATTTTGGATAAGACTGACGAAACTAATGTAGAAAAAACATTCAAACTGTAGATTATGATTTAGTGACTTATTTCAATAAACTGTGTTCTTTTTTATGCGGATAGCATGTATACTTGTAAAGAATTTATTTTTTTTACAATAACAGTCAAAAACTTTTTCCAGTTTTTTGTTTATATAAATTATATATTGTAAGTATATATAGTTTATATCGTTCCTAATATAAAATACTGCTCTTTTCAGAAAATATGTGAAACAATATTGTACACAATACACGGTAATATGAATTAAAAAATAATAAAAATTGTATGAAAAATGAGCAAGTTTACTAAATAATCTTTCATTGCGCATATGTAACTCTATCAAAATTTCATTTGCATAATGTGTTAAAAAAAAAATTAAAATTTTGAAAGTGATCATTGGCAGAATAAGGTCAATATCCGTTGTTTCAAAAATGAGGCAAAATAAATCAGGGGTTGTATCCAAATATAATAGTACGTGCCATATTATTTATTCTATATTGACACTTATCAATTGATAAATGGTTACAGCACCTCAACTGTTTGCTTCTTTTTAGGAATAATGAGTTTTGAGCTTATTCTACTTGCGATCACTTCCAGAATTATCAATCTATGTTTCTGAGAATTTTACAAAACTTGCTCTATACATTTCGCTAAAACAATATGCAAATGAATTGTCGATAGCGTTTACGCATGCGCAATGAAAAAAATTATTTAGTAAACCTGCTCATTTTTGTTACAATTTTTGTTGTTTTTTAATTCTGACTACTTGGTATTTTGTACAATGATGTTTGTCGTATATTCGGCAAAGAACATAATTTTATACTAAGAACTCTGCAAATAATAAGAAAAAACTTGGAAATATTTTGGACTGTTTTTATAAAAACCTTACTTTTTTGCGAGTATTCATGGTATCCGCATAAAAATGAACACAGTTTATTACAATAAGCCACTTATCCGTATTCTGTAGTTTTAACGCTTTTCCAACATTCGTTTTTACAAGGTTATTCAAAAGAATTTTTTTTTATTTCAATATATTGGCGGTTCTCTATGGAGATTCAGTAAAACATTACGGAAATGTATAACTTGTAATATTATGTCCACTCATTTAGAGTTTCATGATAATTCCTCGTGTATTTTTCTAGATATTTAACAAAATGTCTAAAATCGCAAGTGGCTGTTCACCTTTGGGCTTATAGTGTATATATCTTTCGTGAAGTGCATAAATTAAGAAAGTAAGATAAAAGTAAAAATAACATTTGTTTCTCAAGTATAAATAATAGATTATTTTCGAATAAAATTTTGCATTTTGAATATTTTTTATTTGCATTAGAAATCCATCTATCATACAAAAATGGAGTACTTCAAAGGTTCCTTTTTATTTGTAACTTATAAACAACTATTATCAACTATTATATTTTAAATGAACTAAACCAAAATACAAGGTCAAAATTAATATTTAAAAGATAAAGATAATAAGAGGCAACGAGAAATAAACAATAAGGACAGAAGAACTAATTTACAGCAATTTAGCAACACTATGCACTAGAGGGTAAACATCATAGTGAATAATTTTTAATCAAACTTTCTCACTGTACCCGGATGACGCCGAAAGGTGAAATCGTAAATATTATGTTTAATCCAAAATAGTTTTAAAAAATAGTATGAATTCAAAATATTTCTTTCAGGATTAGATTTATGTTGACATTCGAACTGAAATAAAGAAACATAGAGATACAAATAACTAAAAAAAGTGTTTCATTACAGTATTTAAATGTGTAGAAACACACCGAATTTAAATTTATTGTTCTTTATCTGAAAACTGAAGAAATATGACGTCGCTTTTTCATACAAAAATGCAACGTTTAAAAATAATGGGAAGTTATAGAAATAATTATTTATCTTTTCTTTCTCATTTTATTTTTAAATATAACAACAAAAAATATTGCAAAAAAATATTGTTTATTTGTTTATTTATTTGTAAATTTTCGCTTAAAATAAAGTACCATCGGCAAACATTAAATTATTCTCAGTTTATCTCGGAGATGATATTGCACAAAATGTAATATGATGATTTCAGAATTTCCAACAGGTCATGTAATAAGGGAAAATGTATTACAAAATTATCTCTTTACATAAATGAATTATACTAAATAATGTTTACAAATTTAATAAAATTAAATAAAAAAATCATAAAGTTAAATATTTTAGAAAAGTATCGTTTTCTTGCTGTAAAAACTGTCATAAATATTAACTTGATTTTTATTTCAATCTTTGCTGTCAGCATACTTTTTTATTAATTTTTGAAAATATTGCTGCATTAAAATCTGAAATTGTTCGATGAAATTAACTTCTATTTATTTCCTGTACACTATTATTATTTTCATTGCTATAGAAATGCTGAAATAAAAAGTATTAAAGCTGTATTAATTTAAATAATTAACTTCTGAATTCCTATCTGCATCTTTAAAGCAATGCTAGGTTACAATTTAATTATTATTTTCTAGTTCAAATATTATTTGTATAATTTTTAAACAACGGATTTAAAAGTTTCTTAGAATATCTTAAAGTATAATACATAAAGATGAAAGATTAACTTTTATTACAAAAGACATTAGCAACGACAGAATAACAATGTTTTAATTGCGTTTTTGTTTTCAAAAATGATAAAAATATGGAGTTACACTGCGAAATATTTTGAGTTGAAGCAATGTAAAATAATGGAAAAATCATTTCCTCTTAATGTATTTTTATAAGCTGTGATAGAAAATTACTCTGATTTATTACATTCATTACTTTTATTGAAAAAGAAGATTGCTAAGAAAATTAAATATGAAAGCTGCTTTTATAAGCTGTGATAGAAAATTACTCTGATTTATTACATTCATTACTGTTATTTAAAAAGGTGATTGCTAAGAAAATTAAATCTGAGTTAATTTAAATACAAATGTAATAATTATTTTTTTAATATTCGCTACGGCGATGTTTTATTTTAAATTGACAAACTTAATTAATTTTTTAGTAACAAATTTGCTATAGAAATCAACGGAAATGTTGTCAAAAAGTGGTTTTGGTTCAAAAATTCGAATTTTTTCAACCTTTCTGAAACATTCTGTAAATCAGTCTATTTAAAAATTCTTTAACAATTCATTGGACAAATTTCCTATTTTTAAGAAAAAATCATTTGAAAGCTATATTATCGATCTAATAATGGGGAAAATAGTTAAAAAATGAAGTTTCAAATTTCCCACTGAAAAAAAAAATACAGATGAAAAGTTGCGGAATACGTATGCTTACTAATATTTTATCCGTACACTGTATAAGAAAAACTGTAAATCTAGAAAACTACAAAAAACTGTAACTTTACAAACAAATCTTACAAAATTATAGTTACCTTCCTAAAGTTTTACCTGTAACGTGAAATGCAGTTACATGAAAAATTCTTGGAATCACAGTTTCCTAAAAAATTCTTAGTAACCTTACAGATTTTTTTGGTACAAATCTGTATCTGTTACATAATTTTTTGCTATTAACTTTACATAAAACGTTCTAGCAATCCCACTTTCCTGGAAAACTTCTAGTGACTTTACAGATTTTTTTAATTTATTTAATTTACTAATTTTGATTTTATTTTTTTACAGTGTAAAATTTTATATTTTATGGTGTGTGTCATATGTACAAAATTAGAGTTTTAAATATCGTATTGATGTATGTCTCATCTAAATAAGCGTAAAAAAAATAATTTTACATGCTTAACACTCAGAAACGTTTTTATAGTAGTACTTTTAAGTATTCAGTAAAAATAGCAAAAGTCATTCTTACCTTAACAGCTTAATCGATTTTTTTTTTGTTATCACAGATCAAATTCGTCTTTTTTTTTGCCTACACTGTAAAAAGTAATCTGTAATCCTAAAAATGAAAAGTTGTCTAAATCTGTATGCTTACTAATATTTTACCTGTGCACCTTATAAGGAAAAATGTAAATCTACAGAATTAATTTTTCTAAAGCTGCAGATATCTGTAACTGTACCAACGAATATACTAAAATGGCACTAACCTTACTAAAATTTTATTTGTAACGTGGGTTTTAGTTACTCTTATCTTAAAATCTACTCTTAAAATCTTGGAATCCCAGTTTCCAACTAGCCTTACAGAACTTTTGTTTTTCAGTGCAAATCTGCATTTCTTACATGCACTTTTGCTATTGCCGTTACATAAAAAGTTCTAAGAATCTCAGTTTCCTAGAAAACTTTTGGTAACTTTGCAGATTTTTTACAGTGTAGTGCTGGTATCTCACGTTGAGAAATCAACCTGTTGTTCAATTCTTTTGATTACCATGGGTTAAAGACAGTTACTATATTGGCTAATAAATTATATATATAATGTTTTTCTAAATTAAAATACATGTTTCATTTTTCTTATATAATAAATGAATTTTCATAATTTAACAACAATATTTCATTCATACATTTTCTTAATATTTACCGCAGAATTATAATAATAAACTGCTTAATGATTTACAAAAAAAAAAATAAATAAATAAAAAAAAAATAAAAAAAAAATAAAAAAAAAAAATTATTAAGGATTGTTAAAGATATTAGGAACGAGAAAGGATAAGCCTAAAGAGCTTAGCTTTAAAAAAATGTAAATCTGAACATCTACATTATATCTGAAATAGTATAAACAATATCCATTATATCATACAAAATATAAATAACACACTTTTGAACCATGCAACAATTAAACGAAAAAAATCTTAAACCTATAAATACCGAAGTATTTTTGTTACAAGCCTTGTTTTATAGTACAAAAATGCATATAAAACATTGTATTTTTTTTTAATTACTTAGTTAGTTACTTCAATAATATTTTTAAATTAGTTAGCTGAGTAATATTTTTAAATACAAATTCTTAGCAATATTACAATTACCATCTTTGCATATTTTGTCGTTTTCTTTTTATAGTAAAAAAAGTAAAAAAGAAATGCAGTATGAATTTTTTGTGTGTACATCGAAAATTCTTGTATTTATTGCTTTGAAATCTGTTCGTATGTTTCAATTTTCAATATGTACACTGAGTGATTTTTCCTTACTTCATAATGAAACTACCACATAATATCAATCAGATTAATTTAATATCCTTTTTGATGTTTATAAAAAAATCTTTAAAAGATCATACGTGCATTTATTCGTTTGAAATTCTGACGATGTTCATGTAACTAATGGAAAAATCTATCGAATGTTTTAACTCCGACTTTGGACATTGAAATGTCATAATTTTGTTCTTACTTTTTATTCTGTTTGACTGATCAGTTCTTAAGTTGAAATACACAGCTGATATCAAAGTCACGTTTTTATTTTTGCTCACTAAGATACTTTTATAGCTGACAGAAATTCTATTTTTTCCCTAGCCATTTTAATCTGTCGTCATTCATCATGTTATTAGTAAAGAGCACATTAAAGAAGAAATTATTAATGGGTTACTTTTGATTTTTATTTTTGATAGTTTCGTATAAAATTACTTTATAAATCCCTTGCTCATTTCCATACAAATTTAAATGCATTTCTATAGTCAAAGTGTATATAATTTTGGAATGAATAGTTTGGAAATGTAATACAGCACATGATTGAAATAAAGCATGCGAGGAATTCATAAAATTCGAGTTTTTTCCCTTATACAAATTCCTTCAAGATTCCTTACCTGGAACTATTGTTACTTTTGCATCTGTGCTCATTGCCTATTTGCGGTATATATATATATATAAAGAGGGCGGGCGAGCGATAGATAGATAGATAGAGTCTATGGAGCTCAGAACCCAGCATTCTATACCCACCAACATCATTCAGGCTTCGTAGTCTCTGAGCACATACTAATGTGCTCTCTTAAAAATATATTATAGGGTTACGTTTAATGATATTATCGACATAACAGCTCGGCTATCTTTTGTAGACGTGTTACCGTTCTTTGCAGTTTGAAAAGGGATTTTTCGATAACCATGTGGCTCTCATAATAAATGACATCTGTTTTCAGGTTTGATAAGTAAGACGAATCACCCATCTAAAAGTCAGTTTCTATAAAACGATTTGATTATAAATGACATTACCTTCCTTAGTTTTATATTGTTCATATGAACAATATTTTCTTTTAAGATTTGAGGCTAAAAAACTGGAATAGCTTTCAGGTCGACTAATAAAAAATGTATTGCATTTTAAATTATTACAGCTACAATTTATGTCTTGATCGAGTTTTAGGTATTTTAGAAACATATATAAGATTACTAATCATTAATTTCTCTATTTTAATACTTCATCATTCATATTTTCAGAATGTTTCTACATTGTTTAATATTGCTTGCTTTCATTAAAAAAATATCCAAATTTTTCTTATATGTATTTATTGAATAGTAGTTCGTACAATAGAAATAAGAAGTATTTTGCATTTACATTTACCCGCACTTATGCTGCAACAAGTGACTCAATATAGAGATAAATTTATTCGCATGCTATAACTATGTCATGTGTTGTCAGATTAAGTCTCTGGAATGAAATTCGTTTTAATATATGACGTCATTTTCCCTATTAAATTAATTTATCATTTAATCATTTATTTACTTTATATTTTTCCTGGTATAAGATGCCCAGGTACATATAATATTTAATTAAACAGCACTAAAAAATATTTTTTGACTTTTTAAATGTAACATAATATTAACCATTAAAATTTATCAAGTGTCATAATTTTATTATTTTAACACTTCAAATATTACGGTTAATAATGTTTTATTAATTTACATGTGACTGAAATAGTACCTTTAGATGAACTTTGCGCGTCAGAATGTTATTTTAAAGTTTTCTTTTTTAAAAAGTCGTGTAAAAAGATTTTAGACATAACATTAAGTATCTTCTTTTAGACGTAAAATTCAGTGTTTTATTTTTAAACACGTAGTTGTTTAATTTTTATCTTAAAATTTGCTTTCTGATTTTAAGATTGTCATTTACTTTTTAAATTTTAAATGAAATCCTAATTACTACGTCTATGGAATTTAAAAGTAACAAACAATATTTATTTCTTCAATATATGAATAATCCAAATGTGAAATAAGTGTTTTACTTTTTCAAAAAACACAAATTAATCACATTATCGTCTTCACTATCATTTGAAATAAAGGCATATTTTTTATTTCAAGTGATGAAAAGTAGGTTTAATAATCCCTGTGTTTTACTTCCCCCCCCCCCCAAAAAAAAATGGAGTTATCTATATGACATCACTATACTTATATAAATGTCATAAAAATTAGAAAAAAAAATTATATCTAATAAACTAATTAAAATTTTAAGCTTCTAATTCTATTTCTTAAATTTCTGGATCAATACGGATAACTGAAGTTAATTTTATCGCCCAACTTTCTATACTTTAGGAGAAATAGAAATAAAACATGATCAGTCATTTAATCCTTTCATACATAAATTATTTTCATTATCTTTATCTATATATTTAAAACACCTGGCTGTTTTTTTAGTCATCAGCCCTGAGTTTCCTACTGGCCCGATTTTGATAATTATTTTTTTAAATGAAAGCTGTTCATGTGTAGATGTGCCCATTCTGGGTAATTTTTAATTTATTTCCATTTTTATATTTTATTTTTAATTTTAAAAGCTTTTTCGCGACATTTCCTCAAAACAGTGGCAACAGGTTAAGCTTTTCTCACTATAATAGAAATTTATTTTTCTTTATTACTTTCCACCAATCAGGAGAATGTAACTGATGTCATATTAAAAAAAAAAAAGAAAAGAAAAAAAGAAAGAAAAAGAATAAAACCTGTGATTTGCCGGTATTACGATCTTTCTATTTTACATAATATCAAAAATTAATTACAATAATTTCGTTGTATTAAGTTATTATTTAAAATAAAAATAAATAAAACGTTTTCTACATTTCAATAACAAACACAAAATTTTTATTCTTTTTAATAACAAATATATCGTTTTTCTTTTCGTTGTCATGGCAATAAAACTAATTATGACAAGTTCATGGAGACTACAAACTAATAAATTAAATTTATTGCAAGTGCTGTAAATGTGTATTGGGTTGGTTACGCAGTTTTAGTAACTCTCTGTAATAATTAAAATGTTTTGTTGATATTACAAATACGAGGTGGAACCCGTCGAAATTCTACGAAAGAAAATATTTAAAAAAGAACTGTTTCATTGACTTATAATAAATATAGAAAATTAGTTACAGTAAAAAATACATTTTATATTGGTCAGTCTAACTCTCAAACAATATTATTTTAAGCTAATATTAATAAAATACTATAAAACACAATTATCCAATTTTTTAAACGAAATATAACCTAAATTCACTGGATTTTTTAACAGACTTTTTAAAATAGTATACATATTTTAATTTCCATTTTTTTTTTCAATTTTAAGGGAAAATGCAGTGATTCTGTTGCCACAATTACAAAATTGGTACTAAACAAAGAACAAAACAAAGCATAGTTCAAAACTGCATTAAGTTTTCGACTCTTTGGTCATAATTTAAAATATTTAAATTGTTAAAAAATATGCGATTAAGACCAGAAGAATCTGAATTTTCGGAATTTTTGCTTAAAATAGGTAATGGAGAAATTCTTGCATGAATGAAGAATTCTCTGGAGACTCAAATAAAGTATGTTTACCACCGTCTATTATAGCAGAAAATGACATCGTATCCCTAATTTTTCGAAAAGGATTTTCATTTTCAGATAGTATCACCAAATTGGCTAAAGTTTCAATTCCAGCCCCGAAAAACGATCATTGCAGTGAAATTAACCATAAAGTTATTAACCTTATACCTCGCACATCCAGAACATACATGAGTAGAAATAATTTAATAACTAAAAGTGAAAAAGGAAATCCTCCAATTTACAACGGAATTTTTAAATAGCTTAGAATTAAGTGGATTGCCTCCATACATTCTCACATTAAAAATCGAAACAATTCTAATATTACTAAGAAATTTAAGTCCACACTAAAGTCTTTTAAAAGGGACCAGGTAAATTGTACGAAACATGTACGATAATTTTTTGTATCTAGCAGTTACTACTGGCGAGGGAGTTGCAAAAAAAGTTTTGATTCCTAGAATGGATTTAATGCCATCAGATACAACTCTTCCCTTTTCATTTAGAATGTTTTCATTATTCGTGTTGCGTTTCGCATGACAATTAATAAAGCACAAGGGCAAACAATGGATTCTGTTTATATTTACCTGAGCCAGTATTTAACCACGGCATATGTTGCGATGTCTCGAGTACGTTCATTTAAAAATTTGAAAGTGCAAACAGTTCCAAAAAGCAGCACAACAACTAATGTCGTATGTAAAGAAATACTTCAACTCGAAAAGAAAAGTTAAATCTTAGCTCAAAAAGAAAATAAAAAACCTATCATTGAACCAATATGAAAACTGATTTTCTATTTATTATAGATAAAACTGAATAAAAATTATATTTTCTTCTAAGTACACTTTTCTTTTATGTCATTCATTTTTATTATTCATAAGCTTTAAATGTAAGATACTTATCTAATATATATTCTTTTCCGTCGAATTTCGACGGGTGCAGCTAGTTCATTCTATTTCATTATTATCTTTTATGTGATAAATGAGAATAAATTATAACATAATTTTGTTAAAGTATTGGATGACAGCAATTATCTGTCCTCAAATCAACTTTCTCCATAAATAAATGCTGATATTTTTTTCGCGGAAAGGGGTGGGATTTCTATATGTCCTCATATGAGGTCCGTAAAAATGAAAGGGTTAATCAGGTGTTTCATTAGTTTTTAAATGTATAAGGTAGATACATGTAAAAATAAGCATTAAATCACAGAGATGAACGGACGGTCGGATTCCCTTAGTGAAGCAGTATCATTCAGTACTCGATGAGGGCCACTTAAATGGACACATTGGTCACAGATCAAGTAATTATTACGAGCAGTATGGCCTGAGAACGCCGGCAAAAAGAACAAGTAAAATTGAGGTTTCTCCAAAAATGAAAACTTATGAAGTTTGAAGAGTTTATTAAACGCATATTCCAAAAGCTACTCCATATATTTGTGACCAGTTAATCATAAGTCCTCCACTGGTAAAATGTTGAATGACGAAAATAGCTCCGAAATTCAGCATCTTGGAATAAAAAGGCGAATCAAAAACATTCGAATTAATTTCGGCGCTTGGCGTGAGGTGTTTGACAGTGTAGAGGACAGATGAATTCTGACTTCTAAGCTCGCGTCATTGCGTTTTAACCGCGGAATGTTACAGCCGAGTGCCAATGAACTGCGTCAGGAGATGGAGGCACGGACGGAAACAATTACGTTTTCGGCCGGTAAGTAAAGTGTCACGCCAGAACTTTTTTCATGTCAAGAAGCTTCTCTAATTGAAAAGGAAGTGCATGGACCGAACGATTTAAAAGGATTATGGGATCGCAGACGATATTTAATAAAATATTAAAACTAAAACTTCCAAAAAAATATTTTTTATTGTAAAAAGGAAAAATGAAATAATAAAAAAGAATTTTCTAAATTCTAGTTCTAAATAAATGATTGACATTTTAATAATACATTTGAGTTCGTTTTAGGAAAATAAGTAGCAGATTACGCCTAATTAAGAAACAGGGGGATTTAGATGGTAATTAAAATTTAGTATATTACTGACATATAAGTAAAAGTAGATTTTTATAAAAATTTGGAACAAAATGGAAATGGGAAAATTTTGAAAAAATTTCATTATAACATACACATATATATATTTAATATTTGTGCATTCCTTTAATATAATTGAAATAAGATCATAATAATGTCGAAATGGTTTATTAATAAAATCTTTAATTTCTATGACATTTAGAAAATATTTATATTTCATCTCTCATTTTATCTAGCAGCATTTCTTTTTTTAAAATTAGATAAGTTTATTTAAGTTTTTTTTTCAAATATAGTATTTTAATCCATTCAGTAGAATCACAAGTTGCTCATATTTTGCTATTACTACATTTATTTTGAAAAGTTTGTCAGAGCAATATTCTTTAAATCTCATTGCATTTTCCTGTGGTATGAAATAGTTTCCACGCTCCTTTGACATCTATTTCTAAAGATAATTTATTTTCAAATATACCATTTTATCCTACTAGTAGGATTTAAAGCAAATGGTAGTTTGGAGATTTAATAATTTATTTGAAAAATGCGTTCAATCACGAAATAAATGAAAAGATTTCTTTTTGTGTCTCAGTTGCTTCAATAATAACGTTTTCAAAGTAGACAGCATTTTTACTCTTCATATGTTTAATCGTAAATCATATATAGTTCTTTTTGCTTCAATAATAATTAATATTACACTGCCTAGTTAAAGTAAAATATTATTCTTTATTTAAGTAACGTACATGATCTATAAAATAATTTTCATGTTAGAAAATAAAGTAAATATTTTTAAAGTAGACTCTCGTTTAACCGGGAATTTTATGCCTCTCCCGGATAACTGAAAATTCTGGATAATCGAAGTTGTTAAGATTTTGGAAAAAAGGATACAAAATATCAAAGAATTGTACAATAAGATAATAATAATTATGTAATACAAAAAAGCCCAGTAGTATTAATATTATTTAGATTTAAAGTTAATACAATATTATAAAAATTAAATATAGTTAACTTGCCGTTTTGTTAAGAATGTGATGATACAGGTTTGTTTTTGTTTTCCATTTACTCTTCTACGAACTTTTCTATTTAATTTTCTCAATATTATTTTTTTCAGAAGGAGTATATTGATCTTCATGCACCAATAAAATAAGTAAGGCCTGAGTATGTAAAAAAGTATTAATATGACTTCATTTGTGTAAGTTACAACATTTTGTTCATAACTTTCAAGTCAGTTTCAAAATCCCTTTTTTTCTGTAGATCAAAAGCGACATAAAATCATCGTTACTTAAAACTTCGCAAAGTTCCAATTTCGAATCTTTGTTTCCCTTTTTATGTTGCTTCTTCCTCACCCATTTTCAGAATAGTTTATGTATATCAAATCTTTCATAATTTTTCCCTTCAATTCAGTAGTATCATCGCATTATTTAGGAATTTCATTTTCTGTCACCGATAAAATTGCCTTCCAAGATTTTTTAACCAAGGTGCTTTATACCAATTTTCTTCGTACTATTTTCTACCCTCATAATACATTCTGAGATTTTATTTTTCCGGGTTAATCCGAAACCCGGATAATCCGATCCCGATTAATGGTGTGGCTACTGTATACATATATTTACTAAATAAAGATATTTTTCAATTAGTGTAGCAATAAAAAGCATAGACTGTACTAATATTCATAAAAATGTAGGTTATTGCAACCAAGCACACAAAAAGTTTGAGAGATAGTTATGCTCACAAACATAAATAAAATTTGAATAGACAACCGGATAGAATTATTTTATTTTTCAATCCGCAGATTTGACTAATGCATTAGATATGATATAATTCGTGAATTCAAATGGAATACGTATCACACTAGTCTGCATGGTGTCGGATAATTAAAAACTAACGACTGCCCTAAATGCCTTTTTTATGCTGATTTTAGAACTGTTCTAATTTTTTATTTTTTTTATCACGTATAATTTTTGTGATATTGATCCGAATTGATTTTGAAGATTACTCGCTGAGAACAATATTTATGTGGTAGTCACACATAACGTACGTGTACTTCCGGATATTTGCCGACTTATCTAACGACTTACTATCCCGATTGTATTCCCTATGTGGTACTCAAATGGCCAATCTGCGATCACTTCAAAGTTATAGGAATGCAATTGAAACAGCAAGCTGTGGGTACACAAAAATGCCTTTATTTCAGGTGTTTGGGACGGTCGGGTAAAGAGGGAGCATTGGATTGTGAGAGTTGGGCAAAAAGGAAAACATTTGTTTTAGAAACTAAAAACATAGTTCCTGAACCATTCTTAAATTCATCAAAAATCTTGCTAACACACCAAATTAGGATTAATTAAGAAATTTATAAAAAATCTATACTAAAATGGGTATAGCTGTTATTATCTAACTATGAAATTTCCCTTCATCAAACACGAAAAATTAAAAGCTAAAAATTCGTTTATCTTTAAAAAAATGATAAAACACAAAGATTAAAAAAAAAGATGCATGAGACAGAAACAGACATATGGACCGCCTTCAAAATTTTTGCCGAAAGCTTCCCACCGGATTTGAAATTTCCAATTAGCAGGAATATTTTTTAAAGAATTCTGAAAAAGTTTAAGATGTTGAGATAATGAATATAAGAATAAAAATGTACTTTTAGCATTTCCATATAGACAATTTTTCCGAAAATTTTGGTCTTTATATTCTATATCATGGTGACTTATTTCACCAGTTTATTAAAAGATGGAGAATACATACCGAGTGTAATGACTGATGATGTGGTTTTTTTGTTTCATTTATCGGCGCCGCTTTTTAGTCACGTGACGAACACAGAGAGAGGTGTGTGTGCCGAGGTAATAGGTAGACCTGCGAATGTTTTGATGCAGGTGAAAAGATTTTAAAATTTTCTCCCATTGGAATATGGGTGTGCTACGGGCACGGTGTTTATTTTTTATTGAAAGTGGAATTGTGTAGAAGTTTTGAGAATGTGTAATCCGGAACTTTATATTTAATTGTTTGTGTTTTTCAAGTCTTGCTGTTTTAGTCCCTTTTTTGTGTTCCATGTGTTAAATAAACTTTAGTTTTCGACAAGCTGGATTCTTTTGGATTATTTAGACATACACAGGTGTTCCGTAGTAAATTATGAAGAAACAGGAATAGCGTGTATCACACGCTCTCTTCGCAAGAACCAGAAGTAAGTGGAATACTTTTTTTATAGTTCTGGAAAAGATAATTTTTAGTAAAGAAGATAATAAAGTTGAAAGATATAACTTTTGTGTATTAACTGAAGAATAATGAATATTAGATTAATGAATATGTTACAATGATTTTAAAAAGATAATCGTATTAGAATTGAAAAAAAGTATTGTTCCAAGTGTATTCCAGTATATGAGTATAGAGAATGATTATAGTATTTAGTGATTATAAATATTGATAAAGATAGTAATAGTTAAGAAAAAGAATATGTTTACCGTTAAAGGGTTAAAGAAAGAGGGCCTGGTCATTGTGGCCACAGAATTAGGCTTAAAAGTAGAGCCAGATCATAGAATAGTGAATTTAAAGGCATTAATCGAAGGGAGTGAATAATATGGCAAAGATTTCGACTTCGTCAAAGAATTCCTTGTTACAACGGTATCAGACCGCATTCAAAAAGAAAACAAGAGGAAGAGGTCCTCAAAAACGAGAAAGAATATATTAATTCTGAACAGAAAACAGCTTTAGAATTAGAAAAAACGAAACTAGAAGTAATTAAACACCAATTAGAAATGGCTAAACTGCAGTCTGAGAACAAAAATTCCGATAGTGGGGGGATGGACAAAATCCCAAAACTAATTCGTTAGAAGCTCTAATTAAAAGCGTTAAAACTTTAACTATTGCGATTCCTACCAAACCTGAATCGTGGAATTTATTTTTTTCTTCGCTCGAAAGGGCGTTTGAATTAAAGAAAGTCGCGGAAGATTTGAAAGTTGAAATACTGTTTAATTTAGTAGGAGACAAAGCTGCTTATTTATTAGTATATGCAAATTCAAATGAAATGAAGGATTATCAAAAGGTTAACGCTTTAATTTTAAAAGAATTTCAACCCACTCCTGAAGCTTGTCTTCAAAATTTTCTTTCGGCAAAGAGGGCGAAAAATGAAAATCATATGCAATTCACATCTAGGTTAAGGGCGAATTAGGATTTTTATTGCGAGCTTAGAAATGTAAATGATTTTGAAACGCTTAATGAATTAATAGTTAGTGATAGATTAATGTACGCGTTATACTCAGAAGCGCGAAGCTATGTCAAAATAAAACAATTAGATAATTGGTTGAAAGCGCGGGAGATTGCGGAATTATGCGATAACTGGTTTAGTTCGAAAGGTAGAACATTTTCTGAGCTATATGATAAATCGACAAACTGTCGCGGTTCTGATGATTCCGCATCTGGCAAATATATTCCACCGCATCTAAGAAATAATTTTAATTTGCGTAATGATAGGAAAAAGTCTCTGTGTAAATTGTGCCGTCAAATAATTCATTTACGTTTTTGTCCTAATAATAATAAAGAAAAAGACAGATCGGGAAATTCTCATTATCAAATGAAAAAGGATTCTACCGGAAAGAATAAAGACGAAAGATTGATTGCGAAAGTGACAGCTTTATGTGTTTAAAATGACGCAATAAGTACTCAACTGTTGCAATACGATGAAATTTGGGTGGGGAAACAAAAAATAAAAACAGCGCCGCTGAGATTCCTGTTATAAATTCGAATGAAGTACCAGAATCATTTAAAAATAATGAAAATTCATCAATTCAGTTGATTTCAGCTTTTGGCGAGCAAATTACTGCTGATCTTTTAACATTACCGGTTTCTCTAAACATGAGTGAATCAAATTGTTTATTTAATAGTGTGGATCTATTATTTGCTGTGACAGATAAATTATGTGGTTCATGTATTATTACTCCGAAGATTTATGAATTATTACAATCGGTGCAAATTGGAGAAGGGAAAAGAGTAGCCGACAGTGTGGCACCAACAGACGAGACGGAATCGGAAAGGGGGGATGAAAATATATCGGGGGAAAAGTAAAAAGAACAAAATATGAGTGGTAAAGATTTATGTTTGCGGGTTGAAAACGAATCTTTTGAAGAGAATGTGATTATTAATTGTATGGGAACGAAAAAGGATTGTGAGGATTTAAATTCGAATCAGTATTCGGAAACGACCATTCACAGGGAGCAACAAAAGAATTGCGAATCTTTACAGGGGGCTTTTAAAGATGCTAAACAAGGGAAAAATGGGTTTGTTATGGTGGATAATTTACATTATCATAGGGAAAAGGTTTCTGGAGATCAAGTCATGCAATTAGTAGTGCCTAAAATTAGGAGGGAGGAAATTTTAAGGGTTGCACATGAATCAATTTTTGCGAACCATCTCGGTATAAGGAAAACGAAAGAAAGAATTCGGTATTCATTTTTTGGCCGGGCGTGTCACGGGATGTAGAGGAGTATTGTAAATCGTGCAAGGACTGCCAATTGCGAAGCCGGGAGAGGGCCAGTGATCAGATACCGATTCTTCCGATTGAAAGACCGGAGCTCCCATTTCACGTTGTAAATATTGATATAATTGGGAAAATTGAACCACCTTCGGCGCGTAGACATCAATATGTACCTCCTTTGGTTGACCAACACAGTAGGTGGCCCGAAGCGGTTCCGTTAAGAACAATTTCGGCTAAAGCTACTTGTGATGCGCTGTTAGAATTATTTATGCGGACAGGGATACCCCGCGTAATAGCAAGTGATCCGGGGGGAAATTTTGTATCAGGTTTAATGCAGGAATTTCATGCTAGGCTAGGGGCGGCTCCTAGATATGCAACACCGGGACATCCACAAAGTTCGGGATCGGTTGAACGATATAATCAGGTATTGAAACGCATGTTGCACCATATCATTCGGAGCGATCCTAAAAATTGGGATAAACACATCCCTTATTTATTATTTGCGTATAAGGAGATTCCTAATTATACGACGGGGGTGTCGCCATTCAAGTTGATGTATGGAAGGGAGGCCAGGGGGCCATTGGCGGTATTAAAATCCACATGGTCGGGCGAAATTCCACTACCTATAAATCTCGGGAAAAGTGCAACCGAATACCTTCAGGATTTAAAAATTAACTTAGAAAAAGCAGCGGAACAAGCTTCACTAGTAGCGGAGGTTAAACAGGGCGCGTATGCGAAGTATGCGAATCGAAGGGCAATTTATAAGGAATTTAGACCGGGGGAGCAAGTATATTTATTAATCCCAGATTCTAGTAATAAACTTTACGCTAGATGGACAGGGCCAGCCGAAATAGTGGCGCGGTGTAATCCCGACTCTTACAAAGTCAGGTTAACGAACGGAAACATTAAAAATGTTCACGTGAATAAGATAAGGAAATTTACTCCTAGGGTACAAGCAGTGGGGGTAATTTTTAAGAATGAAGAAGAATTAGAGGAAGTCCATCCCACCCCTAGTACAAAGGATAACTCGAACTATTTCAAAATCGAAGAATTAAATTTAAATCATTTAGAAAACATAGAAAGAGAAAAGATGTTAGATTTATTGTTTAGATGTAAAGAATTATTTTCAAAGAAAATACAAATAGCAAAAGTTGGTGCACACAACATAAGATTAAATGATAGTGAGAAGAAGAAACCTTATGTTTATCGAATTCCAGAGGCCCTAAAACCTCAAGTAGACAAACAAATTTAAGAATTACTAGAATTAGGTTTGATTGAGAAAAGTGATGAAGAAGCACCGCATCCGGTAGTGTGCGTGATGAAGAAAGATGGAACTTTACGGCTGTGCGTAGATTTTCGGGCATTGAACGCGATCACCAAGGTCGATGACTTTCCCATGGAAAATTCTACTGACCTATTATTTAATTTTTGCAGGGCGAATGTTATTTTCACTTTGGACTTACTCAAAGGCTATTGGGCCATACCATTAGAAGAAGAGAGTCAAAAATTAGCCTGTTTTAAGACGCACAGAGCTCAATTTCGCTTTAAGGTCATGGCTTTTGGGCTCAGGAATGCTGCTGCGACGTTTCAACGAGAAATCAACAGAGCGCTTTCTGAATACCAGGACTTTTCTAGAGCATATATCGACGATGTAGCAGTGTTTTCCGAAACGTTCCTGGAACACCTGGTGCATTTAGAGAAGGTATTTTCCAAACTATCACAGTTACAATTCTCCGTTAATTTGAAAAAATGTGAATTTGCAAAACCCCAAATAAAATATTTAGGTCATATCATTGGGTCCGGCAGCCATCGGACCGATCCGGAAAAAGTGGAGGCCATTCGTAAGTTAGCTGTGCCTCAAACCAAGAAGCAACTAAAAAGTGTCTTAGGATTGTGCAATTATTACAGAGACTACATACAAAAATATGCTGAAACAGCATATCCCCTCACTGAACTGACAAAAAAGGACAGTCAGAGAATTTGTGCTGGTCAGTAGAGCATGACCAGGCGTTCAACGCGTTAAAAGAGGTCTCATCGAAGCGCCCAGTCTGCATACTCCTATTATCGGGTTACCTTTCATCATAGAGTGTGATGCATCTGCAATCGGCATCAGAGCTTGTTTATCGCAAAGAAGAGATGGAGTAGTGTATCCGGTAAGTTACGCCAGTCAAAAACTCACCAAAACTCAACAGGCATGGCCAACGATTGAAAGGGAGGCCTATGCAGTGATCTGGAGTTTGAAAAATTTTGAAACTTGGATTTCCGGTTCACCTGTGGAACTTAGTACGGACCATAATCCATTAACTTTTATCACGAAAAATGCCCCTCAATCTTCAAAGCTGCAGCAATGGGCATTAGCCTTACAAAAGTATGATATTAAGATTTCGCACCGCCCGGGTGCCAAACTAATTAATGCTGATGCATTATCTCGCTTGGACACTATATAGAACATTCAAAAACTTTTTAGGCACCCAATGATTGAACATTCCTTCAACATTGTTGAATTATATATATTTTTTTCAGCAGCTATTAGTGTCTTGTTTCATGTTTACTAAGTATTTGTGTATTGCCTTTTGTTAATTGTATGTTATATTGTGTATATGAAGTATTAATTTAATTCTATTTTATATTAGCAGATAGGAAGAACCCCGAAGATGTGCCTTCTCCGGATACGGTTGTATTTGTTGAGTTATTTTTTTATACATATTATAATTTGGGAAATCATAGTTAAATAGTGTAACATCATCAGTCGAATTTCAGATTAAAAATAAGTATGTACCGTATTTTCAATCTTGCGTGGAGGGTGTAGAGACTGATGATGTGGTTTTTTTTGTTTCATTTATCGGCGCCGCTTTTTAGTCACGTGACGAGCTGACGGAGAGAGATAGTTGGGAGAGGAAGGGGTACGAACACAGAGAGAGGTGTGTGTGCCGAGGTAATAGGTAGACCTGCGAATGTTTTGATGCAGGTGAAAAGATTTTAAAGTATTCTCCCATTGGAATATGGGTGTGCTACGGGCACGGTGTTTATTTTTTATTGAAAGTGGGGTTGTGTAGAAGTTTTGAGAATGTGTAATCCGGAACTTTATATTTAATTATTTGTGTTTTTCAAGTCTTGCTGTTTTAGTCCATTTTTTGTGTTCCATGTGTTAAATAAACTTTTGTTTTCGTCAAGCTGGAATTTTTTGGATTATATCGACATACACAGGTGTTCCGTAGTAAATTATGAAGAAACAGGAATAGCGTGTATCACATATAGACATTTTTTCCGAAAATCTTGGTCTTTATATTCTATATCATGGTGACTTATTTCACCAGTTTATCAAAAGATGGCAGACTACTCCTGGATATTGAAGATGGTTTTATAAGAAAGATAAAAAGATAGAAGTTTGTTTAATTGTACACTGTTTCCTTTTCGTTGCATTGAATAAATATTACGAACTCATAAGTGCATTTTTATTCGTTATTTTTAGCCTGTTCAATGAAATACATTGTACGAAAATGTAATAAAATTTTGGTTGTATTACATAAAATATTGAAAACGCAACATCTTAATTTTTTGTAAAATCCTGACGTGATAGACAAAAATATAAGTCATTTCCTAAATCAATATCGGAAATTGATTTAAGAGAGCTTGTTCTTATGAAAACATCTGGATTTATTAAAATCTGTATGAACTGTAAATTCCAAAACATACAGAAATGAAATTCATCAAATGTGAGATTTGAAAGTGATTCTTCTCACATTTCTCGTGAACTTTACATATGTATGAACTTTCAAATTTTCTTAAATATACTACAATACATTTGAAACTCTGAAAAATAATCTGAATATGCAATCCTATATGTTGGACTGCAGTGGCGCCAACTTTTTCAAAATATTGGGTAGGCTCAAAAATTTTTGAACAAATACAAAAATATTGTGTGGGCTCAATTGATGATAGCTGGAAGGATATATCAAACTATTAAGTGGGCTCACGTTTCTTGGCCCATATAAGTTGACTCCACTCTCAGACTGTATGAAATCTCAAGCTGATTTCTTTAACAAATTTATAAATTTTCTTGAGAACTGAGCTTTTTTCAATGCTTTTCTTTCCACTTTGCATGAGTACATATATATTTATATTTTAAAATTTTAGCCTAATACGATTTAATGAAATATTAAATATCTATGTATCTACCCTATATATATAAAATAATAACGCAACGAATTTATGAAACGGATTTGTGAAACGATTTTATGAAACGACTGATTACATGACTGATTTAGTTTTATAGAATTTTTTCCTTAACTCTTTCAATACCAAAGCGCCCGAGACGCCCGGTCAGGCAGATTACCGAAGACGCCCGAAAGCGCCTAGACTAATTCAACCCCTCTTTTCTCCGGAAAACTACCTGTCAAGACGTGAAGTGGGATGTAACTGAAGGATTATCTTCTCTTTGTTAGCTTGATTTCTTAAAAGGGATTTTTTTTTGGGAACCAGATGGGGAAAATGAAGTGTGTTTATACTCTTTAAAAGATATTCATATTCATATCTTCATGTAAATTTTCCCAAGGATAACTTTTGAAATGGGAATGAAAGAGAAAACGTAAAAAAAAATAATAATAATAATAATTGCATGCAGATAACATGACCTTTTTGAGGTGGAAAAAATGTCAAATAAATGAATTTTTTTAAAAAATGAAGAAAATGAGTCAAAATTTTGAGATTTGGCACAAGAAAATGCAACTCTGGCAACATGCAGCATAGACAATTTACTATAAAATTAAAAATATAGCGAAATGTATTTTGGGGGTTCTGCTATTACTACTAATAATAATATTAATTAATTAATAAACAATTGTATGTAAATACAGACACTTTTATTTCATTTTTTGACAGTGAACAGCATTTTTAGTAATAAGCGAGTGTTTTCTCACGAGGAATTTTATCAGGTTCTCGCGTTCAGAAATTCCACCAAAAACGCCGATTTTGACCGCTGTTTCTAAAAGACCACCTGCACTTATCTAAAAATGAAATCATTGAATGATCATTGTTCGACTTTACAGTTTCTGAATAAGATCTCCCTACTATTTTCATGCGTTAATGAAGAAAGCTGAATTCAGTAATGCGTTAGAAAAATACATTCTTTGGTTCAAAGTATTATAAAAAATTGTAGTATTTCTGTATGGGCAAGGGAGGAATTTTTCCCGAGTCCCTATAATGTAATGATTCAAAATTAGACGTAACTGCAATTTTAGCTCAGTACTTTTCCTTTTCATTCTTTATTCGAAAATATTTATATTTAAAAATATTTCATATCGTTGTTGTTTAATCTGTTTGAGTCATAATGAAATGAATATATTAAAACTTTGCAAGGAAGAAAAAATTAGATTTTGATGGTGTAACTATTGATTTTATTAGTACGAAAATGAAAGAAAAAACATATATTTTAAAATATATTTCATGCTCTCAAAGTAATAACTAAAATACTTAAACGCATTAGAATAAATGTGCATCGCGCAGTATTATCGAAAGTTAATTGTGTAAAACAAGTGACTTTTTTTTTCTTCTTTCCTTGTTTTCCTGTGAAATTAATGGTTACAATAATTAAATCAAAATCTAGCTCTTTTTTTTTTTTTCAACTTTTTAATACATTTATTTCATAGTGATGCAGACAGATTTAACAACAGCGATATGAGATATTTTTTTATATATAGATTCTTTTGAATAAAGAATAAAAGGAAAAAGTATAGATCTAGAACTGCAATTATTTCTAAATTTGGAACATTACACTATAGTGACTCTGGGCAAATTCCTCACTTGACCATAAAGAAATCAATCACGGAAAAATTCGCCCCCGACAAAAAGGTAACCGAATAATAAGGTTTGTGTTAATTAAGATTGAAAAAGCCCACACATATGAATAACAAAGATTTGATGACTTTGATTATGGCAATTATAATTTCAAGTAAACCACATGCTAATCGTGTGCATTTCTACTGGAAATAATTACGACATTGTATACATATTGTTTAATAGTAAAACCTCCATATCAAATAAGGTCCTACTTCTATGATTATCGTATAGGCAAAAGGGGTAACTGCCCGGCTCCCCAAACTCAAATTTTAGATTTTTTTTTTTTTTTTTTTTTTTTTTTTTAAGTTCATACAATTTGTAGCTACAAAGACAGCTTGGATGTCCTCATTTGAGTATTTCACTCAAGATATTGAGTATTATTATTCAGTGATTGATGACTGATAACTGTTTAGGTACAAACCTACACTTCAGTTCGTATCATTTTTAAATCCGATTTTTAATTGTGCAATAGAAAAGAACAAGGAGAAAACTCTGAAACTTTTTTTTTATCATTAGGTTTCACAAAATAAGAAGATAAGGAGGAAACAGATTTATGAATGTTAAAACTGTTTTTAAAGCCAAAAGGACAAATTTATGACATAAGTCTTAATTTGTTTTCGTTCGGAAATACATTAAAAATAGCAGATGCTGATGTTCAGATCAATCACAAACTCGTGTTTCGTTTTTTTTTTTTTTTTTTTTTTCAAACCCAATTGCTTTTTAGAAAACAATGTCAAAAAGGTGCGTTTTGAATCAAATTTCTGCATGAAAGATGAATAACCACACAAACAAAGGTGAAATTGTGCTTGTCACGTGATCAAAATCGCTTATACCTGAATACGTAGTTTAATGATACAAAAAATTGGAAAACACTGTTCATTTCCAAATCGCTTCCATGATCAGACATTGCAATTTTATATCTTTCCGTTAAAAATAAATTTGTAAATATGTCAAAACATTTTGCGCTTATTCAACAGAGCAGTTAAGAACAGGTTTACCGGAAATTATGTTTACAAATTGTAAGATTTAGGGCAGGGTCAGAGAAGATACATTTTACAATAATTATAGAAAATAAAATTGATTTTATAGATTCTTTCATCTTACTACTAAGGGAAACTTATATATAAAAGCAATGCTGCATAAAGAAGTAAAGAAAAGTAAACTTTACATTCAGATATTTTAAAGGGGGGGGGGGGGTATAGATAAATAAAAAAAAATTGTTATCTATCTTTTGAGGTGAGGGAGGGGTTGATTTTAGGGGAAGTAAAAAAAAATGAGATAAAATCTTGAGATGTTTAGGAGGGTGGGATGAAAGAGATCCAAAATTACTTTATTTCAATATCTTTTATGAAACATTGTTCGAATCATACAGAAAAAAGTTAGAAATGATGTTTGATGAATTAATAACACTATATAAAAATGTTATAATATCTTCTGATATTCAGCCTATTTTGTTTGTGTTTGAATGAATAAAACCCGAGACGTAATATGGCAAATGATGGAAAATGAGTAGCTGCTATAAACACTGTGCAATCGAAAGCAGATTTTTCAGAGTACGCTGTAAAAGTTGATGCTTTGAAATGGAACTGAAAAAGAAAAAAAAAACTGTCGTTGGGCGAAAACAATCGTTTATAACAGAATACACAATTCATTTATACATAAATTAACAAAAAAATTTCTAGTAGTTATATTTGTAAGCGCCGTGTTTCTATGTAATTGAATAGCAATCAACTGTAATTAAAAATATATTAACCCTTTATATAAATACGAGTAGAACTCTGAAAATCGGGTTAGTAAATTATTTTTAAATTTTCGGATTTCTGAAAGAATATTAAAAGTACTTCCGATTATTCTTAATGGTGCCTTTAGTCGTAATTTAATTCATAACAAAAAAAAAAAAAAAAATTATGTGAGAGAAAAAAAATATAAATATTTAATTAAAAATTTCTGTGTTGATAAAAAAAAAAAAAAAAAAATAATAAATAATCAGTAAAGTAACTTTTCCTTGTATAGTTTTCGGAACATGAATGTCAATTTCGTTTGCTTTTATTTTCAGTTTCATTTGATTTTGTAAACAATTGCTATTTCTTTTCTCTCTAAGTTGAAAGTGTAAAGTGAAACGTGTGTGTTGTTTGTGTGTGTGTGTGTGTGGGGGGGGGGGGGGAGATTGATACCGAATTTGCGCAGTCGATATTTTTGATATCACACACATACACAATTGAAAAAAAGGCTATTTATTTCTTAGGCATTTTAATACGAATATCTGAAATTTTCAGGAGCATAGAAATGGAAATAAATTTCAGAATATATAATACAGTTTACTTCCCCCCATTTTTTTTTTCTTACGATCGAAAAAAATTGAGAGATCTTTTTAGTATTTTTCCATTATTGTTACGATTATTTACTGTTTAAAATTTTTATTAAATAGAATTGCCAAAGCAATGGCTTTTAAATATCGATCTGAACCCTGTAATTTCTCCAAAATGCTGATTTTTTTCAATTATTATTTTATTTAATTACCATATTTTTTTTTCTCTTCTGTCTAAATGATTATAAAGAGCATAAGAAATATCTATGAGAACCATTATAAGTGGCAATACTTTAAAATATTTATGAGGTAGTCATGTGCACGCCAGATCCGAAGTTAACAGTAACCATTTTATCATGTAAATTAATAATCAAAATAAATATATCGAGATCACAGAAAAAATGTCAGAAGCGAAAAAAGGAAAGGTTATTTATTTATTTTTGTAAAACGTACATTACTATTTAACTTTATATCAAATGAGAAATATTTTATTTTATATCCTTTTTCCATTAAACAAAAACTATTCTTGTTCAAATACCTAAACTAGATAATAACAAGCTTTTTATTTCGTCTGTTTTGTTCGCCTTTACAAATTCTAAAAAAAAAAAAAAAAAAAAAAAAAATGATTATTTACTTTTTCGACAAAAGATGAGGTTTTAAAATTATTTCTATAGCGATTACAACATTTCTAGGTCTGAAAAATTTTGACATTTATCCAAAGACATTACTGAATTGATAGTACAATTTCACCATGTGTAATTCCATGATATATTGAAGAGTTAAAGAATTGATTTAATTCTAAACATTTAAATAACCATAAAATTTAAGTCTCCATGAAAAGAAAGCTGTACTATAAGTTTTATGTTGACACAAAAACGTATTTCGATTTATGTGGGTAACTTGAAGAAACACGTGTTTAGCATTTTTGTTTCAAAGCTCTCACAAGAATATTGCTCTCCTGGGCGTAACCTACTTCCTTGGAAAAAGGTACTATTCAGTCGGAAATCTTCCCTATTTCCCCATGCAAGGGAAAACGCTAATCCCTTATACGTGCTTTTACACCCACTTGTAAGATTGATGCTTTTTACTTCGACATTACTCCTAAGAAGGGGGGGATGAAATTTTTCAAAGAGATTTCGGGCGTTTTGGTTCTCCCAGGTACCTGTACGATTTCGGCCATGGTAATGAAAGAGTTAAATATCTAATATTATGCGGTGAAATTAACGCCAAAAATCCTTATTGATATACAGATCTCAAAAATTATTTAAAAATTTAAAAATTTGAATTAGTTTTTGAAATACTAATTTTTTTTTTCTAATTTTAATTAAATTTCTGTAGTGACAGTCTTTAATGGCAACACAATTACTCCATTTTTGGAGGAAAAAAAACGGAGCACAGAAAACAAAACTATAGGGATTATTAGATTTCTTCTATTTCGTAATTTTTACATTGCCAATTGAAATTGATAATTTATTTTTTCTTTTATTATAATGCGCAGTGAAAAAATATTATGGTTAAATTTTACTTCTCAGGTGAAAAAAAAAAAAAAAAACAACCCCATTTTTCACATTTCAATCATCTGGAGCAATTAATTATAGAAATCAAAATCGTCTGTCCCTTTCAATTTCTATAGGCAGAACAAATGCTTTTCATTTCAATGTAAAAGGGGAAGTGATATTAATAATCTTAGAAACATAAAGAAAATTTTAATATAAGAATTTAGATATCGCACGTTAAAAGAAGAAAATAAGGCAAGTCACTTCAAAATATTGACAGGGAATTATTTAAAAAACATGAAAACTTAAAAAAATAATTGTCTGAGCGTAGCGAAGTCTTATACTCAGAGTACGTAACGATATTAAAAATCAAAAAAATTCTTTCGTCAAGCAAATCTCAAAAAGTACTTGTCGGATTTAGATTTTGTTTGTACCAGACGGTACCTATGAAGGCAACCTCGTGAATACTTTCAAACCTTTTCCTACTTTCAAAAATTAGTTCAAAATAGTTTAAAAGTTATATTTAAAAAACTGATAAAAAAGTACAATTTATTTGCATACGTCACAGAAATTTGATATGCGTCACTTTTCATCGGCTTTATGTTTCCGTTAGATTCCCAAATTTAAGCACATGGAGCAAGGAATTTTTATTTAAGTACAATAAAACATATTTAAACTTAAACAAATTGAAAAAGAAATCTGTTTTATTATTATTATTATTATTTATTTTATTTAAAAGAAGAAAGCCATAATACTTAATAACTTAATATCTTAGATTTTGCGATAATTTTTATAATAGCAATTTGTAAACGCGAATAGAATCATGTATTTCATGCGTGAAAATTGGAAACAATTCTTTCTTATTTAAATAAAAGATGAGTTTGACATGCGTACTTTAGATATTACTTTTGATACTACTTAGTTATCCCGTCGACCAAAAAATGATCGCCAAATTATAAGATTAAATGCCAATAATGTATGATCGTGAATGTCACATTTAATTGCATTAAATACGATAGACGCATTTAAAATGTCATTAAATGATTTTTATTTTGCACTTTTTAATTATATATTTATTAATACTGTACTAAATATATATTTTTTTATATTTGAAATAAAAAGTATGGCAACATGTATAATTTGGCTATTAGTATAGCTATTTGTAAAATGTCGCGAAATTGGTCGTCGGAATAACCAAGAAACACCTTACTTTTAATCATAGATTATATTCTGTTATTTTTTTTAATAGATTACTTAATATTATTTCTTACTAAGCAATCTGAGTTAACCGCCGATTATTGCGTGATTGCACATATTTTGTATCGTAGAATGAACGTGATTGCACGTAGTTTGTGTTTAAATTTTATAAAAACACAAAATGACAGACGTCATATACGCACTTAGTTGGCGCGATTGCAACAGAAACGATTATTAAATTTTTTCTGATGATGATTGAGTAAATTCAATCGAAACATGTCAAATTAAAGATCTTTTAATGTATTTTATTAGCATTTGACGTCCTTTTTAGCAATTAAATATTTTAATATATATTTTTTAAATGTTTTTAATGGACGTATAAGAAGACTTCTATTTATATTTAATGTTGTTTATTTTGTTTCATCAATTATTTGAAAAAGAAACAATAATTAAGCTATAAATAAACAGTTATAAATACAAAACATGATAATATACAAAATAAAAAATATAAATATTAACATTTAGAGCAATATTCAAAAACTATCACCAAAACAGTTTTCACCAATTTATGGGAGAAAAAATTGCTCTACGTAGTGATTATTTGACATCCGTATCATGTTTATATGTAAAAATAAGCGTAAACGTTCATAAGATTTGTTTATGTAGCTATTTGCCACAAATGTCAATTTCTGAAGTCCAAACTGGAGAAAACTTATAAAAAAGCCAAGGTAAAATTGGAAAAGTACCAAAGTTAGGGCAGGTATATCATATACGCATCATGTTTGGAGCAAATTTGGCAAAAATCATTTATGAATATTAGTTACATATATATTTTTCAATAATTTTCTATTATTTTAAAAAGGAAATAACAATAAATAAAAACACGATTAATTAATAAATATCGAAGAAATATATTTATATAGTTTGTAAAAACAAAATTTATTAATAAATAAACAACAGCCGGGTTACCAAGCCATGCAAAATAACGATATTTTGGCGCCAAATATGCAGAAGAGCTTTTCTAGCCTTTTTGGCGAGCTTTTTTATTTATTTACTTAATTTGTTGGCATTAAATGAATCGATGTGATTTTGATCTTCAGCCTTTGGGGTTGCATTTTTAATACTTTGAAAAAAAGTTGAAAAGTGTTTATGCATTCGATTTGACTGTCCTTCTGGCCATCCGTCCGCCTGTCTTCGCTCTAATACCCGTAAAAACACGCTTATTTTAATGCAATTGGTAAACCTTATTAAGATCCCCTAGGCATGGTTGGTATTATATATGATGTATGTGGGATTAAAGTTCCTTTGAAATGGCCCCCAAAAGAATTCGATTACATTATGGTCTATGGGGGAAAAAGTTTACAGAGTATTTTAATGATATTATGCCATCGCAGATGGATTGAAACTGATGTAAATCACCGAGTTTCACAACGATTACTTATAAGAACAGGACATTCATAGCATTTTAAATCCATTTACAGAGACACACGAAAGATATCAGCTACAAATACTGTGTTTTAGTACCAATTGTTGAAATGAATTTTCAATTTCGACGTGCGCTTTTAAATTTAACTATTTTTTAGGTACAGTCGTAATTTTATAAATACGTAATCCTTACAGTCGTCGTCTAATTCGACAGTTTTTCTGCCTATCCGTCTGCCTGTCCCCATCTAACACCACTAAACTACCCATCCGAATCGTTTGAAATTTTAAATATATATTTGGTGCCAAAATTTGGTAAGTCATTTAAAATTTTAGTAAAATTGGATACGTAGTTCAAATCCAGGAGCAGTTAAAAGTATTGCGTTACATTACAGTCGATGGGTTGAAATAGTTCCAAGTGCTTTTTTAATTATAACACCCGTCTAAACAAAGAAATTAAGAAGCATTATAATATAAAGTTTGTAGAATATGTCGCACAAAGAATACTTATTATTCATTTGCAGGGTACTACAAAAGAATTCCGAACCATAATGGTATGTGGGGTGGAGGGGCATTATTTTTTTCAATCACGAGATTTTCTTATTTGTCATTACAAGGTCTTTTAATTAATAACTTATTCAGGTAAAACTACATAATCGAGTTCACTTTGGCGTATTTGATCTGCATGTTTTGCTGAAAAAAATGTGCTCCGATTTTTAAATCACTGGTGATGACACTTTGGCAGCTCAAAGCTTGTGCAGGCGAGATATTCGAATCTCGTGTCGTACTTTATACTGCAAGCATTGCCAATTCCTTTTATTCAATGCATACTAAAACAAAATACTGCTCAACGTCTTGAGAATAGGTTTGAAAAGAAAGCAAAACAGCGTATGTAGTGACCAGTATGACTACACATTTAAATCTGAATGATCATATCTGGAACACACTCAAACAACGCATCGTATTCCTTTTTTGGAGTTTTCGGGATTTTTATGTATCACTTTTTAAAGGGAGTACTTCCTAAATTCTTATCGAGAACCTCATCGCATCAATAGAAATCAGATGTAGATATTATACTATTGTATATATTAACTATTTAAGGGGTTCACATACCGTATAA
This sequence comes from Maratus speculifer, assembly GCA_964019185.1. Classification (NCBI taxonomy): domain Eukaryota; kingdom Metazoa; phylum Arthropoda; class Arachnida; order Araneae; family Salticidae; genus Maratus; species Maratus speculifer. Next base: position 209,040,352 of record OZ025289.1, on the reverse strand, counting down.
AAAATTCCCTCTTTCTATTCAACCATCACGGTTTGTGCCATATTTAGGTACTAAAATTGGTGTGGAGTGTCTTTATGTTCTTGATGTAATTTCAGAGTTCAAATTCAGATGCAAGATATTTTAGTGTTTTATTATCTGTATTACTTTTAATGTATTGCGTACTTCCAATTTTATACCCATGCATGGCTGTTTTGCATAGTTTACTTCCCCATTTTTTAACCGTGTAATCGAATTAATATAGAATATTTTGCAATTCTATATTTCCCTTTTGTCCTTTTCGTCTTTTGAACTTGAGGCAGTTTATGGTCAATTAAAGGTAGAATCTTACTTTTTTCTTTTACTTTTCGCAAGCTATTACTAAATCTATGTTCTCAGCAATATCGCTCAGACTAATCCCTCTGAGGGAAGTCCTAGTAAAATTATGCCACGCGAAATGCATATAAAGGTAATGATTACGTTGCTTCTATAAGGATCAATTATTAAATATCGAAATATTTAAAGTATCTAAAAAATACACATTACACGTGAAAAACTTTTAATGGTGAATTTTAGGTGATATTAAAAAAAAGTTTTAAATGATTTAATGATTTTAAGTTAAATACCGTATATACCCGTAAAAATTAAAATAGAATAAAAATTAAAATAAATAAATTATTAAATGAGACGTGCATTTAATAGGGAAAATTACATCATATATTAAAACGATGCATTTAAATCGATTTTTATTCGGGAGACTTTTAATCTGACGTCACATGGTATGAAAATACGGCTACAAGAAATTTGTTTATATCTTAAATCACTTAATGCAGCATAAATGCAGGTAAATATATGCGCAAAATGCTTCGATTTATTCTCTAAAAATTATTATTCGATAAATACAGATTAGAAAATACGCACATCGAAATTAATTAATACAAACGCTTACTAATTGATTATCCCGTCGAGCAATTTTATCAAATTAAACAAATCATCAAAAAATTTGCCAAATTATATAAATTTACATAATTTTAGTTTATGTAACGAAAAAAGTAAAATATTCATTTTTTAAAGGTTGCATTAAAAATCACTTGATGACGTAACAAACACGTGTATCGTGTTTAATATCAAGTCAGTTTGAATATACGATCATCTATTATTGACAATTAATCATTATAGTTTGGCGATAGTTTTTTCGTCGACGAGTTATAGAGCAGTATCATACAAATAACATACATTACAAAAATAATTTGAAAATACGCAAGATAACGTGTTAACATATAGAAAAGTATTTATAAATAAGTTATTTTAGAAAATAACTAAAACTCAGTTAAAACAAAATATAATCGAAAAATATTCAAAACACGATGCTAATTCATTACCGTAATTCAGAAAAAGTGCCAAGCTTGCGGAGTTTATAACCTCGAATCTGATAAAACGGCAAGCGACTGCACAATTTATCACCTCCTCGAGTTAGTGGCTGAAATTCCAGGACTAGACAGAACATATTTAGCATATTAAACAACAACTGGTCTGCCAAGTCATATTGGAGAAAGCCACGTGCAGACACGGTATCGGTGGTTCATCCCACTTAATCATCTGCCCCGAGTTATTTCGGAGGTAAAAGTACTGTTTTCCCATACCTATCGCCGGTGAAGTGGTTAAGGTTTTTCCTAATGTTTTCCTTTCACGTAGAGGTATGAAAGCAAAAATTACTGGGAGCCCAATGATAAACATTTAGATAAACTACCGAAATCGGGTTTATAGATGTTTTCATCAAAATATAACATGGAAGATTAGTAGCATTTTAATAAAGAAATCGTGTTTTAATTAATCATGTAGATAATTAATACGTAAAATGAATGAAGTGATGGTATGTAAAGCTTTCTCCAAGTCTATAAAGGAAGAACACATTCCATGGCATCGTTATTAAAGTAGGAAAGAAGACACTTTTTAATCAAAATATTCCATGTAAGCTGATAAGCATATATGTATTTGATCTGGCTTATCAATCCCCAAAACAGCCGTCATTTGTTATGGCAGATGTGTAAGAAAACGTAATGAAAAAAAGCCCCATTCGTAAAAAAAAGTATGGCAAACTGATCACAGAAAACAACCGACTTTAATTTGATAATATCTTTCACTCTTCCGTAACTTGGCTAATATTTTTTAAACATGGCAGAATACTATATTTTTAGAGTCTGTGAACCTGAATGGGGGTTGGTGGGCGTAGCTCGCAGGAGACAGAGCCCCTAGTATGTATATAAAACCATTAATTGAAAAATAATATGAATCAATAAATCATGAAATATATATGTATATATGTATATATACAGGGTGATTCAAAATTGTTTTTACAATAAAAAAGGGTTGTCAGTACACATCAAGATAAACAATCTTAAAGAAGAAACCAAAAGTCGCAAACGGTTTTTTATTTATTTAATTTTTCCCCATGTTCAATGTGGTAATTTTTTAAGAGTTCATATATTGTAATAGAATCAATATATATATACAGGGTGATTCCAAATTGTTTTACAATAAAAGAGGGGTGATAGTGCACATCAAGACAAACAATATTAAATAGGAGATTAAGGGTCCCAAACGTTTTCCAAAGGAGATAGCCGTCATTAAAGTTTAGGGTCCAAAATTTCAAATAAACATAAAAAATGGAAAAATCAGTCGATTGATTTGCGGTTTTCACTAAAATTATTCTTTATGTCGGCATTTTCTTGAAATTAAATTATAAAGATAAATTTAAAAAAAATGCCGATAGAGGGCGCTTTAGATTTTGGAGTAACGAAAAACTATTTTTTGCCGGTATTTTTTGCATCATACTAAAAGTTTTCGTAAGCTTAGACTCAAACTTAAATTTTGAGCCCAAAATCTGAAAGTGGGAGTTGTTAAGTAGCACAAACTGAACCGTGTTTAGAGGGTTCAAATTTCAAATGATTATTAAAAAACGGAAAAATTGGTCCATTGATTTGCGGTTTTCACTAAAACTATTCTTTATGTCGGTATTTTCTTAAAAATAAAATATAAAGATAATTTTCAAAAAATGCCGATAGAGGGCGCTTTAGACTTTGGAATAACGAACAACTCTTCTTTGGCGTTATTTTTTGCATCTCATTGAATGCTTTTGTAAGCTTAGACTGAAACTTAAATTTTGAGCTCAAAATCTGAATAGTTGGAAGTGGTTATGAAGACAAACTGAACTGTGTTCAGAGGGTTCAAATTTCAAATGATTATAAAAAACGTAAAAAATGGTTGATTCGTTTGGGGTTTTCGCTAAAACTAATTTCTAAATGAGCATTTTCTTGAAAATAAATTTTAAAGATAAATTTCACAAAATGCCAAAGGAGGGCGCCTTAGACTTTGGAGTAGCGTACAACTATTTTTAACTGTTATATTTTTAACCGCATTAAATGCTTTCAAACGCATAAACTTAAATTTTAGGCTCAAATTCTGAATCGTTTGAAGTGTTTAAGTAGCGAAAAATTGAGTTGTGTTCGAGGAGGGGGGAGGGATAAATTTCAACTCCCGAAGACACTTCAATTTGCGCTACTTAACTATTCCTAATTATCCAGATTTTGAGCTCAAAATTTACGTTTAAATCTAAGCTTCCGAAAACATTAAAAAAGTTTTTGCAACCATTTAATTAGAACAAAAAAAATAATGGTTAAAATTAATTGTTGGTTACTCTGAAGTTTAAGGCGTTCACTAATGGATTTTTTTAAAATTTATCTTTATTTAATTTTTTTTTCAAGAAGATACTGACTTAAAGAAAAGTTTTATTTTAAACAACAAACGAATCGACAAATTTTTCCATTTTCTATAATTATTTTAATATTGAACACCCTCCCCCCCCCCCCATAAACACAGTTAAGTTTGTACTACTTAACTACTCCCTACTATTTAGATTTTGAATTCATAATTTAAGTTTAAGTCTAAGCTTCCGAAACTATTTAATGAAGTGCAAAAAATTACGGCAAAAATTAGTTGTTCCTTACTCCAAATTCTAAAGCGCCTTCTATCGACATTTTTAAAAATTTATCTTCATAATTTATTTTTAAGAAAATGCCGACATAAAGAATAGTTTTAGTGAAAACCGCAAATCAATGAACCAATTTTGCCGTTTTTTTATAATCATTTTAAATTTGAACCCTGTGAACACAGTTCAATTTGTGCTACTTAACCACTCCCATTTTCAGATTTTGAGCTCAAAATTTAGGTTTGAGTCTAAGCTTACGAAAACATTTAATGAGATGCAAAAAATACCGGAAAAAAATAGTTTTTCGTTACTCCAAAGTCTAAAGCGCCCTCTATCGGCATTTTTTGAAATTTATCTTTATAATTCAATTTCAAGAAAATGCCGACATAAAGAATAATTTTAGTGAAAACCGCAAATCAATCGACCGATTTTTCCATTTTTTATGTTTATTTGAAATTTTGGACCCTAAACTTTAATGGCGGCTATCTCCTTTGGAAAACGTTTGAGACGCTTAGTCTCTAATTTAATATTGTTTGTCTTGATGTGTACTACCACCCCTCTTTTATTGTAAAAAAAAATTTAGGAATCACCCTGTATATACATACAGGGTATCCCTAAACTCATGGTATATACGCTAGGGTGTGATAGAACACTTCAAGACGAGTAATAATAAATAGGAAACCAAGGGTCCCAAACGTTTTCCAAAGGAGATAGTCGCCATTAAAGTTTGGGGTCCAAAATTTCAAATAAACATATAAAACGGAAAAAATGTTCGAGTAATTTGCGGTTTTCCCTAAAACTATTCTTTATGCCAGTATTTTCTTGAAAATAAATTTTAAAGATAAATTTCCAAAAATGCCGATAGAGGGCGCTTTAGACTTTCGAGTAACGAACAACTACTTTTTGTCGTTATTTTTTGCATCTTATTAAATGTTTTCGTAAGCTTAGACTTAAACTTAAATTTTGAGCTCAAAATCCAAATAGTTGAGAGTGGTTAGCAGCAGAAACTGAACTGTGTTCAGATTGTTCAAATTTCAAATGATTATAAAAAACGGAAAAATTGGTGGATTGATCTGCGGTTTTTATACTAGAACTATTCTTTAAGTGGGTTTTTCGTAAAAATAAATTATAAAAATAAATTTCAAAAAATGCCGATAGAAGGCGCTTTAGACTTTGGACGAACAACTATATTTTGCCCTTTCTTTGCATATTATTAAATGGTTTCGTAAGCTTAGATTTAAACTTTAATTTTGAGCTGAAAATCTGTATAGTTGGGCGTGGTTAAGTAGCATAAACTGAACGGTGTTCAGAAGATTCAAATTTCAAATGATTATAAAAAACGCAAAAATTGATTGATTCGTTTGCGGTATTCGCTAAAACTACTCTTTAAATCACTATTTTCTTGAAAATAAATTTATAGATAATTTCCTCAAAATGCCGATGGCTCAGACTTTGAGTAGTGTACAAATATTTTTAACCGTTATTTTTTTTTTAATCTCATTAAATGCTTTAAATGCTTAGACTTAAATTTTAAGCTCAAATTCTAAATCGTTGGGAGTGTTTAAGTAGCACAAAACTGAACTGTGTTCGAGCTGGGGAAGGAGGGTTAAATTTCAACTCTTGAACACACTTCAGTTTGTGCTTCTTAACCTCTCCCAACGATTCAGAATTTGAGATTAAAATTTAAGTATAAATCAAAGCTTCCGAAAACATTTAATAAGCTTTTGCAAGCATAATATTAGATACAAAAAATAACGTTTAAAATTAATTGTTGGTTACTCTGAGGTTTAATCTTGAGGTTTAATTTATCTTTAAAAATTATTTTTAAGAAGATACTGACTTAAAGAATAGTTTTATTTTAAACAGCAAACAAATCGACCAATTTTTCTATAATCCTTTGAGATTTCACACCCCCCTCCCTTGAACACAGTTCAGTTTGCGCTACTTAACTACTCCCTACTCTTCAGATTTTGATCTCAAAATTTTAGTTTAAGTCTAAGCTTCCGAAAACATTTAATGAGATGCAAAAAATAACGGCAAAAATGTTGTTTGTTACTTTACAGTCTAAAGCGTCTTCTATCGGCATTTTTTAAAATTTATCTTTATAATTTATTTTCACGAAAATACCGACATAAGGAATATTTTTAGTGAAAACCGCAAATCAATCAACCATTTTTTTCCGTTTTTTATTATCATTTGAAATTTGTACCCTCTGAACACAGTTCAGTCTGTGCTATTTAACAACTCCCAACTATTCAGATTTTGAGCTCAAAATTTAAATTTAAGCCCAAGCATCCGAAAAAATTTAATGAGATGCAAAAAGTAACGGCTAAAAATTCGTTGTTTGTTTCTCCAAAGTCTTAAGCGCCCTCTATCGGCATTTTATGAAAATTATATTTATAATTTATTTTCAAGACAATACTAACATAAATAATAGTTTTAGTGAAAACCGCAAATGAATCGCCCAATTTTTTCGTTTTTTATGATTATTTGAAATTGTGGGCCGTAAACTTTAATAGCTTCTATCTCCTTCGGAAAACGTTTGGGACCCTTGGTTTCATATTTAATATTGTTTGTCTTGATGTGTACTATCACCCTTCTTTTTTTTGTAAAAATAATTTAGAATCACCCTGTATATATATATATATATATATATATATACAGGTGGTTATCAAAATAATGGAAACACTTGTGAATGAAAGGGACATTTAAGAATTCCCTTCGTAAGCATTAAAATATAATCTTAACTACCAGATTTTTTAATATAAAAAGAACATGTATTAGGTAGTATGAGAGAGCTTTAGAAAAGTTGTCTACGTTTTGATTTTTTTTTTTTTTGTCAGAAGCGTAAAATGTCAGACCTCACAGATTTTCAAAGAGGCCAAATTGTAGGAGCCCGACTAGCTGGAGCAACGGTGACCGAAACATCCCAGCTTATGGGCGTTTCTAGAGGTACGGTGTCTAAAATCATGACAGCATACACACAGCGCGGAAAGACAAGCTCAGCAAAGCAAAATAGTGGACGGAGGTGAAGCTGAGTGAAAGAGACCGACGGGTATTGAAGCGGATTGTAATGTCTAAAAAGAAAAAAACTGCATCCAAAGTGACCGCAGAGCTCAATCAGCATCTGGATTCTCCAGTGTCAACAATTAAAGTTCAGAGATACCTTTATAAAGAGAACATTTACGGCAGAACAGCAATTCCCAAGCCACTTGTCACAGATGCTAATGCCAAACGTCGTGTAGAGTGGTGCCACAACTACAAAACCTGGTCGATTGATAAGTGGAAGACTGTTATATGGTCTGATGAATCATCTTTCACATTTTCCCCCACAACAGGACGGGTACATGTCTGGAGAACACCTGCACAAGCGTATGATCCTGATTGCCTCCGTCCATCTCTCAAACATGGAGGTGGATCGGTCATGGTATGGGCAGTCGTGTCATGGTTTTCTGCCGGTCCAATCGTAATCCTGAAAGGAAGGATCACTGGGGAGAAGTATAGAGAAGTTTTAGCTGACCAGGTCCATCCCATGATGCAAATTTTGTTTCCTGCAGGAGATGGAATTTTCCAGGATGATAATGCCCCTATTCATGCAGCCAGAATTGTCCAATCATGGTTTGATGAACATGAGGATGAGGTAGAACATCTACCTTGGCCCGCAAAGTCCCCAGACCTCAACATAATCGAACCGTTGTGCTCTATTTTAGAGCTTTCAATCCGGAATCGATATCTTCCACCGACATCTCTCACGGAACTTTCCCAATATCTCCAGGAAGAATGTATATATTCCTTCAATATTCCTCTAAACACTATTCAGAATTTGTATGATTCGATTCCCAGGCGAATTCAAGCTGTATTACATGCCAAAAGCGGTTCTACGCCATATTAATAAAGAATTTCTTCAAAATCTAGGGTGTTTCCATTATTTTGATAACCACCTGTATATATTAAAGAAACTGTTAAAAAGGTTTTTGAAAATCAAAGTAAATTGCTGTTACATTTAAAGATAATAGCAATCTAATTCAAGCTAAATGCTGACAATATACGCATATATGTCTCCATGCAAAGTGGATTTAAAGGCTTCAGAAAACTTAAAATAAGGCACAATTCATACCAAAATGATTATATTTGACAAAGAAACTACCAAACAGAGAGTATAATTTTGCACACTCCAATCTTAAGGGTGTTTCATTACAATTTTTATTCAGAGCTTTAAAATAATTGGAGAATACTTATTTTTTCATTTTATTCATTAATTATTTTTTCATCCATCTATTTATCAATCAATCTATCTACACTCTTAATTTTTTTCTGTGAAATTACATAGAATCTATGTGTAAACCATTATCATAAGTCTTTGTAGAATAATAAATTCGAAAATTCGAGATTATGTTAAATAACAGGGAAGATATTCGATAAAAATACCCTAGACTCTGTAAATAAATATCGTTAAAAATACACAAGACAATAAATTTACTTTTAATCACAATAATTCAATTTCGTTTTCAAAAAATTTTTAATTTACGAGTGAATATGAAATGTTGCATCATTTAATTTTTGTATAATTTATACCTAGTGGCCGTGGGGTTTGAATGCGGGGCATATTGACAGTGGGAGAATATATTTTAGACTCAATTATCGAAGCTATTGTTACGGAGAACATATTATCATAATAATTATTATTATATTAATTATTATTATCATAATAATTATTACTATTATTATCATAATAATGTGATTGTCGATAAAAATCAACAAAAATTCCAAAGACATAATTTTTCCTTTTCTGAATTATTATCAGTTATTAACAAAAAACAATCTTTAAACTAAATTTTCCTCCTTAATACTCCTAATATAATAAAATTGCAAAAGAATCTTTTTAAAGTGAGTTATTTGAGTTACAAATTTTAACATAGATAAAAGTATGTTAAACTAAAGACATGGAAATACCTACAAGGAATCTGATATAAGACAATAGAAATCGTCATCTGAAAATAATAAAGTTATATCTGTATTTTTGAAAAAATTGATTTATCGATATAGAAAGGTTCTATTTGTATCTATTAAAGTATTTTTGCATCAAAATAAAGTTAAATATGATTTACATATGGCCTTATAATCATAATTTGACATTCTTTTAATCCAGAAATGCCTTGATAAATACAAATAGAACCTTTCTATACCGGTAACTCACTTTTTCAAAACACAGATAGACGTTATTATTCTCAGGTGACGAAATATCTGTAAAATGATGACCGAAAAACTCAATCAAATACCTTTAACTGAGAGCTAGTGTAAATTTATAGAGAATCTCAATATTTTCTGTGTTTATTCAGAAAATTTTAACAACGTACATGGGCCTTCGTGGCTGAGTGGTTAAGACATCACGCCGCTAATCGCTTGCGAACGTAGGAGGTTGTGGGTTCGAATCCCATTGGCTCCATTGTGTGGAGCTCCTGTTTGTACTTCTCTAATGTTGTAATACTTCCTTGTGTGCTATCTTGTCCCTGTATATTGACGATGAATTATAAGTAGGCTTCATGTCGAGCACACAAGTCAGTTGTATGTTGTTAAAAAAAGTGTATACATATATATACATACTAGGTCATCCGCGCGGCGTTGCTCGGGACCTTAGGTGTTTTCAAACAAATTACGAATATTTAAAAGCTCCATTCATACTATAATAGGAAAAAAAATAAAATTTCATCTAAAGAATATTTTAAATTTTATCAGAATGAATACATGTATTTATTTCTGTTACGAAAACCATGTTTTTGATGGATACAGAAATATAGTAGTTGATATTAGCTGTTTTGAACCACAAATATAACGAAATAATTTATTTTCTTTTTAAATTTCTTTCTTCAATAAGACTTATTCCAAGCAAAATCTTCTGAGTACGCGTGCGATGCGCGCTGCACATCTAAACAAACCTTAGGAAAACATAAAAGGAGTAATTACCTAATTTACTACACTTTTGATTGGTTCGAAAGCATAGAGTATTAACAGAAAATTTTCTAAAAAATCAATTTATTTTAATGGCCTTTTGAATGGAATGATGCACAATTAAAATCTTATTTATGTTAAGCATTAATTTACCCATAAGCAAATATGACTATTAAAGAAAATTATAATTGGGTTCATATGAAAGTAATTATTCTAATTATTTTCTAATTCTCCGTAATATATGATATTCGACTATTTATTTATTTGTATTTTTTCAATAAGATTTATTTTATAAATAAATATAATAAAAAATTACTTAAAATTTTCTTATGATAAAATACTTTTTTGATAAATAACAAAATTTACTCAATAAATTATTTGTGTGAATTTTTAATGAAGAACGAAAAATCGTTAAAGAGGTTTGGATTATAAAATGTTTCGGGAACGATATTATATTACACATAAGTTTATTTTTCCATCATGTAACTCTCTTATTGGTCGGAAAAATTAATAAGCACCATAGTCAAAATAACAACAACAACAACAACAACAACAACGAATCATACTACAGAGAAAAACGCATTTCGAGCTGTCATTGATTATTTTTAGTCCTGTATGCAAATAATTTGGTAATTTACTGAAATGAATTATCAGTAACCTATGATATGAACGAAGTCATAATCATGAGTCAAACACATTGTGCAAATATTAGTACATAAATAAAAATTTTTAAACAATGCTATAACTCATAAAAACCTTTAAGTAAAACACTCCCAAATTATTACATACACTCTAAAAAATAAAAGTGTAAATTAGACAAATTTACATATATATTTGTGTAAATTCCTAAAATTACACACCTGACATGAAAATTACCCACTTTTTGCAAAGTTTTACCTGTTTTTATGTGCATTTTAGCTTAACAAACTAAGTGTGTATTTTGTTATCACTTGAAAACATAAATAAATGTGTAAATGCTGAAAAATGTCTGAATTTACACAAATTGGTATGTTATTGTAATTTGCACATAATGATATACACATAGGTAAGAGTGTAAATTTCTAAAGTCACCCACTTGTCATAAAAAATACCTAATTTAAAGCGTGTTTAGTTTATAGCATTAAGTTTGTAAGATTGTTATCAGTGCATAAACTCATAAAAATGTGTAAATGTAGATTACTCCTGAAATTACACTAATTATTGTGTTGAAAAAATTATAAATGCGTGAATTTTAAAGTAGACTTTACGAAAGGGATAGGAGGCTTACATATTATTCAGAGCTACACTTTTTATTTTAGAAAACCCATTCCATAAATAACATGGTGTCATTGCATTGCTGTAACAGTATTTTTAAGAAATAAATTAATATATTTATATATTTTTATAAGATACTCTGACCACCTCTCTCACTCTCCTCGTTTCAGCAGAACGTGAGCATTTAAAAGAAGTTAAAAAAATTTAATCTCGACACATGTAACAAATATTTTGTTACATGTAACATAAAATTTTATTCATTTAATTAGTAAATTTTAATTTCGTTTCCCGAATTCCCTTTTAAAATTTGTACATCAAATATAAGAATGCTTCATTATACAGGGTGTCCCCTCTCAACGGTGGCCAATGGCTAATTTCTAAACCGTTGGTCATAGACATATAGTTCCAATTGCAAAAATGCTTTAAAAAAGGCAAAGAATTGTTTTTTAAGCGATTTTGGTCAAAAAAATGTTTTACTAAAAAATTACGAAAATTAAATTTTTATACGGTCCCCCGGTCCTATAAGTGATATTTAGTAAAATTTTTTCAACACTCTGGCAAGTAATACAGAAAAGGTCCCATTCATGTAACATTAAAATTGACCGAGTTATGAAACTTTAAATTTCATGACTTAAACCACTTTTCTATAGCTGAAAACGGATGAGTTCGACGGAGCTTTAAGGGAACGTACACTAAGTGCTTAAAGTATTATAAAGGGAGTCGATTTCCAACGCTGTTCAAAGGCTACTTCCTAAACTATTTGTCACAGACATATAGTTCCAATTACAAAATGTTTTAAATGAGCGATTTAACTGAAGACGCTGTCACCGTATAAGTTTTATGGTAGTGTTAATTATAATTAATTAACTTCTAGATTGGTTATTAAAATAACTGAAGACATGAATTTCAAAATTCTCTTTATCGAAAAAAATCAAATTTTGGGAAATAGCGAAAAAACTTTAAATGCATCTATTGGTTTTCATTATAAATTTTGAGATTGCGTTGTTACAATAGTGGAGGTTTGTATAGACTGATAGAGAAATCAAAAAGCGATAAGTCGAGTTTTAAAAATCATATCCTCAATTGTATTTTTACGTATGTTTTATTTTGTAAGCAAATGAAGCTGATTCTTTTCGTGATTTTATTTTAAAAAGGTATGTTATTTTGATAAGCTTTTATTTTATTCATAGTTTTCGTATGTAAATTTTCCTAGTTCAAAACTTATATTCAAATTTTAACTCACTTCCAAATATCTGATTGAGGTTCAATTCCCATAATTATTTAAACCCGATGACAATGTAATATTAATACGATTTTAGGTGTGTTCCATTTATTTATTTTATAGGACTACATCAAATTCTATTAGGTTGAGTGATCTAATAGAGCTTTAAATATGTATCACTTTGTAACGATTTGTGACTGTTGCTTTTCATAGTTTAATTTAAAAAAAATTCTGTTATTTTTTTACTTATATTTTTAGCACAAATTGCATATTTTATTTTAACATGTAAATGTCAACATAAATTCAGAAATAACAGTGTATTTTTTTTTTTTTTTTTTTTTTTTTTTTTTTAACTCTCAATGTTTAAAGTTAAATTTTCTATCTGATGTTTATTTTTATTTCCAGTAAATTTGTGACTGACCCTTATTTTGCAGCAAAAAATATGCTTCAACTTTGAACAGCTATAACTCGGTCAATTTTGATCGCAGAGGAATGGGACTTTTTTTGTCTTGCTTGTTAGAGTAGTGGTAAAAATTTTCCAAATATCGCTTATAGGACCGGGGGACCGTATAAAAATTTAATTTCCGTAATTTTTTAGTAAAACATTTTTTTGACCTAAATTGCTTAAAAAATAATTCTTTACCTTTTTTAAAGCATTTTTGCAATTGGAACTATATGTCTATGACCAACGGTTTAGAAATTAGCCATTGGCCACCGTTGAGAGGGGACACCCTGTATAATTCTAGGTTTTGATTAAATCGTAATTTCTTTCAGCCATCGCTCAGACTGCTCTTTTTCACAATTTTAACTGTAATTTTCAGTAATAGTGCTAGATTTCATTCTTAAAGCGACATTAGGAAGACTTCAATACGAGGCAATATAATCGAGATATAATCCCACTTTATGCTTATTTATAAAATTAAATTATATTTTTTGTACTGTTGGTATTCTTTTTTGCTGCCCCCCCCCCCCTTAATTAAAAGGATAGTAGTTTAATCTTCAGTAAAATCTAAAAACTATTTCGAATTCAATTAATATGTAATATAAAATATAATTCATGTAATTAAGATAATTCTAAATTCGTATCCTGAGTTATTTATACATTTTGCACATCAAATATAAGTATGCTTAATTTTACCCTAAGTTATTTGAGCCGTCTGGTAGCCTGTAAACTTTTATCCATTTCAAAGTTTAACTTGTAATTTTAGTTTAACTTCAGTTCGCAGTTCAATTGATGGTTGTATTCAGGAACTACTTCAACCCCAAGTTAGACGCTGATCTAGCATATAAAACTAAAATCGTAATCTTTGTTTACTTGGCTTCATCATGTTTAAGTTGAAAATTAATGGTGGGTCCAACTGATTGCAAGCGCTCTCGTTCAGAAAAATATAGTATATAATAAGTTATTCTTTTATAAAAAATAAGGTATATAATGTCATACGTCCGTATTACCTCCAATTCTTTTTATCTGATTTGTTTATATTTATGTATAAATGTATATTATACATGTTGGATTGTTTTTTACGTATACGAATTTTTTACACGCATAATTTACTTGAAGTAAAAAAATTTTAACATTACATAACTCCTGATAAATTTCTATTAAAATAACAACTGTTGTATCTAAAGTCATTTATTTCTTGAAAAATTTTCATCTTAAAAAGAATTTATGAATGTATGTTAACAGTAGCAAAATAAACATTAACATAATTTTTTTTTTTGGGGGGGAGGTGTTAAATTTTGGTTCGGTTGAGTGGAAGATATTATAGTTTATTTATAAACTATTATACAAATGTATACCATATCTAAAAATTATATATTCTGATTTATAAGTTAAACAATTCATCTGAGTTTTATTTATTTATTGATTTTTTTTTTAAATATGAAACTTATAATGTTAACTAAGTTTATCATCGATTAAAACTATAGCGTTGCTTTTGAGTTTCTACGTTACATTTCCTAATTTTGAGAAATTATTTTTTTAGTTTTTTTATCTTAATTACATTAACTTTTCAGCTGTGTTTTAATTTGAAAATATTACATCAGAAGAACTATGTTCCACTAAAATAGTCATAGTAAAGAACACAATTTTTTCTTGTTAATTATAGATTTAATAAAAATACACAGAAGTAAATTGCAAAAGGGCGCAAATACGTTGATTTAAAATAACTCCAGATCAAAAATTCTGAAGAAAATCTATATTAAATTAATGGCTTTTTCTTCAAATATGCATTTTTCCATTCCAATTTTGCCTATTATTACAGAACTTATATGACATAAAACATATGATTGTATGCATATAAATAAAATAATTAAATGAATTAAAATGTCATAATGAATATTCAAAATCGAATTTATCATTCTCTCCCTCCCCCTCTACATAAATATCCCCTGCCGGTTGAGTTTTATACACTTAAGACACAAATGTAATTATCAAATAAATTCCACGAGCTTTAATTTCGAAAATTTATAAGAGTCAATTGATATTTGGATATAGACACAGTATTTCTCGTTTTATTTTTTACTACAGCTGATAAATAAAAATACACATTAGTTTGATATCTTAAATTTTAATTAGAATATCTGAAAATTTCATTTATGAAGATAGGATTAAGTTTGTTAATGTTAAAATATATTTGTATTTTTTTCTTTTTTTTAAGACACAAATTTCTAAATATAAATGTAATGCAAAAGATGTTACTTTAATGATTCAACAGCGTTTTTGATAGTCCTGATAATATTTTATAAGGCAAATTCTTTGTAATGATGAATATTTATGAAAAGAAAACAATATAACATGTAATATAGGTGATTTATGTATATATAAACAAATCAGCTAAAATATTTGCAGGTAATATGTGTGTGTGTATATGAGATGAAGTTTACATACTTTTTTCTATTTTTTTATAGTATTTTAAATTTTACTTTTATAGCTGTATGTAACACAGTATCTTAAGTCTGAACTCTGAAAATAGAAAATGTGGAGATTGTAAGTTTACCAACTATGATTATTCCATCTGATTAGTCTAAAATGTATCATTAATTATTTATTTATTTTTCTTTATCTTAATTTTTAATTGCATGTTCTGAATAATATATAAATGAGAGGAAATATATAAAATTAAAAAGCAAGGAAGAATATAGAAGCAGAATATAGATAATAGCAGTTTTATGTGTATATTTAGAGGAGAGTGGGAAGGAATGGGACACTTTTTACAAAAATAATAAAATCAACTTTACTTGACACAAATACAAAAACTTTGATTTATAGAATACAAAATGAAACACTTTCTAATGTCCTTGACCAATATAGAAACATAATTTGAAGAATCAATTTTATAATTAAAGAAATTCAAAATTTCACAATGTGTCCCATACTTCCCCACCAACAGAGAAGTAATATTTGTACTATGATAATTGATGAGGAATATCAAAAACTAGTGTCTTAAATGGCTATATGCTGAATTTTAGATCCGTAGCTGCTATAGTAGCACAGTTTTTAAGGGAGGGTTAAAGTTCTAAAAACCTATTTATAGGGAGTTTTTAAGAGGAGGGGAGTGAGTGTGATAGGCTGATTTGGAGCTTATGATGCTACACTGGTGACAGTGGATGAGAAGTGTGTATATCGCTATGATCCCGAGTCCAAACAACACTATTTTATCGCATCCACTGTCACAAATCTAGCCGCATAAGCTAATAATCAGACTTTCAAGTACCCCCCCCCCCATTTTACTCCTCCATACAAAACTATATGAATATTGCAGCTACGGTTCTGAAACTAAGCATAAATATATCGATATTCTTCATCAACCCGTTGCAGTACAAATATTTCATATACACTAGACACAATAGTTATTGAACCTCCATCGAATATAGGTATTTTGCATATTACGCAAATAACTGTGTAAATTACAATAACACAATAATATGTGTTTTTGCGTAATACATATTTATCAGTGTAATCACAGAAGATTACACAGATAAAAAAGTAAGAATATAACACAGATATATGTGTATTCTTGCGCAATTTACACATTAATGTGGGTATTTCATGAGTGATCACCATAACTTTTACACACTTAGTGTTATCATCAAATTACACACTGAAATGTGTATTTTGAAATTTACACATTAGGCGTGTATTTTGGCAATTTACGCACAAATTTACACATATAAACAATTCGTTTTTGTATCATTGATTTACACATTTTTGTGTGTAAATTTACACTTTTATTTTTTAGAGTGTACGACAGTTTACTTTGTTCCCCTTCTTCAGTGAAAAAAAATTGAAATGGTTTTAAAAGAACCCCCTGGCTGGTTGATATTTCGGCTTATTCTGCAAAAAGGTAATATTTACTGATAAAAAAAGAATATGAAGAAAAGAATATATGTATATATATATATATATATATATATATATACATATATAACTACAATGCATCTTCCCTGCATGACTTACAACTCAATATCTAAATATAAAATTCACGGAAGAATCCAAATTGTTTAATATTACTATTATTATTATTATTATTATTAATTAATTATAAACACTACATATAATAAAAAGAAGACGTGTATACTTTTTGAATTTATACTTTAGATTTCTCTCCTGGTTTATATAATAATTTACATTTGGTCTGTACATTTTTCATTTGCAGAATGGTTGCATTTTTGGTATTCTGGAAGAAATTATAGAAAAATAAAAATTTCAAAATAATATATAGCTGTTATTGCTTGATATACTAATTAAACTTTTGTAATAAAAAAATCAACATAATGTTTTTTTTTAATAAAACATAAAAAGTCTTTAATTTATCATTCATCACATTTTTTAAGAAGAATTTCAATTATCATATAATTATAATTTATTTTGAAATTTTTTCAGATGCTTTCTAGGATATATATTTTACAGAAGTAAAAATGAAAAAAAAAATAATAAGACTTAACAGAATATATATATATATATGTGTGTACATATATATATGGAAATCTTCTTAAAGTTCTTTCGAAATCATCAACTCAAAGACATGTAATGGAGTCTGACACCTTTTAAACTTTTAAAACTTATATTAAAACATTTACTATTTACAAAAAGAAGATTATTTACATAAAGCTATTTACAATTCGAACATCATGAACTCTAGTTAATCACATCTTATGCGGAAAGTCGTCATCCAACATTCTTCTTACAACAACTAAAACTAAAAACATTCCATCAAAACGTTGTCTTCAGTTCAGTTCTTTTCTGTGGCATTTCGTCTGGTTGCGTAGGAATTAATAGCTGCTTCCTAAATCGTCTGCCTTGCTGCGAGCCTCCGTTTCAGTGTAGTGCCGTGGAGAATCTACAAACACTGCTAGTTGGATTAGGAAAAAGATCGATCCTACAACGGCCTTCCTGACTAGGTCTTCGTCCTCGAATGCTCGTCCGTCTGGAGGTAGCAGCAGTTGGTTCATCTGGAAATATACAGAAAAAAAACACAGCAGTATCCAAAGTCTTAATTGAAAAAAAGAAATCATCATGATGAAAATTTAAATAATTTCTTTCAAAATAAATTCGTATTCTTTTTTTTCTCTTTACGTCTTTTCGTCTTCTTTTTTCTTATGTCCTTTCGTCTTCGTTTACCTTACATCTTTTCGTCTTCTTCTTTCTAACGACTTTTCGCCTTTTTCTTTCTTACGTCTTTTCGAGAATAATAAAGTTAAAATTCTTTTAGTTGTCAGTCCAGTGGTGTGTCATAGTCGGTATTGTGTCACAATCGGTGAAATTCTTTTTTTTTGGTCAAGCTTCGTCTCTCCACGGCTTCATGTACTCTGCGCAAGTGCTGGTGACCATGGGACCTTCATTAAATCCAAGTTTCTTTACATCGTAAGTGTCATTGTTTACTTTTATGACTTTGTATGGACCTAAATAATTTGGTTTTAACTTCAAACCTGGACCTTGTTGAGTGCGTTATATAGCAACCACATCATTAAGCTTAAATTTGTTAGATTTTTTTCGTCTGAGGTTGTAAGTTTTACGGTTTTCTTCTTGGACTTTTAAAATTTGTTTTTTAGCATTTTTTCTCATATCTTCGCGATTATTAGTAAAATCAGATTGTATTTCAGCATTCAGAAGACTAGTAATCTCAATGTTATTTTTTAGTTTCATTTTAGTACCAAACATCAATTCAAAAGGGGTTGTGCTTATACTTCTCTGAAAAGTAGAATTTATCACCTGTTGGACGTCGCTTGTGTGTGTATACGATTGTTTAGGATTATCGACAGATAATTTAGACAGAACAGATATTATGACAGCATTTAGACGCTCAACTTGGCCATTGGACCTGGGTAATCTAGTGGTAATCGGAGTATGTTTAATATTTTCTTCGATAAAATAATCTTCAAAATATTTAGATGTAAATTCAGGACCTTTATCTGATATTATGATCTCACTTTTAGGATTTCTTTTATTGTTTTAATATGCTCATCGGATTCTTGAGCTTGGATAATTTTTAAAGTTAAGCTATCTTGGATTACCATTCAAATAGGATATCTGCTTAATGCATAGACATGCTTAGTAGTATGAGGCATGTTACCATTGTTCAATAACATAATCAAAATCGGATAACATTATTGCCCATCTAGCTATTTTTGCACTATTTTTTTTTTATCCAGAGTCATTTTAAATGCATTACAATCGGTTACAATTTTAAATGGAATACCTAGCACATATACTCTAAACTTTTTCAGGGATTCAATTACAGCTAAAACTTCTAATAAAACTTCTAAACTTCGTAGCTAGTGCACTTTCGTTCAGCTTCGGTGGTTTTTTTACTGGCGAAATAAACTGGTTGAAATTGATTATCTTCTGGAGACTGTTGCATTAAAACAGCTCCATAGTCATCAATACTGACATCACAATGGATTTCGGTCGCACTTTTGGATTGTAAATCAAAAGTACTGGTTCTGACGACAAGATACGTTTGTGTTCATTAAAAGATTTTTTTCTTCTATATCGAATTTAAATTTTGAATCTTTTCTTAACAGGTCACTTTTCGGTTTAGCTATAACCGAATAATTTCTTATAAATTTTCGAAAGTATCCTGTCAATCCTAAATAACTTAGAAAATCTTTGATACACTTTGGTTCGGGAAAATTTATTACTGCTTTAGTCTTCAGTGGAGAGGGATACAATTTACCATTTATGATTCTATACACCAAGAAATCAATTTCACGCTTCAAAAAATTTCATTTTTTAAGATTTAATTCTAACCCATATTCTGATGCAGTTTCGAGAACAAGTTTTAATTTTTCTAGACCTTCAGCTTTGTTTTTAGCTGGTATTATTAGGTCATCCATATAAATGACCACAGTGTGATCTTTTAATAGGTTTCAATATACATTATAAATATACTTTTGAAAAACACTAGGGCTATTAGTCAACCCGAATGGGCATTTTAAAAATTCGTATTGTCCTTCATGAGTGACAAAAGAGGTGTATTTCTGCGTTTCATCATCTACATCAGGCATGTCACCGCGGGCCAGATTTACCATTCTACAGAAAGCTGCGGGCCACATTATCGAAAATAAAGAAGCAATTAATCGCACAAAAAGAAAACTGTACATTAAAAATAAAGCATTGTTTAAAAAAACAAAGAAGCAAACAAAAATACATTCAAAATTTTTAAAACTATTTATTAGAAAATTTAGAAACACTCAACAGAAAATGTTTAAAAATATTTATTGAATAGAAGCAAATCTGTTACGAGAGTGCACGGTCAAATGCAATGAAAAACAAGTTAAAATAAAAATACAAACATACTTAAACACATATTGAACTTTTTAAAATTTAAGTCACAATCAAAATTATACAAAAATGTATTATTAAATTTGTAATCCTAATATCTGCATTTTCTTTTATGTTGTAATTGTTACTTTTTATAAAACCAATCATTGATAGAACTCAATTATTTACAATATAATATTATGAAATAAAAAAAATCATGTTTAAAATATAATAACTATGTTTATTGATCCGGCATAGGAATAATTTCCTGATTCATCTCATTTATTTTTAAGTTTTTATCGTGTCTACGAAAAAAACTGCCAGCAGAGAAAAAATTCCTTGCACTTATATTTTCAAGAATCATAAAGTTAAATGGCAAAATTAACGCTAGCCACCGACCACGAGGCCACTAATGAGAAAAAGTGGCTATTAACCCATAACAACTGTTAGCGGTCTCAGAGACAGCTGAGTTTTTCAAGTTTCACAGTTTAACTCGTGATTTTTAGTTTAACTATAGATACTGATCCAATTTTGTTTCGTTTGGAGTCTTATTGCTACTTCTAGAGACTTTTGAGTAGCTGAATTTTATTTTTAATAGTCTAGTATATAAAGTTTAATACTTAAATAGTATTCTGAGAGTTAATGTAACTCTTTATTCATCTTTAGATTAAGCGGTCTGACAGACCGCTCACAGTAATTATGTGACAGTTTTTGTGACATCAGTTAAGGGTTAAAAAATATTTGTCGGTGGCTACTGATGGCTACTATCTGCTAATGAAAATTTGTTGGTTTAATGAAATTTTTCAGTTATAGCAAAACATATTCAAATCATAGATTTCAGGCGATTATTTAAATTTCTTTTTATATCATCAATATTTATAGAAATGCCTCTACACATTTTTAAATTGATTTAACTATTCTGGACATCCTTTATTCTAACTTCAGCGATTTCGAGTTGTTTGCAAATGTATCCAATTGTTGTTTTTAAAAGCAGATGGATTACTTTTAAGATGTTTCATGAACACATTTTTTTTCAACAAAGTTTCAGTTTAAAATCATTTTATTTATCCAAATTATTCCTAGATATTTATGGGTTTTTCAAAATATTTGTGAATAAATTTTTAGCAAATTTCAAGGAATATCAAACACATTTTTTCAGTCTTTGTTTGAGTATAAAAAATTATTTCAAATTGACTTTTATGAATTTCTGATGTTATATCTTCATCATCAAGAAATATCAAGAACACACAGCGATAATTTACAAGGATATGTTCACTAACTTTTAAGAATGAAATTAATGAACATATATCCAAAATGCTCGCTTTCGACTATGCGTACAGTCAAATAATAAAAACAGGTAACATTTTTTTAAATTATTATTATTATTTTACTATTTTTTTACTATTATTTTTATTATTATTATTATTTTACGAGACGAGAAATCGTGTCACTTTCTCTTTTAAAGCTATTTATTTCTTTTGATTTTTTAGAGACTTTTAATTAGAAATTAGCGTTCTATTTTAATTGATTTTCGATACATTTTTAATACCTAAGAAACACTACTCATTACTTTGTAATGTCACAGTGAGTCAAAGAGATAAATAAAATAATGTATTCGTTTAAACATAAAACACATAATAAACTATTAGAAAAAAAACATTTTTTTTTTATTTTCAGATTAAGATATGCTCTTCTTAATTTTTTTATTGATGAATTTTGCATACCCTATCTCTTGGAAGCGAAATTTTAAAATGAGCTAGATTTGATCATATTCATGACAGTATGTTTGCATCTTTTATGCCACGGTGGTGTTGAATTAGTGTTGTTTTCTTCTGCTATGCTAAACTGTAAAAAATTTACGTCGAAAATAACAACGATTAATTTAAAAATTTAGATTTTTCTTTATTTAACTGCGGATATTTAAATTTAATGTATGTCAATATCTGCCATTAAATATAATGAAGATTAATAATCTGGAATAATGGTGGATATTTTGAATAAAATCATTCTCCAATTTTGCAACACTGTAATATTTGCAATGCAAAGTGTATTTTCAGCATCACCTAAGAACTGGATTAAAATACGGAAATGCTAAAAGCTTAGCGGGCCACAGGGAAGTTCTCGGCGGGCCAATTGTGGCCCGCGGGCCACGTGTTTGACATGCCTGATCTACATGAAAGAAACTGTTTTTCAAATCTGTGGTGGTAAATACTTCGGCAGAATGTAATTGGTCTATTACATCATCGATAACTGGCAAGGGGAAATGCTCACGCACTGTCTTTTTGTTAAGACGTCTGTAATCAACACAAAGTCTCATTGTGTTATCTTTTTTCCTTACTAACACAACCGGCGAAGAAAAATTAGAAGAACTTTTCCAAATGATTCCCAGAGCTAGCAACTCCTCAATTTGGTCTTCGACTGTTTTTTTTTCTCACAAGGCGGTAATCTTTGAGGGGAAGAACAAACTGGGATTTCAACAGTTAAATTAATTTTCATTTAACATCTACTGTTTTAGTTTTAATTGACACATAATTTTCAAATAAAGAGTATAACTCTGAAAGTAAATTTGTGTCAGCAATGTGAATTAAATCAATTTTAGGCTCATCCAAAACATTTACAATATTAACTAAAAAGTCATTAGACTGAACTTCAGCTTTAAACATTTTCACTTCATTCTCAGAAATAGTTAATGTACCATGATGAATGACATCAGTGCCAATAATTAAATCGAAATTAATTCAACTTTCCATAACGACAAAAATAGTAACTTCAAATTTTGAATCATCTACTTCAATTTCAGAATTGAAATAACCTACTGGTTTATTGAGGCTTTTCCTAGACCGGTCAAAGTGATACTCGTAGATTTTAGTCCTACAAAGTTCTATAAATTATCATAAATACTTTTCTTTAACAGAGTATTTTGGGTAGCAGTATCTTTTAAAGAGATTAAACGCAAAGAATAAAGCTTTATGTCTTTTAGAATTAAATCTTGGGATGTAACAATGTTTACTTGTGACTGAGCATTTTTAACATTTGTATCTTTCGATTTATTACATTGAAATGATTTATGACCATAAGCGTTACAAGCAAAACAAAGCGGCCCTTTATCCTTATTTACACAGCTAATGCTTCGATGATTATTTCCGCCACAATTATAACAACGGATATTTGGCTTTACGGGCTTAAATTTGTTTTTAACTTCAACTTCGGATTTAATTTTAGGCTTAGCTCCTTCATATTTATAAGCTTTTGCATTTTCATACTCCGACCTTATTTTTTCGTAGATCTTTAATTTTTGTTTAAATTCAGCAATATTGGGGCAACCGTACAAAAAAGATCTTTTGAAAATTGGATCATTAAATCCATTTATAACATATTGAATAAGTGCAGAAATTTCAATATTGCCTTTTGAACAAAATTGTTTATACTTAAAAAATATTCATCTAACGATTCATGTGGTCTAATTTTTTTTTGGATAGCAATTTATGTAATTCAGCTGAATTGCACGCTTGACCAAATTCTGAAATGAGTAAGGCTTTCAATTTAGACCAAGAATTAATTTTTGTTTCGCTTTCAAAAAATAATTTAGCTTTGCCTTTCATACGGCGTTTAGCCAAAATCAATTTGTGCAAATCACTAAAATTAAATAATGAAACATTATCTTCAAAATCGGCAAGCCACTTATGAATATTTTGTAATTCA
The DNA here is from genome assembly GCA_964019185.1 of Maratus speculifer. Taxonomy (NCBI): domain Eukaryota; kingdom Metazoa; phylum Arthropoda; class Arachnida; order Araneae; family Salticidae; genus Maratus; species Maratus speculifer. The sequence goes on along the minus strand of OZ025289.1, from coordinate 209,016,496 downwards.
GTGCCTTCAAACATTGTAAGCATACTTTCTATATTGATAACTGATATAGTAGGTTTAATAGCATAATCTGGAATTAGAATTTTCTGATTTTCATTACTTTCACAACTAGAACTACCAGAATCATTTATCACATTATTCTCAAAAACTTTTGAAATATTTCTAGTTTTAGGTAAATCATCATTAAATTCATCGGCACTCTCGTCATCACTAAGAGTACCTTCATCTGGCATAATATTACTTTTCAAAATACTAAAATCGCATAAACTAGAAAATATTCTGGCAGCAATTTCATCAAAAGTTCCAGAATTATTTATACAAAAAGCATTCGAAATGGTTATCAAATCGTTGATAGAAAAACTATCTTTGATTTCTGTCAATTTTGATTGATATTCATCGGAATCTACTTCAAACGCAAACCCAGTAAAATTCCGAATTCTGCGTCTGTTATTTTTGTCACCGATTTCTCCAAAAAATAATTTATGCAATGTCTTAATACTAGATGATTTTTCTGTTTTCAATTAAATTTATAATTCCTTTAAATCTACTAATTTTGACATTGTTGAAAAGAAAAATAAAATAATAAACTCACTTCATAATCAGATGTTCAGCTTCACACTGTGACAGCACTTTCGTGGCAAAATTTTACAGCTTCTGAATTAGCTTTTTGGGCTTAGCATTCTATCAGAGCTCTAAAAAATATCGGATTCCAGAATATTAAAAACAATATTTACTCTTCTGTGGGCGTTGGTCTATCCCAGTTCTGAATACCATTTTTGTGGAATTCTTCTTAAACTTCTTTCGAAATCATCAACTCAAAGACATGTAATGAAGTCTGACACCGTTTAAACTTTTAAAACTTATATTAAAACATTTACTATTTACAAAAAGAAGATTTTTTATATAAAGCTATTTAAAATTCGAACATCATAAACTCTACTTAATCACACCTTATGCGGAAAGTTGTCATCCAACATTCTTCTTACAACTAAACTAAAAACATTCCATCAAAACGTTGTCTTCAGTTCAGTTCTTTTCTGCGGCATTTCGTCTGGCTGCGTAGGAATTAATGGCTGCTTCCTGAATCGTCTGCCTTACTGAGAGCCTCCGTTTCAGGGTAGTGCCATGGAGAATCTACAAACACTGCTAGTTGGCTTTAGGAAAAAGATCGATCCTACACATATATACATATATATATAAGCAATTCATATTTTAATAAACAACTACAGTTTAAAAGTAATATCTTTAAAAATATATACTTCCGATTTTATATTAAACTGCAATAAAGAATTTTAACAGTGAAATATGATTAAACAGAACACTGAAGATAATAATGGTCCTTAAATTAATTTTAATAGTCAAATAAGATTAAACAGCACATATGAAAAACACTGTAATGCTATTTTAATTACCATCCTGTATTTTAAAATGATAAAAATAATGTTGTTACACTTATAAGGAATCATACGGTATGAACTGAAAAGTTTCCAAAAACAATTTGCTTTAATGGGTGTTCAGATACAATGAAACATGCATAATTAATATATATTTATGTTAAGCAATAATTTTCCCATTAGCAAATATTAAGGAAATTAGTTTTGATTTTTATGAAAGTATCTGTTCCAATTATTTTTTAATACTATGTAATATATCTTAATGAACTAGTTTATTTTCTCAGCTTTTAAATTACATTTATTCAGTTTTATATAAAAATAAAATAAATGATTCGATAAAAACTTCTCGGGAAGCGATACGATGCATTAAATAATAAATTATCCTTAAAAAAAAAAGCTGCATGATTTTTAATAATGAATGAAAAATCCAGAATATCAAATATGATTCTTTCAATAGATCTAAATTTATCATACGTATTTAGATTGTGTAGTTATATTCGTTAAGTTTAACCTTTCAATATAAAATGAATGAATAAATATTAAATAAAGTATTCAAATAAAATGAAGATATTTAAATTTTCATGTGAAATAAATGGAACCAAATTTATGTAATTTTGTTTCGTAGTTCATACCAGCCACATTTATTGCTGCATTTTGAGATCGCAAGAAACATTACGTATGTTCAAAAATATATATTGCTGTAAAATATGAAAAAGTAATGAAGCATATTTTAAATTTCAAATTACAGTGTTGAAAAAGTAATCTTTTGATTTTTTCTAGTGACGAAAAAATTTTGCAATTAAAAAAAAACATAAAAAGCGGAATTAGAATACATAATGTGAAATGAGCTTCGATTTTTTAAAAATATTTTAATTTACTTTTTAACTAAATTTTAACATCACCGGCATCTGTTATGTAGGTGAAGGTGGGGTACGTTAGGACATGACCACCTTGGGACATCTCAAAATTTAGGCTTTATTTTGCAGTGAAAATTTATTAGTAAAGATAAGTGCCGATGTATGATACTATAATTTATGTTTTTGAATCGCTGGTGTTTGCTGGCAACAAATAATACCGTTATTTTTGTCTTGAACGAGAATGAATAACATTAATTTGTGCTTTGCAAAATAAATTTTTCATTAAAACAATGAAATAATACAGAGACTGTTGTGATGAAAAATGTGGCTTTATGGTTGTTTTAATAGTAAAAAATAGACTTAATGCTGAGATTAACAGTATAAATGTTTTTATTACTTAATGTACAAGATGAGAAAGGTTGGGACACTTAATTGTAGGGCACATTGGGACATTTCAAAAATGCTGAAAAGTCCAAATACAGATTACAGAAGGAAATAATGTATGCAACAAGTTAGGACTTTCATCAAGCAGTGGCAATGAGTCAGTTCTACAAGCAAAATAGGTGAAAATTACCCATGGAAAGAAAAAGAAAGTAAATGGTTTATGTAATGTCGTGATGAATTTTTAGTGATGAATTTAAGTGTTCGGGTGATGCTAATTTTCCGACATATTGCAAACTAGATCTAAATAGGTCCAAAAAATTACAGGCAAACACACTGTATGTCATGGTATTATAACGTAACTGTTATTACCTGTAACCTTAACATATATCGGCGAATCTTGTAACCTTGATCCGTTGCTTATTATATATTATGTGATCGTACTTGAGCTTGTCGTTTATTAACTTATTGTGTACTGTTATTAACTAGTAGTTTAGTAACGTTCATATGAAACGTAAATATTGCATGGTGCTGAATTGATCGAATCTAATAAATCGCCATGCCGGGAAATGACAGCAGCAACAACAGTGTAAATATTCGATCGCCGCCGCCTCTAAGCTTTATGAACAACGATGTTTCGAAATCGTGACAAGACTGGTTCCAACAGTTTGAGTGGTACGCTACAGCCATCGAATTGGAGAAGAAGCCAGAAAAAATTCAAATAGCTTAGTTTATGTCATCTATTGGTCCTGAAGCGGTAAGCATTTATAATACTTTCACCGATGATAAGAAAACAACGCTAAATGTTCTAATTGAAGCTTTCGAAAAGTACTTCACGCCTAAAGTAAACATAACGTACGAAAGATTTTTATTTAATAAGTTATTTCAAAGTGAAAATCCAAAATTTGAGGATTTCTTAACGGAATTACTTAGCAAAAGTAAATCTTGTCAGTTTGGTAATCTTCATGATAGTTTAGTAACTGACAGAATTATAATTGGTATTTACAGTGATTCCGATCAAAAAAAATTGTTAGATGAAGATGATTTGACATTAGATAAAGCGACAAAGATTTGTAAAGCTAATGAACAAGCGCGATCACAAATGAGTTCATTCAAATATAACCCATTAAATATTGAAAGCGGAAAGAAAATAACTATAGTACGAAAAATAAATATTCTAAAGAAAAGAAAAAAATTCAATGATAAATTATGCACGCGATGTAATATTACAAAAAATTTGAATGTTTGGCTTATAAAAAGCAGTGTTTTGCTTGTGGTAAAGAAAACCACTTTAGCATTTGTTGCTCTTCAAAAAAAGTAAAAAACATGTAGCTACTGTAAATAGCTCAACTGTCAAAGTTAGCAAAAGTAATGAAAATTCAAAAAGTTTAGTTATAAGTAGCAGAGCCAATAATGTGAAATCATTAGATTGGTATGAAATGGCTGAATTTGAAAACAAGTATAGAGTAAAATTTAAATTGGATACCGGTGCTCAATGCAATGTCCTATCATATTCTTTGGCGAAAAAAGCAAATTTAAACATTAAATATTCTTACGTGCAATCTTTGGTATCATTTTCTAATCATAAAGTGAAAGTTGTAGGTGAAGCAGTTGCCAAGTTAAGTGTTACAAAGAAAACTTATACTACTAGATTTGTAATAATAGAAGAAATGTTGCAACCTATATTGGGAAAAGATTCATGTGTAGAAATGGGTTAGTTAAACGCATAAACAGCATTGGGTTAACAGAAATTTTTTTAATACCAGTGCTAATGAAGAGGAAATGAAGAATTTTACTTATGACATTGATTTAATCGATAACACTAAGCTTGAAATATTTCCTGCTAGAAAAGTGCCTCATTCTATTAGAGAAAAAATTAAAGAAGAGCTTGATAGAATGCAACGGATGGGCATCATAAAACCGGTGAATGACCCAACACCTGCAGTCTCACCTATGGTTGTAGTTCATCGGAATGGTAAAATAAGAGTCTGTATGTATCCATCTAGTTTGAATAAGAATTTGAAAAGAAGACATTATCCTTTAAAAACATTAGAAGAAATTGCTGCTCGCATAAATGTTTCTAAATGGTTTAGGAAATTGGACTGTAAAAAAAGGAATTTGGAAACTAAAAGTAACAGAACGTACTAGTAAATACCTGACTAGGGCCACCCCTTGGGGGAGATATTCTTATTTAAGAATGCCAATAGGTTCGGCATCTGCACCAGAAGTTTTCCAGCAAATTATAGAACATCTAATAGGAAATATAGAAAATGTTGAATGTGCAATGGATGATATTTTGATGCATGCTTCCTCTAAAGAAAAATTAGAAGAAATGACCTCTGAAGTCATAAAAATTCTTACAAAAGCTGGATTAACTCTGAATAAAGAAAAATGCATTTTTTCACAGAACAGTGTTAAGTTTTTGGGACACATTGTTACTGATATAGGACTAAAAGCTGATCCTGAAAAAAATGAAGCTATTATTCAGTTAAAAGTTCCAGAAAATATAGCATCATTACAGCGTTTTCTTGGAATGGTTACCTACTTGGCTAAATTTGTTCCGAACTTGGCTGAATTAACGCAACCGTTAAGAGCATTATATAAAAAAGAAACTGAATGGATTTGGGAAAGTAAACAACAGAGAGCATTTGAAAAGCTGAAAGAAATTTTGAAGAATTTACCTGTATTGAAGTATTTTAATGTGAATTCAGCTATTACATTGTCGGTAGATTCAAGCAAACATTCTGTAGGAGCAGTAATTATGCAAGAAGGCCATCCCGTAGCTTATGCTGCAAAAGCATGAGACAAGACGCAGCAGAATTATTCACAAATAGAAAAAGAAGCGTTTGCAATCAAGTTTGGATGTTTACGTTTTCATCAATACGTCTGGGGTTGCAGAAAATTAACTATGGAAACAGACCACAAACCATTAATATCAATTTAAAAAAAGCCACTACATTTAGCTCCTCCTCGTCTGCAAAGAATCATGTTGGACATCATGCCTTATCGTCCTGAAATTATGCATAAAAAAGGAACTGAAATGTTTACAGCTGATACTTTGAGTCCAGATTATAATCTGAATTCTAATTCAGAAATGCCTGAATTACAGATGGAAATTCATGTAATTGTTCCAATGACGGAACCTAAAACAACTGAACTGATTCAAGCACTGAAAGATGATGAAGAATCAAGCTTGCTAATTAAGATGATTCAAGATGGTCGGCCAGAAGAATTAAATGTAGTTCCTGAGAGTCTAAGAATATATTGGACTTTTCGAGATGAGTTTTCCATTTATAAAGATATCCTGTTTAGTGGTGACCGAACAGTCATCCCGTCAAAGCTTAAAGAACCTACCTTGAAAACTATTCATCTTGGTCATCAAGGAATACAGCATTCACTCAGTATAGCTAGAGAAAATGTGTATTGGGTAGGCATGAATAAAGATGTTATTTCATATGTTAAGCAGTGTAAAGTTTGTTAACAACGTCAAAGAGATAATCCTGAAGAACCATTAATTTTGAATGAAGTACCAGAAAGATCTTGGCAAATTGTTGGCACAGATATTTTCCATTTGAATAAAAAGAATTATTTGCTTATTGCAGACATCTATTCGGGTTATTTTAATTTTTGTATACTGAGCAATTTATCATCTAGTACAGTTATACAAGCTTTTAAATGTTGGTATGCAACGCATGGTATTCCTGAAACCTTATGCACAGATCCGGGTCCTCAGCTGATTTCTAAAGAATTGAAGCATTTTGCTAAACAGTGGAACATAAATCTGCATGTATCAAGTCCTGAACATAAAAGATCCAATGGTCTAGCTGAACTTTATGTTCAAGAAGCTAAACAATTGATTGCTAAATGTGCTGCAGATGGTTCTGACTTATACTTAGCATTGTTAAATAACAGAAATACACAGAGAAGAGTGTTAGGATCCCCTGCACAGCGTCTTATGGGAAGAAGAATAAGAGGAATTTTGAAAGTAAGCTCAAAGTTGTTAAAACCAGCTATCATAAAGAATGTCTCATCTAACCTTACAGAAAAGATAATAAAAGAGAAAGAGTATAGAGATAGAGGTTCAAAGCAAAAAAAAGCCAAATTCTATTGGTCAGAAAGTGTGGTTTCGGAAAGGTCACAGAAAGTGGAGTCCTTCTGATGTAATCTCTCCAGCTCAAGAACCAAGATCATTTATTATTAAGACGCCAGATGGTGCAACATATAGAAGGAACACTTGGTTTTCTCCGTCCAAATGCTACTACTGAGAAACCGGAAGTGGCAAATAGCTCCGATCCTACACTTGAAGAAACAGATAATTCTGTCCAATATTCTGGCTGATGTCTATTTTCGTTACTACAGGACGTGTGGCACCTAGCTCGTCAGCATTTTGGCTTTTTAATGATAGCTGATGACGCAGAAAAGTGAGTTTGCTCGCACTACGTCGGTTTAGTTTACACCCAATATTCATAGTCATATTTAAATTTATTGAACTGAAAAAATCGGCAGTGTTTTAGGAAATGGTCCACAAAACTGTAATAGCTTTCAATATCTTATTCTATTTTATAAGAATTAAGAAGAGTGCAATATTTGTTGTGAGACAATTTAATTTTTCTTAATGTACTGCAGTGGTAAATTATTGAGATTGAATCTCATTTACATATCACTTCTAACTTATTAGCCACTCCTTCTCACGGCAGGAAAAAAATAGATGTAGAGCGATTTCTTGCTTCGGTTATATACCAATATATATATATACTAATATAATTTAAAACCAATGTGTAAATTTTATAACGTTTTTGTAATAGGAAGCATATTTACTGGCATATCAAAGCCAGACCCAAATAGGGGGTAATTTATATATATATATATATAAAGCCATGGTACAGTAATATTTAAAGTAGACTAAGTTACACAATACACAAGCAGAGAAATCATATCAGATATATATATAAAGCCATGTTACAGTAATATTTAAAGTAGACTAATCTTTACAATACACAAGCAGAGAAATCATATCAAATAGAGAAATCATTCACTGAAAAAACTGGAACTGCCAGTTTTTCGAAACTTTAAACCACTTGCAGCAGTATTAAATTTTGAAATTAGTTTTTTTTTATTATTTTTTTTCACTTAATCTCCATGCAATATAATATCTCTTACGCAAAGGCAGATTTTGATTGATATTAAAATAATTATTTTGCGTCAAAAAAATCTAAACAAAATTAGATCTTTTTCATTTTATCCAAATTTTATCGAATTTTCAACTTTTTTGTGGCAGTATTAAATTTCGAATTTATTATTTATTATTATTTAGTACTTAACCTCCATACGATATACCATCTTTTCCGCATTGTTGGATTTTAAAAATTATTAAAATAACTAGCTGTTACCCGTTACTTCGTTCACGTAGCATTAAAAAAAGATATAAACGCTTTAATTAAAGAAAACGTTACGTTAACAATAATTTAAAAATATATATATAACTAACACATATCTTATAGGAGGCAATAGAGTAGTTTTTCTTTATAGGGGACTTAGATAAATAAAAGGGAAATGTGTTAAATAATATGAACAATTGCGAAAATAAAATTGCAACCACTTATACTGTAGAACAACTGTAACGCACCCCAATTCTACAGAAATCATATTGCAGTGCATTTCAGAATTCCATATCAAAGAAAGAAAAATCATGTGTTAAACGTAGGTAATAAAAAAAATATCCAACATTTCCATAATACATATTTTTGCCGGCCCATTCTTTTCTGAAGCTATGTACATGATCTATCTATTTGTAAATATTCTAAGTACAATGTTAAAATTTTCCTTAGTTAGAAAAAGTACAACGAAGATTAAAATTCACCTTTAGCAATTTCTAATAATAGACAGAAACTTACTTGAATTATTTTGTACAATCCTGTATATTACGTGCCGATATCTATACGACCGCATATTTAGTTTAAATTATTCAAGGAAAAAACCCGATTAAAATTATTGAATTCATATTTGCGGGAATCGCTATTGCACAAGTGACCATGTATCCAGTTTATTGTATAGTTCAATACATGATTTATTTAAATTCTACAAACATCTCTTCTTATACCAAATATAGCTGAACTTCAAGATGCATTGGTTGCCCTTAAAACGCATTCCATAATTGAAAAAGCTCTTCAGCAATTTTTTTCTAATAGACCATACTTTGGATACAATATCTGAGATTGGACACAGGTCGAAAATCTTTTATGTGCGTCTGTAAATAAAAAAACAAATGTGATGCAAATCATACTCAACTGCAAGCATATTGTAATAAATTTCAGTATTTATCATTGTATTGATTATCTCAGTATATAAATTTCATCATGTTGAAATAGTGTAACGCAATTAAAATACTCTGGGAATATTTTTCACCCGTAGACTTATTCTCCCGTAGATATTACTGAACATTTTTCTGTGATCTTGTCAATGAATGTTAAATCTCTGCGCTCCATTTTCTACAGAAATCCTGTTTCAGTGTGTGAGGGAGTGACCTTTGTCATAAAGGCACTCTAGTATTTCTGAGATCGTGACGTCAATAATTTAACATTTGTAAGCGTAAAAGCGACATCTATCCTCTCTTTTACTTTAACTTTCTAGAGTGTGTGTGTCTCTTTCGGATTCTGCAGTTAGGCTCGCGGTTAGTAGTAATATGTAAATGGGAAGTATCTCAGTTTGCAGCATATAAAAGCTTGGAGTTTGAGTGTGTGAAGAGGGTGTCTCTGGCATTAGCCAGCCAAGACTGAGTGTGACTAGCGTCATTAGATAGCGAAGTGAATCACTGGCGATAGCCAGCCGAGTATTCTGGAGATATTAGTCAGCGAAGTGTGTTTCCGCTGGTATCTAGCAGATTGAAAGTAGCATCAAGCCTCCAGTGAGTTGTGAAGGAGTTTCGGTATTCGAATAGAGAAGTTGGCCGTGGTAAGAAATTTAATAGTAATTGCATTTGATTATCTCAAGGTAAATAAAGGATATCTACAGCCACGGGCTGTCTAATTAACTTTTATCTAGCAGCTTAGCCGAGAGATAGTGAGAAGTAATCAGAGTTGCCGCGATTGAGCTAGTTTCCGGAGCCTGTGAGTATGCGTTTAGTCTTTTCGTAGTATTCTCAGTTGTGAAAATTAGACTTGCTCCACTTCCCTCGAGGCCGTATAGTTTTAATAAACTGTGTTTTTTATCTTAATTCATGAGTCTGCATTTAACTCCCAGCACGAGCATCCAATCGTTACAAGTGTACTTCAGAAACTGATATCGATTTCAATATTATTAAAGTACAATAATAAAATAACATTATTAAAAGACGCTGCAAATGGTTTTTCTTCACAGACTATTATATATTGAAATACTTTTGAGCTCCCTGTAGGCACATTATAAGTACTATACTTAACATATTCGATTGTAACAATTTTCTTGTGCACCTTAAAAATGCGTGTAAATGTCATTGCATATAAAATTATGTAACACTATCAAAATACACCACAAATGATTTTTTCGCCTTAGACCATAATGTAACGTGTCCTTTTGAGTGCTTCTGTGATTCAGCTATAACTGCTACCTTGTTCATTTTCAATGCCGCACATGCTATGGCAAATCTCGATAACATGTATATTATTTCGTATGAATCCCACTATATTTACTCGAGTTAAAACACGGACAAACAAACGGCAGACCCCAGATACTCGGCATCCGGCATACAGACAGGTTGAAGTCGTAAACACTTTTAGACCATGTTAGAAAGCGTCAAAAAGGGGGTAGTTTCCGTAAAACGACAAAAAACAGCGTTATGAAATATCTAATACAAAACTGTGTTTTACGTGGCATTTTTGTATAATTTGTACATATATGATTTGCATACTATAAAACTTTATATAAATTTATTATGAAAAAAATATTTTTACAAGTTTTTACTTTTTAAGAGCTAAAAGAAATTTGGAATTAAAATCCATTTACAAACCTGTTTCCAGTACACTTCGAGCACATTATGCGTAATTCAGATATTGACTGAGGGAATGTATTTTCTCGCAATTAGATTAAATATTTAGATTTTAAGCCCGAAAGTGAATTTTTTAAAGTGATTTTTATTTATATTTTCAGAATTCAAAAATATTAAGAATTAACACGCAAAAATATTTTTTTGATTAGTTGAGCTTTTCTTACTTTCTAACAATGATAAAAAGTATTTGTCATTGATCATAACGTCACATAAATAAATTTGCGTTATACATTATTAACATTTTCTAGTAATTTAGCATTTAACCTTTAAAAAACTTATTTCATTTTAAAATTAAATATTTATATTAAACTCAGACGATAAACTTAATTTTCTTTAAGTAATAGCTTTTGATATCATAATTTAATCTCATTTTATTACAACATCAGAGCATATTTATGTTCTTTTCCATATTTGACGTCACATTCGTCTTTTTTAGCACTTTCTAAAACTTACATTCTGTTATTAAAAACGAATACTTGAAAAGTTATGCTTTGTTTCAAATATGACGTTACATTGATATTTTAAAAATTCTTAATGGAAAGTATTCCTGTGACGTCACAATTGGTAAAATGTTGAATTTTATAGCCTCGAACCGAAAGAAAGGAAAAGGTTCAATTTTTTACGGATTAATATCTGAAAAAACTGCTAAAATATTTATATTCTTTAAATTGTAAAAGAAATTTTATATAATCGTCTGCTTGATATAAAAAAAACAGTATTCCAGTGACGTCACAATTGGTAAAATTGAGGTTGTTACCCTCGAACCGAAAAACAGAATAGAGTCCATTTATTTATTTCATTTATTTTATTATGTGAAAATCTTTCAATTGAAAATTAATTACTGAAGGGAAATTATTATTCCGTTTATTTTTTATTTTTTGGCAACAACAAAAAAAAAAAAAAAGAAAGATGATTAAATATTATGCTAAAATTTCCAATTTATTCTGTATGAAAAACAGTGAAATTTTCAGTTATTAAGAAAACTATTTGAATAAAATAAATAAAAATTAGCCTATGTTTATTCCAGGCCAATAATCTATCTATATACAAAAATTCAAACACATGAATCCATTCGTTTTGAAGCCAATTTCATTCCAACTTTTCGGACACACTTTCACATTTATAATATATATAAGATATAAGATAAGAAAGATAATATATTTAAGATTACTTTTTGACAAAAATCATGTAACCAAAACTCGGTCTTTTTTCAATTTTTTTCGAAAACTTAAACCTTTTGTGGCAGCATTAAATTTTTAAATTAATTTTTTTTCTCTTAATCTCCATACAATAGAACATCTTTTCCTCATAGGTAGATTCTGATGAATAGTAATTTTTTTTTCGCCATAGACAATCGATCCACCCTAATCAAGACTTGTCATTTTTCATACTGATAAGCACAGCAACTCATTTGTGTATTAAACAGATATTCTTATAAAGCTTGGCATATCTAAATACAAAAAAGGTCAAAGATATGTTTTATTAGAATTTGAAGAACATTTTTTTTTGCATCGAATATCTAATCTGTTAATGAAATTATGTATTACAATTTAAATTATTAAAGTGTTTCAATGCTTAAATTATTCCATTTTCAACAAAAGTTTTATTTAAAAAAAGTTTTTTGTTCATCAATTAAATCTAAATTTTATAAGTGTTTTTAATTAAAATTAGTGTCCCAACTTCCCCTAACACGTGGGGCAATAAGGAACATTTTAAAGATTTTATTGTCACTCTTATTTTATCTGAGATATTCGATTTTTTGTGGTTTATTTGATGCAGAAAGGTTTATATTTATATCTAATTGGTTCTAAAATAAGAATAAGTGTTATTAAAATTTAGAAAAATATTTACTGAAAAACGTCCCGAGAAATCCCACCTTCCCCTACCATTATTTCTTGAAAGTTCATAAAAACACCTTGTAAAACACTAAAATGTTTTTGAGCTAAATGGGACGAGCAACATACTTATGAAAAAAAACAAAACAAAAAAAAAAACATTATCAGTTAAAAAAAATGGAATTATTCTTTCGAAGATTTTTAAAAACGATTGCATTATACTCGTAAAGTAGGCAATACAGATTATTCAATAATTATTAACTTTTATTAAATAAATTAATTTGCAGCTAAAAATAGAACAGCGATGCCAAATATCAGTGCATAAACATGAATCATCATAGACTGAAATAAAAGACTAATTATGAATCATTGCATATATGTTTACATAAATAAAGACTTATATTTATTATTTTTCTTAATAAAGGAAATGGAAAATAGAGAGTAATGAAAATTACGAATGTGAAGTTTGAAGTAATTGAAATTTTGAAAATTTCTATCACTTTAGTGACTGAAAGTTTCAAAATTTCAACCGATTTTTAATGCGGAAAAACTGCAATGAAATTTTAATATTATAAATAGATGAGAATTATCCCAGAAAAAGGATTTTTTTCTAAGTCACTTGCTACAATATGGAGATACTATTTCCAAAATAAGTTAAAGAAATCAGATACATTAAAACATTTTTTTTAGAATTATTAACAGGACTATCATCAACACAATCTTAAATTCTACCTTATTTTTCACACATTTAGAACGGAAATTACAACTACTAAAAAACAAAAGCATGTTTCAAGTTGTGGAACATTATGTAAATAATCTCATTTCAAACCCTTCCGGCACACACTTCCCAGTCCGGACACATCTAATTTTAATTCCAAACGTGCAATGGACATGAATAATATTTTATTAAAATTTTGATTTTGCAATGGAAGCTTAAATTAAGCAGTTTTTAGGTTTAAAAAAAGCCATCTGTAAATTCCGGTGTCAGCCAATAATTTCTCATTCTACTAACAGAATTAGTACTTGCTGGAAAGGGTTAAAAAAATTCAGTTCAGTAGATTGGACACTCTTTGTATATTTATTTCAAAATATCTATCTACAGCAGTTTATATTATACATTTTAGAATCAAAGTCTAAAATTAATAGTTAAATTAACATTTTAATGCATAATATTTTGAACATTTTTTAATATTTCTGTACTTTTACTGTAAGTTTTCTTTGTTGTGAATAACTTCTAAAAATTCCATGAGCTCTAAAGTCTGTAATAAGATAATCAGTTTAAAAATTTTACAAACTTATGCCTTTGCACAAAACATATGTGCAATTGCTTAATAATTATCCTGATAAACTAAATTATCAAATTTAAATGGAGGCAAGGCTTCGTATCCAAATCAGTAATTTTAATTCATTTTACCTATAATTCTCCAAACCTAAGTATATCTCATTGTCTAATATATTTTGACTTTGAAATGCAAATGTTTTACATTACAGCTACAAGCCTATTTGTTATAATTTTAAGCTTGTTTGTCACGTTATTGAGTTAGCTAGTTAGAATGCAAAACAGATTAGTATGTGAATAAATTTCATGCGGTTTCATTTTAGACATGGTAAATAAGTGAATGTTAAATTATGATTATAAGACACATGCTAAAATGAATGCATGCTTATATATAAAGAAACTTTTTTTGAAAGTGGTAGGGTATGAACTAATAATGCACAATTCTAAATGCTAGTTTAAAAGAATTGTATGAAAAAGTGCATACAGATATTTTAACAATGCGTAATTTATTAATTAGTTTATTATAATTTAATTGTTATTGTATATAATAAATTACTCTATTTTCAATAGAAGTAAGTACGGTAAAATTTTTACGATTTCCAGTATTCGGCGATTTTAGATTTTTTAGATGTCAGAGATACCTAAAAACATTTTATTAAAAATGTCTGTTCGTGTGTCCGTGTACTACACTATCAGAAAGTTCATGAATTTGTGAGTAGAACTGAAAATATTTTTTTTATGTATTTTTGGCTATGGCCAGCAAGTCCTTCTTGAATGTAAAAATACTCCGCTTCAGCACGAGGACTTCTGTAATAGGGATTTTTGTGCCCCTTACATTATTGTACCATCAAAAATTGTAGCGGATATGTATAGAATTGAACAAAACTCTTTGTGAATCTTTTTGACAACCGGCGCAATGAAATGGTAATTTGAGTGTTAATTACATTATTGCAAATCTAAAAAAAGTAGGAGTTATGCATATAATGGATAGAAATTCTTTGTATATATTTTTTTAAGCTAGAATGTAATTCCTAAATTTGGAAACGTTCCGTAGAATGTGGTGCTGTAACAGCGATGTGTTAAATCATGTGTAGAATAGCACAAAATTTTTGATTTATGTACTTGGGTGTGAAAGAAAGTCCTCCTGGTATTTAGAAATATTTCATTGGAAGCTTACGTTTTAATAGTGATTTTGTGCCATTTCAATTATTGTACAATGGAAAAGTGTCAGAAGTTACGCAATGAAACATACTGAATTTCATATATGTATTTTTGACGATAGTAACACGTTCTCTTTGAATTTCGATATATTCCACAGGAAATGACGTTAAAAAAAGTTGTTTTGTTTTAATTTTAATGATTTAGCGCACATTGGCTGCTTGTACACTGAAGCGATATCCACAACCTTCTAATACGGTTATTCGTGAAAACTGATGTACTACAGGATAAAGAAAACTTTTAAGATTTAATAAATATTACGATCGAATTAACTTGTTTTTATTTTCGTTATTTGTTTGAAGCAGAAATTTAAAATGGAAATCAAAGTTGCAGTAAACTTTTGAGCTAATATTATTGCACTATTAACATCTATAACTACTTTTCGAACTATGAAGATGTTTGACAGAGAAGAAATTTATGAGATTGACACATACAACTATTTAAAAAAGCAGAAAACTCAAAAGAGATATTTGCAGCAGTTGTAAGATGTTTTGATTATTTTCTAGACATTATTTATGCCAGGTAAAAAAATCAAAGTTTTAGAGTGGTCCACATCACAGCAGAATTCCCACATCACAGCGGAATCTAGGCCAAAAGCCTGATTTGTTAAAGAAAGAAAAAGGTAACAATCGAGGGGCACAATAGACGAAATTCGAACTCACCAAAGTTAATCTTGGTAAATATACATTGAAAAATAATTTGCATTCTATAATAGATTTCTTCTTCTGTTTAAGTTTAATGTTATAGTTTCGTTGTGCTGATACGCAGCATATATTAATTAAAAAAAGGTAACAATATGGAAAAAGTTAATTGTGTTTCTGTAATTGAGTTTGAAACTATCATAATTACGACTTGTTTAGAATTTTTCCTCGGATCATCCATCAGAGGCATGTCATGCCTGAACACTGTCCGAAGGAACCACGAGAGTATCTCTGCATTTCAGTAGATGATACACCCTCTGTATGCAATTGTACATATTAAATAATGGAATATTCAGTTAACTGAAAACAAAATCTGCAATATTTAAATTCGATAAATTTAGTCCAGATGAGAAGAATTTGATTCAGTGTGTATAAAGAAACAACCTCATATTCGACTACACAAATATAGCTTTGTAATATGATATATATGCATGTATGTGTGGGCAAGTTTTCGTGTAATGTCACCTGCTCAAAGCTTCAATTCATGCAATAATTATTTATACTTAAAAATCTGAATGTAATAAATGTTTTATTTAATTCTGAATTATTAGTAAATATCCCAAATCGAAATTCATGTTATGTACTTGTTTGCTAGATTATCATTCAACGCTTTATTCAGGGTTCTCGCTGGCTTTTGACCAACAGTAGCGATTTGGCGAATAAGAAATAAAAAAAAACAGTGGCCAAATGAAAGAAAATGTTATTCGGTGTGAGACGTTGAAAAATATACCTTAACCCCACATTGCATCCGTTTTTTACAAAGTGTTCTGAAATAACATAAATTTTTGTCATTGATTATACATTAGAAATTCTGTAACGCTACAGAAACTATTAAAAATAACAACATTCTAAATGTTTTTTAAGTAGGTAAAATTTTCAAACATTCTTTTAAAGCTAAATTGCTACGAGCTTTCGATTATAACTGATAGAAAAACTAATGATTGGGCATTGATACATTGTATGCAACTAATAAACATTCAGCGCCGCATTTCAGCAAAATTAATTTCTTGATTTGGCGATTGATACGAGAGATTTTGTTTCTGATTTTGCCGACGCAATTATAGTGATAAATTGACAACAGAGAAATAATTTTAAAGTACTTTTTGTACATTTGGCTGTTCCTATACTGAATTGGTGATCAGTCAGTATCTCTATGAATAATAATGTAAATGGCACGATGTGAGTGAAAATGAAAAGCGACAACAACCTTCCAGTAACGTGGCGAAGAATTTCAAATGTAATTACACACACACAAAAAAAAAAAAGAGCAGAAGTTGAGAACTCGCATTTTCGCGATTCGGATCATTCGTTTGCTCGCCAAATGAAGCATTTGTCGTAATTTGAAGCAATAGCGAGCGACAGCGAGAACCCTGTATGTATCCCATGCTTGTTCCAACAGAATTACATGTAAATCATGGTATTTATTGACCTGTATAAACATAAAATGCATGTATGCATAACGTGGCAAGCTACTGCTGTATATGGTAAACCTATGTAATATTTGATGCTATCTAGAATTAAAAAATATATAATAGCAGGAAGTCCCAGCAGCCAAAACAATACTTTGCAAAAATTGTCTATTTTCTTTTGCTCGTACTAACATGAGTTTCTATCTGTTAATGAGACTAATATTTTTTTAACTTAAAAGGTCTTGCCCAGATTGGAATTTTTGTAAAATAAACAAAAATAATAATAATTGTAACTTTCATAACATTTTTTTAAAATTAGTAATATATTAATTTATCTGTCTTGAGCATTATCAAATTTCGCGCTGTCTGTTTACGTACAAAACTATTCCGAATTTTTTCTAATATATTTTAAATAGGTATATTAATGCGCAACAGATTTTACTTATAAAAGGTTGAATTCCGCTGATACTTCTTAGATATGCCTGAATTTTCTATTATGAAGATGTACAAAAATTAACTATTGCATTTAGTGAGCAAAATGTTATTTAGTTTTTTTGTCTATTAATATAGTCTAACAATTTCAATAGAAACACAATACATCATGACCGGATATTATCAATACAACATTCATAAAGAAAGGGTTATCAAAGGAATTTTTTATAGAAAAATTATTGCATTTTTAGCTTACCTGAAACATTTTCAATGGTCTTTTGACGGTTATATTTCTAAAGAGAATTTATTTTCAAAGCAATGTTAAAATCCTATTTATGTGCTTCAAATAAAAAAATAGTTTGGAATTTTTGAAAATTATTTGAAAAAAGGAGTACCAAAGTTTTTTTTCTTATATTTCTTCTTTTTATAGATCAATTTTTGGAAATAGACGGAATTTCTCTTTTTATTATAAACAATAATATAAAAACAGTTTAATTATAGTTTAAACATAAAAGTAAAATTTTTTCTATCTAGTTTGCTGTGAAATTTCATTACACTGTTCATTACATGTTCATATCACATACTTTATAATAAAAATAATATATATATATATTTATACATTTGTACAAAAAGATAATATTTTTTCTTAAAAAATTGCAAACAATTAAACACAAAACGATGTGTTTTTATGCATACATATACAGAGCATTAAAAAAATGACTTGACAATTGTAAGAAGTATAGCAAAACAAAGCAAAAAAAAAAAAAAATGTGTACAACAAACTGAGATGAAATTCAACATTTTCATTTATGTCATTCCAAAGATAGCTTTAACATTTTTAATTTTGAGTAAAATAAATATAATTAAAAATTATAAAACGCTTAATAAGATACCATTATGAAAGCAAACAGACGTTTACACCGCGTAAGGACTTAGGGTAGTCTTTTTTACAAAAAAATATTGTTTTTTAAAAGCATCATATTTTGAAAATACTCCATGGAAAATGCAAATTACCTTCTATTGATAGTTTTAGAGATTTATTTTATTAATATAGAATCCTGAAATCTGGTAGCAACTATTCTAACCTGCATGTTAAGTACATGGAACAGTGTTGTTATGTTTTATAATTCAATCTATTTTACTATAATCATAAACATAATACAGTAAGGCATAAGTCACAATAATGTCAAACTTTAAATATATTTTTCTTAAAATTGCATTTTCAAGACACTGGCCACTATGTAAAAAAACACATTTGATGTATTTAAATGGAATTTATACTACATGTTCAAAATGCGCGTTATACACGCATCCGCGGTATACACAAGTAAATACGGTATATGTATATATATACAAATGCTTTTCACAACTTACATTCACAAGTAAACATCCAGTAGTCGCCACTTTCATTCATTCAAGAAATAAAAGTTTTAATTAAGCGCTATCATAATAACTTTGTTTTTACTTTGTTCGAACTAGAATAGAAAATTTGTTATAGAATTTTTTTCGACTTCCGGTATTTGATGGATTTATGCATTTTAGGGGTGAGAGATTTCAAAAAAATATGTTTTAATAAATGTCTGTCTGTTCGTCCGTCTCTCCATATGTCCGTGTATCCATGTGTAGCCTTTTTCTTATCAATAATTGTGTGAAGATATGAATACAATTGAACTAAATTTTTTTCATATGTCTTTGACTGTAGCAAGCAAGTTATCTTTAAAGTTTGAAAGATTCCATCAAATGCAGGCACATGTAATAGTGATTATTATACCATCGAAAAGTGTAGCAAGTTATGCATAGAATTGCACAAGTTTTTACTTCTGTGTGTAAGTGTTGTACTATGGTTAATATTCAGAGAATAAAAAGAAAGAATAGATATGAAGTACAGTGGCTGGGGGTGACGCCAAAAATGTAATTCTAATATCAGCTAGATTTGGCCCAAACACAACTACGTGCTTTCGCAAAACAAGAAGAAAACTTTCAGTAATATAGCTTTAAAATGAATTAAGTAATGGGAATTTTTAAAAGAAAATAATTGTTTTTTAAAAAATAATGTTTTTAGAAAAAATAAGGTAAAAAGGGTTAATTAAATATATGTAATTAAAAATAATATATTAATATATTATAAAAAGGTTCAATTTTAAAGAATTTGGAAGAAATTAACGTAGGATTAAGGCAAATTTTTTTTATTATTACATATAAATATATATATATCAAGGTTTATTATATTTTGAATATGGAGGAGGCCCCTAAGTTTATTTCAAACATATATCTAAGGAAAATATAAATCCCATTTAAATCGTAGTTATTTTTTTCTATGCCTGTTATTTTTGTTTATTTTTCGCCAGCTTTATATGAAATTTCGAGCAAACAAATTGTTGTATTTTCGATATTTTGAAGCATATTAGATATAAATATAAATCAGCATATTTTGCTAACTAACTGCTGAATAAAAGTTTAAATAGCTACCAATAAAAAATCTCTATATTTTACAAAATATACTCGTTCACCAAGAAAAGTATTTAGTGCATAGTTATGTACATGGTAAGAATTATATATATATATATATATATGTAATAAAAAAAAAAAAAAAAAAAAAAAATTGCGCCATTTTTTTTTTATTCTCTCTTAGCTTCAATTCTAAATTTGTGGAACATATTTCAATCTTAGTTTCGTCTTGTAACAGCTAAAATTCTTTTTCTTACTTTAGTTATTAATAAATTATTTCTTGCTTCTCAAAAAGGCGGGAAGTATTTCGTAAGCTTTTTACTTTCTGGCATATTCCTGCGATTTTAATTTTATTTTTTATTTTTTAACATCGCGTGACAAGTGTTACTACGCGTTGCTAAAGGGTTTAGTGTTCCGAGGAAAAAATATAGTTCTTGCCAGTAGACCGCCTATTACGGCCAATTAGAATTGATCATTTTGTCCGTTAGAGGCTCGAGTCCATCCTGATTGGATTTTTAAAATGATTGACGCGGAGTAGGAGGGCGCTAGTTTTGTCGTGAAAATGATTTTTTCATTTGGCTTTTCAGGAGAGTAGAATGCACCTTTTCTTTAAACTATCAAGACGCGCGTTTTATTTCTCCGCTGAATTAGAAATGTCATTTTTTCCGAGATTGTAGAACGCCGGAATGTTGCAGCTTAGTGAGCGAAGGCCGTAGTGATAGATGTGTGGAACGGTGATCTGTGGAGTAACTTAAGTTCGTGCTCTAAATAATAAAGAACTAAAACACTGATTTTCTTGCATTGTTATTGGAGAAACTCCTACGAGAACAAATCCATGGCTTATCCACTTACCAGAACGACTGCTCATCCCACTATTGAATCTTAGTGAATAGTAGTATTCTACAACCAACATGGTATTCTATTAGTGATTATACACTATTATAGAACATCGTCCTCGTTTTATTACATTTTAGCCGGCAGGATGAAAAATGAACCGGCGTAAAACTTTTGAGAATAAGCTGCATGCTCTTCATACACTTACAGTTGTTCCTACATTTTTCCTGGTATTGTTTTCATCTTAACATTTAATACAGAAAAAAAAAATAACTATGATATCTTCCATCTAAATGGTATGTCCAAGACTGAAGATGGATGGGATCAGCTGCTGTGTGTTAATACTAATATTGTAATTTTGTTTCCTGCAATAAGACTCAATGTGTGTTACTAACAGTCAGAGTTTTTGAGATGTTAGCTGCACGCATTTTTAACCTCATCTGCGTCTACTTCCACCCATGTTACGACGAGATGGCCTGCATGGAAAAACATCTTCATGTGCATAAATGATAAACCTTTCAGCTGAAAAAAGATCGTCTTATAAAGTTTTGTTTGTAATTATGTGTGGTATCTACATCTACAAATATTTTAAATGTGAAATATACCTCGCATTCTAGTGAGAAACTTTTCAACTGAGAGATATGCAACCAAACTGTGAGATATGCAAAATAAAAATTACAAAAGATCACCTGCATGAAATCAATTCAACATCATTTTCTTTTATTTATTTATTTACTGTATTTTCTAGGTAAAAGTGCATAAATATTTTGATAAATTTTCATTTCATAATAAATGAACACCTGCTGTATGGTTGCGAAACTACGGTAGATTCCATCAGTAATACAAGATAATTGAAATTTACACCTGTGAGTCGTATCTACGAAGTTCTTTATTTTTGTTTAGTTTAATAAAAAATTAGGTATTTGAACAAGGCCACATCGAACATGTCTGTAAGTTATTATTTATTATTTTATTGTTTTATTGATTAAGAAATTTAATGATAATTTCTTTGTTTAAATTCTTGATTTTTTTTCTCTCTCTTTTATTACAAATATTAAAAAATAAATTTGTTCTTAATTTATAATTAGTTAAAATTTTCTGCTCATAGAAATTTTATTTAGTTTTAAAGGTGTTATTTTTTTTTTTTTAAATCGAAAGATGGATTAATTTGTTGTTAAAAAAATACTCTGTTGCAAAATTTATTTTCCATACGTAAAGAAAAGTATTTTTGTTTTTAAAATTATTTGTTATTTCCCATGTATGGAAACCCGATATTTATTATTTTATTACTTATTTATTTATTATTTATTTATTTTTATTATTATTTATTGAGGTATTTGAAGTATAGTAATTGAATTTTAATAATTGAAGTATAGCATTTAAATATTTTCCATATGAATTATCCTTCTTATATGCTATTAAGATCAGGATTAGTAAAAGAAGAAAAAATGTCAGAAAATAAACTTGATATTGTCCCTTTTGAATTTGGGTTGGGCATGGACATATTTAAATGGTTTAAACATTTTGATCGAGAATGTTCGGTAGAAAAGAAAGATAATGAGTGGAAACATCAAAATATTTCAAAATATTTAAAGGGGGAAGCGCTAAAAACTTATATCAATGATTGTTTGGATTGTGCTACTTATGAAGAAATTGTCGAGATTTTAAGTGAAAAATTCATTCAAGTTAGAGTTCCAAAATTTTCTGAATTTACTTCCTTAAAGTTAAATGATCTAAGTGATTTGGATTCTTATTTTAGAAAGAAAGTTGAGATTGGAAGGCAACTTCAGCTTGAGGAAAATTTAATTATACAGGGATTAATTGATGGCCTTCAGCCGGAGTATCAAAATTGTTTGATGGTTAACCCTCCTTCCAATACTCGTGAATGGTTTCGCATTGCTAAACAATTAGCAGCGATTCCAATTCATACCTCTAATAACGGCAATAGAAATTTTCAACAAACTAGACCAATGCACAATCCCAATCCTCAGCCCAGACATTGGACTCGACCTACTCCAAACAATCCATCCCAAAATTTTAATCCTAGGTTTTTCACTCCTAGAATGCCTGCAACTCATTATCAAAACAATTACCCTAGTCGTCCGTGCAGAGTATGTTTAAACAGAGGCATAGAAAATGCATATCATTGGGAGAGGAGTTGTATATTTAACACAAATTCCTGTCAAGCTCAAACTCCTGCTCATATTCAACCACCCCCTACTAATAATGTCTGACAATTATTTATCCCTGGATATGTGGGCAATAACAAAGTGTATTGTGTGGTGGATAGTGGATCAACTGTCTCAATTTTACCCCTCAAATTTGTTCGATATTTAAATGGTAATTTACATAATGTTACCCCTATTACTATCAGACAGGCACAAGGAACTCTTACAATTAATAAATCTTGTCGATTATGTATTAAATTTGGTAATATAAAGAGATATGTTAATTTTTTAGTAAGTCAACTTGATTTGGACTATGCTATTTTAGGTTTACCTGATTGTGCCAAATTTAAATTAAAAATTGATTGTGCAAAAAGCCAGGTGTTACAAGACAATATTTCGTTAAACCCATATGTCAACATATCCAGTGATAACTTAGAATTGCTTCATTTTGATATTATAAAAAATGATACTACTGTGCAACCCGATTATGGAAATACCATAACTCCTCACTCCTTGTCGCGAACTAATAATGATGATTATAATCTATTGGGGGATCTGAATGCTATTCAAAATAAAAATGTAAGGGAACTTTTAAGGGATTATTTAGATATTTTTGCAAAAAATAAATATGATGTAGGGAGAATTAATATTGAACCTCAGCGTATTTATCTTAAATCTGACCTACCAATATCTTTGAGGCCTTATCGTACATCCACTGCTGATGAAAAAGAAATATCTCAGCAAATCCAATCATTATTAGCTGCTGGGTTAATTAAGGAAAGTTATAGCCCATACTCTTCTCCAGTTACGTTAGTAAATAAACGAGATGAAGGTAAAAAAACCCGAATGTGTGTTGACTACCGAAAATTAAATTCTATCATGAAAAATGACGCTGAACCTTTACCCCGAATAGATGAAATTTTAGACAAATTAAGTGGTGCCCAATATTTCTCTACACTAGATTTAGCCTCAGGCTATTGGCACATACCTATTCACCCAGCCGATTCCGAAAAGTTAGCCTTTACTACTAATTGTGGGCTCTGGGAATGGAATGTTCTCCCCTTTGGTGTAAAGGTAGGCCCCCCAATTTTCAACAGGACAATTAGAAGAATTCTTACAAAATATAAAATAGACTTTGCTTGTTATTATTTTGATGATATAATTATTTTTTCTAAATCAATAGATGAACATATACAGCATCTCATCCAAATTTTTGATTTATGCCGAATAGAAAATATTAAATTAAAATTATCTAAATGTACTTTTGCTCAAAAACAAATCAATTTTCTAGGGTATGAAATCCAAAATGGAACTTTAACTCCAGCTAATACTAATATAGAAACGATTAAAAAATTAAAACCTCCTACTAACACTAAAGAATTACAAAGATTTCTTGGTTCTATAAATGTGTATCATAAATTTATTGACAAATATGCTGAAATTAGACACCCCCTAAATAAATTACTTAAGAAAGATACTATTTGGGAATGGAATACTGAATGTCAAAACTCTTTTCAAAAATTAAAAGATGCCCTCATTGCTAAACCAATTTTAAAGATTTATGACCCAAAATTACCCCTACACATGTTTGTTGACGCTTCTCAGGTAGCGGTAGGTGCAGTTCTTAAACAACCCGACCATAATAACTTTTTACATCCAATTGCTTATTTTTCTAGAGGATTGAGAAGTTATGAGAAAAATTATTTCATTACCGAACTAGAGTGTCTTGCTATCATTGATACTTTAGATAAATTTTATCATTACTTTCACGGTGTACAATTTACCATCCATACGGATCATGCATCTCTTGTTTGGTTAAAAAATGTCAAACATTTAAGAGCTCGATTATTTAGGTGGTCATTGAAGTTAAGTATGTTCGATTACAAAATAGAGTACTTAAAGGGATCTACAAATGTCGAAGCCGACATGTTGTCCCGAAACCCTATTTCTCATTTTTGTAAGCCCCTTACTTTTCTTCTTGACGTTAAAGAGATTATTGAGATGCAAGAAAAAGAAAATGTGTGTGGATCAAATTATATTAATGACAATGGACTGATTATAGTTAAAAGAAAAGGTTTTCGTAAAGTGGTAGTTCCCATGTCCCTAAGAAAAAAATTGCTTAATGTTGCTCATGAACAGTTTGGTCACCCTGGTGTTCAAAAAATGCAAAATTTAATTTCTCCTAACTATTATTGGCCAGATATGACCCAAGACATTACTAACTTTGTTAAATACTGTGATATTTGCCAGAAAAATAAAAAACCTAGACAGAAAAAATTTGGCTTATTACAAGCTATGCCCACTACAGATCAACCTTTTGACTGTCTGTCTGTTGATACTGTAGGAGGGTTCAATTATTATAATTCTACAAAAAAATATCTCCATATTATAATAGACCATGCCACAAGATATGTTTGGGCATTTCCTTCCAAAAGTGTCACTACAGAAACTTATACAAATTGTCTGAAACAAATTTTCAATATCAAAATCCCTCAACAATTATTCTGTTTTAGTAAGATTTCAAGTGTACAGTCCCCTCAAAAAATACTTAGTGACAGGAATGCTGCTTTTACTTCTTCAAGATTCAAAAAATTCCTGCGAAATCATAATATTAAACAACGTTTGACCACTGCCCATCATCCACAAACGAATGGGAAATGTGAAAGAGTAAATCAGACAATAGTAACTAGATTAAAATGTAAAGTAAACTCCACTACCTCTAAAATTCCCTGGACTAAGCTTTTAACTGAGGTAATTAATGAATATAATAATACACCCCATTCTATTACCAAATTTCCACCTGCGTACTTGCTTTTTGGCCAATTACCCTATGACTCCCCCTTACAACAAAATTATTATCCCCCTGTTCATGAAGCACTTAAAATTGCTAAAACAAGAACTGATGAATTTCATTTAAAAAATAAAAGATATTATGATAAAGATTATATCGAACCAAAATTTAAAATAGGAGATCTAGTTATCTATGAAGAATTTCAGTACCCTAATACTAGAAAGTTGTCACAAGTATTTAGTGGCCCTTATAAAATTCTTAACAAATTATCCGAAGTAAATTTTGAAATTGATAGGCAAAACCAGTTCAAAAGTTCAGAAATAGTACATGTATCTAAATTAAGGCCTTATTATTCCCCTGATAAATTTAAATTAAGTCATGAGCAACAACCCCCTAATCAACAACAACAAACTCAGGTAAAAACTGTAGCTTAAACTATATCTCTAGTTTATCATTTTATAATTTTTTCTCTTAAACAGTAAATTTCTTTTCATATTTTAATTCTGATAATATCCTGTAATTCTCACAGAATGGCAATGATATCTCTTGACTGCAGCGAGAGTGTCACTTGTCTGGAAATTTTTATATTTGTTTATTTATGCCGGCGTAGACGAACAAAGTGGAAATTTCTTATTCTGTACTGAATTACTCTACTTAGAATATTTTTTTTTCTTTCAACTGAACCTATTTGTAATATTAAGTTTAATCTATCAATTATTAAATTAATTATTTGCCAAGTAACAAAATTTTTATCACTTTATTTTAATATATTTTTTTTCTTTCTCTCTTTCTTTGCTTCTGCATTCCAGTCCAATTACATGTCAATTATAATATAATTTTGTTTCTTTTTCTCTTTCCTACTTGCATCTTGCAATGTTTTATCACACCGAGAGAATATTTATTGCGTAATTATTTGACATGAATAGATCTTGTTTTTTATTTTTATCATTTATTAATATTTCTTTTTAAGAATCTTAGTAGTTTAAAGGTCACGTGCATTCTCAAACATGAACAAAATTTTTATTTATCTTTATTTTATTTTAATTTATCATATTATATTTTAATTTTTTTTGTACATATTCCTACTTAATCCTGTACTCGGATTACCAGATTAAGTAAATGATTTCATAGTTGATTGCATTTTTTATTTTATTCCACTTCTCTCTATATTTCATCCCAAAAATATGAGATGAGATAAACGAGATTAAGTATTTAAAGAATGTCTTTTGTGATATTTATTATTACTTATTAAGAGATTTACTTATACCCATTATGAGATTTACTTATACCCATTATGAGATTTACTTACACTTATGATATTTATTATTATTGATATTTTTCCTTATTATGTTTCTTAATTATATTGTTTATTATTTACATTGTTAAATTTTATTATTACTATATTATAAAATGTGTTATTAATTAAAAATATAATTATAAAAGTATTTTCACAAAGATTCCAAAATGGAACTGTTATGAATGTTCAAGGACTTACTCACACAAAAACTGAACTAATATTATAATGTTAGCTGATGAATTTGGACAGTTAAATGAATTAGACATCCTTAAAATGAGGTAATGAACTATGCCATTCCAAATATGACTTTAAGAAGATTTTTGAAATAAACTTTTAAAAATTGATTTCTAGATTTGACATTGTTAAAAAAGAATTTAACGTTATTGTTTTTCAATTTTATGTTTCATTTTTATGTTATTACTATGGGTAATTGCTTATATTTTCAAATTACTTTATGATGTGTACTTTAAACAAGATTACATCTTGTATTTGTACTGATGCCTATTTTATTGTATTTAAATTTAAAGTTATTCCACGCATCACCTTGGTGTTTTTAAATTTGAATTCTATATTTATATAAAAAAAGAGAAATTAATTTAAATTTTTTTTTTATTCAGTATCTAATTATTATTACTTATATCAACAACTTCGTGAGCTAAGTCTGCATCATCTCCCTTTCTGTGAAATTGCAGGTCTCAGACCTACTTTTTCACCCGTCTTTCTGGGAGGGGGGATTTGTAATAAAAAAAAAAAAAAAAAAAAAAAAATTGCGCCATTTTTTTTTATTCTCTCTTAGCTTCAATTCTAAATTTGTGGAACATATTTCAATCTTAGTTTCGTCTTGTAACAGCTAAAATTCTTTTTCTTACTTTAGTTATTAATAAATTATTTCTTGCTTCTCAAAAAGGCGGGAAGTATTTCGTAAGCTTTTTACTTTCTGGCATATTCCTGCGATTTTAATTTTATTTTTTATTTTTTAACATCGCGTGACAAGTGTTACTACGCGTTGCTAAAGGGTTTAGTGTTCCGAGGAAAAAATATAGTTCTTGCCAGTAGACCGCCTATTACGGCCAATTAGAATTGATCATTTTGTCCGTTAGAGGCTCGAGTCCATCCTGATTGGATTTTTAAAATGATTGACGCGGAGTAGGAGGGCGCTAGTTTTGTCGTGAAAATGATTTTTTCATTTGGCTTTTCAGGAGAGTAGAATGCACCTTTTCTTTAAACTATCAAGACGCGCGTTTTATTTCTCCGCTGAATTAGAAATGTCATTTTTTCCGAGATTGTAGAACGCCGGAATGTTGCAGCTTAGTGAGCGAAGGCCGTAGTGATAGATGTGTGGAACGGTGATCTGTGGAGTAACTTAAGTTCGTGCTCTAAATAATAAAGAACTAAAACACTGATTTTCTTGCATTGTTATTGGAGAAACTCCTACGAGAACAAATCCATGGCTTATCCACTTACCAGAACGACTGCTCATCCCACTATTGAATCTTAGTGAATAGTAGTATTCTACAACCAACATGGTATTCTATTAGTGATTATACACTATTATAGAACATCGTCCTCGTTTTATTACATTTTAGCCGGCAGGATGAAAAATGAACCGGCGTAAAACTTTTGAGAATAAGCTGCATGCTCTTCATACACTTACAGTTGTTCCTACATTTTTCCTGGTATTGTTTTCATCTTAACATTTAATACAGAAAAAAAAAATAACTATGATATCTTCCATCTAAATGGTATGTCCAAGACTGAAGATGGATGGGATCAGCTGCTGTGTGTTAATACTAATATTGTAATTTTGTTTCCTGCAATAAGACTCAATGTGTGTTACTAACAGTCAGAGTTTTTGAGATGTTAGCTGCACGCATTTTTAACCTCATCTGCGTCTACTTCCACCCATGTTACGACGAGATGGCCTGCATGGAAAAACATCTTCATGTGCATAAATGATAAACCTTTCAGCTGAAAAAAGATCGTCTTATAAAGTTTTGTTTGTAATTATGTGTGGTATCTACATCTACAAATATTTTAAATGTGAAATATACCTCGCATTCTAGTGAGAAACTTTTCAACTGAGAGATATGCAACCAAACTGTGAGATATGCAAAATAAAAATTACAAAAGATCACCTGCATGAAATCAATTCAACATCATTTTCTTTTATTTATTTATTTACTGTATTTTCTAGGTAAAAGTGCATAAATATTTTGATAAATTTTCATTTCATAATAAATGAACACCTGCTGTATGGTTGCGAAACTACGGTAGATTCCATCAGTAATACAAGATAATTGAAATTTACACCTGTGAGTCGTATCTACGAAGTTCTTTATTTTTGTTTAGTTTAATAAAAAATTAGGTATTTGAACAAGGCCACATCGAACATGTCTGTAAGTTATTATTTATTATTTTATTGTTTTATTGATTAAGAAATTTAATGATAATTTCTTTGTTTAAATTCTTGATTTTTTTTCTCTCTCTTTTATTACAAATATTAAAAAATAAATTTGTTCTTAATTTATAATTAGTTAAAATTTTCTGCTCATAGAAATTTTATTTAGTTTTAAAGGTGTTATTTATTTTTTTTTTAAATCGAAAGATGGATTAATTTGTTGTTAAAAAAATACTCTGTTGCAAAATTTATTTTCCATACGTAAAGAAAAGTATTTTTGTTTTTAAAATTATTTGTTATTTCCCATGTATGGAAACCCGATATTTATTATTTTATTACTTATTTATTTATTATTTATTTATTTTTATTATTATTTATTGAGGTATTTGAAGTATAGTAATTGAATTTTAATAATTGAAGTATAGCATTTAAATATTTTCCATATGAATTATCCTTCTTATATGCTATTAAGATCAGGATTAGTAAAAGAAGAAAAAATGTCAGAAAATAAACTTGATATTGTCCCTTTTGAATTTGGGTTGGGCATGGACATATTTAAATGGTTTAAACATTTTGATCGAGAATGTTCGGTAGAAAAGAAAGATAATGAGTGGAAACATCAAAATATTTCAAAATATTTAAAGGGGGAAGCGCTAAAAACTTATATCAATGATTGTTTGGATTGTGCTACTTATGAAGAAATTGTCGAGATTTTAAGTGAAAAATTCATTCAAGTTAGAGTTCCAAAATTTTCTGAATTTACTTCCTTAAAGTTAAATGATCTAAGTGATTTGGATTCTTATTTTAGAAAGAAAGTTGAGATTGAAAGGCAACTTCAGCTTGAGGAAAATTTAATTATACAGGGATTAATTGATGGCCTTCAGCCGGAGTATCAAAATTGTTTGATGGTTAACCCTCCTTCCAATACTCGTGAATGGTTTCGCATTGCTAAACAATTAGCAGCGATTCCAATTCATACCTCTAATAACGGCAATAGAAATTTTCAACAAACTAGACCAATGCACAATCCCAATCCTCAGCCCAGACATTGGACTCGACCTACTCCAAACAATCCATCCCAAAATTTTAATCCTAGGTTTTTCACTCCTAGAATGCCTGCAACTCATTATCAAAACAATTACCCTAGTCGTCCGTGCAGAGTATGTTTAAACAGAGGCATAGAAAATGCATATCATTGGGAGAGGAGTTGTATATTTAACACAAATTCCTGTCAAGCTCAAACTCCTGCTCATATTCAACCACCCCCTACTAATAATGTCTGACAATTATTTATCCCTGGATATGTGGGCAATAACAAAGTGTATTGTGTGGTGGATAGTGGATCAACTGTCTCAATTTTACCCCTCAAATTTGTTCGATATTTAAATGGTAATTTACATAATGTTACCCCTATTACTATCAGACAGGCACAAGGAACTCTTACAATTAATAAATCTTGTCGATTATGTATTAAATTTGGTAATATAAAGAGATATGTTAATTTTTTAGTAAGTCAACTTGATTTGGACTATGCTATTTTAGGTTTACCTGATTGTGCCAAATTTAAATTAAAAATTGATTGTGCAAAAAGCCAGGTGTTACAAGACAATATTTCGTTAAACCCATATGTCAACATATCCAGTGATAACTTAGAATTGCTTCATTTTGATATTATAAAAAATGATACTACTGTGCAACCCGATTATGGAAATACCATAACTCCTCACTCCTTGTCGCGAACTAATAATGATGATTATAATCTATTGGGGGATCTGAATGCTATTCAAAATAAAAATGTAAGGGAACTTTTAAGGGATTATTTAGATATTTTTGCAAAAAATAAATATGATGTAGGGAGAATTAATATTGAACCTCAGCGTATTTATCTTAAATCTGACCTACCAATATCTTTGAGGCCTTATCGTACATCCACTGCTGATGAAAAAGAAATATCTCAGCAAATCCAATCATTATTAGCTGCTGGGTTAATTAAGGAAAGTTATAGCCCATACTCTTCTCCAGTTACGTTAGTAAATAAACGAGATGAAGGTAAAAAAACCCGAATGTGTGTTGACTACCGAAAATTAAATTCTATCATGAAAAATGACGCTGAACCTTTACCCCGAATAGATGAAATTTTAGACAAATTAAGTGGTGCCCAATATTTCTCTACACTAGATTTAGCCTCAGGCTATTGGCACATACCTATTCACCCAGCCGATTCCGAAAAGTTAGCCTTTACTACTAATTGTGGGCTCTGGGAATGGAATGTTCTCCCCTTTGGTGTAAAGGTAGGCCCCCCAATTTTCAACAGGACAATTAGAAGAATTCTTACAAAATATAAAATAGACTTTTCTTGTTATTATTTTGATGATATAATTATTTTTTCTAAATCAATAGATGAACATATACAGCATCTCATCCAAATTTTTGATTTATGCCGAATAGAAAATATTAAATTAAAATTATCTAAATGTACTTTTGCTCAAAAACAAATCAATTTTCTAGGGTATGAAATCCAAAATGGAACTTTAACTCCAGCTAATACTAATATAGAAACGATTAAAAAATTAAAACCTCCTACTAACACTAAAGAATTACAAAGATTTCTTGGTTCTATAAATGTGTATCATAAATTTATTGACAAATATGCTGAAATTAGACACCCCCTAAATAAATTACTTAAGAAAGATACTATTTGGGAATGGAATACTGAATGTCAAAACTCTTTTCAAAAATTAAAAGATGCCCTCATTGCTAAACCAATTTTAAAGATTTATGACCCAAAATTACCCCTACACATGTTTGTTGACGCTTCTCAGGTAGCGGTAGGTGCAGTTCTTAAACAACCCGACCATAATAACTTTTTACATCCAATTGCTTATTTTTCTAGAGGATTGAGAAGTTATGAGAAAAATTATTTCATTACCGAACTAGAGTGTCTTGCTATCATTGATACTTTAGATAAATTTTATCATTACTTTCACGGTGTACAATTTACCATCCATACGGATCATGCATCTCTTGTTTGGTTAAAAAATGTCAAACATTTAAGAGGTCGATTATTTAGGTGGTCATTGAAGTTAAGTATGTTCGATTACAAAATAGAGTACTTAAAGGGATCTACAAATGTCGAAGCCGAC
Source organism: Maratus speculifer (assembly GCA_964019185.1). Classification (NCBI taxonomy): domain Eukaryota; kingdom Metazoa; phylum Arthropoda; class Arachnida; order Araneae; family Salticidae; genus Maratus; species Maratus speculifer. The sequence goes on along the minus strand of OZ025289.1, from coordinate 208,983,891 downwards.
ATGTTGTCCCGAAACCCTATTTCTCATTTTTGTAAGCCCCTTACTTTTCTTCTTGACGTTAAAGAGATTATTGAGATGCAAGAAAAAGAAAATGTGTGTGGATCAAATTATATTAATGACAATGGACTGATTATAGTTAAAAGAAAAGGTTTTCGTAAAGTGGTAGTTCCCATGTCCCTAAGAAAAAAATTGCTTAATGTTGCTCATGAACAGTTTGGTCACCCTGGTGTTCAAAAAATGCAAAATTTAATTTCTCCTAACTATTATTGGCCAGATATGACCCAAGACATTACTAACTTTGTTAAATACTGTGATATTTGCCAGAAAAATAAAAAACCTAGACAGAAAAAATTTGGCTTATTACAAGCTATGCCCACTACAGATCAACCTTTTGACTGTCTGTCTGTTGATACTGTAGGAGAGTTCAATTATTATAATTCTACAAAAAAATATCTCCATATTATAATAGACCATGCCACAAGATATGTTTGGGCATTTCCTTCCAAAAGTGTCACTACAGAAACTTATACAAATTGTCTGAAACAAATTTTCAATATCAAAATCCCTCAACAATTATTCTGTTTTAGTAAGATTTCAAGTGTACAGTCCCCTCAAAAAATACTTAGTGACAGGAATGCTGCTTTTACTTCTTCAAGATTCAAAAAATTCCTGCGAAATCATAATATTAAACAACGTTTGACCACTGCCCATCATCCACAAACGAATGGGAAATGTGAAAGAGTAAATCAGACAATAGTAACTAGATTAAAATGTAAAGTAAACTCCACTACCTCTAAAATTCCCTGGACTAAGCTTTTAACTGAGGTAATTAATGAATATAATAATACACCCCATTCTATTACCAAATTTCCACCTGCGTACTTGCTTTTTGGCCAATTACCCTATGACTCCCCCTTACAACAAAATTATTATCCCCCTGTTCATGAAGCACTTAAAATTGCTAAAACAAGAACTGATGAATTTCATTTAAAAAATAAAAGATATTATGATAAAGATTATATCGAACCAAAATTTAAAATAGGAGATCTAGTTATCTATGAAGAATTTCAGTACCCTAATACTAGAAAGTTGTCACAAGTATTTAGTGGCCCTTATAAAATTCTTAACAAATTATCCGAAGTAAATTTTGAAATTGATAGGCAAAACCAGTTCAAAAGTTCAGAAATAGTACATGTATCTAAATTAAGGCCTTATTATTCCCCTGATAAATTTAAATTAAGTCATGAGCAACAACCCCCTAATCAACAACAACAAACTCAGGTAAAAACTGTAGCTTAAACTATATCTCTAGTTTATCATTTTATAATTTTTTCTCTTAAACAGTAAATTTCTTTTCATATTTTAATTCTGATAATATCCTGTAATTCTCACAGAATGGCAATGATATCTCTTGACTGCAGCGAGAGTGTCACTTGTCTGGAAATTTTTATATTTGTTTATTTATGCCGGCGTAGACGAACAAAGTGGAAATTTCTTATTCTGTACTGAATTACTCTACTTAGAATATTTTTTTTTCTTTCAACTGAACCTATTTGTAATATTAAGTTTAATCTATCAATTATTAAATTAATTATTTGCCAAGTAACAAAATTTTTATCACTTTATTTTAATATATTTTTTTTTCTTTCTCTCTTTCTTTGCTTCTGCATTCCAGTCCAATTACATGTCAATTATAATATAATTTTGTTTATTTTTCTCTTTCCTACTTGCATCTTGCAATGTTTTATCACACCGAGAGAATATTTATTGCGTAATTATTTGACATGAATAGATCTTGTTTTTTATTTTTATCATTTATTAATATTTCTTTTTAAGAATCTTAGTAGTTTAAAGGTCACGTGCATTCTCAAACATGAACAAAATTTTTATTTATCTTTATTTTATTTTAATTTATCATATTATATTTTAATTTTTTTTTGTACATATTCCTACTTAATCCTGTACTCGGATTACCAGATTAAGTAAATGATTTCATAGTTGATTGCATTTTTTATTTTATTCCACTTCTCTCTATATTTCATCCCAAAAATATGAGATGAGATAAACGAGATTAAGTATTTAAAGAATGTCTTTTGTGATATTTATTATTACTTATTAAGAGATTTACTTATACCCATTATGAGATTTACTTATACCCATTATGAGATTTACTTACACTTATGATATTTATTATTATTGATATTTTTCCTTATTATGTTTCTTAATTATATTGTTTATTATTTACATTGTTAAATTTTATTATTACTATATTATAAAATGTGTTATTAATTAAAAATATAATTATAAAAGTATTTTCACAAAGATTCCAAAATGGAACTGTTATGAATGTTCAAGGACTTACTCACACAAAAACTGAACTAATATTATAATGTTAGCTGATGAATTTGGACAGTTAAATGAATTAGACATCCTTAAAATGAGGTAATGAACTATGCCATTCCAAATATGACTTTAAGAAGATTTTTGAAATAAACTTTTAAAAATTGATTTCTAGATTTGACATTGTTAAAAAAGAATTTAACGTTATTGTTTTTCAATTTTATGTTTCATTTTTATGTTATTACTATGGGTAATTGCTTATATTTTCAAATTACTTTATGATGTGTACTTTAAACAAGATTACATCTTGTATTTGTACTGATGCCTATTTTATTGTATTTAAATTTAAAGTTATTCCACGCATCACCTTGGTGTTTTTAAATTTGAATTCTATATTTATATAAAAAAAGAGAAATTAATTTAAATTTTTTTTTTATTCAGTATCTAATTATTATTACTTATATCAACAACTTCGTGAGCTAAGTCTGCATCATCTCCCTTTCTGTGAAATTGCAGGTCTCAGACCTACTTTTTCACCCGTCTTTCTGGGAGGGGGGATTTGTAATAAAAAAAAAAAAAAAAAAAAAAAAATTGCGCCATTTTTTTTTATTCTCTCTTAGCTTCAATTCTAAATTTGTGGAACATATTTCAATCTTAGTTTCGTCTTGTAACAGCTAAAATTCTTTTTCTTACTTTAGTTATTAATAAATTATTTCTTGCTTCTCAAAAAGGCGGGAAGTATTTCGTAAGCTTTTTACTTTCTGGCATATTCCTGCGATTTTAATTTTATTTTTTATTTTTTAACATCGCGTGACAAGTGTTACTACGCGTTGCTAAAGGGTTTAGTGTTCCGAGGAAAAAATATAGTTCTTGCCAGTAGACCGCCTATTACGGCCAATTAGAATTGATCATTTTGTCCGTTAGAGGCTCGAGTCCATCCTGATTGGATTTTTAAAATGATTGACGCGGAGTAGGAGGGCGCTAGTTTTGTCGTGAAAATGATTTTTTCATTTGGCTTTTCAGGAGAGTAGAATGCACCTTTTCTTTAAACTATCAAGACGCGCGTTTTATTTCTCCGCTGAATTAGAAATGTCATTTTTTCCGAGATTGTAGAACGCCGGAATGTTGCAGCTTAGTGAGCGAAGGCCGTAGTGATAGATGTGTGGAACGGTGATCTGTGGAGTAACTTAAGTTCGTGCTCTAAATAATAAAGAACTAAAACACTGATTTTCTTGCATTGTTATTGGAGAAACTCCTACGAGAACAAATCCATGGCTTATCCACTTACCAGAACGACTGCTCATCCCACTATTGAATCTTAGTGAATAGTAGTATTCTACAACCAACATGGTATTCTATTAGTGATTATACACTATTATAGAACATCGTCCTCGTTTTATTACATTTTAGCCGGCAGGATGAAAAATGAACCGGCGTAAAACTTTTGAGAATAAGCTGCATGCTCTTCATACACTTACAGTTGTTCCTACATTTTTCCTGGTATTGTTTTCATCTTAACATTTAATACAGAAAAAAAAAATAACTATGATATCTTCCATCTAAATGGTATGTCCAAGACTGAAGATGGATGGGATCAGCTGCTGTGTGTTAATACTAATATTGTAATTTTGTTTCCTGCAATAAGACTCAATGTGTGTTACTAACAGTCAGAGTTTTTGAGATGTTAGCTGCACGCATTTTTAACCTCATCTGCGTCTACTTCCACCCATGTTACGACGAGATGGCCTGCATGGAAAAACATCTTCATGTGCATAAATGATAAACCTTTCAGCTGAAAAAAGATCGTCTTATAAAGTTTTGTTTGTAATTATGTGTGGTATCTACATCTACAAATATTTTAAATGTGAAATATACCTCGCATTCTAGTGAGAAACTTTTCAACTGAGAGATATGCAACCAAACTGTGAGATATGCAAAATAAAAATTACAAAAGATCACCTGCATGAAATCAATTCAACATCATTTTCTTTTATTTATTTATTTACTGTATTTTCTAGGTAAAAGTGCATAAATATTTTGATAAATTTTCATTTCATAATAAATGAACACCTGCTGTATGGTTGCGAAACTACGGTAGATTCCATCAGTAATACAAGATAATTGAAATTTACACCTGTGAGTCGTATCTACGAAGTTCTTTATTTTTGTTTAGTTTAATAAAAAATTAGGTATTTGAACAAGGCCACATCGAACATGTCTGTAAGTTATTATTTATTATTTTATTGTTTTATTGATTAAGAAATTTAATGATAATTTCTTTGTTTAAATTCTTGATTTTTTTTCTCTCTCTTTTATTACAAATATTAAAAAATAAATTTGTTCTTAATTTATAATTAGTTAAAATTTTCTGCTCATAGAAATTTTATTTAGTTTTAAAGGTGTTATTTATTTTTTTTTTAAATCGAAAGATGGATTAATTTGTTGTTAAAAAAATACTCTGTTGCAAAATTTATTTTCCATACGTAAAGAAAAGTATTTTTGTTTTTAAAATTATTTGTTATTTCCCATGTATGGAAACCCGATATTTATTATTTTATTACTTATTTATTTATTATTTATTTATTTTTATTATTATTTATTGAGGTATTTGAAGTATAGTAATTGAATTTTAATAATTGAAGTATAGCATTTAAATATTTTCCATATGAATTATCCTTCTTATATGCTATTAAGATCAGGATTAGTAAAAGAAGAAAAAATGTCAGAAAATAAACTTGATATTGTCCCTTTTGAATTTGGGTTGGGCATGGACATATTTAAATGGTTTAAACATTTTGATCGAGAATGTTCGGTAGAAAAGAAAGATAATGAGTGGAAACATCAAAATATTTCAAAATATTTAAAGGGGGAAGCGCTAAAAACTTATATCAATGATTGTTTGGATTGTGCTACTTATGAAGAAATTGTCGAGATTTTAAGTGAAAAATTCATTCAAGTTAGAGTTCCAAAATTTTCTGAATTTACTTCCTTAAAGTTAAATGATCTAAGTGATTTGGATTCTTATTTTAGAAAGAAAGTTGAGATTGAAAGGCAACTTCAGCTTGAGGAAAATTTAATTATACAGGGATTAATTGATGGCCTTCAGCCGGAGTATCAAAATTGTTTGATGGTTAACCCTCCTTCCAATACTCGTGAATGGTTTCGCATTGCTAAACAATTAGCAGCGATTCCAATTCATACCTCTAATAACGGCAATAGAAATTTTCAACAAACTAGACCAATGCACAATCCCAATCCTCAGCCCAGACATTGGACTCGACCTACTCCAAACAATCCATCCCAAAATTTTAATCCTAGGTTTTTCACTCCTAGAATGCCTGCAACTCATTATCAAAACAATTACCCTAGTCGTCCGTGCAGAGTATGTTTAAACAGAGGCATAGAAAATGCATATCATTGGGAGAGGAGTTGTATATTTAACACAAATTCCTGTCAAGCTCAAACTCCTGCTCATATTCAACCACCCCCTACTAATAATGTCTGACAATTATTTATCCCTGGATATGTGGGCAATAACAAAGTGTATTGTGTGGTGGATAGTGGATCAACTGTCTCAATTTTACCCCTCAAATTTGTTCGATATTTAAATGGTAATTTACATAATGTTACCCCTATTACTATCAGACAGGCACAAGGAACTCTTACAATTAATAAATCTTGTCGATTATGTATTAAATTTGGTAATATAAAGAGATATGTTAATTTTTTAGTAAGTCAACTTGATTTGGACTATGCTATTTTAGGTTTACCTGATTGTGCCAAATTTAAATTAAAAATTGATTGTGCAAAAAGCCAGGTGTTACAAGACAATATTTCGTTAAACCCATATGTCAACATATCCAGTGATAACTTAGAATTGCTTCATTTTGATATTATAAAAAATGATACTACTGTGCAACCCGATTATGGAAATACCATAACTCCTCACTCCTTGTCGCGAACTAATAATGATGATTATAATCTATTGGGGGATCTGAATGCTATTCAAAATAAAAATGTAAGGGAACTTTTAAGGGATTATTTAGATATTTTTGCAAAAAATAAATATGATGTAGGGAGAATTAATATTGAACCTCAGCGTATTTATCTTAAATCTGACCTACCAATATCTTTGAGGCCTTATCGTACATCCACTGCTGATGAAAAAGAAATATCTCAGCAAATCCAATCATTATTAGCTGCTGGGTTAATTAAGGAAAGTTATAGCCCATACTCTTCTCCAGTTACGTTAGTAAATAAACGAGATGAAGGTAAAAAAACCCGAATGTGTGTTGACTACCGAAAATTAAATTCTATCATGAAAAATGACGCTGAACCTTTACCCCGAATAGATGAAATTTTAGACAAATTAAGTGGTGCCCAATATTTCTCTACACTAGATTTAGCCTCAGGCTATTGGCACATACCTATTCACCCAGCCGATTCCGAAAAGTTAGCCTTTACTACTAATTGTGGGCTCTGGGAATGGAATGTTCTCCCCTTTGGTGTAAAGGTAGGCCCCCCAATTTTCAACAGGACAATTAGAAGAATTCTTACAAAATATAAAATAGACTTTTCTTGTTATTATTTTGATGATATAATTATTTTTTCTAAATCAATAGATGAACATATACAGCATCTCATCCAAATTTTTGATTTATGCCGAATAGAAAATATTAAATTAAAATTATCTAAATGTACTTTTGCTCAAAAACAAATCAATTTTCTAGGGTATGAAATCCAAAATGGAACTTTAACTCCAGCTAATACTAATATAGAAACGATTAAAAAATTAAAACCTCCTACTAACACTAAAGAATTACAAAGATTTCTTGGTTCTATAAATGTGTATCATAAATTTATTGACAAATATGCTGAAATTAGACACCCCCTAAATAAATTACTTAAGAAAGATACTATTTGGGAATGGAATACTGAATGTCAAAACTCTTTTCAAAAATTAAAAGATGCCCTCATTGCTAAACCAATTTTAAAGATTTATGACCCAAAATTACCCCTACACATGTTTGTTGACGCTTCTCAGGTAGCGGTAGGTGCAGTTCTTAAACAACCCGACCATAATAACTTTTTACATCCAATTGCTTATTTTTCTAGAGGATTGAGAAGTTATGAGAAAAATTATTTCATTACCGAACTAGAGTGTCTTGCTATCATTGATACTTTAGATAAATTTTATCATTACTTTCACGGTGTACAATTTACCATCCATACGGATCATGCATCTCTTGTTTGGTTAAAAAATGTCAAACATTTAAGAGGTCGATTATTTAGGTGGTCATTGAAGTTAAGTATGTTCGATTACAAAATAGAGTACTTAAAGGGATCTACAAATGTCGAAGCCGACATGTTGTCCCGAAACCCTATTTCTCATTTTTGTAAGCCCCTTACTTTTCTTCTTGACGTTAAAGAGATTATTGAGATGCAAGAAAAAGAAAATGTGTGTGGATCAAATTATATTAATGACAATGGACTGATTATAGTTAAAAGAAAAGGTTTTCGTAAAGTGGTAGTTCCCATGTCCCTAAGAAAAAAATTGCTTAATGTTGCTCATGAACAGTTTGGTCACCCTGGTGTTCAAAAAATGCAAAATTTAATTTCTCCTAACTATTATTGGCCAGATATGACCCAAGACATTACTAACTTTGTTAAATACTGTGATATTTGCCAGAAAAATAAAAAACCTAGACAGAAAAAATTTGGCTTATTACAAGCTATGCCCACTACAGATCAACCTTTTGACTGTCTGTCTGTTGATACTGTAGGAGAGTTCAATTATTATAATTCTACAAAAAAATATCTCCATATTATAATAGACCATGCCACAAGATATGTTTGGGCATTTCCTTCCAAAAGTGTCACTACAGAAACTTATACAAATTGTCTGAAACAAATTTTCAATATCAAAATCCCTCAACAATTATTCTGTTTTAGTAAGATTTCAAGTGTACAGTCCCCTCAAAAAATACTTAGTGACAGGAATGCTGCTTTTACTTCTTCAAGATTCAAAAAATTCCTGCGAAATCATAATATTAAACAACGTTTGACCACTGCCCATCATCCACAAACGAATGGGAAATGTGAAAGAGTAAATCAGACAATAGTAACTAGATTAAAATGTAAAGTAAACTCCACTACCTCTAAAATTCCCTGGACTAAGCTTTTAACTGAGGTAATTAATGAATATAATAATACACCCCATTCTATTACCAAATTTCCACCTGCGTACTTGCTTTTTGGCCAATTACCCTATGACTCCCCCTTACAACAAAATTATTATCCCCCTGTTCATGAAGCACTTAAAATTGCTAAAACAAGAACTGATGAATTTCATTTAAAAAATAAAAGATATTATGATAAAGATTATATCGAACCAAAATTTAAAATAGGAGATCTAGTTATCTATGAAGAATTTCAGTACCCTAATACTAGAAAGTTGTCACAAGTATTTAGTGGCCCTTATAAAATTCTTAACAAATTATCCGAAGTAAATTTTGAAATTGATAGGCAAAACCAGTTCAAAAGTTCAGAAATAGTACATGTATCTAAATTAAGGCCTTATTATTCCCCTGATAAATTTAAATTAAGTCATGAGCAACAACCCCCTAATCAACAACAACAAACTCAGGTAAAAACTGTAGCTTAAACTATATCTCTAGTTTATCATTTTATAATTTTTTCTCTTAAACAGTAAATTTCTTTTCATATTTTAATTCTGATAATATCCTGTAATTCTCACAGAATGGCAATGATATCTCTTGACTGCAGCGAGAGTGTCACTTGTCTGGAAATTTTTATATTTGTTTATTTATGCCGGCGTAGACGAACAAAGTGGAAATTTCTTATTCTGTACTGAATTACTCTACTTAGAATATTTTTTTTTCTTTCAACTGAACCTATTTGTAATATTAAGTTTAATCTATCAATTATTAAATTAATTATTTGCCAAGTAACAAAATTTTTATCACTTTATTTTAATATATTTTTTTTTCTTTCTCTCTTTCTTTGCTTCTGCATTCCAGTCCAATTACATGTCAATTATAATATAATTTTGTTTATTTTTCTCTTTCCTACTTGCATCTTGCAATGTTTTATCACACCGAGAGAATATTTATTGCGTAATTATTTGACATGAATAGATCTTGTTTTTTATTTTTATCATTTATTAATATTTCTTTTTAAGAATCTTAGTAGTTTAAAGGTCACGTGCATTCTCAAACATGAACAAAATTTTTATTTATCTTTATTTTATTTTAATTTATCATATTATATTTTAATTTTTTTTTGTACATATTCCTACTTAATCCTGTACTCGGATTACCAGATTAAGTAAATGATTTCATAGTTGATTGCATTTTTTATTTTATTCCACTTCTCTCTATATTTCATCCCAAAAATATGAGATGAGATAAACGAGATTAAGTATTTAAAGAATGTCTTTTGTGATATTTATTATTACTTATTAAGAGATTTACTTATACCCATTATGAGATTTACTTATACCCATTATGAGATTTACTTACACTTATGATATTTATTATTATTGATATTTTTCCTTATTATGTTTCTTAATTATATTGTTTATTATTTACATTGTTAAATTTTATTATTACTATATTATAAAATGTGTTATTAATTAAAAATACAATTATAAAAGTATTTTCACAAAGATTCCAAAATGGAACTGTTATGAATGTTCAAGGACTTACTCACACAAAAACTGAACTAATATTATAATGTTAGCTGATGAATTTGGACAGTTAAATGAATTAGACATCCTTAAAATGAGGTAATGAACTATGCCATTCCAAATATGACTTTAAGAAGATTTTTGAAATAAACTTTTAAAAATTGATTTCTAGATTTGACATTGTTAAAAAAGAATTTAACGTTATTGTTTTTCAATTTTATGTTTCATTTTTATGTTATTACTATGGGTAATTGCTTATATTTTCAAATTACTTTATGATGTGTACTTTAAACAAGATTACATCTTGTATTTGTACTGATGCCTATTTTATTGTATTTAAATTTAAAGTTATTCCACGCATCACCTTGGTGTTTTTAAATTTGAATTCTATATTTATATAAAAAAAGAGAAATTAATTTAAATTTTTTTTTATTCAGTATCTAATTATTATTACTTATATCAACAACTTCGTGAGCTAAGTCTGCATCATCTCCCTTTCTGTGAAATTGCAGGTCTCAGACCTACTTTTTCACCCGTCTTTCTGGGAGGGGGGATTTGTAATAAAATAAAAAAAAAAAAAAAAAAAATTGCGCCATTTTTTTTTATTCTCTCTTAGCTTCAATTCTAAATTTGTGGAACATATTTCAATCTTAGTTTCGTCTTGTAACAGCTAAAATTCTTTTTCTTACTTTAGTTATTAATAAATTATTTCTTGCTTCTCAAAAAGGCGGGAAGTATTTCGTAAGCTTTTTACTTTCTGGCATATTCCTGCGATTTTAATTTTATTTTTTATTTTTTAACATCGCGTGACAAGTGTTACTACGCGTTGCTAAAGGGTTTAGTGTTCCGAGGAAAAAATATAGTTCTTGCCAGTAGACCGCCTATTACGGCCAATTAGAATTGATCATTTTGTCCGTTAGAGGCTCGAGTCCATCCTGATTGGATTTTTAAAATGATTGACGCGGAGTAGGAGGGCGCTAGTTTTGTCGTGAAAATGATTTTTTCATTTGGCTTTTCAGGAGAGTAGAATGCACCTTTTCTTTAAACTATCAAGACGCGCGTTTTATTTCTCCGCTGAATTAGAAATGTCATTTTTTCCGAGATTGTAGAACGCCGGAATGTTGCAGCTTAGTGAGCGAAGGCCGTAGTGATAGATGTGTGGAACGGTGATCTGTGGAGTAACTTAAGTTCGTGCTCTAAATAATAAAGAACTAAAACACTGATTTTCTTGCATTGTTATTGGAGAAACTCCTACGAGAACAAATCCATGGCTTATCCACTTACCAGAACGACTGCTCATCCCACTATTGAATCTTAGTGAATAGTAGTATTCTACAACCAACATGGTATTCTATTAGTGATTATACACTATTATAGAACATCGTCCTCGTTTTATTACATTTTAGCCGGCAGGATGAAAAATGAACCGGCGTAAAACTTTTGAGAATAAGCTGCATGCTCTTCATACACTTACAGTTGTTCCTACATTTTTCCTGGTATTGTTTTCATCTTAACATTTAATACAGAAAAAAAAAATAACTATGATATCTTCCATCTAAATGGTATGTCCAAGACTGAAGATGGATGGGATCAGCTGCTGTGTGTTAATACTAATATTGTAATTTTGTTTCCTGCAATAAGACTCAATGTGTGTTACTAACAGTCAGAGTTTTTGAGATGTTAGCTGCACGCATTTTTAACCTCATCTGCGTCTACTTCCACCCATGTTACGACGAGATGGCCTGCATGGAAAAACATCTTCATGTGCATAAATGATAAACCTTTCAGCTGAAAAAAGATCGTCTTATAAAGTTTTGTTTGTAATTATGTGTGGTATCTACATCTACAAATATTTTAAATGTGAAATATACCTCGCATTCTAGTGAGAAACTTTTCAACTGAGAGATATGCAACCAAACTGTGAGATATGCAAAATAAAAATTACAAAAGATCACCTGCATGAAATCAATTCAACATCATTTTCTTTTATTTATTTATTTACTGTATTTTCTAGGTAAAAGTGCATAAATATTTTGATAAATTTTCATTTCATAATAAATGAACACCTGCTGTATGGTTGCGAAACTACGGTAGATTCCATCAGTAATACAAGATAATTGAAATTTACACCTGTGAGTCGTATCTACGAAGTTCTTTATTTTTGTTTAGTTTAATAAAAAATTAGGTATTTGAACAAGGCCACATCGAACATGTCTGTAAGTTATTATTTATTATTTTATTGTTTTATTGATTAAGAAATTTAATGATAATTTCTTTGTTTAAATTCTTGATTTTTTTTCTCTCTCTTTTATTACAAATATTAAAAAATAAATTTGTTCTTAATTTATAATTAGTTAAAATTTTCTGCTCATAGAAATTTTATTTAGTTTTAAAGGTGTTATTTTTTTTTTTTTTAAATCGAAAGATGGATTAATTTGTTGTTAAAAAAATACTCTGTTGCAAAATTTATTTTCCATACGTAAAGAAAAGTATTTTTGTTTTTAAAATTATTTGTTATTTCCCATGTATGGAAACCCGATATTTATTATTTTATTACTTATTTATTTATTATTTATTTATTTTTATTATTATTTATTGAGGTATTTGAAGTATAGTAATTGAATTTTAATAATTGAAGTATAGCATTTAAATATTTTCCATATGAATTATCCTTCTTATATGCTATTAAGATCAGGATTAGTAAAAGAAGAAAAAATGTCAGAAAATAAACTTGATATTGTCCCTTTTGAATTTGGGTTGGGCATGGACATATTTAAATGGTTTAAACATTTTGATCGAGAATGTTCGGTAGAAAAGAAAGATAATGAGTGGAAACATCAAAATATTTCAAAATATTTAAAGGGGGAAGCGCTAAAAACTTATATCAATGATTGTTTGGATTGTGCTACTTATGAAGAAATTGTCGAGATTTTAAGTGAAAAATTCATTCAAGTTAGAGTTCCAAAATTTTCTGAATTTACTTCCTTAAAGTTAAATGATCTAAGTGATTTGGATTCTTATTTTAGAAAGAAAGTTGAGATTGGAAGGCAACTTCAGCTTGAGGAAAATTTAATTATACAGGGATTAATTGATGGCCTTCAGCCGGAGTATCAAAATTGTTTGATGGTTAACCCTCCTTCCAATACTCGTGAATGGTTTCGCATTGCTAAACAATTAGCAGCGATTCCAATTCATACCTCTAATAACGGCAATAGAAATTTTCAACAAACTAGACCAATGCACAATCCCAATCCTCAGCCCAGACATTGGACTCGACCTACTCCAAACAATCCATCCCAAAATTTTAATCCTAGGTTTTTCACTCCTAGAATGCCTGCAACTCATTATCAAAACAATTACCCTAGTCGTCCGTGCAGAGTATGTTTAAACAGAGGCATAGAAAATGCATATCATTGGGAGAGGAGTTGTATATTTAACACAAATTCCTGTCAAGCTCAAACTCCTGCTCATATTCAACCACCCCCTACTAATAATGTCTGACAATTATTTATCCCTGGATATGTGGGCAATAACAAAGTGTATTGTGTGGTGGATAGTGGATCAACTGTCTCAATTTTACCCCTCAAATTTGTTCGATATTTAAATGGTAATTTACATAATGTTACCCCTATTACTATCAGACAGGCACAAGGAACTCTTACAATTAATAAATCTTGTCGATTATGTATTAAATTTGGTAATATAAAGAGATATGTTAATTTTTTAGTAAGTCAACTTGATTTGGACTATGCTATTTTAGGTTTACCTGATTGTGCCAAATTTAAATTAAAAATTGATTGTGCAAAAAGCCAGGTGTTACAAGACAATATTTCGTTAAACCCATATGTCAACATATCCAGTGATAACTTAGAATTGCTTCATTTTGATATTATAAAAAATGATACTACTGTGCAACCCGATTATGGAAATACCATAACTCCTCACTCCTTGTCGCGAACTAATAATGATGATTATAATCTATTGGGGGATCTGAATGCTATTCAAAATAAAAATGTAAGGGAACTTTTAAGGGATTATTTAGATATTTTTGCAAAAAATAAATATGATGTAGGGAGAATTAATATTGAACCTCAGCGTATTTATCTTAAATCTGACCTACCAATATCTTTGAGGCCTTATCGTACATCCACTGCTGATGAAAAAGAAATATCTCAGCAAATCCAATCATTATTAGCTGCTGGGTTAATTAAGGAAAGTTATAGCCCATACTCTTCTCCAGTTACGTTAGTAAATAAACGAGATGAAGGTAAAAAAACCCGAATGTGTGTTGACTACCGAAAATTAAATTCTATCATGAAAAATGACGCTGAACCTTTACCCCGAATAGATGAAATTTTAGACAAATTAAGTGGTGCCCAATATTTCTCTACACTAGATTTAGCCTCAGGCTATTGGCACATACCTATTCACCCAGCCGATTCCGAAAAGTTAGCCTTTACTACTAATTGTGGGCTCTGGGAATGGAATGTTCTCCCCTTTGGTGTAAAGGTAGGCCCCCCAATTTTCAACAGGACAATTAGAAGAATTCTTACAAAATATAAAATAGACTTTGCTTGTTATTATTTTGATGATATAATTATTTTTTCTAAATCAATAGATGAACATATACAGCATCTCATCCAAATTTTTGATTTATGCCGAATAGAAAATATTAAATTAAAATTATCTAAATGTACTTTTGCTCAAAAACAAATCAATTTTCTAGGGTATGAAATCCAAAATGGAACTTTAACTCCAGCTAATACTAATATAGAAACGATTAAAAAATTAAAACCTCCTACTAACACTAAAGAATTACAAAGATTTCTTGGTTCTATAAATGTGTATCATAAATTTATTGACAAATATGCTGAAATTAGACACCCCCTAAATAAATTACTTAAGAAAGATACTATTTGGGAATGGAATACTGAATGTCAAAACTCTTTTCAAAAATTAAAAGATGCCCTCATTGCTAAACCAATTTTAAAGATTTATGACCCAAAATTACCCCTACACATGTTTGTTGACGCTTCTCAGGTAGCGGTAGGTGCAGTTCTTAAACAACCCGACCATAATAACTTTTTACATCCAATTGCTTATTTTTCTAGAGGATTGAGAAGTTATGAGAAAAATTATTTCATTACCGAACTAGAGTGTCTTGCTATCATTGATACTTTAGATAAATTTTATCATTACTTTCACGGTGTACAATTTACCATCCATACGGATCATGCATCTCTTGTTTGGTTAAAAAATGTCAAACATTTAAGAGCTCGATTATTTAGGTGGTCATTGAAGTTAAGTATGTTCGATTACAAAATAGAGTACTTAAAGGGATCTACAAATGTCGAAGCCGACATGTTGTCCCGAAACCCTATTTCTCATTTTTGTAAGCCCCTTACTTTTCTTCTTGACGTTAAAGAGATTATTGAGATGCAAGAAAAAGAAAATGTGTGTGGATCAAATTATATTAATGACAATGGACTGATTATAGTTAAAAGAAAAGGTTTTCGTAAAGTGGTAGTTCCCATGTCCCTAAGAAAAAAATTGCTTAATGTTGCTCATGAACAGTTTGGTCACCCTGGTGTTCAAAAAATGCAAAATTTAATTTCTCCTAACTATTATTGGCCAGATATGACCCAAGACATTACTAACTTTGTTAAATACTGTGATATTTGCCAGAAAAATAAAAAACCTAGACAGAAAAAATTTGGCTTATTACAAGCTATGCCCACTACAGATCAACCTTTTGACTGTCTGTCTGTTGATACTGTAGGAGGGTTCAATTATTATAATTCTACAAAAAAATATCTCCATATTATAATAGACCATGCCACAAGATATGTTTGGGCATTTCCTTCCAAAAGTGTCACTACAGAAACTTATACAAATTGTCTGAAACAAATTTTCAATATCAAAATCCCTCAACAATTATTCTGTTTTAGTAAGATTTCAAGTGTACAGTCCCCTCAAAAAATACTTAGTGACAGGAATGCTGCTTTTACTTCTTCAAGATTCAAAAAATTCCTGCGAAATCATAATATTAAACAACGTTTGACCACTGCCCATCATCCACAAACGAATGGGAAATGTGAAAGAGTAAATCAGACAATAGTAACTAGATTAAAATGTAAAGTAAACTCCACTACCTCTAAAATTCCCTGGACTAAGCTTTTAACTGAGGTAATTAATGAATATAATAATACACCCCATTCTATTACCAAATTTCCACCTGCGTACTTGCTTTTTGGCCAATTACCCTATGACTCCCCCTTACAACAAAATTATTATCCCCCTGTTCATGAAGCACTTAAAATTGCTAAAACAAGAACTGATGAATTTCATTTAAAAAATAAAAGATATTATGATAAAGATTATATCGAACCAAAATTTAAAATAGGAGATCTAGTTATCTATGAAGAATTTCAGTACCCTAATACTAGAAAGTTGTCACAAGTATTTAGTGGCCCTTATAAAATTCTTAACAAATTATCCGAAGTAAATTTTGAAATTGATAGGCAAAACCAGTTCAAAAGTTCAGAAATAGTACATGTATCTAAATTAAGGCCTTATTATTCCCCTGATAAATTTAAATTAAGTCATGAGCAACAACCCCCTAATCAACAACAACAAACTCAGGTAAAAACTGTAGCTTAAACTATATCTCTAGTTTATCATTTTATAATTTTTTCTCTTAAACAGTAAATTTCTTTTCATATTTTAATTCTGATAATATCCTGTAATTCTCACAGAATGGCAATGATATCTCTTGACTGCAGCGAGAGTGTCACTTGTCTGGAAATTTTTATATTTGTTTATTTATGCCGGCGTAGACGAACAAAGTGGAAATTTCTTATTCTGTACTGAATTACTCTACTTAGAATATTTTTTTTTCTTTCAACTGAACCTATTTGTAATATTAAGTTTAATCTATCAATTATTAAATTAATTATTTGCCAAGTAACAAAATTTTTATCACTTTATTTTAATATATTTTTTTTTTCTTTCTCTCTTTCTTTGCTTCTGCATTCCAGTCCAATTACATGTCAATTATAATATAATTTTGTTTCTTTTTCTCTTTCCTACTTGCATCTTGCAATGTTTTATCACACCGAGAGAATATTTATTGCGTAATTATTTGACATGAATAGATCTTGTTTTTTATTTTTATCATTTATTAATATTTCTTTTTAAGAATCTTAGTAGTTTAAAGGTCACGTGCATTCTCAAACATGAACAAAATTTTTATTTATCTTTATTTTATTTTAATTTATCATATTATATTTTAATTTTTTTTGTACATATTCCTACTTAATCCTGTACTCGGATTACCAGATTAAGTAAATGATTTCATAGTTGATTGCATTTTTTATTTTATTCCACTTCTCTCTATATTTCATCCCAAAAATATGAGATGAGATAAACGAGATTAAGTATTTAAAGAATGTCTTTTGTGATATTTATTATTACTTATTAAGAGATTTACTTATACCCATTATGAGATTTACTTATACCCATTATGAGATTTACTTACACTTATGATATTTATTATTATTGATATTTTTCCTTATTATGTTTCTTAATTATATTGTTTATTATTTACATTGTTAAATTTTATTATTACTATATTATAAAATGTGTTATTAATTAAAAATACAATTATAAAAGTATTTTCACAAAGATTCCAAAATGGAACTGTTATGAATGTTCAAGGACTTACTCACACAAAAACTGAACTAATATTATAATGTTAGCTGATGAATTTGGACAGTTAAATGAATTAGACATCCTTAAAATGAGGTAATGAACTATGCCATTCCAAATATGACTTTAAGAAGATTTTTGAAATAAACTTTTAAAAATTGATTTCTAGATTTGACATTGTTAAAAAAGAATTTAACGTTATTGTTTTTCAATTTTATGTTTCATTTTTATGTTATTACTATGGGTAATTGCTTATATTTTCAAATTACTTTATGATGTGTACTTTAAACAAGATTACATCTTGTATTTGTACTGATGCCTATTTTATTGTATTTAAATTTAAAGTTATTCCACGCATCACCTTGGTGTTTTTAAATTTGAATTCTATATTTATATAAAAAAAGAGAAATTAATTTAAATTTTTTTTTTATTCAGTATCTAATTATTATTACTTATATCAACAACTTCGTGAGCTAAGTCTGCATCATCTCCCTTTCTGTGAAATTGCAGGTCTCAGACCTACTTTTTCACCCGTCTTTCTGGGAGGGGGGATTTGTAATAAAAAAAAAAAAAAAAAAAAAAAAAAAAATTGCGCCATTTTTTTTTTATTCTCTCTTAGCTTCAATTCTAAATTTGTGGAACATATTTCAATCTTAGTTTCGTCTTGTAACAGCTAAAATTCTTTTTCTTACTTTAGTTATTAATAAATTATTTCTTGCTTCTCAAAAAGGCGGGAAGTATTTCGTAAGCTTTTTACTTTCTGGCATATTCCTGCGATTTTAATTTTATTTTTTATTTTTTAACATCGCGTGACAAGTGTTACTACGCGTTGCTAAAGGGTTTAGTGTTCCGAGGAAAAAATATAGTTCTTGCCAGTAGACCGCCTATTACGGCCAATTAGAATTGATCATTTTGTCCGTTAGAGGCTCGAGTCCATCCTGATTGGATTTTTAAAATGATTGACGCGGAGTAGGAGGGCGCTAGTTTTGTCGTGAAAATGATTTTTTCATTTGGCTTTTCAGGAGAGTAGAATGCACCTTTTCTTTAAACTATCAAGACGCGCGTTTTATTTCTCCGCTGAATTAGAAATGTCATTTTTTCCGAGATTGTAGAACGCCGGAATGTTGCAGCTTAGTGAGCGAAGGCCGTAGTGATAGATGTGTGGAACGGTGATCTGTGGAGTAACTTAAGTTCGTGCTCTAAATAATAAAGAACTAAAACACTGATTTTCTTGCATTGTTATTGGAGAAACTCCTACGAGAACAAATCCATGGCTTATCCACTTACCAGAACGACTGCTCATCCCACTATTGAATCTTAGTGAATAGTAGTATTCTACAACCAACATGGTATTCTATTAGTGATTATACACTATTATAGAACATCGTCCTCGTTTTATTACATATATATATACGTATGTGTGTGTGTGTGTGACATTTTAGGGAGAAACTCGAAAAATATTCACTGGTTCCCCTTTTTTAAAACACACAGCCGCGGTAAGCGAGGGAAAAAAAATAAATAAATGTAGAAGATTCATTAAATTACGCATTGGCTGCTGCAAGTTAGTTTATTAAACTGTAGTCATGAGAGAGGAAAATGTTCCCTTTGCAAAGCCGTCTTGGACCGAAACATCAAAAAGAATATTCCATCATTACTCAGCAAACCGTTCTTAACGTACGCACCGAAGAAAAGCAAAGAATCTCTCTCTTCACCTCCAGGCTTGCTTCTTAAATCTAAAAACAAAGTTCTAGAAATTTTTCTACTCTCGAACCATCATTTTCCCATGTAAACATAATTCATGTCCAGAGTTGAGATTTTTATTTATTCAGACGATAAATTTAGTTTAAAAAAATATTATTTAACTAATTTATAATCGACTCAAAATTTTGAATATATTAGGCAGACGATATTTTTAGAGACGATTAATTTTAGGAGAAAATGAAAAGGAATGAATTTATTGATATGCACACATATGAAATGTTGAAGGAGGGAAAAAATAAATAGATAAAAAAATGACTTTTTTGAAAGGTGTGGTTTTGGAATAAATTTAATAAGACTTTCTTAAAAAGGGTTGATAAAAATATAGAAAAAATGAGTTTTATTTGGAATATTAAAGATGAAGTTTAATTAAGAATATTTTTAATTTAGAGCCGCCTTTTTATATTTACGCATAATGGAATAAATGTTTTTTAAGGCGAAAAAAGAATTTATATCGTTTCCATAAAGATAAATAGAACAAGATCTAGATAGAATAATCTAGAAACAAGATTTTAATTTTATAAGTTGAACTAAGTACGGAATATTGTTATAAGGAAATTAATATAGTATAAAGGTTAATCTTGGCGAAAAAAAATTTAAATTTTGTAATATATATATTATTTTATTACGTTTAGAATAAATAAACCAATTGTACGTATTTTAATTAACCACAACTGTTTAAAAATAAAAACATTATCTTTTAATTCTGCTTCCAAGATTTCCATAAATTTACAAAAATCATTTCGACAGTAACTAACATTAAAAAGCATGCGAGAAAGACAAAGTAATGTTATTTTAATTACCAGTCTATTTAAAAAATGATAAAAATATGTTTTACATTCTGAGGACAACATCTGGTATTAATTGAAAGGTTTATAAAAATCAATTTATTTTAATGGGATTTTAGACGCATTGATACATAATTAAAATCTTATTTACGTTAAGCATTAATTTTCCCATTAGAAAACGTAGCATTTCTGGAATTAAATTTGAGTTAATGGAAATGTAATTATTTTTTATGCGCTGTAATATAACCTAATAAACTCATGATTTCTATACTTTAAATTGGTTTTTTTTATTAATTTAACGTAATTGATGTAAACCTTCACAATAGCCAGTTACATAGATGTTGTTTTGAGTTGGCAGAAATTTTATAAATAACGAGTGATATTCGTTCGATAAATTTTTACATAAGAAAAAGCATTTTTTCCATTGAAACTCATAACTTCTAACATGATAGTGGATGTTTATAATATTTCCTGTGCCGAAGCTCTTAAATGAATTTCTTATTTGGATCGTAATCACGTATCAAAAATTTGCTACAATAAATCCTATGGAAGGATATTTATAAAAATTCAGTGTGTAATCATTCTGCATGTGGCTTAAATTATAATTTTACTGGATAATTGCTTCAGAAATTCTCTTTACATTAGTGCTTAAACCTCCACATTTCCCCCCAAAATAAATTTTGGTTGGGGAGATGAATGATAAATGGGACAAGGTAAAGATTAGACATTATTTATAATTCAGGCAATAAATCTCACTTTTAATTTCTACTTATGACAGAAATCTGTATTATTGTGTGCTTCAGACGCAAAAATAAGATCACTTGATTGCTTTAAATTTTAAACAAAATTGTGTTTTTTCTGAAAGCACTGCTCAAATGTAATATCATTTTGCATTTCATGTTGCTAAATATTTTACGTAATGTAACAAATATTATATGCAGTAATTTATAGTTTAAATACACAATATTTGTATTTAAAAGTAATTAATATTAACTAATTTGACAAAATAATTCCTGAGGCAAAATGAATGACATTTGATTATATAAGTCATGGGGATTATTGGGCCTTTTGCAAATAGGGATGAATTGGACTGTTTCATTAATTCTTAGATGTTGAAAGATATAGTAATTATCAAAATAAATTCGAACTATTTCTGTTAGGTATAAATTCATGCATCTAAAGTATGAAAAGTGATATATAATATTAATATTAACTTGACACAAATGTTTTTAAAAAACGTGGCTGCGAAAATGTTCCATTCATCTCCCATTTTCTTTAGAATGTAACATTAATAAAAATTTCCTGTTTTAAATAAATGGAAATTTAAAAAATGGAGATTTTTTTACAAAACAAATACTTCTATTCATTTCAACAGAACATAATGATAACCACCCTGTTTCTGCAGTAATTAGAGATCTTCTTAATTGCAAAAAGTCTTCAAAATAATTTCAGTTGGTGTGAAAATTCCTATTTAAATAAACTCCGGTCTGAATAATCCATGGTTCTAAAGAATCGTCTTAAACTCATTAAGATTCAATATTTTACTAATGTATTCTTTAAATATTTTATAATTTCTTGCTATAAGTGTTTATTTCAAATCTAATTACTTATAAGGGATTGTGGCATAATTTAAAACAAGATTATGATTTAATTCTGTATATATTTTGGATTTACATAAAATGTTAAACCTTGACAAAAGTTTTGACCAACTTATTGTTGAAACATCTCAAATACAAAAACCTGGTTAAAATTAGTCGATATTTTGGGCAGTTTATGCTTCATTAATTAACTAAAAAAATTACGTACGCAGAAATTGTCATATTAATGTAACGTAACGTTGAAGGTTACATAATGAAATTTAGATCAAATTTGTATAAATTTTGTAACACTGTATGTTTTGCCCAAAAAAAACCCAAGAACATTAACATATAAACAGCGGTCAAAAGTCATAAAAATATAAGATGACCGCTAAAAAATTATCAGCAGCATCTCCTGATACAATCCAAACAACTATTCGTAACTTGAAAATAAAATGTCTCTTGATATAGGAATATGCAATTCTGCATCTGAATGAAATAACTGAAGGATTTTCTTACATCATAAAAGAAATACACTACATTGCCATTGATTATTGGACACTTGCGATTTTAGACATTTTACTAAATATCTAGAAAAGTACATGAGGAATCATCTCGAAACTCTTAGTGTATAAATATAATAGTATACGTCATACATCTCCGTGAAGATTTTTTACCGAAACACCATAGGGGACCGTCAACAAATTAAAAAAGAATGAATATCTTTTGAATAACCCTGTGAAAACTAATGTAGCAAAAGCGCTCAAACTCTAGATTATGATTGAATGCCTTATTGTAATACACTGTGTTCATTTTTATGCAAATAGCATGCATGCTCGCAGAGTAATTAAGGTTTTTATAAAAATGGTCCCAAATTTTTCCAAGTTTTCCCCTTATAATTTTCAGAGTTCTTAATATAAAATAATATTTTTTTCAGAAAATATAACAAACAACATTGCACACAGTACCCTGTAATCAGAATTAAAAAATAATGAAAATTGTATACAAAATGAGTTGGTTTACTAAATAATTTTTTACTGCGCATGCGTCAACGATATCAAAATTTCATTTGCATATTATGTTAGCTAAATGTATAGAGCAACTTTTGTGAAAGTCACAAAACCATAACTTGAAAATTCTGAAAATAATCGTCAATTGAATAAGTTGAAAATCCGTTATTCTCAAAATGAAGCAAAAACAAGAGGGGTTGTATCCATATATTCATTGATTAGTGTCAATGTAGAATACACAATACGGGATGTTACGACTACTTCTGGATAAAATCCCTCATTTTTTTGCTTCATTTTGGAAACAACGGATTTTGTACTTTTTCTATAGACGATAACTTTAGAATTTTCAAGCTATAATTTTGAGACTTTTACAAAAGTTGCTCTATACATTTAGCTATGGAGATGTATGACTTATACTATTATATTTATACACTAAGAGTTTCCAGATAATTCCTCATGTATTTTTCTAGATATTTAGTAAAATGTCTAAAATTGCAAGTGTCCCATAATCAATGGCAATATAGTGTATTGTATAAATTGTAAGAAAGCCTAATTTATAAATCATTTACTTAACCTTCTACTTTTCTTAATATAAGTTTATTTCTATTCATAATGCTCTTAAGTTTAACAATTAAGTTTATCAAGTCCACAATATTCTGAAGTTAAAATAAAAATTAGAAAAAATGAAACAAGATGAAACAAGTAAAGACCGAGAAACTCTACCGAAACAAAGAATTTGAAATATCAAATGAGTGTGGAGTAAAAAAGTTAAATAGAAAACTAGTAAAGGTTAAGAGGGTCAGGGAATTTTGTCTTTTATTTTGCATTTAACTGCAGAAAAGATTTGCGCAAAAGGAAAAGTATTTTTGTGATAAATATTAACATGAAGAATATTGAATGGTACTTGTTTCTTGAATCAATGAAAGAAAGCTTATTCGCAACAGTTCTATGTTTTAAAATCCATTTTCCTTTAGAAATAAATAATCAAGGAGAGTAACAATTGAAAGAAAATTTTTGCAAACAAAAAACAAACTTAAATAAATATTAAATAATTAATATCAGAAGCAAATTTATTATATACATGAACCTGAGAGAAGTTTTTTATTTACGTTATTTTAGAATTTAACATTTAAAAAAAATATGTGTAAAAGGTATTTCTAATAAACATTAAACAGTCCCATAAGAAAAGAAAATACCAATAAAAATATCGAATCTTTTTATAAATTTCTTCACCATTTTATAGCTATTTCTACTAGAACAAGTTGATTTGTTTAATATGCGCTTAAACATAAATAGAGATCTTTTTTTAATGAAAAAGTTGAATATATACATTATAAGGTGACCAGAAACTTCAGATTTTAGATTTTTTGTTAAATATCTAGAAAAATACATGATGAATTATCCTGAAATTCTAAGTGTTTAAACATAATAGTAAAGGTTGCACAATTTCGTGAAAAGAAAAAAAAACTTCCGAAACTCATTGAACAAATATAAGTTTTACTGGATAAAAAGGATAAAAAAAATCAGTTATAAAACCTTTGTTTAATCTTCCATTTTCCTTACTTTAAACTTCCTTCTATTCACAATGCTATTAATGTTGAAATAAAAATCAGGAAAAAAATGGAAAATTTAAATACCAAGAAACTCTACCGAAACAATGAATATGAAATATCAAAGGAGTGTGGCAGAAAAAGTTAAACGGAAAACTAGCGATGTTAAGTGGATCAGGAGCTTTCTATCCTGCTTTTACGTTTGCCGACAGAAAAAATTCGCACAAAAGGAAAAATATTTTTATGATAAATATTAACAAAAACAAGAATTTGAATAGTACTTGTTTCTTGAATCAATGAAAGAAAGCTTTTCGGAATGTTTCTTTGTTAGAATTACTTCTTTTCTTCAAAAATGAATAATCAGATCGAGTAATATTTCGAACACAATTTTTATTATGACGGTGAGTAAAATTCAATTTCAAATAAATATATACACAAGGGAAAATTATACATTTTTTTCTTTTAAGATTATATTAGACTATCATATAAGAGAAAAGGGTATGATAAACATTTTTTTAAAAAAATTGGAGAGACTAGGGAGGATAGAAAATAGTTAAAACTTGATCCATTCTTTAATTTTCATATTTAAAAGATTTTCAGAGTTTTGCTAATAATTGGCAACCAAAACTATTTTAATGGTTTAATTGAAATAGGTATGGAAAATTAATTTATGAAGCTCTTAATTTAATTTAAATAAACTTAAAAAATGCAGTTTTAGAAACATTTTGCAAGATTTGCAAACATTTTGCAACATACATAACATAAAAAATATCAAATCGGAACAGACCCTATTTGAAAATTGAAATAAAATAAAACATACTTACAGAAAATCTCTTTTATATAACAAAATTTTAAAATTAATATTTCATCTTTAACCCCTTGGGGACGAGTGACCACTATAGATGCCGGCACCGATTGTACTCAAATCCCGCGAGACTACCATTGATGCCGGCGCTGTTTGTACTCACATCCCGCAAGACTACCATTGATGCCAATCAAACGGAACGTTTTGTTTTTCACAGTTTAGCATATAAAAAATTTATCCTAATTCTATTTGAATGTATATTAAGGAAGAAGAGTTCTCCTTCAAACTAGGAAAGCTAATGAAAACATTTTTTTTTTTTAATCCACGCGAATTTAATTTTTTATGGAAATACTACAATGGGAAAAAGATTATTTTTTCATCACGTCTTTGTGTTTCATAAATCTTTTTACGCGTCTAGTAAAACTTTATTTTTCTTTATTAGAAATAATGCTACTGAACTTCAGAAGGAAAAATTTGCGGTTAACGTAAGTAAGTGTATTAGTAAGGATATTTAAGGTTACGAATGATAACATGAACATCTGATTCATTGCTTTTTTCCCGCTCTTTTATATCGTTCAGATCGTAGTGGCAAAAACCGACGTCATTAATATTTCGTGTTTTTCTTTGTTATAGAAGGAAAGATTTATCTTTTTTATATTTTTATTTTATTTCAGGAGTGCTTCGCAGTTAAAAAATAAAAAAATAATAAGAAAGAAAGAAAAGTGTTACTAACTGATTGTGGAAGTTGATACGCTGATAACATTCTTTCTCAGTGCAGCTAAATTAAGAATATTTTTCTGCGTTCTTCTTTTGATAAATTTTTACTTTTCACACTTGTTTCGTTTAAATAATTTCGTTTAATTCGTTTTAAATTAATAATATATATTTAAGCGATATCGTTTATTAACTAATTAAAATGTCTAAAAGACGCCGGTATTTGACTGCTGATGAGATAGAGGATATTATGAATAAAACTTTTTCAAATCATTATTAAATTTTATTCATAATTATCCAATAATTTTTATTTGATATACCTTATTATACGATATACCATATGGAAATATATTTTCTATTTCTGAAATAATTTTAACATAAACATATTTTGGAAAGGTACATTTTTAATTTTTACTCTGATTTCACATCATTACTGATTATTATTCAAGACTGTTTGTTTGTTTTTAATTATGTGTTATATATTTTTTTTATTTCAAAAATATTATAAAATTAAACTTTTTTTTTTATTCAATCTGACACACACACACACACACACACACACACACACACATATATATATATACATATATGTATAAGTGTTACAAAGCAACAGTAGCAGGTTGTTTGTAAATTTTATTTAATATTTTTCATTTCTAAATAAATCGTTTTTTGTAAAACATTTATTTTACTTACTGAAAGTGTTAAAAATTATTAAATATCAAGATGGTTAGGCTTGTTTTTCTATTATAGCAAAATGTTTCATAGGTTGATATTTAACAGCCTGGTAAGTATTTTTCTGTCATGTTATATCATTTTAAAAGCTAAAAACAGGATATTAACTATTCATTATTTACATTTAAATATTTTTTTTCCAATTAAAATATCACACAATATACATCATTTTTTGAATGAATATATAAAATAACATCAAATTCCATGTATGTGAATTTCAAAAAGTTTCATGCGAAAGTTATTTTTTTTATTAATTTTTAAAGAATTTTTGACAAGCGTTAGGCTTAACTGCGCGAAATCCTCCGGCCCAGAAGGTGAAATCGAATTTCACCGCTCCGTCCTCAGATGCGCACTTCAAAATGCGCGCGCCGTCGCGAACCGGTTAATATGTCTAATAAAATTAGATAAAACAAAAAAGAAAGTGCGCATGTACAATTAAAAGTTCTAACACGGATAACAAAGATGTGAAAATCCTCACAGGGAGTTCGATGTAGGATTAGGGAAATATCTGTAAAATGTTGACTGAGAAACGAAATCAAATGCATTTAACCTAGACTTAATGTAAATTTACAGAAACTCTATTTTTTCTGTGTTTTGGAAAGAATAAAATTTTAACTTAACAATGTAGTACATATTTAAAAGAACCACTATCAGTTAAATCTTTCAACATTCCCATAATTTTTCAAAAACAATTTTGAAACCAAAAATATGATTAAAATTTATGCAAGAAAGACGAAATACTGATATTTTAATTAAATTTCTTAAATATGACAAGAATATGTTGTTACACTTTGTAAGAAAACATCCTGATTTAAATGAAAAGTTTACAAAAATCAATTTATTTTAATGGATTTTTAGTCGAACTGATCCATAATTAAAATCTTATTTATGTGAAGAACTAATTTTTCCATTAGAAGACATACTAATTAAGAAAATTAGATTTGTGTTCATAGGGAAGTAATGGATCCATTTATTTATAATGTGCAGTATTATATCTTAACAAACTAACTTGTAATTTTAAATTAATTTTATATTGTTTTAAATTAATTTTGCACAGGATTAAAAGAAATAGCTCCATAAATTATGTAGCAAGATGGTAGGAATTTTTATAAATAAAGATTGATATTGCATGAACAATCCGTGTCTTTAAATATACAAGATAGAACCGTCAAATTTCGATGGAAGAAAATGTTTAAGGAGGAGCTGTACCATTGATTTATAATAAACCTGCGAAATTAGTTACAATAAAAATGCACCTTATGTTGGAAATTCTAACTCTTTAAAAATTATATTTAACCTAAATTTAACAAAATACTACTCCTATAAAATTCAGTTTTAGATATTGTTAAAATTAAACTTTCTCGTATGGTAATGTAAGCAGTAAAAAATAATAAATCTCTGTTATTATGATAAATTTATCATTTAAGGCTCTTATGCTAGTATTCTAAATTAAAAAAAAGTAAAATATATTCCACTTTGACTCAGTCATATAATTATTTCCATGTGAAATCTAAATCTGACATCATTTTCACCAAATCAAAATTTACATTATCACCTTCCATATCTGTATTTATCTTTTAAAAAAAAGTATTTCAATTTCATCATTTTGATTCAAAATTGTAAGTCCCGATGCTATTGGCTAAACAGATACTAAACTATTTATATTGTTTTAAGTGTAAATGAAATTATGTAAATAAAATCAAAATTCCCTGGGTTTTTATAAAGAACGATATTCTTGACACACATATTAAATTTTTTCTATTTAATGGGAAAATGGCAACCTAAGTATACCGTAATCATTTCTTTCCATTTTTCCTTTTACTTTTTATGGAAATGGAGTTTTCCTATTGCTATGATTAGAAAAGCGGTATTAAAAACTACAAAAATGTATTTCAAAAATAAATTAAGATACAGTTTTCATATAAATTGCATGTCATCTGTATTTAAAATTGCATTTTTTCCACTATATGTCGGAATAAAAATTGAAAACGTGCGATGTTTAGAAGTTAAAAAAATTGCAGAAACAAAAATTTGAAAACAAGAATTGTATTTCAAATTTCTAAGCGTTTCTATTCGCAAAATGACGTATTAGTTTTGCATAGATACTTTTGGCCTTTATAATACAAATATATAACATTAAAAAAAAAAAAAAAAAGATCGATTATTTTGGTTTTAGTTGAATACGTTGCTAAGGGAAGAAGGCTGATCACTAATAAGAAAGTTTATCACCATTTAATTTGTCAAAAGGACAAAACACACGTACACACAAATAGTGGACCAAAAGTCCACAAAAAGGCTATGGTTTAGAGGTCTAAAATTAAAAAATGCATCATCTGATGGAAAACAAATAGTCAGCCGTGAGATTAAAGATAAAAATTTCTTTGGAAAAATTAAAATGTAGTTCCACATTTAAATGAAATTTTCTTTGAACAAATAGAAGATTTATTGCATAAATGATAGTAAAGCCTCAGTTATAAATCCATTGTTTAATCTTCCTTTTTTCTTAATACGAACTTATTTCTATTCATAATGCCACTTATGTTTAAATAAAAATCAGAGAAAATAGAAGAACTAAATACAGACAAACTCCTCCGTAACAAAGAATATGAAATATCAAAGGAGTATAACAGAAAAAGTTAAATGGGAAACTAGTGAGGTTAAGTGGATCAGGAGTTTTCTATTCTACTTTTGCGTTAGCCGACAGAAAAGTCTTGCACAAAAGGAAAAGTATTTTTGTGATAAATATTAACATAAAGAAGAATTTGAAAAGTTCTTCTTTCTCGAAACAATGAAAGGAAGCTTTGCGGTATGTTTTTTTTTTTTTTGTCAAAACATTATTTTCCCTTCAAAAGTAAACAATCAAATCGAGTAATATTTCAAATAAAATTTTTGAAATCATGGAGTGTAAAATCTAGTTTTAAGTAAATATATATGTAAGAAAAAATTATAGATTTTTTCTTCTAAGTTTATATTAAAATATCATATGAGAGAAAATGTTATAATATACTTTTTTAAATAGCAGAGACTAGGGAGGATTGAAAATAATGGAGACTTGACCCATTCTTTATTCTTTATATGTAAAAGGAATTCAAAGTTTTGCTAATAGTTGGCAACAAAAGCCATTTAAATGGTCACGCAATAAAAGTTCAAAGCATGGTTCTTTGTTCCATGCATAATATAATAGAAATAGCTGTACAAAACTAATTTCTGAAGAGTTTTCAGCCTAAAAAGAATAATCTTTAGATATATTTTATAATATTTTCTTACATAAAATATATCATAGTCATTTAAGTAAGTTTAAGTACAATAATACATCGATAGTTTGAATAATTTTGGTCGAGATCCAATGCAGATTATTGAAAATCCAGATTATCCGGCGAATGAGAATAACAAAAAAAAAAATAAAAACATACTTACAGAAAATCACTTTTATATTCAACATATTGGATATCTACAGACAGTAAAGATATTTATTTTGAAAGTTTGCAATCTTCTGTTGTGCTAGTTTTGCATAAGATGTTGCTTCTTTATGACTTATAACATTTGGTTTATCATCATTAATAATGATATGAAAGATCATTTTTATTGAGCCTTATATATAACAATATGCTTAAGAAAACTCCATTTTTCATTGAAACAATCAAGAAGTTTTTAAACTATACATATATTTATTTATGGAAAAGGTATCGGGATAAATAAATAATTTATGTTACATTTGTTTCGAACTTTAGTAGCATCCCCTAATCCAAAGGGAAATTAACTTCCAACAATATGGCATAAAGAAGTAACAACAAAAATTTTAAATTATTTCAACATCGAAATTCTATTACTGTACGCAGATTGTATTTCAACTTATATTATTCGAACACGAATACTTAAAAATTAAAAATATGCTTCTTATATATATATATATATATATATATATATATATATATATATATATATATATTAATTATATTAATTATTAATTATATTAATTATATATATATTAATATATCAATATTACGCGTAAATATTTTTGACGTAATTTTTCCTATTTTTAACTTTCAACACACAATCATAAAAGTATAATTTAAAAAATTTTCTACTGTTTTTAATAATTTCAGTTTTTAATTACTTTGTGTCAACAATAAAAAATCCACGAATCCCTTCTTTTCCTTTCCTCCACACACACACATTTTTTTTTTTTAAGAAATTGATTTCTGACGATTGAAATTGAAAAAAAAAAAATCTGCATTTTTTTTTAAACATTATTTAATCAAACTATTGGCTTCACTATCGATAAAAGAAAGATAATTTCAAATTCACATTGAAAATAATGAAAAACAAAAAGAAAAACAGAAGATTTAATAATCCCTATCTTTTCCCCTTGTGTCTCTTCTTCCCACAAAATTTGAGTCATTGAGTTGCCACCATTATAGAAATAAAAATAAAATTACAAAAAATTTATGTTTTGAAAAAGAATTCAAATTTTAAAATTCTATAAACAGTTTTGATATCTGCATATCAATACAGATTTTTTATGTCAGTTTTAGCACGTAATCTTACATATTTTAAGAAAAATAGTTGTAAAACAAAATCATTCATTTAGTCAAGCGTTTCATAAAATCGTTTGACAAATTCGCTTCATATATATATATGTGTGTGTGTGTGTGCACATATACATCCGCCCATAGAGTTTATTTTACCAATAAAAGAGTTGGCATGTGATTTTAGTTTTAATTTAAAATTATACGTTTTAAAATCGATATTAATATGTAATAATAATTATCCCACTAACATGAAGCAGTAGGTCAAAACGGAGGAAAAATATTAATGTTCTGTAAGACACAAACATTGCATCAAATATTATTATTTATTTATAAATACTTTTTGCATCATTAGACAAAAGTCAAGCAATTAATTATTTTGAATATTGATAGAAGTAAATTAAGGTAATTAAAAAATGTTTTAAAATAATAAATTAGTTTAATAGGACATATTACAGTACGTTAAAAATAATTGGATCAATTACATTAATTTGAACTTAAACACAACTCCCTGAATAGTTATAAATGTTAATGGAAAAATGAATGCTTAATGCAAATAAGATTTTAATTACGTATCAATGCGTCTAAAAGGTTATTATTATAAATTGATTTTTCTAAAATTTTCGGTTAATGCCGGATATTTTCTATAAAAGTTAACAGCCTATTTTTGTAATTTTTGCAGACAGTATGGTAATTAAAGTACTTTTATGTTATTAATTTTTTAATTGTCATTAAATCCATTTTAATGATAGTTTACTTCTGAAAGTATCTCTGTAATCCTAAGAAAATATGGGATTTCTTATTTAAAAGAAATGCTTTTATTATTTTTTTTTAAATAGTGGTTAGTTAAAATATGTACTATTAATTTATTTTATTCTAAACATAAAAATAACATCATGCAAGTTTTATTTCATAAATTATTATAGATTAAATACTTTTCTCACTCTTCACTTTTCTGTACATTAAAAGACGAATATACCTACAAAATTTAAATACAAACATTTTCCAAAATTAATAATTGATTCTGTTTAATAAAAATTGTAATTTATAAGGCAAAACTTTAAGTAAATCAGCATATTTAAAAAAATAAATATAACAACTGTTTTATCACAAATTTTAAAAACAATTTTTTAGCAATATGATAATAAAGATATTGCGAATTTTAAATATATGGCCCAGGAAATAAAGCTAAACATTCAAATAGTTCTTTTTATGTGTTCTTTAAATATATTTTAAAAAGTTTCAAGTGTAAAGTTCAAAGTTTTCACCATATTAAATAGGCGAGAAATTTTGAAATATTTTATGCATATTTCATCTTAAATTGTACCGTTCAGTACGAAATTAGAAGTCGGTTAGTGAAGAATTTTAAGATTTACACAGATATAAAAATTTGTTTTTTTTTCTAATTATAAAGTCATTTTCGAAAATCTGCAAAAAATCAATGTGGGATGTTTTTTAGGGGCATAACTCAAAAATTGCTATATGTTTTAATTTTTGATTCACTTATACAAAAATGCTACTAGCCGATTTTTGTCAAAATTATTATTGGTTATTACAGAATATTTTTCTGACTGTTAAGTAAATAAAATTAATAAAATTAATAAATGAAAATAATGATAATGTTTAATACTAAATTTATAAGTTAATATTGAAAAAAAAAAACTGAAAATATTGAAACGATAGAAATGCTAAATCAAGCATGTGGTTGAAATATGTTAAAGTACACGCTCGCGTTCTTGGGAATGAGAACAGGCACATGAAGTATATAATGTCTTCGCCACAAACCATAGTCAGATACAGATATATTTCAATGAATATATTCAGATATAGTGTGTAAAAATATAGTAAAAAATAATCGTTAAATAGGAATTTTAAATAATATAAGTAATATAAATACTCTTTTAATTTTTTTAAAATTCAAATAATATTCGTTTAGAATGTCACGTTAAAGAATAAAGTCAAAAATAACTTTATTTTTTTAATAAATAAATTTCTAAGCCAATTAGTAACAGAAATACTGTTCAAAATACCAAACCCGAAAACCCGAAGCAATATACCATAAATTAAATAGAAAAATTTCGTTTGAAATAGCAAAATTGAATTCTGCATTTGAATGAAATAATGGTAAAATTCGCTTCGATGATATAAAATATTTATTGTATAAATACTAACAAAGACTAAGCTAAAAAGCCTTTGTTAACCTTCCACCTTTCTTAATATGAATTTATTTCTATTCACAATGCCGCGCAAGTATAAATAAAAAAAACGAAAAATGAAAGAACTAAAGACAGAGAAACTCTATCAAAACAAAGAATATTAAATATTAAGGGAGTGTATGGCATGAAAATTTAAATGGAAAACTAGTGACTTTAAATAGACCAGGCGTTTTCTATTCTATTTTTGCATATGCCGATAGAAAAGAGTTTTACAAAAAGGTAAAAGGTTGTGTCATAACAAGAAGCATAAAGAAGAATTTAACTAGCAATTTTTTTTCAATCACCGAAAGAAAGCATTTCTGTAATGTCTTTATATTAGAAATTCGTTTTTACTTTAGAAATAAAATTAAATAGCGCCCGGTAGCATAAGTGTTCAGAGTTCACCGTAGTTTTCTTCAAACATTGGATTTCCTTGGGTAAATACGGGTTAGGTTCCACTAGGAAGACTTCCGCCGAATGCATGCCCCCCCTCCCCGCACAAACACACACACCTTTATGGTCTATGTCTCTTGTGTTCATAATTAGCCGTGATAGTTCAAAGAAAATTTTTACGAAGTAAATAATAAATATTTATTAAATATACATCTACAACAGACTACATGATGTTTGTTTAGATATCACATTAAAGAAAAAGGTAAAAAAAAGTTTTAAAATAAATTCTTTAGCCAGTAAATAATAGAAGTACACTTCAAAATATCAAATCGTTGTAATAAAAAAAAGAGTTTGCAAATTTACAGTTGCTTTTACAAAAATAAATCATTTTAGTTACTCTGCACTAAATTTTTAAAAGAAATATATTTTTTAAACACATATACTTACGATTTTAATCAGTTTGTTAAATATCTAGAAAAATTCATGAGGATATATCTAGATAAATCAATATAATATATAAGTACAAGTCATACATTTCCGTTAAGTTTTTTTTTCTGAAATTCCATAGCTTGCAGTCAAAAAATGAAAAAAGAAGGAATATCTTTTGGATAACCCAGTCAAAACTAATGTAGTAGAAACTAACAAACTCTAGATTATAAGAGACTTATTGTAAAAAACTGTATTAATTTTTATGTTGATAACATGCACACCTCTAGAAAAATTATGGTATTTATAAAAACAGTCCCAAAATTTTCCAAGATTTTCCTTATAATTTTCAGAGTTCTTAATATAAAATAATATTATTTCCTGAAAATATGACAAACAAATTGCACACAATATCTTGTAATCAGAATTAAAAAATAATAAAAATTGTATGAAAAATAAGTAAGTTTACTAAATAATTTTTCACTGCGCATGCGTCAATGATATCAAAATTCTATTTCCATATTTTTAGCTAAATGTATAGAGCAACTTTTGAAATGATTTTGAGACGTTCACAAAATCATATCTTGAAAAAAAGCACAAAATCCGTTGTTCCCAAAATGAAGCAAAAAAATGAGGGGTTTTATCCAAATTTAGTAATACGTTCCATTTTATGTATTCTATATTGACACTAATCAATGAATATATGGATACAATTGCTCTTGAAACCATTGAAAACATTTTTCTATGCTAGGAAACATGTATAATACCGAAAAAAGTATGCATTGCAATGATATATTTAGAAAATGTAGACTGGTGAATCATATTTAAAAAACATTTCACTGAGGAAAAATATTATTTTTTCATTTAAAATTATTTTAGATAAATATATTAAAGAAGAACACCACAAAAATGTATCTTATGTAAAATATATAAGTTAATTGAAATAATTAAACATCATGATGATTGAGTACCAAATCATGTATCCAAACCACAATACTTGCTTCAACAAAATTAAGTTCCCCTTATTAACCCTTTAAGACCCGATCAGATGTATTCCCTGTACTTGTATTGCCTGTTTAAAGTAAAATATGCAGTGCAAATGCTATGTGTTGATGGAAAATCTACTTTACTCTTTTTGAAAACCAGAACGATTATTCGGATTGTTCGATTCTGGTATTAATTACACACAATTCAGATCAATAAAAAAAAATGAATATTTGACGAGTATGGTCATACAGGTGGCTTTTAAAGTGGTAATAGCCCCGAAATTTTGATGGACATTTTTCATTTAAAAAATTCAAACATATTTGCATGACGTATTTATAAAGAATAATTCATATCTTTAAAAGGCTTATGGAGAATAATATGGAGAATAAATAGGAATACACGCTTTGCAAGGCTAGGAATATATAACTTTGTATTTGAAATAAATAAATGAAGAGTATGACTCTGCAAAATAAATGATTCAATGTATATCTACGGACAAAATGTTTCTTATAGATAATTTATTTATTCATCTGCTTATATCAATATGAACTAATTTCCAATCGCAGTGGTACTTAAATATTAATATACAGAATGACTATGGGCACAAAACTAAAACCAAAACAAAAGATATATGAATTGTCAAAAGCACACGGCATAAAAAAATAAATGGAAATACACTATGGTTATGTGGACCAGAGGCTTTCAATTATGCTTTGGTATTTTCCAAATGAAAAGAGTTATACTAAAGAAAATAAGTGTTTGTGATAAATAATGTCATGGGAGACACTTTGAATAGATTTTTTGCGAATCACTGAGTGAAAAAAAATCATTTGCTTTTTGTTAGAAACCATTTTTTTCCAGAATGAATATTCAAAACAACTCTCTTAAAACGAAAGAGTGGATTTGGCTGCTCAAGAAAGAGTTCTAATTTATTGGATCGTAAATGAGTTGATTTTGAACCGATTCAGTCATCTTGGTTTGATTTTTTCTCTTTCTAATCCACTCATACAGCTTTAAAACTAAATAACTCAACTCAATAATGAAACAGCTCTTTTCCGGCGCTGATTTTCGCCGCTGACTCGTCACGTGACCTTGCAAGATAAGATGTAGACTTCCGGCGTTCGCTAAACAATTTGCTGAAAATGCCTTTTTTACGAAGTAAGTAAGTTTTATATAAGTATTTTATTTTAATTATGCTTTCTTTTAATAACTTTCCCTTCTCTTTTTAACAGACTAAAATTCATAACAGTATCATACCTTGAAATTAAAATGTCGTGTCACACGGTAATATTGAGGATGTGTTTAATGCATTTCTATATTAATAATTGGTGTTACAGTGCTGCTAGAAAACTTTCGTGCTTTAATAAAATAAATTACTATATTTAATCAGAGTAAAAATTGTTAATGGAATGTAAATATCTCGTTATTTAATTGCCTTGTATTAAAGTTTTGTAATTATTATATCTTTATTCATAGAAATTTATCAAAACATTGTATTTACGTCTTGTTTGCAGTGTCTTAGTAAAAACGTGCTCCGGATTACATTATACACATTTCTAAGATTTTTTTTTCCATTCTTAATGTTGAACTTGTGTTACTGTTTTGTTTGGCAATGTTTCATACTGTTATTGGGCAAAATTATTGCATGCATGGTCTGTATTATAATAATCTGCTTAATATTTATAAGTTGTTACATAATGCATGCAGAAAAAATAGTTTTCTTGTGCCTGCTTCCCAGGTAGCTTTAAATCTAAATGAGAATTTATAAATAAAACGAAAACAGTGGACAAAAGTTTGCCTTTCTATACTGGTAAATGCAAGTATTATTTCCTAAATATTATGCAACGATACCAAAAAGCAAATCCTCTTTCTCTTTAGAAAATACCTTGTAATATCATCCCTTTCCCTTAAGATTTTTTATGCATAGCCCAGTGGTAGAATTGATTTTAAAAAAAGTTACTGGTCCCAAAGACCAGTACGCATGAGAGTTTACTGGTCAGAAAGAGTCATCAGTAACCCGCTACATAAAATTCTATAAAATACTTTTAACCGTCCCCCCCCCCTCTTCACACACACACTCCTACTAGAATGTAAAATAAACCAAACTTCCTTTGCAGTTATACAAAATTTGTGGCATAATAAAATGGAAAATTACTTATTTTATAAAAAAGTATGTAGTATGTAAACTAAAACTATAAAATTGTGTATTTTATTTCCGATCATTTTTTTAACAGATAGTAAGGATTAATGCATTATTTTCTTATAATTATTTTTTCAAGTAATATTTTATGGTTTGTGTTTGGTACGGTTTTCTCAGGCAGGAAAATTTATTTACTTGTCAGAGATGAAGTGGGTGTGCAGTGGTGTAGCTAGGATGGGTGACATCCCGGGATAGATGTAAAAGGTGTCAAGCCCCCCCCTCCTCCTCCTCCTTTCCAATCTGTCATATTTTTTCAATCTCAATTCTACATTCTTATAAAAAATAACCTTACCATTCCTTATTTGCCTTTTGTCCTTCTGCATAAAAAAAACCGCAGAAGTGAATCATCACTCAACCCATAGTCTGCACAAGTCAATGCCGTGTCTATACGTAGAAGAAAATTCTTTCTTTTAAAGTTTGCTTTTGTTACCCACTCGTTGACTAGGTTGGTTTTTGTTCCCTGGTGCATATCTTATTTAGACACACCATTCTGTATAAAACTTCACTTTTGCAAAGAAAAGAAAACTAGCTGTATTGCATCATGAGCTAAAAATCTCATTTTATTTCCTAATTAGTCTCCAAAATTTTATAAAATTGTATTTTTTATTTGCAAATAAAGATTTGGTGTCACCCTTTAGAGGATGACACCCGGGTAATTTCCCTAATCAAGAAGATTTTCTTTTACCGCTTGACTAAAATCTTAAAGATCAATGAGTTATGTGTCTCTATATTCAAAATCACCATGCATCTTATGACAGATTACTTGAATAATTTGCTTTTTTAAAAAATATTTTATACTAAATATTATCAAATGTTTTTAATCTATTTTAAGTTTGATAAATTCACATGTTTAAGCTTTTTCTTTAGAACAATAGGTATGTTCATCAGCACAATTTTAAACCTATCAATACAAACGCAGGAATAGTGTTAAAAATAGAAATTATTTATATCCAATAATTTGAAACATTTAAATTAAATATAAAAAGAGAGAATGTCATTATGTTTTTATTAAAAAAGAACAATTTTTGAGGGAAAAAAACAGTTGGTTTAAACTAGGGGTGCACAATCTTTTCAAGAAAAGGGCCACTTACAAATATGCCTCGGTGGTCGAGGACAATACAGAGATAATTCAGTTTCGAGGAAGTGATCTATGGCCTATAATCCGATAAAAAATATAGTTTAAGTGGGGAGTAGGAAGGACTTAATTTTGCTTACCCAATCAAAACTTCCAATTCAGTTATTAAGGATATATCAAGAGTTTTTACATTTGTATATATATAAAACATGCAGCAAGGAATATTTTCATGATGTAATAATTTTCCTTAACTTTATTGAGGAAAGTACATTATTTTGTTAATTAAAAATGCTAAAAAACAAATATAAGTGACTGGTGCCAATAAAAAAAAAAGTAAACTTAATGAAAGTGGAAGAGATAAGAAAACAATCAACAAGATTTTTTCTGTGCCTGATCAATGAAATTCCATATTTTTTTTGTGCTTTATCAACAAAAATTTCAATTTTTTTCCAGTTGTAAATTGATGAAACTCGCGGGCAACAGGTTGTGCATCCTTATTTTAGTTTATTACTTATTTTAATATTTTATTATATTGTAAGCCCTTACAATAGTTTAGATTTCCTTGTTAGTTACATTCAAATTACTGTTTAAAAAATGTAAAGGAAATAATGACCAGAAATCCGCAAAATTCTAAAATCTGCAAAACCTCTGGTCCCAAGCTGTGCGGATTTGAGGAAGTCTACTGTAATAGCAGTATTACTAGCAAAGTGCCAAATTTTGACCTACTTGTGATATCCTTAAATTTGGCAGCAAAAATAATTTGCCATATATAAAAACAATTTAGTGAAATTTTCTATCTTTTAATGCATTTTTTAAAAATGTACAGTATTGTGCATGTTATATTAATAAAACATGCCTTATTTTTTTCATTTATATTTAATAATAATAATCTGGTTTATGTAAGTCTGTAATGTTTCAAACGATTTTTAACCGGCTTCCTGGTATGTTAGAATCATAAAAGTTGTACATAATGTTTTTGATGACAATATAGCATTAATACAGTTACAATTATTAAATTTAATTCATTTTCATTCAGTTAACTCAATATTAGGTGCCACCCCCCACAATTCATTGTGGTGTGTCATCGCTTTATTCTTGTGGCTTATAATCTGATAAAATATATGAATTAGAGGACCCTTGGGGGGAGGAGATTAACCCTTTAAATTTACTTACCCAGTCAAAATATCAAATTCAGTTGGTAAAGATATATCAGCAATTTTTACATTTGTATATATAACATATAAAGCTAAGATTATTTTCAAGATGTAATAATATGCCTTGATTTTATTCACGAGAATAAATTTTGTTTTATTAGCAATGCCAAAAACAAGCTTCTTTGAAGGTTTAAAGGGGGGGGGGGGGGGTGAGATCTCTAGCAACCAGGCTGTAGTTTCAATTTATCTACAAAAGGTCGCCATGACTAGAACTCACAACCAACTACATCTTGTCGATACTCTACTGAAAGCGAAGAGTAGCTGAACAAAATCCATCAGATGTACAGAACTTACGACTAAAATGAACAAAGGAACGAAAAATTGACCAACCATCAATTTGATCTTCTGCTTATAGGCTGGATCAAGTCTTCCGGAGAGGTCTAATCAATCAGGATGTCGGACTCAGTCAGGGGTGCCCAGAGAGGGGTTTGATGACGCAAGATGCGTCCTATAACTTAGTTTGGGGGGGGGTAATTTGAGAAAAAGTACATTTTTGGGGGGAGGGGATTTTAAATTCTTAATATTTCTTGTTTTTACTGTTAAAAAAATATCTTGATTTTTAATATCACTTTTAATTTTTTTCAACATTTAATTTCCAGAAAAGTCCCTGTATTTTCTTTCTTTAAATTCTAGATAAGGGCAATAAGAACTCATTCTGCTATACTCAACTCGCTATCTTTGTAAATCTTGATTCTTAAATTTCACTTTTAAATTTTTTCAACATTGAATTGCCAGAAATGTTTCTGTATTTTTTTTTTCTTTAAATTCTAGATAAGGGCAATAAGAACTCATTTCATTATGCTTAACTTACTATCTTTTGATGGTGCAGAAAGTTATAAATAAAATATATTTTACAATTGATATTCTGTTTAGGAGGGGGGGGGTCAATGTTAATGTATGAAGATTTTTTTTTTTTGGGGGGGGGTGGTAACCACTGGAGTCAGTAACCCTCTTAGTGAGATCATCAGCTTGTTCATTTAAGGGGATCCTCCGGTGTCCCAGAACCCAGCACAGATGAATTTTAGGGGAGAGACCCGCAATGCCCCGATCTTATGCAACCAAATTTAAAAAAAAAATTCTTCCGATTGTGGAGATTACTGCACCTTTTAGTTCACTAAAGTGGAAGGTTCATTGTGGGGTTATATCTAGCAGTGCTGAACATAGCCTTCGAGTTTTGGACCAGAGTGAGGAAAGAGTTAAAGTTTATCTCCATCAATGAGTGCAGCTTGTTGTTATATCACGGCAGATCAACGGCCAATTATAAAGGGGACGACAAGGAGGAGAGGGGTGGGATTAATAGTGACAGAAATGTCAGTCGGGAAGTGACCGTTGTCAAATAAATCTTCATCCACACGCAGCGTGGATCTTTATAACTAATCTTTTAATTACTAATAATAAATATTTGAAAGTAGTCTGATAAATAAAATATTCTTCTCCTTAACTATCTAAATAATAAATTTCAAATACTTCTTGAGATTTTGTTTCTTCAATGACAATTTGAAGTCAACATTTTTGGTCATAGATTCAGCAGATAACTAACAGGGGGGGGGGGGGGAGAGAATCACTTATTAAAATGCTATAAGTAGCATCCAATCTTTGAAAACTCTCTTATTCGACTTCATATTTTGATTTTATTGCTTAAGATAACCTCCCCAATTAAGATTGGGGATTTCTTTTACAGCTTGAAATCTTATGGATTGTGTTATGTTATTGCGTTAAATAATCTGCAATTTTCAAAAAATTAAGATATTGTCTATTAAATATTGAATATTTTTAATCTATTTTATATTAGATCAATTCACATGTTTGAAGCTTTTTCTAAAGAGAAATAAATATATTCACCAATGCAGACTGATTTTAATCCTATACCCAAAAAATGATCTAAACCTGCTACATCCAATGCTTATTGCTGGTATAAAGTGTTAAAAATAGAAGTTATTTATATTCAATAATCTGACATACATAAATTATTAAGAAAAAGAGAAAATGTCATTAAATTTCTTCTGAATTTTTTTTTTTTTTTTTTTTAAGAAAAATACCAGTTGGTTTAAACTAAACCGTTGTTTAAACCAAAAGGAGTAAACAGTTGTTTAAACCATAGTTAAAACCAATTGGTTTAAACCGTGCCAACCCTGTTCAAATTGTTGTAGGTTCTATCTTGTATTATATAAATATGCAAATATATAGAAAACAACTAAAAATCCACAAAAACCTGTATTGGTTGGGTATTTGCCAGCGCTGATACATTTTGAAAGTAGCAACAAAGGTGAATTTTCAACAATATTTTATAATGTTGCTTTAAGAACTTTCATTTTAAATTTGCTTTTAAAATGGTGATTTATTGTATCAGATGTAACACCATGATTTAAACAAGCAGATAAGTGTAATCGCACAGGATTTATTTATTCTACTAGCGGCCTTCGCCCGCTACGCTGGTCGGTTTATCTAAAGAAATCTTGAAGAAGTAGTTAGATAAGGTTCAGACATACATTAAAAAAAAAAAAAGCAAGTCGATCATTCAAAAAACGTTGGGAAATATCAAATATTTACTGTAATTTTTTAAGAAAAACAAAGTTTCGAAAAAAAAAATTAAATCGAAAAAAAAATTACACTGACATATTAATGCAAGGAAATTTTCCCAGAGAGAAAATTCGCCTTGAATACAATATTTCAAATTCTTTTAATTGCTTATAGGCGTTAATGCCAACATAGTGAAAAAAAATTCCATGCTGGGAATCGAACCCGGGCCATCAGTATGGCGCACTGACGTTCTACCGACTAAACCACATGGAACGACAGCCAGCTTGAAACTTTCTCATACTTAAGTAGACTGGCGAAAACATAACGATAGCGCGTTTTAAAATCGCACAGTGACATCTATTGGATTTTATATGTACTAAAAAACGTTATGTACTAAAAAACGTGAGCAGCGCACCTAATAGTTTCTTTTGTTTCTTTTTGTTACTTTTTTGTCTGTTGTCCGATTTTGATGAAACAAAGCCTATACACTGCCCGGGAGTGTGCATTCTTCATTAGTGAAAACCGCATAAAAATCCATTCAGTAGTTACGAAGATAACCTCGAACAAACAGACAGACAGACAGACAGACAGACAGACAGACAAAAAATTCAAAATTTTTTTTTTGTGTTTCATTGGTTTTCTTTTATCGCCCTGACTCCATTTTTGTCAATTATCTTCAATGTACAGACACACCGGGTCCTACTGTTTTATTATATGTATAGATTTCCATTTTATTCATGATTGGCTGAATTTTCAGTAGTGTAATATTTATAAAGCTAAAATTTTTAGTGTATGGTTCATTTTATGTTTAGACTATGGATGGGAAATTTTGTAAAACATTTAATCTGAAAGCTGCAAAATATTTTAATATGTTCATAATCATTCCTTAACATTATATTTATTGCTATTTAACTTAATTTCAATATTTTCTTTTAACACAGGAAGATGGTGATTTCATGGAGGAGTAAAA
Source organism: Maratus speculifer (assembly GCA_964019185.1). NCBI lineage: Eukaryota > Metazoa > Arthropoda > Arachnida > Araneae > Salticidae > Maratus > Maratus speculifer. The sequence goes on along the minus strand of OZ025289.1, from coordinate 208,940,693 downwards.
TTCTACTGTGAGTGAGGAGTCAAATTCAACAATCTTATTTAATCTCAACGATTTTCAAGAAAGTGTCTATTTTGCCTAAGATTTTAAAAGTTGGGCAAACCAGTGGACAGATTACAACATGCTCTTTATGTATTTAATGTTTAATGCAAATGGACTATTATATTTATAAAGGTCCTGTTAAAGATGTTATTGAAACTTGTTTATCTGATGTTGGAAAGAATTGTTATCAATTAATGTTAGGTTTATTTTGTCCTTGCTAAATAAAATGTTTTTGTTGTTAAATAAAATTAGTTTTTTTTTCTTTCTTGCAACATTCTAAATTGCACATTTGGCTCTACTTTTGACATAAACTGCTGCAGTCTTATACTTTTATATTTATTTAAAAGTTAGTTGATTTAAGAAACATTGAACAAAATCAAAAATTAAATCAAAAATTCTTTATTAAGAAGAAGTAAGTTATTCTTGAATATAAATTCAAGTTTTAAGAAATGTTTTAAATGATATAAAAAATAATTGCACATGGTCAATAAATCCATTTCTCAGTTATTTCTGCATTTAACTTCATACAATAAAATAATTGTCCATAATCAAAATTTTAGCTATACAAGTTTTTTAATGGCATTCCTCCACATTTCCCAATTGCAATGTGCTGATATAAATGCTATGGGTAACAATTATTTTATCTAAGATTTCAAAACCATTTCAGATTTCAAACTAAACAATTAAAATATTTTTTTAAAATTTAGTCAGTTTAAGAAATATGATTTTGATTGCGATTTAAATCGAGGAATAATTACAACAAGATATCATGGGTTGATGTTTATCCATTTAAAATATTTTCAATTTCAATTATTTAAACCCTGCACTGGCCATGTGTGGGGGGGGGAGAATACTTTTTTAAATTTAGGTTTTATGTTTTTTAATACTTTCTTTTTCAAAACTGGGTCTGAAACTCCTATTAATATTAAAAAAAAATAATTAACCAAAATTGCAAAAGTAAAAACTAACCCACTTACAGATCATCCTCCAATATTCTATGCCCCCCCCCCAAAAAAAAAGGTAAACATTTTAAAATCCAAACAAGATATTTGAAAATAACTTCTGCATAGGATTATCTAAACTCTTAAGGGGAACAATCAGCTTCTGCCATTGTGGTGCTGAAGTTGAGTCGTTGGGCTGATATCAAGTTTATTTTTTCAATATTTTTTTAGTAAGATGCCTAAGATTGGTTGAAATCGTAAATTTTTAATAAAAAAATAATTGTTATTTACAATTAAATCAGAAGCTAATGAAAAAATTAAAATTGTATATAAGCATATCTGAAGCTATAAGTATCATTGGAAAATATGTAAACTTGAAATTGCCCAAGGAAAGAAAGGAAAAATCCCATTAGCACCACAGCATCAGAAGCTGATATTCTGTTTAATGTTGTTCGGGTGCTGTTGTACAGTTATGCAAATTTAGGCAGTTTGCATGAATAAGTGTTTTCAAATTTGCAATTTTGAGATCACCAGTATTTTTTATTTAATGAATATATGTACTTTTAAATTTAACAAAAGAAAATTCTGATGTTAAAAATTTCTGATTTGACAGAATAATAAAAAATTCATGTAAGCTATATTTAATTTTGTATAACGATTCAATTGCCTTTTCCCCTAAATTGACATAGGGAAAAAGTTTCGTTGAATTAGAAAGAAAAAAAAATGTTTTTATGATTCATTAGAGAACTTTCAGTCATGTAAATTAGAATGTTTTAAGTCTTGTTAATTAAAGCCTTGAAGAAATATTGGAGAATCTATGTTACAGTTTTCCAATCTCTCTCTCTCTCTCTCTCTCTCTCTCTCTCTCTCTCTCTCTCTCTCTCTATATATATATATATATATATATATATATATATATACCCTTGTAATGTCAATAAACAGAAATTTAAATCCGAAATGAGAATTTAATTGCAACACTTGAAAATGTGACAATAATTCCATGTTATATTGAATTTCATTGATAAAAATTAATCGAGGATTACTGAATTTAGTTTTAAATGATGTGATTTTATTTAGACGATTTAGAAATCGCTTGAAGATTTTTGTAATTTTAAGCAATTTTGCTTTTCTTAAGAGTGAATTTATTCAATTCTACAAATTCAAGGAGTTTTGGATTAACTCTTAAATGAGTTGATTTTATTCATGTATGAATTGGTTACAAATCACCTAAGTGCTACTGGATTAAATCAAAAATGACAACATTTCACTCCAAATTGAATTGATAACAAATCGCTCAAGTGCTACTGGATTTGCCTTAAATTATTTCACTTCACTCAAATACGAGTTGGCTGCAGCTAACTCAAGTGCTACTCGATTTAATCCTAAAGACTTCATTTCACTCAAGTATGATTTGGTTACAAATTGCTCAAGTGCTACGAGATTCAGTCTTAAATGACTTCATTTCACTCAAGTATGACTTTATTACAAATCACTCAAGTACTACTGGATTTAACCTTTATTGATTTGATTTCACTCAAGTATGAGTAAAATAGAGATCACTCAATCATGAGTTGATTAAAAACAACTCATTCACTTGAGTTGTTTCAGCTCTTCTTGAGAAGGTTCCTTTCAACATGGGAAAAGAGTGGATTTCAGCTCAACTTGAGTTATTTCAGCTTTTTCGTTTTAAGAGAGAAGTTATCATAGATTGAAAGTTCATTACATAAAATTAAATTACGAATAGAAATATACAGGATGAGCATAAATTATTACACTCATTTCAAACTTCTGTAAAATAAAAATAACGTATTGTACTAACCTGCTTAATATTTTATGTACAAGCATGTTTCATTCAGTTTCATTATACGCATTCAAGGCGTTGTACTATATATGAGCTCCATATATGTAAAAGATTGAGTAGATATTCAATTTCCCCCCAAAGTTTGCAGAGCATCTCAGCCGTTATTCTTCAAACAACCTGTATTTTGTCGTTTTGATTCACCAATATGGCGAACATTTCTTGCGTACTTCCGATCTTCGAAAAATACCCCAATAACAAAGAACTTTGTTTATCATGTAGGTTTGTATATGACCGCGGAAGCTATGGAATTAGTCCTATATTATCTATCAATCTATTGTAAAGGAATTATTTTTGGAGTATCTTTCAAAAATGATGGTCCAATGTGGTGGTGCATCATCTTGCTGGAAATAAACTTGTGACTGAAAAATTAATTGTTTAAATCGTTTTCGCATTAAAGAATTAGTAGCCCATGCCACATTTTTTTAAATAGAAATTTGAAGTACGCTCAAACATTTATGCTCCTATTTACAGTTATATACATACATTCACTGCATATAGTTATATAATTGTGAATGAGAAAAAAATAATATTTTTCTATTAAGTTTGTTTTACACAATAGCATTTAAAAAAATGTTAAAAGGTTTAAATAGAAGAATAAAATAGAAATTCTTGTTTAATAATTTGTGAATCTATGGAGATTTTGTTTAAAAAAGATATCGTCTCTAATGATGGCCTTTCTTATAATATCTCCGCTTTAGCATTTTGGGTTTTTCGCAAAATCATAAAAATATTACTTAATGATTCTCCCCGATCCTCTCTTTCTGAAGCGATCGACTAAATTTCCTTTGAACATCTGTACTATTTTATATAGTTTTACGTGTTTTTTTTTTTTGGGGGGGGGGAGTCTTGTTTTTAAAAATCATCCGTTTTTTTTTTTTTTTTTTATTTAAAAATTAATTCTTCTCTCTCCGAAAGAGCTTAAAGGATACTAATATATTTTAATGTATTTTAAACACCTTTTAAGTAATTTCATACACAATATTTACTTTTATAGTACTAATAAAAGGTCATTCACGGTACTATTTTTCATACAGTGTTTTGATTTTTTTTTTTTTTTTTTTTTTTGGAAAAAATAGAAGCTGATAAAAATCAAGTTATAAAAATAGTAAATAGTTTTACGCCAGTATTATAGTTTGCGTTAACAATTGTTTGAATAGAAGAAAAAGCAGGTAATTAAAGGGATTTCCATGATTGAATAAATTATCTGTAAAAATATCACAAACAAGAATATTGCGATATGTTTTACATATGTACATGGTAGAAACATATTTAGAAAATTATTTTACTAAGGAAAAATATTATCTTTTTCACTTGATCATGTATTAGATAAGAACGTCATAATTTGTATTTCATAAAATAAAATACAGAAGTTAATTGAAACTGAAGTATCAGGATGGTTGAGAATAAATCATGACCAATTTTTCCAACAATCTGTAGCAGTTTCAAGAAGATTCAAATTATTTATTTAACAGCACCAAACTTATATATATATATATATATATATATATATATATATATATATATATATATATACTTATTTATTTATTTTATTTATTTATTTATTTTTATATATTTATATGACCTCTTCCTAATGAATTATCCACATGTTTAAAAAAACTATGGAGAATCAATGGGACTAAACACATTACTAAGATAGGAAAACATAACTTTGTATTTCTAATAAATAAATGGACTAATAAATAATAGGACTAATTGTATTTCTAATAAATAAATAAAGAGTATTTTTCTAGAACATAGATGATTCAATTGATATCTATTTACTTAATGTTGGATATAGGTCATTTATTTAACCAGCTGATGTTATTAATAGTAACTAATTTTTAATCGCACTGGTACCTAAATATTAATAAATAGAATAACTAAGAAGACAAAATTTCCATCAAAGCAAAATGTGTATGAATTTTCAAAAGCACATGGAATAAAAAGTTAAATGAAAATATACTAAGCTTAAGTGGACAGAAGCTTTCTATTACATTCGTGTATTCTTGACTGAAAAGAGTTTACTGAAGAAAATTTGTTTTTGTGATAAATACTTACATGGAAGAGATTTTGAATAGATTTTTTGCGAATCTCTGAAAGAAAAAAAAAATCAGGTGTTCTATGTTAGAAAACGTTTTCCTCCAAAAGTAATAGTTAAAGCAAGTTATTATAGACTGAAAGTACTTTTTATAAAAGCAGATTAGGAAAAGAAATATACAGGGTGTATCTAAACTACTGGGCAAAACTTTAAGGGGTGATAGTACACATCAAGACAAATAATATTAAAAGGGAAACTAAGGGTCCCAAACGTCTTCCGAAGGAGATAGACGCCACCAAAGTTTAGGATCCAAAATTTGAAATGATTATAAAAAACGGAAAAATTGGTCGATTCGTTTGCGGTTTTCACGAAAACTATTCTTTATGTCAGTATTGTCTTGCAAATGAATTATAAAGAGAAATTTCAAAAAATGCCGATAGAGGGCGCTTTAGACTTTGGAGTAACGAACAACTATTTTTTACCGTTATTTTTTGCATATCGTTAACTGTTTTTAGATGTTTAGACATAAACTTAAATTTTGAGCTCAAAATCTGTGGTTAAGTAGCGTAAACTGAACTGTGTTCAATGGGAGTGGTTAGGTTCAAATTTCAAATGATTATAAAAAACAGAATAATTGGTCAATGGATTTGCAGTTTTCACTAAAACTATTCTTTATGTCAGTATTGTCTTGAAAATAAATTATAAATATCAATTTCAAAAAATGTCGATAGAGGGCGCATTAGATTTTGGAGTTACGTACAACTATTTTTTACCGTTATTTTTTGCATCTCATTAATTTTTTTTTAAGCTTAGACATAAACTTAAATTTTGTGCTGAAAATCTGAATCGTTGAGAGTGGTTAAGTAGCGCTAACTCAACTGTGTTCAATGGGGGTGGGAAGGTTCAAATTTCAAATGATTATAAAAAGCGGGAAAATTGGTTGATTCATTTGCGGTTTTCTCTAAAACCATTCTTTATGTCAGCATTTCCATAAAAATAAATTTTAAAGATAAGTTTCAAAAAATTCCGTTAGAGGGCGCCTCTAACTTTAGTGTAACCAACAACAATTTTTAACTAGTATTTTTTGTATCTAATTAAATGCTTGCAAAAGCTTAGACCTAAATTTTGAGCTCAAATTCTGAATCGTTGGAAGGGGTTAAGAAGCGCAAACTGAACTGTATTCAGGAGTTGAAATGTTACCCTGCCCACCCTACGAACACAGTTCAATTTTTCGCTACTTAATTACTCACAACGATTTAGATTTTGAGTTCAAAATTTAAGTCTAATCTTTTAAAACATTTATTTAGATTTAAAAAAAGAAAAAAAAAAGGTTAAAAATAGTTGTTGGTTACTCTAAAGTTTAAGGCGCCCTCTAACGGAGTTTTTTGAAATTTATCTTTAAAATTTATTTTCATGGAAAAACTGACATAAAGAATGGTTTTAGAGAAAACCGCAAACGAATCGACCAATTTTTCAGAATCATTTGAAATTTGAACCCCCCCCCCCACCCCCATTGAACAGAGTTTAGTTTGCGCTACTTAACGACTGGCAACGATTCAGATTTTCAGCTCACAATTTAAGTTTATGTCTAAGCTTCTAAAAACATTTAATGAGATGCAAAAAATAACGGTAAAAAATAGTTGTAAGTTACTCCAAAATCTAAGCGCCCTCTATCGACATTTTTTGAAATTTATGTTTATAATTTATTTTCAAGACAATACTGACATAAAGAATAGTTTTAGTGAAAACCGCTAATCCATTGACCAATTATTCTGTTTTTTATAATAATTTGAAATTTGAACCTAACCACTCCCATTGAACACAGTTCAGTTTACGCTACTTAACCACAGATTTTGAGCTCAAAATTTAAGTTTATGTCTAAACTTCTAAAAAAATTTAATGAGATGCAAAAAATAACGGTAAAAAATAGTTGTTCATTACTCCAAAGTCTAAAGCGCCCTCTATCGACAATTTTTGAAATTTATCTTTATGATTTATTTTCAAGACAATACTGACATAAAAAATAATTTTAGTGAAAACCGCAAACGAATTGACCAATTTTTCCGTTTTTTATAATCATTTAAAATTTTGGACCCTAAACTTTGATAGCGCCTATCTCCTTCGGAAGATGTTTGAGACCCTTAGTTTCCCATTTAATATTATTTGTCTTGATGTGTACTATCACCCCTTAAAGTTTTGCCCAGTAGTTTAGATACACCCTGTATAATTATCTACATATATATATACATGAGAAAAAAAAATATTTTTCTCTTGAAGTTAGTTTGGTCTATCGCATTTTTAAAAAGTTAAAATAATTCAACGCTGAGAGGAAATAGAAATTAGATTTTAATAATCCTTGAATCTGTTGAGATTTTACTTTGAAATAATACTGTCTGTAGAAATAATACTGTCTGTCACGGTGTCCTTTCGTATAATATTCTTGGGATTTCATTTAGCATTTTGGGCATTTCAATAGATCCTGAAAATATGACTTAATGTTTCCCACTTCCCATCTTTCTGGATATGTTCACGGGGCTTTGCTTCCACATGCATACTTTCTCTTTGAAAATTAATGCGTGCACGTTCGAAAAATCTTGCACTCTACTGAGAACTTTTTAAAAGTTTATCCAAACTTTGTAAGTATTTTTATCCATGCTTTAACTTTTACAGTAATAATGAGGGGAAAAGTCCTTCAGGGATATAGTTTTCATACAATGTTTTGATTTTTTTTTAATAAAATTGAAGCTGTTAAATATCTTTAAATTATAAAAACTCGTAAATATTTTTACTCTCATTTTTAGTTTTCGCAAACATTTATTTGGATTAAACATAATTTTTAACAGGGATAATTTATTACTGATTTTTAACAGACATTATCTGTACAAATATTATTTAAAAAAGTAAAGTTTGTTTATTTCTTTTTAAAAAGAAGTCTCTGCGATTATGCCCGACCTATTTCAAAAGTAATGTACGAAAAGTATTATAAGTATTGTCAAAGTATGGTGTTAGTCTCCATTCAAATATAAGCTGTATCTTATGTTAGTGCCACAACCCCAAAACGGATGCAGGAGCAAGAATATTCCAAAAATTCAATTTTTGTGTTACTCAAGGTGATAGAAATATGAAATTTGAGGATGATAAATTACTGATTATATATAAATGTAAATGCTAAGGTCAGAGACTCAGCAAAACAGTAAGTATTTTGCCGTTAGCAGCAAGCCACGTGCGCAAAAATAATGCAGACTGAGCAGTAGGGCGGATCGTAAAAAACTTTTTTTCGAAATTCTTTTCTCCCTAGCGCGTAAAAGTTGTCTAGTGGTATCAGTAATATACTCACAAAATCTCAAAATAAATATCTTCCGGTTCCACTTTTGGGTCGAAATATACAATTTTAGCATATGCGAAATAAATTTTAGCATATCGAAATATGCAATTTTTCACATTTCAGTAATATTATTAATTTTAAATTTTTTCTTCGCCCTAGTGCTGAAAAACTGAAAGGATACATAAGGATCACAAGTCCAAAATATTAGAGTAATTAAACAATATCTTCTGGTTCCACTTTGGGTTCTAAATATGGGAAATTTGTCGAAAATGATACAAATTTTAACATTTTAGTCATTTTTTTATTTTTTTTTCGATTTTCCAGTCCCGCTGGCATGGAAATGTTCGAAGAATATGCAAGAAACATAAGTAAAAAACTTTAGAATAATGAATAAATATCATCCGTTTTTCCTTTAGGGGTCTAAAAATATCAAAGTAGTTAAAAAGTATGTAACTTTTCATATTTCAGAGATTTTTTTTTCTTATCAGTTTTCTCTTCTCGCTGGAACGGAAAGTATGGAAAATCATATAACAAACATAACAGAAGAGATTATTGGTGACACCTTGCCCTATATAATCGCAGCCAGGTTCTTCTATAAGTGTCAAGTATTCTTCAAGCATTCTTTGTTGATGGAGCGTTCCCTTAATATTCCTTTGAATTAAATTTTGTTCTTTTCGACGGTCAAACTACAATCTTTTCAAGGTATTGATGGATATGAAACTCTAATCTTGGACTTGGCATTTCATGCGATATTTATTTGTTTCTCTTCTTGTGTTATGCTTGTCTATAACATTGGACATGTCAAGTATCACAACTCGTAATTCTTCAATAAATGCGCCTGTTACTGAAACTGCAACTCCCTCGGACACTCCCATTGTGTTTCAAGTTCTTGCTAGGGCAGGACGAAGGGTTGTTCGTGATATACTTACAGTATTTGTGTTCGATTGCAATGACATTAAAGGTTTATAACTAAGATCGTGACACAGTTGTACATCAACAAGAAACTTTCTTATTCTTTTTCGAGCCTGCTCGTTCATTTACTAAGTTTCCGTGTTGTGGGTCGTGTTTCCGAATGTATCGATTGGGTCTATCGACAATTTCCTTGAAGTTCTTTGATCCTTAAGAAACTGTCTTCCAATTCTGAAATATTTATATCACGGGGGCATTTACACTCTTCTAGAGATGTACTCTTGTAAGAAAAATTTTCAAACAGACGTTTTTTTTTCCCTACCAATAAGTAATTTTTAATTTTGACTTCGTCTGTTCTTTAGCGTCAAACTTCTTTATACTCTTGTATTTATCATCATATGAACCAATCATTTGGACTATTCTTTGCATTGAAATCATTGTAACTGAGGAGCCTGCAAAATTGCTTCAACTATTTCAGCCCATAAACCGCTATCACTCCAAAGGTGGATCCGATTTTTACTTATATTTCGATTCATTTTTCACTAACAAAAAATACATTATGTCTTGATTAGTCGGTAGACACCAGTTCGTAATTCTGTAGGATCCCAAAAAATGAGATGAGACAATTCTCGTGTATACTGCACCTTACTTGTGATATTTCTGTGTAATATATCCCACGCACACTATCAGTTCAACACAATATTAAAAATTAAAATTTTGTACACACTTCCAGATGTATTGTTTTCCAATAAAATGTAGAAGTAAGAATTGATTATCCTCATTACGATTAGCAGAGCATTAAACCAACTGCAATACTACAGTAAACGAATAGAAAGCTGAACTTATTAGAGGAATTTCCCTCAGATCGCTTTTAATTTGATTGTTCTATGATTTTTGTGTATATTAATGCCATGAATATGACAGTTTAAGTAATAAAACTCAAATCAGAAGATATTTATTAAATATTTTAAATTTTTACACTTATGCTTGTCATATGATTTTCGGAATTTTCCGCACCAGCGAGAAGTGAAAATTGATAAGACAAAAATCCCTGAGAAGAGAAAACTGACATAATTTTTGGCGATTTTGACATTTTTCGATGCCAAAAAGGGAAACCGGAAGATATTTATTGATTATTCTAAAGTTTTCCCCCTATGTTTCTACTACACTTTTTCAACTTTTCCGTTGATCAACCTGTTTTACTTATCTGTACATTGTAAATATTAGCCCATAATCAAGAGGTCATTAAATATGGTGTGTTTCAACCCCTAGACTCCATTATTGACATAAAAGATTTGTATGAATATTTTTTAAATAATTCGAAATTTAAAAGGGAAGAAAATTCGTGAAAAGCGTTCGAAAATTGTTCTAAATGACCATTTCTACTCAATCTCAGGAAGTTCTCAAAAGTATTTAAAACTAATGGTATCAAAATTATGTTGACATTCCTTGATCCAATATAGGCCATATTTTATGCCAATTCACAACCACAAAACTGATGCAAGAGAAAAAATGCTATTTTATGCTACTGAGAGTTTTTGAAACACATAATTTCACGTGGTAGGTACTTATTGCCCATGAACGATGTCTAAGAACATTTAAAAAATTTTAAAAAATTAAAAGGAACAGTAATGCACGTAAAGGAAGTGTAAAATGTTTAAAATGGTTACTTCTGCAATGTCTTAGGTAGTATCTAACTGATTTCTAAAGTATCGATTGGAAATTTATGATGACAGTTTTATTTGCGAGTCCATAACACTTGGGGGATGCAGGAATAAAAAATATTCTAATTATGCTATTTTTGTATAAATGAAGGGTCTATAAACATAAAATTTGGTATAGTAATTACGCATATCATATAAATGATCTATATGAACATTTCCTAAATAAATCGAAATTAAAAAACAGTAAATGTGGGCAATAAAAGCTCTTAATAGTGATTTATACCACATTTCCGAAGTACTAAACTGAGCAGCATTTGCTTGAAAATCTTCTGCATTTTATGCCGGTGCCTTTATCCCAAAATGTGTGCATTTGAAAAAACTATCTAAAAATGTGATTTGTGTGTTACTAAAAAGCTTAGACAGATGAAATTTAGCATGGTAGTTACTTATTAGATATAAATGATCTCTAAGAGCATTTCTTTAGAACTTCGGAATTTAAGTTTTAAAAATGCTCAAAAATCATTCTAAGAATGATTTAAAAGGCAATTCCTATGGAATCTCGATAACTATCAAACCGATTTCAAAAATAATGGTTGGAAGTTGATGGTGACAGTCCTACCTCCAAGAAAGACTATTTTTCACGTCGATGTCACTACCACCTGGTGGTTGCAGATGCAAATAATGTTCTAAAATACGAATTTTGTGTAGTGTAATAATGGAGATTTTTTATGCTTTGGTGTATGTTTTCTAAAAATTAATTTTATGTAAACTCTTGAAATTTTTCAAAATTGTGCAACTAACTTCTTTCTTTAATGTATTTAGTGGAAAAAAAGCTGAAAATTTAAAGTTATATAACTTTAAATAAAAATACATCTAAACGGTCTTTCAAATTATTAACAAACAAAAAGCAAATATTAATTAAAATATTACAATATTAACAAAAATCATGCAGGAAAGCCATAAAGAGCAATCCCTTGCTGCTCCTGTTGTCAATAAGTAAGTGGTGTGTGGATTTTTCACAGGTATCTTTTAAAATTCACAGGTCAAAGCCTTCATGCATGTTAATTTTTGCTAACGGCTGTGCTTGCTAAATTAAATTATATTTAATTTCTTATTAATCTGAAAGACAATTTCGTAAGTTACACTAAAAAAAATATTTTTTGTTTTTTCTCTACCTTCCGAGGAGGTTAGTGTTTCTTATTGTTCATGTTCAACCGTTTGAATGCATTTTTTTTTTTAGATTTACACTCTTTTTTCATATTTTTATTATTTTTAATATTCTCAGATAAAACTATATATTTATATTTATATATACATATATAAACATTAAATATAATATAATATGCTGGAAAAAATCGAAATTTGTAGAACCATAGTAGATTCATCAGACCCCAAATACTGTGGAAAAATATATAAAGTCCGCGTTTTCATCTTTGTATCCGCCATGAAAACAAAAAATAATAGGAATTTAGAATTACCATCACACAAAAATCCGTGTAAAAAAGGAGAAAACTTCAAAAATAATTCGTAATAACAATATTAAAATGGTTAGAATGGGATAAACTTATCGGACACTACAGATATATTTCAATAGTGCAGGAAAAATAGATATTCACGATTACATTTATCTGTGACCCCCGTCCTCTAAAAACCAAAAATAAGGATATTTCGATAATTGGAGTAAGGAGTATATCGCAATATCAAAGAAAAAACTTTAATATATAAAATTAGCGCCACAAGTAGTACCACCAATGTTGTCAAATAACACAATTTAATGCTGTGCTCTTTAGAAATTAGTCAAATAAATGCAATATTAAATGAATATATACATTTTTTTATTTAATAATTAAATTAACAATACATTTTTTGGGAGATGCCTTATGCATATTCTAATAGCAGACATGTTAGTAAAAGTTAAAACACATTATTAAATGAAAATCATTATAAAAAATAAAATGTAATTAATTTATTAAATATTAAAAATATATAAAATACTACATGGGTGTATCTTTAATTATTGATTCCCACAATTAAATGTGTGAAATTTTAAAATATCAATAATTTGAACATTCTTACACCATACTAAAACTACTAAATATGTAAATTATATAATAATAAGTAATAGCCAATGTCATATTTAAAAAGAGAAAAAATAAAAATAAAAAATAAAAAACAAAAAAAAACTGCAATTAAAACAAATAAACTTAATTTCTTTTAAGGTATCTGGTATGTGCGGAGCACTTTTTTTTTAAAAAAGGACTGTTTTGAAAAAATATAATAATTTTTAGTTCTATTGCATTACAGAATGATAAGAAAACATAAAATCCTAGCAATATATTTTTAATATTTTGAAAAATTGGGGTTTTTTACTGTTTTTAGGTAAGAAACCACAATATTTAATTTTTACACTTAAAATGCACCACATTTATATTCTAACCCTTCCTTAACTTTATTGTTACCCATTTTTAACTTCTTTGTAGCTCTTTTTGTTTTCCTGGTAAGTTTTGCTGTGTATAGCGAGGGACGATTTGAATTTTTCATTCCTAGCAAAATATCATGCTTACGCCAGACAGCGTACACTCAATTCAAATGAGTATATTTCAATTTCCTTTATGCTGCACACTTGTATTACATTTATCTGTGCACTGAACTAAGAGTTTTACAATATCTTTAAAAATAGTCGAAAATATTCAAAATATATAAAAAAGTACATATTTTAGTAAAAATTATTATTTTTTCATATTCGAGCATCTATAAAATAATTAAATTATCAGATACAGCTTAGATCCTTTTTCAGAGCACAATAAGTGACACTAAAAGCATACTTACAAAATTTTACTGAAATATCTTTCGAATTTTTTATGTAATGAAGCTTATGGAACATAGAAATAACGAAAAAAATAATTTTCCAGAAACGCATACATGTATTTTCTTGTAAAAATCTAATATATTTAATTTGTACAATCAAAATGCACCACACGTATATTCAGACCCATTTTTAACTTCATATTTAACCATTTTTAACTTCTTAGTAGCTCTTTTTGTTTTCCTGGTAAGTTTTGCAGATAGCGAGTGACTTTTGAATTTTTTATTCGCTCATCATGAGTTTTAAAATAATTTGTGATCATATTTTGTTAAACCGATACTCCTAATCGTTCGAATACAGGTAAAAGTCCTAAATATCGTGAATTATAAATTAAAAATGATAAATTAAAGTGATTTACAAACGGAACAAAATGTTCTTTCATAAAAAAAACAATTAAAAAATAGAAAATTTTCACAAAAATGGCCATTTTGATGTTTATTAAAATTGACATAACTCCTTTTCTAATAATAGTAGAAATAAAATTAAAACAGATTTGGAATTGTAAAAGATTGCTCTTTCATATAAAACAATAAAAAAAAAATTCGGAAATTTTCACCAAAACAGCCAATTTAATACAGGCAGACACCTTAATTTGAAATATTAACCTAACCTTTAATAATATAATAGTATTTGATAATTATAAGTAATAATATAGATATTTAATATATGCATATTATACACTTAGAAATAATATGTTACATATTGTCCGAATTTCAAAAAGTTAGATTCAAATTATTCATTAAGGTAGATTATTAAGTTATATTAATACAATTAATGAATACAACTATATAGATATTCGTACACATATGTTAATTCCATATATAATATAAAATGTAATTGTTGTAATTTTTCAAGTGTCTCTCCCCTCTCAATTATTTTATTGAAAATAATTAACCATTGCTTATTATCCAGACAACACCGCCCTCCTCCGTACATACATATTTACATATCAATGACTTTACTTTAAAATTTTTCGTAAAATATTGTATTGTTCATGAAATAAATTTCTTTTTTTTTTACATACGCAGAAAGTTCCATCGAAACAAAGTATATGAAATACCAAAAGAGCTAAGTACAGAAAGTAAATGGAAAACAGCTGATGTTAGTAGGATTTTATTCTTTCATACTTTGAATAGATTTTTTGCGAGGCAATGAAACTAAGTTTTTCGTCATTGTGTTTGTCATAAAGCTTTTCTTTATAAATGAATACTGAACAAAAGCAGTATTTCTGCGAACTTTTCTAGAAAGATATGTAAAAGAAAGAAATAAAAAAATAGTAAATAAAAAAAAAATAATTAGCAACCTACGTTTGTTATTGTATATCATATAAACGATAGAAATATCTAAAGTTTCAGAAATTGCACCAAAAAACCACTATGAAATATCACAGAATAGTGGCATAAATAGTTAAACGGTATCTATTGTGAAGTGGATCAAAACTTGTTTTAGTTACTCCTACATTTGCGGTTTTGCATAAAACAATATATATAATTTATATATATCGCTGAAATAATTTTTTAGATGTTGTTGTAATTAATGAAAAATGTACTTTTAGAAGAAGAAATAAAAACACGTTTTGTTTCAATAAAAGGTTTTACGATCGGGAATTAAAGAAGCAAATTAAAAAATATAAGTAAATAAAACAAATTAACGTTATTTCACTGAAGTTTATTTTGTGTTTTTGCGCTGCACGTGCACTGCCCTAAAAGTTAAGGTGCAAAAGATTTTTGTAAGCTCACCATTAAACTAGAAGTAGTAACAATGTAATTTATAGTGAGAAAGAAGGATATTATCAAACTTTAAGAATTCGTAAGAAAAAAGTCATTTTCTCTACTTTTACTTTAAAGAAATATTCACTTTTGTCAGAAAATGTGGAATCATTAAAAGTTCGTAAATTTTGTGTATCCTTGTCTATTTTAAAATACCTAGAAATGTTTCGGAAAAGACATTTACTGAATTCATTATGGTGGTGGCCGATCGCAGGGATAGAAATAAGTTTGTCACCAGCTGATGTGCCTAGACATATTAATGTGTATTAAAATGTGTTCCAACAGTGTAGAATGAGTTTACATCAGGTGATTTTGTATGTAGAAAACCTGTCACTAATTGACAACGAGTTATAACACCGGAGAAGGAACAGCGTCTTTCTATTTTGGTTGGAAGATGGAGAATTACGTCTTTGTATCAGATTGTTTCGATTACTTCACGAAGAAGAATAACCACTATTACGGATTGAAGATGCTTTTGCAATTCTGGTCTTTATGCTGGACACCAGTTGTATACTTTCGATGAACCGATGGCAAAGAAATGCATGTTTAGTCTGGGCAAGAGAGCACATTTCCTGAGAAATAGAGCAATGGGATCGTGTGTTGTTCAAGATAAGTCCAGGTTTGCACTAAAGAAGAATCCAATGGACCTGTAGATTTGGAGAAAGCAATGCGCAAGATACAACCAATCGAATATTTGTGATACACATAGTTGCAGAAGCAATGTAATTCTGATTTGGGTATTACGCTCTCTCAAAGTCAACTCACTCCTGCATATGTTGAACAGAGGAACTGACTGGGGTATCGGATATATGGACGACATATTTGATCAGTATGTACACTAGGGTGATCACAAGAAATCTTTTTTTGAGATTTTTAGGGGGACTTTCCAAAAAGTTGCCATTTGGCTAGAAATTGTGATTGGGAAAGTTTAAGCTCATTTGGGCAATGCTAATCCGAGCCTTAATGATGTCAAAGCTTTTTAAAAAATGTGCTTTGTCACAAACAAAGGCTGTTTTCCCTTCATGAAATGAATACAGCTGAAGCTAGAAACATAATGCTGGTCTCACTTCATAAAAAAAGTTTTTCCTTTCAAGAATCAAGCATTATTTTTTTTAAATATAAATTTAAACACATGCGGATTTTTCAGGACAAAACCCGTTGTGAATCCTAAAAATTGACTTTTTTAAGGAAATGCGAAAAAATATAACATTCCATTTCGTCTGCTATCATTTTTTTTCATTTGTTGTATAATACAAGTTATAAAAAATAGGTAAATGTAACAAAATGAAATTTAAACAGAAAAAAAAGCAAAATAGTATAATAAATTAAAATATGTAATGTTCAAATGCATTTTATTATTTAAAGATGTCTTTCAAGAAGTGGAGCATTATAAAGAAAATATATTACCCCTTACAATTGTCACAATAAGATTCTAATTGTTTTTATAAAGTGGTTTTTTATGTGTCTTGAAAATTTATCTACAGATAAAATTTCTACAACAGAAGCTGTTTTCTGTCTTTTTAAACAAGAATTGAAATTTTTCAATTAATTTTATTCTTCTTTAAGTTGTGTAATTGACAACCTTAAAAGTATTTATTATATACATATATATTTATATTTGTATATTATGTTTATTAGTGACAATGAATGTTATTGTAATGATGTTTATTTTCCTGTCATTAGATTTTTCAATTGATATATATATATATATATATGTATATATATCATAAATCATAATTGAGACTTATATTATGTAAATTACGCGATATGGAAAAGGAGAAAGAACATGGTGTGTATTAAAATCATCGCTTTGCAAATATTAAAAAAAACACGATTGAGAAATGGAAATATATTTTTAAAATTTTCGGTGCATAACAATATTAAAGACTCAAAATTCTACATATACTTTTATTAACGTATACAATGTCGCTTTATTATAAAGAATGCATATTTAATTAAAAATCCTTTTTTCGCTTGTTTTGTTTCACGTTAAATGAGCTTTATAATACAATATTATATAGCAATTCACGTCTATTTTTAAATGAAACGTATCTTTAACTGAAAATTCAGAATAGTTTAAATCATGAAATTTCATTATGCACTTTCATTTTTATAATTAAAATTTTGCTACTGAATTAAAAATAATCTTTTGAACCATTCAGTCGAGTCTTTGCAAATTTGAAATCAGATTGCATAAAATAGTGTTTCGAATTTATTGATTTTAAACTTAATTTTTGTAAAATATTTTAATATCTGAATTTGTGCAAAATCCACAAAATTCACTCCACGCGTTAATCAATTTTGTATGTCCAAATTCAAAGCATTCATTTAGGTTATTTATATATACGTTCATAAATCAAAAAATAAAAAGACTGCGAGAATGATATTTACAGTTCCCATTTAATAAATCAGAATTAATGTAGAGTATTATTTCTTATTGTGATACAGTATTTTATATGTTTTTTCTTATATTTTCAGATATAGTTCATATTACACAAAATATTATTATAAATTATAAATTCAAAAAGTATGTATTTTTGCATTCAGAAAATAATATTTCATAGCATAAAATTTAAACCCAAACAAGAATGCAGGTAACAAAAAAAAGTAACAGTTTTTTTTTTTTAATCAACATGTTGCAGGCAGAAAGACAATTTGATACACCAGATTCGCCAGAAATTCGTGCAAATTTTAAAAATCCATAATAAAAAAGTAATCGTAAAAAAAAATCGGTTTGTGCGACTTTGATAAGACGAATTTTGGATTTTTTCCCATGTATAATAAAAATTTATTTCAAAAGTAACCGATAGAGGGTGCTCACTCGTCATACTGAGGCTTTTTATACTAATCATGCTAGCAATAAAACACCTGGATGGAGATGGTTTCGTCATTCGATATCAACGGCATGCTATCGTTAGCACATCCAGCGCTAGCTGGTGGTTAAACTTATCTACAAGAATGGTAAATCCACAAATATTGCATCGCGAAAGTTTCTCATGTTGGAAACCTTTTACTGTCTTATAATAAATGCAGAATGTCATGTTATTGTGATTTGTTATTTGCCTATTTGTGTTTTCTTGATTTGCTTAAAACTTTCCAATTTTACGCGTGAGCATCCTCTATTGGTTCTTTTTGGAATCTTTTTTTATTATAAATGGAAAAAAGCCCAAAATCCATCTGATCATACTCGCGCAAACTGATTTTTTTTCCGAGCATTACTTTTTTTATTATGGATTTTTAAAGTTTGCACGAATTTATGACGCACCCTGCATATAATTTGGATTTGGAAGTATTAATAAATACCGTAAAGTACCGAAAGTATACCACAGCCTTCATCCTCTCATGCATGCAATTTTTTCCTTTTTTGAAAAAGTGCCATTTTTAAGGCCCTTAAATTCTTTTAGATTTTTTTAAACCTTTTTGTGGGAAACTTATATATTATTCATTCACTATGATAATTCTGTAAAAAATGAGTGAATGTATTTGTTTTCATTAAATTTTCGCTATATGTAATTTAGTCACTTCGTTTTTAATTGTTTATGTTTTGACGTTACTTTAAAGTATCATTAAAATACCTTGTTATAAAATTAAAATATTGCATCGATTAGTATTAATTCATTTTAAAATAAGTAATAGATAATTTAACTTGTCATATTCCAATGGCATTATTACTTGCACAAAAAAGAGGATTTATTTTGTTTTAGCATTTTTCAGATTTTTTAACGTCGTAAGATTCGGAGGGAGCGGGGATCAGGTTAGAAAATTTTTAGACTTTTATTAAGACAGTACATTTGCACATTTCCAAATTCTGCAAAATACTAAAAAATATTTTAAATAAAAGATTTGAGTAGATTTATAAATATTTCAGAAAAAAGAATAAATTCAAATTTAATTAACTAATTTAATTAATTTTAATTCGCAAAATCCTTTTGAAAGTTGTTAAAGTATTATGCAGATCTTCTACTGTCGTTTTAGAAATTCACTAAAAATGCTTTAGAAGATAAATATTTTATGAATTCATAATTTGAGACATAAAGGGTTTAGAAAGGTAATAATTTCAATTTCAATTCTAAAATAAGAAGCATTAAAAAAGTTCAAAGGATTTAAAGATATACTTTCAAGATTTTCGAATCTAAAGTTCATTTTATTGTTTGTTCTACATAGATTTTTTCACAAATGTAGTAGGCTAAATGAGAAATCGATCTTTTCAAAATATCTTGTAAGGAACTGGGTTAACTGGAAAATTATCTTTCTTTTTCCAAACAGCCTCATATTTTTCAGGCATATTAGAAAGGGCCTGTTGAGGATTAGGCTCATTGGAAATGATTTATGTATTTCCGTATCAACTTGATTTTCTTTCAGGTTAATTCAAGTTAGCATATGCAGTTTTAGGATGACTATAAAATGACCATTACAAGCGATGACAACGTAATTTCAATCTACTTTCATGGAGATTTTTACAAATATTACAGGGTAATTAATGTTTATGACTTTCAGCATAAAAAAAATATATTAGGTAGCGTTTATAATTTAGAAAAAGACATAGGACAGATTTCATTAACGCACCTGAGTATCTAAGTTTAGTTCATACCGGTTCTGTCATATAAACTGAGTTTCAAGTAACTTTGTTTCCACTCAGGAGTTTTATGTAATAAGATGTAACTTATTTTGAACTTATTTGTATGTATTTCACATTATTATTAAATAAAGCTTCTGGTTTAGAGCAGATTTCTTTGAGCAACGGTTTATACGCATGTTGTTAACCCATTGTATAACTATGTTTCAGTTCTGAAACATACTTAAAAGTCAAAAGTAATTGCATAGTAATCTCTAATACACGATTTTATGTGTTGTTGCTATTTCCCAATCTAATATAGCTAATATAAATCGATTATTGGAATTCTCATCAAGCAATGACATTGAGTTAATTTCTCACACCAAAGTTTTGATTATCATTTTAGAAGTTTCGGTTCGATATTGCAAAAATTAGTAATTTTGTCAAATTAATAAAGCTCAAGAAGTCCGAAAGTAGATGTTTTTGAAAGATAATTATGTATAGTTTAAAATTTTGTAGTAGAAATGGACAATATTTATGAGAGATACTTATATTTTAGTTTATTGTGGAAATGAATAAAGTGCTTTTTTATCAATAATTGCTTTAGTTTTACGTCCTATTTTTTTTAATTATTTTTTACATGCTTACAATAATGTATTTTAACATCTATGTAAATATTTTTTTTAATCACAGTTTTTGAGTAATAAAAGGTTAAGATGCCCGTTTTTTTATTTTAAGTATACATTTTCTTAAACATCCAAGGCACAAAATCATCAAAATTTGCAAATGGGGCACATATTGAATGTTTTCTCAGTAAAACATAAAGCAGAAATGATGCAAAATAATAATATTTATAAGAATTAATTATGGAATTTATATATATGAATGAAGTCTGCAGATGCTGCAGATTTTTAAAGTTTTAACAATATTAAGTAGAGTATCTCGTTGATTTGGGAAATAAAATCGATCAAACAAGATGAACTGTCAAAATTAACATAATATATATATATATATACAATGGAAATAATTTTACTGAAGAAACCTGCATATAAGTAAGATATTTTGTGTTAAAAAGCATTACGTAGAGAAGATGAATTCCCGAATGAACTTATTTATAAAAATATGTTAGAAAATTGCTTTAAAAAACATTATATTTACATTATGCATTCATTTTAATTTTTAAAAAGTCTATAATTCAGATATAATTTTAATTATTGAGAATGTAGATTGCAGTCGATATGAAAATTTTTTGAGAAATGCCATGAAATAGAAATAAATTTATAAAATCTAGCAATTTCTTTTCTCATGCACTATTTTGTTTTACAAAGATGTTTTCATTTAAATTACTGCTATTTAAGTCAGTCAATTATGAAATATACGATGGAGAGTGATATAATAATGCGATATAGGTGAGGTACTATTATTGGCAATATATATATATATATATATATGTGTGTGTGTGTGTTTGAGTGAATGGAATTTATATTCCACCGGATTGTGTAAAATTCTGCTTTAAATCATTTACCAGGAATACTTAACGACTTAATCTTCGCGCCCGAGACATTCACGGGCTGCAAGTTTAACGGTTTTTATTCAGAATCGTTCGATTCCCATCAGTTTTATAAAATAATGTAATTGGTTTTATTCTGGTATTATTATACTTGTCTTTAAATAAGAAGAATATATTTTTTTCAAAAAAGTGGTGGCAATAATGAATTTGAATATTCAAACCTTAATTTAATCAGACCATTAATTGGTTAAAACGTAAAATGATGCTGCAAATCATTTACCAGAAATACTTAAAACGTAAAATTCTGCTCTAAATAAATTATCAGGAGCATTGAATTGCCGTATCAGCAGTGGTGTAGCATACGGTGTAATGAAAAAAGAATTTATTTCGCTATTTTATACTTAAATTAGACATAGACTAATATACAATACAACAGACATAGACCTGAGGAGAAATATTTTTAAAAGACGCATTTATTTGTGATTTTAGCACTGTAAACACTTTCACAAATGCTCCAGTTTAAATTTTGTATAACCGCAAAATTTCGTCAATAAACAGAATGATGTTATAGCAATACGCATTGAATAAAAGACATATAACCAGAGAGTGATAATATTTTGTGTAACATATGAAAAAATGCAAAAAACAATCTCCCAACTCAGAAAAATCACATCGTATCCTAAAGCGCGTAGGATTACAGGATTTTGCGGTAACGAATATATTGCCAATTAATTTGCTAGAAAATACGTTTTTAAATAATGTGAAATTAAAATACGGGAAAAAGAAAATATGTTCTATTAGTCGTTTGGAATAATAGTGACACAATCCGGCTATGGCGTCTTTATGGGTAATCGAATGATTTTAGAACATAAATAAAAAGGGTATTTCGTATCAGGTAAAAGAATAAAATTAAGTAATGGGGATTCAGTTATATATATATACATATACAACTGAATTCATTTTCCCACATTCCAATCTAAAAGCAGCTGTCGAAAAAATGAATAAATGACACCGTGTCGCAGAGTAATAATCAAACAAATATCTTCAAACATAATGCACTATTTAAAATTCTTTTACTTTTGACATCGTTTGTTTTACATTTTACGTACTTAAAATTTTTCCTCTCTTTTAAAATGTCATGAGCTATTAATGGACATTCAAAGTATGGCTTTTTCTCTGCGGCATGGTGATTGCCTGCCTATTGTTAGAAGAATTAAATTTATTAGAAATTAAAAAATAGTTTTAAATAAATTGAAACTCATATTAAAAAATAATAAAATTTAAAATCCTGCATCATTCTTGTTAAAATATAAATATTTTCATAAATCTCAGGCCTTCAATTATGCATCAATTAATAAAAAGATAATAAAATAATTTAGAAAGTTATTATAAATGTTTGCTCATTTAATTAATTCCAGCAGCTTCGTTTTTGGACCACAAAATAGTTTGATATTATTTTACAAAATACAAGATCATATGAAATTTTACTTAATGCATGCCATTTCTCTGTTAAAGTTGTTTTGAAGCCCTAAAATAGTGAAGTCAGAATCACAATAAATATACAGTAAAATATAATTTTGAAAATTCTTGAAGCTAATATTATAGTTGTAAGATTTTCTTTCCGTATCAATTTTAATCACCAGTTTTGGAAGATATATATACAACAAGAGAAGAAATTCACAATTTAATTCAATGCATAGAAAACAAGAAATACTTACTGAAATGGAATTTGAACTCACAATCGTCGATTTTTTAAGCCATTAACTTGATCATTCAGCAATTATTACACAAGCCAAGTTTTCAAATATCGCTCCTTATTCCGTTCACATACGTCAACATTTTTCTGTGTAATTTTCTATTCTCATACATATATTACATATATTATGACTTAATATTGTTACACATACGCCACTACAATATTACATGCAACTATGTAATATTTGTGCTCATACTTTTGTGTAATATTATGTTCTTACGAATATATTTGTGTAACATTCTTATACGTATTTCTATGTAATACTCAAAATACCCAAATATTTGTAGAATAGCTTAAATTTGTAAAATACATTACTACACCAGATCGTGTAAATCGTGTAATTTTTTCTACCATTTAAACGATTGTTTTATTTTTACAAGGAAGAACGCCAATAAACACCCATAAATACTAGTAAATTATTGCGGAGAATGCAAGTAGCTGAATTTTCGCGGGGATACAAATTCACACATACGTATGTAAAAATGATTAATTTATACATTTTTAGAGTATATTTATTAATACAATTTAGTTGTTTGTAGAAAAATAATTAACTATCATTATTTTAGTTGAAATAAGTTATTTTTAAGCATTAAATTTATAAAATATTTTCTCAAAAATGTAACAACATTAAACGGAAGTATAACAAATCTTTTTAACATTTCATAAGTTAATCAATTAGAAACAATCGATACTCTACTAAATTTTATTTCATTTAAAAATTGGTTTCAAAACTAATCAAATAGATTACTGAATAATATTTTGGATTAAAAAATGTTTTATTTTCGAAAAGAATATGAAAATCTCAAGAAATTTAATTACGTTTCCCACAGTTGTTATCATACGGTAAAATATTTCAAAATTTCCGCCATTCTAAAACGCTAATTTTTTACCTTTTTGAAAAAGCAATTATTTTAGGGACAGTATGCAGAAACAGAAATTATTTCCGTTAATTAAGGACAAATGTTTAACTTTAACATTTTAAGCAACAATCAAATACTTCATTTAAATGTTTTTTATTCATACATTATCTCAAAGAAATAATTTTGGTTCCTGAATATTTAATGTTCGGAAAGATCATTCAAAATTCTAAGTAGTTTAATTAAATTATGTTCCTTGAATCCATCATCACTTAAAAGAAGATTTGAAGTAACTTATCAAGAGGAAGTCTTTCTTATTTTACCTTTTTAACAAGAGTAATGGTTTTTGAAAAAATACGCCAAGAAATAATTAGTAAAGTTAAAAATTACATTATCTAATGCTTGGAAGTCATGAATTTTTTTCTTAATGGTCATGCAGTTTTATTCATTTTTTTCGTAAGAAATTGCTGCAAAAAAAAAGAACCTTAACAAAAATATTTAATTTAGCTTTCTTTACTTTGCTTAGAATACTGAAATGCTTTCCTTTTTTACTATATATTTCTCAAGCACTATTAATTCGATATAGAGAATTAACGATATACAGAAACGTTTAACTATAATGCAGATAAATTGAGTAATTTCCTTCTATAGTAAAAAAAAAACTAGCCTTAAAATGAATGACTCCTGGAATGATGCTGATGTGGAAGATTTCCGGAACTAACGAATCCGGGTTGTCCGCTCCTTCCATGAGTCGAATAGACCAATCAGGAAAGGGTCTATGCATCGCCATATGGGTTACCATAAAGAGAGGAAAGGTTACCAGCGCCAACAATCGCCAAGTTTGTCGCCAACTTGGCGATATATCGCCAAATTTGGCGACCAAAATTAGTTGTCAAAAGTGACGCCAACTTGGCGATAAGTGTAATATTTCGCCAAATTTTTAATTTCTTTACAACATCAGTCGTTTGATACATCATTTGAGAGGTTTGCAACTGCTTATTCATTTAAAGGATGTCTTGTGTGTTATCCCCCATTCTGCTCCCCAGGGGGGACACATTTTTAATTTCTTTACAACACCAGTCGTGTTACACAAGATTCGAAAGGTCTGCAACTACTTATTCATATTATGGATGTCTTGTGTGTCACCCCTACACTCTGCTCTCCCCAGGGGGGTCACATTTTTAATTTCTTTACAAAACCAGTTGTGTGACACATCATTTGAAAGGTCTGCAACTGCTTATTCATATTATGGATGTGTTGTGTGTCATCCCCCACTCTGCTCCCCAGGGGGGCACATTTTTAATTTCTTTACAACACCAATTGTGTGACACATCATTTGAGAGGTCTGCAACTGCTTATTCATATTATGGATATCTTGTGTGTAACCCCCCCCCCCTCTGCCCTCAGAGGGGTTGCATTTTGTCATTTCTTTACAACACCAATTGTGTGACACATCATTTGAAAGGTCTGCAACTGTTTATTCATTTTATGGATGTCTTGTGTGTCACTTCCACTCTGCCCCCCACGGGGCACATTTTTAATTTCTTTACAACACCAGTCGTGTGACATCATTTGAGAGGTCTGCAGCTGCTTATTCATATTATGGATGTCTTTTGTGTCGCCTCCCCCTCTGCCCCCAAGGGGGGGCACATTTTTAATTTCTTTACACCAGTCGTGTGACACATCATTTGAAAGGTCTGCAACTGCTTATTCATACCATGGGATATTGGTGAGCGCAGCAAGCAGGGGTAGCCAATAATTTGGAATCGCGAAGCGATTACGCGGGGGGTGGCGAGCATAGCGAGCAGGGGGACGGGGGCCCCCTAGTCTTTAAAAAAAAAAACATTTAGTCTCAAAATTGTCTTAGGAAACCACTTATGACTCATTTGTATGTTCCAACATTCTGCAATCCCAAATATATTTATTGGGATTCCAGAAGCCGCTCATAGCTACTCAGAGCGCATCATATCCGTTCTATTTTTACACCTGTTTTTTAAATTATAGTAACTAAAACCAAATTTGAATTGAAAGTTGAGTTACATTGTAGAAATAAACATTTAATATATGACTTTGTTTTTTTGACAAAATAGCAATAATGTATTTACTGTTATTTAGAAGTTACTTGTGATACGCAGTTTCTGGAAAAAAAGGAGTTGACTGAGAAGCTAAAAAGAGAATAAAGTGAAGATGTAAAAATAATATATTTGATATTTGTTAACAAACAGGAATTTTTCATCTTTTTTCTATGTAACGTCATGGCAGATAAAAATAGAAAAAGTTTCTTTTAAAATCGAATGTTATTACTTTTGTCAAAGAAAGTCTTTTTTTTTTTTTTTTTTTTTTTTTTTTTTTTTTTTTTTTAGTATGTGTACGCGTGTACAATGGAGTTATATAGACTGTCCGATTTACTGAAGAAAAATATTGATCTTATAAGAATGAAGTTGTTTCAAAGTCAGATAATCAAATACCAATTGACAATTATTCTTATTCTGGTGAAGAAAAGAGGGAAAGTGTCCGATATTATGATGGTTACAGATTGAAAAATACTAAGAGTTACACATTTTCGATTGCTGATCGTTCATAATAAATATTATAAAGATATTTAATCATACTCCCTCTACTTTCAGTTTTGAGTACACAGAAATAGAAGAGTAAAAAAGTGTTTTGCAATTTTCATATTTATCAAACTATGTTTGTAAATTATACATCTGTTGAAAAAAAAAAACTTGCTGAGAGCTACAATATAGCTACAAATTTTACAAATGTTATTGTTGATCAGTACATGGAAGTAATATAGATTGCCAGATATACTGAAGAAAGAAAATTTCAAGTTGCTTCAAAGGCAGAAGATCATGTATCAGTTGACAATCATTTTTATTATGACTGTTGTGTCGATCCCCAAATTAAGATGGACAGACACTAACGCGTGGTAGAATAATATATATTCTACAGAACTATGAATATAAAACTAATTAAATAAATCATCAATGAAAATTATATCATAATTTAGGATCGTATAGTAAGGATTAAATATATCATTTGCCTTTCAAAAGTATTCTAAAAGAAATAAGCTGCTGTAGGAAAAGATAAGTACTGACTTAAATCTTGAATTAAATTATAACTTACATTTTATTTAAATTTTAAATAAGAATTAAATTATCATTAAAGAAATACAAAGGTATTACTGGTATTTAACACGTGCTAAAAATATACATTTGAATTACTACTTCGGGGAAGAAAAACAAAATATATAGGTACCTAAATCTTACATATACTGAACATCAAGGCCTTGAGAAGAAAACTTCTCTTTCAGGAAGATAATGGTGTGACATCCTCTTAAACGCATTTTCTCTCCACGATCTTCGGCTCCAACCGTCTCCTTTACTTGCAGCTCACCAGGTTTTCCTTCGATGTGCCTCACCGCTCGCAGTTTCTCGTCACGATCGACGATTCCTCACTCCACCGCCGCCGTTTTGCACCGAAATCTCCGAAGTCCGAAGTCGCTAACCTTCTCGTCACTCGCCGACCAGATCAAAAACCAACAACCTCATCGATCCGTACGTTCCTTTTAGGTAGATTTCGTAAGAAATACTACCAATTGCAATCGCACCAGTTTATCTATCTATCTATCTATCTATCTATCTATCTATCTATATATATATATATATCACTTTTTTATGGACACGATAACTTCTATAATTCTTCACCAATCTCCACCAAACTGGTACATAAAATCAATGGGGATAAAATCTTGGCTGAGTTCATTAATGGGCAAAATCGGACCAAGGGGGTCGGAATAGGGGGCGTTTTTGTGAAAACCGAAAAAACGCCATAACTTCTTAATTAAAGTAGATATCGAATCGGTTTAAAGTTTATATTACTTCTTAAAAATGGGCCAAAAGTATATGCATGACAGATATTTGATAAATTTAGAAGTGGGCTCAAGGGGCGAAAAAAACAGGGATTTTGAGAGAAAAAAATTCATAACTTCGTCAATTTTCAAGATATCAAGTCCAACTAAATTTTTTGTAAATGTTCTTAAAATTATCTAAAACTTTTGCATTCACAAGGTTTTTATAGGACCAACTTTTACCGATGAAAAAAATTAAAAACGAAAAGAAAAAGGGCGCTGAAAAAAGAGAAAAATCCATAACTCCGCCAATTTTTAAGATATCAAATCTGATTAAATTTATTTTACATCTTCTCAAAAATATCTACAACTTTTATATTGACAAGTTTTTCATAGGACCAATTTGTATAGCAAAAAGAAATTAAACAAAAATAGAAGTTGGAGAAAAAAAACCTCAAATCCAAACTGCTTATATTCTGACTCATTTTTAAATTCATTTTTGATTTTAAACGCATCCATGGTAGATCCTCTTATTTAGAAACTGTATAAAGTGACGCATTGGTCAATTTTCTGATAAAGACAGAATATATTTCAAAAAAGGCTACCAAAAAGGGTATTTTGAACAGAATTTCCGAAAGTCATCGGGACTGAAAATTGAAGGAAGTATTCAAATAAGAAATTGCGTTTTTTTCTGACTCGTTTTTAATTCCATTTTTGTTCTCAAACGCATCCAATTTATAGATCCTCTTATTTAGGAACTTTATAATGTGATGCATTGGTCAGTTTTTTTATAAAGACGGAATATATTTCAAAAAAGGCTACCAAAATGGGTATTTTGAACAGAATTTTCAGAAATCATCGTGACTGAAAATAGGAAGTGTTCAAATAAGAAATTACGTTTTTTTCTGACTCGTTTTTAAATCCATTTTTGCTCTCAAATGCATCCAATTTACAGATCCTCTTATTTAGGAAATATATAATGTGATGCATTGATCGATTTTTTGATAAAGACAGAATATATTTTGAAAAAGGCTACCAAAAATGGGTATTTTGAACAGAATTGCCCGAAGTCTTCGAGATTTGAAAATTTAAGGAAGTTTTCACATAGCAAATTGCGTTTTTTATGACTCGTTTTAAAATCCATTTTCGCTCTCAAATGCATTCAATTTACAGATCCTCTTATTTAGGAACTATATACTGTGACGCATTGGCCAGTTTTTTGATAAGGATAGAATATATCTTTAAAAATGCTGTCAAAGTGAGTATTTCGCACAAAATTTTCCGAAGCAATCATTATTAAAGAATTAAGGATGTATTCAAACAACAAATCGGTTATTTTATGACTCATTTTTAAATACGATTTTTTTCTCAAATGCATTCAACTGACAGTTTTTTGTTATTTAGGAACTGTATAATGTACTGTTTTGCTCGATTTTTTAATAAATTCAGAATCTATTTCAAAATATGTTGTCAAAATGGGCATTTGAGCTGAATTTTTCTTAAGATGATTCTGATAAAACCAGTTTTTGCAGAAAAATGAAATTAAAAATTTTTCATAAACGGCCAAATGAAGTTATTAAACTGGGTTTATCTCTAATCATATATATATATTTTTGTTGTTGAAATGAGCACTCTTCGAAATCTACCTCCGCCTATAGGCCCAGCCGACAGGGATTTTTTATCCACGTGCCCAATCACTCCATTTCTGTAGCGTAGATAAAAGAATCCGTTTGATGTCCAACATGTATTCTTAGTTATTTGGGTTGCTCAACAAAATTTCTCATTTATTTAAGCAATTGAACGGCATTTCCGTTTACAATTTTTCTTTGTTATCAAAAATTTTTTTATGAAAAGAAAACCAATTTGTCCGTCAAAACATCGAACACCTGCCGTGTGTGATACATTATTCGATGTCTTGACCACGTGCGTCTCAAAATATTAAAATATGAAATATCTTTGTACATTTTCAAATTACACATTACTACAAACTTCCAAAACATTATTATTTTAAATCTTAATTTCACATACATTATTTTAAATACATTCCAAGGAAAGATTGCACTATCGGCCGGCGCCATGGCAATAAAACAAAACCTCCTCAAAAAATTAAAATATTATTAAACATTAAATATATTTACCAGAAAAAATATGGAGTAATTTGTAAA
Organism: Maratus speculifer; assembly: GCA_964019185.1. NCBI lineage: Eukaryota > Metazoa > Arthropoda > Arachnida > Araneae > Salticidae > Maratus > Maratus speculifer. The sequence goes on along the minus strand of OZ025289.1, from coordinate 208,910,588 downwards.
TTGTTTGATGAAAAGCGATATATCCTATTAGCAAGCAAAAACTAATTATTTAAATAAAACAACCTATTATTATATTTTTTTATTATTAAATTATTTTAGTCCCAAAATATTCAACATAACAATGACGAAGGCAGGAGCGAAAGCGCCTGGTGTTATAATGGCCAATTATTGAAAAACTGTGAAAGTTACTTATGTACAAATGCTGATCTTATATGATAAATATATTTTTTAAAACTTATACCCCTACTCGTACACTGTAAAAAAAAAAAAAAAAAAAAAAAAAAAAATCTGTAAAGTTACTAAAAATTTTTCTAGGAAATTTGGATTTCTAGACTTTTTTGTTACGGCAACAGTAAAGATCTATGTAACAGATACAGCTTTGCACTGAAAATAAAAATTAAAAATCTGTATCGTTATTAGGATTTTTTTTAGAAAATTGGGATTCTTAGAATTTTTTATCTAACTGCAACCCAGGTTGTAGATAAATATTTATTGAAATAACTGTAATTTTAATAGATTCGCTTGTAAAGTTACAGATTTTTGTAGCTATACAAGAATTATTTTTATAGATTTACATATTTTCTTGTGTAGTGTATAGATAAAATGTTAGTAAGTATACAGATTTCGGTATCTTTGCACCTGTACAATTACATATTTCTTCTCACAGTGTTTTCAATTGTGAGTAGAACATGTAGAAGATTCATATTATGAAAATTATGCTTTTAAATTATGCAGAAGTATAAAAAAAGAAGTATAAAGTGAAAAAAAAGATTTAAATACTGTATATTTGATTCATGCATTGGTCTTTTTTCTAGGGGTTACAGATGTATACAGATGAAATTGTGAATCAGTGATTACTCATTGATATGAATACAAGCATAAAGATTTGTTTACAGTTACAAAATATCCAGATATTTTGAAAATGATACTCGATCTGCCAATTATACTTGACAAACACATAGGAAAATATGAAGCTGTAAAAATATTGTAGGATAAAATTACAGTTACTTTGTCAATTGTTCTTTGTCATTTGTTTTCTATCTGTCAAATAAATCTAATGAATGAATTGAAATGCTTTTGAAGAATGTGGCAATGATAGCAAATTTAATAAATATGATATAAAATTATGGATTTAGCCCATTAGTTGTACTCAGTATATGCGGAATTTTCAGCCTCACTTAGAAAACAGCGAATGCCTGTAAAACAATAAAGATAATGCTTCGCACTGCTTTTATTTTTAGTATGAAAATTATATATACATTTAATGAAAATTCATTATTATGGTTTCTTGCAATAATAATAATAATAATAATAATAATAATAATAATAATAATAATAATAATAATAATAATAATAATAATAATAATAATAATAATAAAGGCTTTTAATGAAATTTTAAATATTGTAACAAAAAAAAAAAAAACGAAAATATATTTTACATTAAAAAATTGTCCGTAAAATTTTTAGATATATTTCCAACGCTTTGAGGAAAAAAAAAAAAAAAAAAAAAAAAACACAAAGTAACTTGGATTTTTTCTTTCTTTATTTTTCTTTTCCTTTTTCTTTCTTTTTTTCTTTTTTGGACTATTTTCACTAACATTAAGTTATGAATTACATAAAGAAATTTTTTTGGCAGAATGTCAGATAAAAATGAAATAAGTACAAAACATTCACTTGTGTTACGCAGCATTAAATGCCGAGCGCTCTTTTTATACTCGTAGTAAATACACAGTAGGAATAATATTTACATTTAGTAATAATTGGAAGTTATACGTTTCTTGTTTATTTCTAAATTCTTTAAAAATAATTAAACTATTATTGGCGAACTTAATACTTTCCTGTACATTTTTTAACCTTTTTTATTAATAAAAAATGTATTTGTCGGTCTAGTATTGATAACAATAGTAAATAAATAAATAAATTTCAATTTTTTTTCAAAAATTTCCTATTTTAAGGTGTGTGCCAGATGTATACAATTAGTTTTTTAAATGTTATAATGTTATATTTCGCAACTAAATGACGTTCATTTAATTTATCTGCTTAACACATGGTTTTTGTACATTAAGTTTTTAAGCATTCAGAAAAAATAATGAAAGTAAATCTTACCTCATCAATTTCTTCGAAATTCGCGTTTTTTCCGATGAAAAAATTCTATTTATTTATTTATTTATTTATTTATTTATTATTTTTTGTCAAGTATAGAAATCTGAACAAAATTGTTGTTTCATTCTGTTGAATGTTCTTGATCTGGAACACAGATGATATTGGCCGAATTCATGCCAATTAATGAAAATTATAATATTTTTAGATATGTACCAGATATGGCACGTTCTGTAATAAACTGTTAAATTTTAAGTTCTTCAAGGATACTGTCTGTGTTTAAGCAAGATAATATAACCGATATTGCATACAGAAAAAAGTGACTCAGATGCTCTGTTTTCGACGCTGGTTGAAGAGAGGTGTTGGGTTCTAACCATTCGTACACGCCGATCTAATCGTTCGGAGTTTTCTGTGGGGTTTTTTACGTTTGATATTTTTGCGTAAATATTGGTTAGGCTATCTTAGAAAGACTCCTAAAATGGCACCCATCCCCTCGGGTTCATGTCCCTCGTGTGGATAATCCATCGTATTATAAACCATGCACCTCGTTAAAGCGACACGAAGTTTATGAATAAAAAGTAATATATCACTTTCACATTGTATGTTATCTCATCTTTTTAAATCCTTAACTATAAATTAAAAAAATATTTTCTTCATATGAAAATTGAACTCAAAATATATAAATTGATTTTTATTTGTTTCCGATTGAGAAAATGATTTTTCGAAATATTTGAGGAATCAGTATTACAAATCAGTATTACATCAGTAAAACAAAAAGATTAAAAAATTCTGACTGTGGATACTTTCAGTAAAGTTTAAACACTCAAAGCTTGATTAAAACAAACGCGAAATTAAATACAAAATTATAGTTATTAAAACAACTAGCATTACTTTGCATTTAAAAAATGGATGTTAATGATAGCGCAAATTCTGTAGAAACCTACCACAAAATTTTCTGTTAAAAAATATTGATGTTCACTACACGGACCATTTGGGAGTGATGTATTTAAATAAAACAGCACTATTCTTTCATGATTTTCATCATTAAAATTTCTTAGAAAACCATAAACGACCATTGTACCTCCATGAATAGTGTGGACAAAGGCTTTATCCAATCTGCCAAAGTTTCAATGTATCCTGTTACTCGTACCAAATTTTTACTGATTTTTCTTTTTTTAATTTTAAAATTTACAATTTGCAAAAAATCTTTACTGGTCGGTAAAAAATTAAAATCAATTTTGAATTTAGCGGTACAAAATACACATGAATCAAATACCAAAAGCTAAAGAAAATTCCATAACCCAATTTTTGCGTGCTAGTGTAATGCAACAACATTTTTAAATATTTATTATTTTGTAAAGAATTGAGGCTGTTAATTTTTCTCATTTTGTTTAACAAAAATTCTGTTTTTTTAAAAAATAATTTATTACAAATTATATCTTGCATTAATGTGTTTAAGTTATTTAAATTTTCAACTTTATATTTTAATATTACCTTTACTTTCAACCGTTTTTAATATATCTGACAAAATTATTTTTCAACAAAATTTGTCAATGACTCCTAATTTGCTGCAAAAAGTATGCTCAAACTTTAAAAAAAGCTATTTAGAAGTTAATTTTAATCCTAGAATAACGGACCTTTTTTTGCCTTCCATGACAGTGTAACAGGAAAATTTCACAAAGTACAACATATAGGACAGAGAGACTGTAAAAAAAACTTAAATTTCGAAATTTTTAAATGATGTCTTTAATGAATCAAATCGCTTGTAAAATATTACCTTTACATAGTTAAAAATATTTTTGTAAATGCCTTGACAAACGGCTAAGCATTAAGCCATAGGGTATCGTTGGGAGTAGATGTACTGCATAGAAGAAAATTAAAAAAGCCACATGATAGATTTTTTTCAAATACCACCTTTTATTAGTAAGAGATAGTATACTTAGAAAATAGTTATTTCATGAAAAGATTATAGAAAATGGTTTAATATGTAAACCAGTGTTATCTTATCTGAAATTTTGCTTTTATATTATAATTTAATCACATTTAGTTTAAAAAAAAATATTTTGAAGCCTTATTTGTGTGCATATGCCACGCACAAAAAATGTCGATTTTTAGCTGAAAATATTAAATTTATTGACTTCTTTTTTTAAAACTAATTTACGTTTATGTCACCGATATATCATTTCAATTTCCCACATATATATGTGTGTGTGTAACATTTTAAAGTTAGGAGCTAGAAGCATCATCATCGGGTTCCCCCTTTTTAAGCACACAGTCATGGTAAGCGAGGGAGAAAAAATAAAACAAATAAATGTAAACGCTTCATTGAACTACACATTGGTGGCTCCAAAACGTCCATTAAAGAACAAGCATATAGAACGGGAAATGCTCTCTTCGAATAACAATAATCCATCCTAAAAACATTATTCCGCAATTCGTCTTAACTGAATTATTGAAAGAAAAGGAAAGAATACCCCTCATCACCTCTCAGCTTCCTTCTTAAATCTAAACCCAATAATTTCCACAATATTCTATAGTCTCTAACCATGATTTTTTCATGTAAACAGAATGTAAACAGTCCAGCGTCGAGATTAAACATTTCATTCTAACGATATTTTTTATTTAAAAAAATTGTTATTTAACTAATTTATAATCGAACTCAGAATTCGAATATCCCGCAGACGATATTATAAAACAAAAAAGAAATTAAATGAATTTATTGATACGCACAAATATCAAACGTTGAAGGGGAAAAATAAATAAATAAATAAATAAAAAGAATGATTTTTTGAAAGGTGTGGTTTTGGAATAAATTTAATAAGACTCTTTTAAAAAAGGGTTAAAAAAACAGGGAAAAAACAGTTTTATTTGGAATATTAAGAAATAAAGTTTAATTAAGAATATTTTTAATTTAGAATCATCTTTTAAATTTACGTATATTGGAATAAATGTTTTTTAAGGCGAACTAAGTATTAATAGATTGGATCTAGTAACAGAATTTTAATTAATTAATTTGAAATAACTACGGAATATTGTTAAAAGGAAATAAAAAAGGAATAGAAAAAGGTTAATTTTGGCGAAAAAAATTAAATTTGTAATATATATATATATATATATATATGTGTGTGTGCAGAAAAGGATTCAATTTATTTTCAAGCAGAGATACATAGAATATTAGCTTTGAGTTAGAGTTATTATAAATAAACTTTTCTTTTTCAATTGCGGATTGCATTTTGTATAGTTTTTAGATAATTGGATTTTACGGTAACATATTTATAATTGTTTACACAAAATTCCGATTCAAATTTATTAATATTTAATTTAGTTTTATTTTTTATTTTCTGTGTAGCAAATGTTTTTGGTAGTCTAAATGCGTTCTTTTTTTTTTTTTTCATTTTAAAAATTAGTTTACAAAAATATGTATTTTTGTTGAATGGAATTTACTTCTAATTTCTCACGTTTTTCCATAAATTAATGCTAGCAGATACATTTTATTGCTGCAAGAAATCAATTTTGACAATTTATTTAAAAATATATTCTTTATGTTTCTCTTAACATAAATTATTTTTTTAACAAATATTTGTATGAATAATTGTCAAATAAATATATATTAGACAATTCGGATATCTTTATGATGTAGTACAAGTAATATATATTGTAATAATAACTTGAAAATATGCATGACGGTGTATTAAAAAAAATTTAAATAATTTAAAACTGATCTTGAAGTTACTAAAATTTGATCAATTAATAGAAAGTAAAGTGTATATTTTCTAAAAACAATGCTTTTCAAAACATGCTTTTAAACCTATATAAGATTTTTTTTATATTTACAGGAAGAATATTCTTCATAGCTTCGTCATAAAACTCTGGAAGATAGCGTAATTTTTATCCTATGAATTTTATTCATGTTGATTTTCAAATGTATAATTCATCTGACTTATCAATCACGATAACTGTCTTTTATAACGAAAGCGATGAATGAGGACACGATAACCAAACAATGCCTATTCAAACTGAAAAACATTGCAAGGTGATTACAGAATATAGCTCCGTTTTTTCACTGACAATATCATTCAATATTCGTAACCTGGTAATTTTTTTTTAAACAATAGTATATTTTAAGAGGCTGAAAGGCCTGTATGGGGCTTGGCGTATAGCTGGTAGGGGATTCCAATACCTAATATGCTGTAAAAATTCATTTTGAATAGTTTAAGCAACTGTAGTAGACACATTTACTCTAAATACTTATTATCCCCCATTCTCATCTATTCCTGAATTTACTGAAATTAAAATTCTGAAAAAAATTAAATGTGGTAGACGTAAATTTAACCATTGCAAGAAAACCTCAGCGATTACCCTAACATAATGTTTTTAAGAAAAGATCATTTTTTCAATTACAAACAAATCTCTATTGAGCACAAAATAAAGGTATTGAGGAACGCTGTAGGTACTTATAATTACAAAATTATAAACAGCATTTATGATACAAATTTTTGAAAAACATTTTGGGAAAATAAGCGCGATATTTACCCTGAAAGATACGGACTGTTTGGACATAAATAATGACAGAAGCGGCGTATTCCATTTGCCATTGATTTTTTTCAGTCGAGATAAGAACATTTAATGATATATACACTGTAAAAAATGTCATATGTTTCTGAATATATAAAAATGCACTGTAATCAAAAACGAAAATATACAGTAACCACTTCTAACTCACCTAAGGTTTCTAAAACCGTTCTTTTACCTTTAAAACTCCCAGAAAGCTATTTGTTTTCGAAATTTAAAGAAAAATTTATAAAAAGTAATTTTTATTAGCTACCCGTCCATTTCATAAACGTTTCTAAGCAGCTTTTACAGTACAATAATAACTTTTCTCAAATCAAAATATCACTTTTTCGGATGCTACCGTTTCATACGAAAATGTTTTGATATTCAGAGAGCACATATAATAGACAAACATGCAATATTAACAGTATTAACATTAATATGAAAATTGACATTATTTTGCTACAATTGCATGTACAAAATCAGTTGTGCAGCTGAAAATATTTACTTGAGAATTGATAGAATCCGAAAAAGTGATATTTTGATTTGAGAAAAGTGATTATTGTACTGTAAAAGCTACTTAGAAACGTTTCCGAAATGGACGGGCAGCTAATAAAAATTAATATTTATAAATTCTTATTTAAATTTCGAAAACAAATAACTTTCTGGGATTTTTAGAGGTAAAGGAACTTTTTTTCGAAACCTTAGGTGAGTTAGAAGAGGTCACTGTATATTTTCGTTTTTGATTACAGTACATTTTTACATATTCAAAAACATCTGGCATTTTTTACAGTGTATGTGTAATGTAATTCGCAGTAGTAGTACAAAAGCAATAAACATCAGATTGTCAAAAACAACCTAAGGTAACTAGAACTAAGCCATTAACTTAGAATTAGGGAATTTCACTTAAGTTTTATAAAAATAGTTTACATTGGAACGTTTATTTATAAAATGTTTTAATTATTTATTTAAACTTATCTTTTTTTCTGTCTTTAATATAAATTACGTAAAAAAAACTTCTCAGTGGAACTAGTGTAAATCATTTTGGTTACGGTCAAAATGATCGCTCACCTTAATTCTAGTGTTTACGTAAAAAATATTCCCTTCGTTAAAATTTAAATTTGAGAATTAGCACCTCTTTTAAAAGAAGAGTTATATTATCAAGGAATTTGTCGAGTGAAAGAGAGTATATATTTATCATCATGTTTACTGGTATAAAAAAATATTAACAAAAAACAAATAACATGATAAAACTTAAACAAGAATAAAACAAAATTCAGGGGGTAAATAATCTTATAAATCTTAACTAAAATTTCCTGAATTTCTGGCGTTAAAGTATATCTAGAAAATCGTTGTATGGATCATAGCTGTGTTTGCGATATACTTTCAAAACGGGCTAAACACGGTGCGAAGTTCATTAATTAATCGAGGGTTTTAATTTAGCTACACTGTACAAACAAAAAAAAATATTACCACATTGACTTTAGTTTTGTGAAATACCAAATGAAGCTTAAATATGCACTATTTAAATTTTCAGTATCGAATTAAATTCATAAAAAAACAGACAACACATAACAGATTGAAATAAGATTAGAAAAAAAAAATAGACAGAATAGCAAGATCTGATATTCTTTAGTCTTCTTATGTCTTTGGAACTTTATTATATAGACATACAAGTCATACTTTTTCTAATATATACAGCTATTTTCAACTCTACGTTGCATATTTTTTTACAGTCTTATTGTTCATTTATAAGAGATCTCTTTCAATAATATACAGTTAATTATTCTTATACTTATCGGACTGAGCGCGAATAACACTCGCACTTGACCGCTTATTTCTAGTATAGTAGTAACTCGTGTATATTTTTGAACACTATACGAATAATTCTGAATAATATTTCAAATATACTTCCTATAAATTACTAGATTATTCAAAGATTATTAATAATCAGATGTTCAAAAAGAAACATGCTTTTAGAGAGAAAGGAGCTATATTAATGCAACAAGGATACATTATAAAGAAATATTCTTTATTAAATGAAAGACAAGTGTCTTTATTCAAATAGATCAAATGAAAGAATATCGTTGATGATAAAGCTTTCGTTTGATGCAATACTCCCTAAAGAATAAAATTAGATGTATTCAGTAACATACTTGTCTCTAAATTAAGCTGTAAAATGCAATATAGAGAACAGAAACTCTTTTAGCATAAAAACCTGGTATATACATCAAAGGATTGTTCCATAAAATGTTAAGTAGAATACAAACGAGGTTAACTGGATCAGGTGCTCTCTGTTCTGTTCTTGCATTAGTCAAAATAAAAGATCTGGATAAGAAAACATTCGGAGAAATATTAACACAGACGGGAATTTGAATAGTATTTTTGAAAGTAACTTGCTTTGAATGAAAGATTTAAGGAGAATTTCTACATTGTAAATGCTACTTCTTATAAATAACTTCTGAAAGCAAGAATGTACTTCCAATTTCTATACACTGTAAAAAAAAAGAAAAAAATGCATTAAAATTGCGGCAAAAACTGCTGACAACATTGCTGCGCCTTAAATTTAACGGATTTTTTTTACAGTGCATACATTCATATGTGTGTATGTATATATATATACAGTATCAATTCATCATGAAAAATTGCAGCACCATTGGCGCTTAAGCAGCTCATATATAATGCTACAAGTTATATTTAACATTATGCAATGAAAATTCAAAATTTCAAGGATAGAGTGTATGTCAAAAAGGTAAACAATTAACGATAAAGAATTAAAAAACAATAAACAAATTACAGGCATAAAAAAACAGTCTATTCTTCTTCAGAGGGAGGACAGAAGAAAACTTCAGAGAGAAGAACAGACTGTTTTTTCTTGCCTGTATTTTGTTTATTGTTTTTTAATTCTTTCCTCCTCTCTTCCTCCTCGTCAGTCCTCTACGAAGGACAGACGAAGAGGGAGGACAGATTTCGTCTGTCCTCCCTCTGAAGAAGAACAGACTGTTTTTTCTTGCCTGCATTTTGTTTATTGTTTTTTAATTCTTTATCATTAATTGTTTACCTTTTTGACAGACACTCTATCCTTGAAATTTTGAATTTTCATTGCATAATATGAAATATATATATATATGTATATATACATTAGCGAGGAATGAAAAAACGCAAAAATTACTTTTCAAATCGCAATACCGCGGAAAATTTTTGAATCAGAAGACTACAAATTGGGTAAACTAATAAATAAAATCTGTTTATCCCTTCCCATGGTGCATCTCTGTAAAATTTGCGGAAAAAAGCAAAAATGTACATTATTATAAAATTTTTAAATTAGACTTTTCACAAATGCTAAAGCTTACATTCTTAAGTCTTAGAATAATAAAACATATAGTTGAAATATTATTTAAATCCATCAGCATTTTCTGGTCCCACATGGCCTCTAAATGTTGAAAAAAAAAATCACATTTTTTCGATATACTTTATCATATTTAGTATATCAAAATTTAAGTGAAATAGCTCTTTGCAATTTTTGAACCTATGCGCAACCGGAAGATTTTGATGTATTTAAATAGTAATTCAGCATTATGTTTTGTTATTCTAATAAATAAGAACCTCAGCTGTTACATTCGTGAAAAGTCTAATTAAAAAAAAATGCAACAATGTTAATTAACATTGTAGTTGCAACATTTTAATTTTCCCACATTTTAGCAATATTTATATCGCATACACGGCAAGAAGATGTAAATCAATTTTATTTCTATACTTAACCAATTTTTTGTCTCTGAGATTTGAAAAATTTTTGCGGTATTACTACTTAAAAGCAATTTTTGCATTTTTTCTGTCCACTGTAATCCATGATAAATTTCAGACAACGTCAGATACTATATCATTTAAGCTCTCTAAAACCAATTAAGAGTCAGAAAGTATAGTTAAAATTAAACATCAAATCCAAAAATAGAATGAGCAACTATATACATTAAAGAATATTTTATACAAAAATGAAAATATACCATACAAAGATGTCTAATAATTCATACATGAAAATTTTCTATGTATTTTTATATTAAAAATTGTTGCAAAATAGTCGATAAAATAGTATTAACCAATATAGCAGGTGTCACTGGAGTTAGTCGAATTCCGTTGTGTTTTAATTTTTATTGCGTTGTATGTCATGATATGTCTTTAAAAACTACGCATCAATTTGAATCGAATTTTCAGAAAAATACAGTACTGAGCATATTATAGGGATCTGCCTTCATTTTGTTATTTCTTTGTTCTTTGTTGTAGAAATTTTGCTATTCTATGAAATGAATCGTTCCGTCTTAGGAATATTATAATGAATTGAGAGTGGCTAAATTATCTATAATTTCAGAAGTCCGACTTATGCAGGGTATGCAGGGCAAGTACCGCGGGGTCTCTTCTTAAGGTGCCAGCTTTTAGAATAATCAAGATTTTCAGAAAAAAGTGCCAAATGATTAAAACTAGCCAAAAGAGATCAAAATTCATATATTTTCAATAATTTAGGAAGGGAAGAGTGATCCTCTTTCCTCTCTTTTCTTTCTGTGCCCCTACATTTATTCAGAAAGCAACTACATTTGAAAATTAATAATTAAAGGTTTATTATATCAACTTAGTATTCTATCTTTTTCAAAAGAAATTTTTATTAACGTTCACCTCGTAGCGTAGGAAGTTAAAACAATTAATTATGACCCATTTGCGACTTTTTCTTTTAACCATTTAAAAAGTATATTTAGATAAATGAAGAAAAAGGTATGCAAAGATATATATATATACCAATCTATCATTTTTTTCTACAATTATCCTGATATTACTTTTCCTTAAAGTTGTAACCGTCATTTTCTGATACCTTGTATACAAATGTGAACTGTTCCGAATACAAAATTTATACTTACATACAATACGTATGATGTTTAATACTATCAACCTCCACATTATTCACAATAATAAATATATCTAGTATGATACTTGCCCCTGAGCCCCTTATAGTCTTAGAAGGGGCCTGGTAATGCCATTTCTTTTAAAAACTTAGGCATAGAAGCAAAATTTTGATCTTATTAGTGCGAGGGTTAATATTGAGTGAACTTCCTATGTGCATCTTAGGCGGGACACAGATGTCTGTATAAGTCTTGACATCACTTCGTCTGAACCAACCGTCGCTCCGTTTCATCACTATGATGAAGAAGACAGAGATTACAAAAATTAATAGCTTAATATGCTGAACATTGTTCGTTGCAGCATTTTGTAGAAACGAAGACCCCAGACCAAAAAGCTGCTCTAGCAAACATGTTTCTGCTTGACTTCACCTAATAAAATTTATAATTGCAATGATACGACTAAATCTGTTGATCAGTAGTTTCAAATGTCGATTCTGCAGTTTTTTTTTTTTTAAATCATTTTAAGAATTCAACCTGCAATATTATTTCTATTATATTGCTATTACCATATAGTAACATGGTTTACTACATTAATATGGTAAATAGCTAAGTAATATGTTAATTAGTTTTCTGGATTGTAACTATTAAAAACACAATATGCTATGAAATATACAAATATATACACCAATATTCGAAAACAATTTTTTTTTCAATACACCTGTAAATGTTTCACAATGTGATAATTTGATAAATATAATTCCTAGTATTTAGTATTTTAAAAGATCTATCTAAAATAATATCTGTCTTAAAATATTGATCAAGTGATAATCTCAATAATTCCAATATTGAATGAATCTTGCAATTATTTAATGAATTATTTACATTTTAATTATTAAATTTATTTAAAAATAACAATTTTATTTTTAATTTCTGGTTTTAAATACAGTCTTAAAAAATCTATGTATTTTTTTGTGGGAGTTTGCAGTGAATTACTGCCTTTTGGGTGTTCTGATGTATTTCTGTCACTTAAAATTAAATTTGTTATTACGTTGGTGGATTATAAGGATGTTTAAATATTGTTGATAGATTAATTTAATATTGAAAAATCTAGAATGCAATAATTATAACTATTAATGAAAAGAAATTTTAAGAATGATAATTTTATCAGTAAAGCTGTCCATTATAGGCACATTTACTCAATATATATCTTTTAAACACTCAACCACATCGATGTCTTACCCTGTGTTTCGAATCCGGAACCTAGACGTGATACCATCCTCCGCTTACTGACAATGCCATCGGGCGACAAGGCTTTATCTTATTGAATGTTTCCGGTGACACTTCATGAGTGAGGGAAAATAAATGATACTTTTTTCCTGATAAGCCCAGTAGCAAAGTAGTCAGCAAATTGTTTGTGTCGCTACAAGCTATGACATGCACTTCCGGCTGATCAAAATTCCCTCAACCTTTTCATCACCTAGGATTCAAATAACACAAAACGAACGCTCGCTTAGGAACTAAATACTAAGTCCTCCGATGTTAGGCTAACCAACTTATCGAGAGATGTGTTATATAGCACACCAGGGTCTAATTTCAAGTAATTGGGTTCGGACAAAGTATAATTATGTACCGTGCGGGCATAAAGTCCGTATAAATTTTAAATAATCATAAAAGCCGGAAACATGATCGAAATAAAACAGTTTCCAGCGTTAGCTTCTATAGATCATTGGTTTTTATTTTCCAAGACAGCAAAAATAAATAACTCAAAAAAATGCGAAATATGACGCTGGAACAATTCGACTACGATGGGAATATGCATGTGAGACGGTAATAAGAACTTGCACTGCTGCTATATAATTACTTCACGGTCGAGATCCATATGCTTGATCAAGGATTGGTGGCTGATGTTTTGTTTAGGTGAAATAAATTCAAAAACAACACTTTATCGATTGCATTCATAATCCTTGATCGAGTGTACGGCTCTCAACCGTGAACTAATTATAGATTAGCAGTGCAAGTTCTTATAAACATGTCATATATATATATTACTAACGAAATCTAATATGTCCAGCGCATCTGTCGAATGTTTTTAAAGTTACTTTATATTGCTTCCTTAAGAGAACACTGCACCTTTATTTGAGCAAAATTGCCTATAGCAAAAAAAGGTCTATTTCTGTGGTATAATAATACCAAAACAGTTTTTTCTTATTAAAATATCATAAAATATCATTTATGAAGTTTTAAGAAGTAAATAATAAAGGCAAGGCTATTTATATATACTTTAAATCTGTTTACCTCAAAACTGATATTCAGCGTTTTTAGATTTTTGAAATGCTACTTACGACGTAATTTTTTATCAATATTTATGAAATTGATAAGGAAGTATCCTGGTATTATTTAAAAAGAAATTGTGTAAGCTTTTCAAATTCGTCTTCATTAAGATAGTCTAATTTTATTTTTTACTCATTAAAAGGCAAAATTTTGATGAAAATCAATATGGAATTTTGAAAAAAATCTGTAAAATATTCCCTATTCAAGAGATTAAAAAATATGTTTCACAATTTTGTGTATAATAGAGTTTTAAGTGATAAAAATGCAAAAGCAAGAGAATATCTCAAAAATTAAAACACGAGGAGCAGTTTAAAATTTCGTTAAAAAATTTAAATTAAAAAAATTGATTTAATAAGTTTAGTAAGTGTAATAAGTTTAATTTTACTACATTGCGTTTATTGAAGGTGTTCTATATGCTTTCGGAGAAATCTATATATTTACAAAATTTCATATTGCTATGATGAAAATAACAAAAATACTAATAAAAATAAAAAAATAACATCCAGCGTCAACTTAAATAAATCCCGAGAACAATAGATGCTAACCCGACCAACGTGTTTTTATTTCAGTTGCTTTTCCAGATTCTATGAATTTTAAAGTTTATTTGCCGGATTTTCTGCCCATCCAGTAGTTTAATAATCAAGTAGCCACATATTTAGTTTATTTTTTACTTCTTTTCCGATTTTCAATGTGTAAAACCATTGTGTTTGTGATCATTGAATTTTGATTTGTTTACATTACATTACATTTTGATTTTGATTACATTACGGATTACTTTGGTGTATTTTATTTCAATACGAAATATTATTCAATTCATCCCAAAACCATGTGAAAATTGAATTTATTTTTATAAAAAAAGCATTTTATAAATTGTTAAACTAAACTTGTTAAACAGTAATCTTTTTAAGAATTCAGCCGCAAAATTAGATTTTTTTTAGAAATAAATACGCTATACGACGAATGATATTGAATAAAATCCTGTAAACATTACTAGGTATTATTAAGAGATTAAATAAAAAATTATCTTTAATATGCGAAATATTAGTCTTTATATAGCAAGGTAATTTATTAAAGATACATTCATTACTAAATAAAACTTCAAGTACGTGTATTTGAATATATCTTTGATTATAAAGTATTCGTGCTTTACCGATGCAGATGCTTTACTTTCCCTGAAACGCACACTCTTTTACTCATAAAGATGCTTATCAAAATGAACCTGAAAAATTGAATAACTAAATACATTAGAGAATCTTTTAAAGGAAGATCTAAAAATATCAAAAGCGTACACCGAAAAAAGTTAAATAGGATGCAACCGAGGATATGTAGATCAGGTGCTCTATATTCTATTTTTGTATTTATCAAATGAAAAGAAATGCATTAGGAAAGAAACTTATTTTGATAAATAGTAGCAATGAAGACTATTTGAATAGCGCAGTATAAATGAATGAAGTTTCTAGAGGATCTTTGTATGCTGTAGTTGCTTATCGTAGATAGAAGATTCTTAAAGAAAAAAAAGGATATATATCTGACAATAAATGCATAGAAAGAATCTTTTTGGTTTAAGTCATATATGTATATATATATATATATACATATCTATGAATTTCAATGTGTGAGTGTATGTAGTACGTCATTGAACTCTTCCTTAGTCCACAACCAGATCTACGATCATGATTTGTACAGACTTAAAAAATTGTTAGTTTATTTATTAGGCTGCAGCCGCCGATATAAATATGGGCTAATCGGCACGATGTGAGAAAGTTATCCAAATTGCTAAACTTATGCAGTTATTAATAAAAAGTAATTTATTTCCAAATTATTTACATAGAAACAAACATTATTTGCTTTTAAAAACTCGGGTATAGACTATGCTCTCCGATACTGTGTTATGTACAGCAAATACCTTCTGCGCAATGAGTCGTATTAAAATATCGTCATTGACGTTATTGTATTTTGTCAATTTATTATCGTAATTAACGTATTATATTGCATTATTTTATTATCTTAATTAATGTATTAAAATATCCAATTTCATTCGCATCCAACTTTATATCATTTCATTTATCGTAGGATCCCCATGGACCTTCAACTAACTCTATTGCACTTTTCCTTAGTCCACACGTTGATGGTTTTCCCCAGATCACCAGTTGTACAAATTTTTACAAAAACGTTTGTTAATTTGATAGGCTGCAACAATCGATAGAAGTACGTAACATTGGACACGAGATGGTACCCGTCAAAATTCAGCGATAAAAAAGTTTTAGAACACCCACAGCAATCATTCTTTTTTTCAGTTTCGTTTCTCTTAAAACGCATCCAATATTTATGCTAATTAATTTTTATGTAAAATTAGAGAAAATATTTTTTCTGTAATATTAAGAAAGTTTGCTGATGAAACAGTATTTTAAAACTTTTGATTGATAATTTCTTTGCATGGTTTCTCCTTTCCCTTTCCATAATCGGGATGGCTACCCCATTTCCACGAACGGGGATATTTTCCTTATTATACAGAATCATATCCAATGAATGTTTAAAAAATAATGAAATATCTTTCTTATTATAGTCTGATTCAAAACATATTTCAAGTAGTTTATTATGATATTAATTTTTACATAATTATACATAATATGATATTTTACATAAACAGAATATGTCTTTTTGGTGAACAGATTTCAGTTTAATGACAAAATGTTAATTGTATGGATAATGTAATCTTATGTTTTATAGAGGGTTTTTTGTAAAATGAGGAGGAGAGTGGGGGTGCTCTTTAACTGTTTGAAATATATTTCTAAAATAATTCATGGTTTACAATAATTTAAAATGTCGCTAAATTAAAAGTGAGTTTTCAAATAAATTTATCCTAAAATTATTTTTTTTCCTGGTTTGTCATGTAGCAATTAATATTGTACAGTATTTATATTTACAAATAAAGTCACTACGATAAAAGGCAAATGTCGTGATCCTTAATACGTGAATTTTACTTTAACACATCATGCGTTCAAATTATCATAAAAAATAATGATAATCCATCTTTATTTTCATAAAAAGTGTTTTAATACTGTGTTTACAGATCAGTGAGTTCAAAACTAGAGACATTCTGTCGAATTTTAAAATACTATTTTACATTACGGTTACTTTATTCTATTTTAAGATGAAATATTATTCAATTCATTCCAAACCATGTGAAAATCAATTGCATCTAATAATATTATATATATGTATATGTTAAAGGCCAAATCCAATTTTAGACCAAACTAGATTGGCCTAGGCCAAACTAGTCTATCCTAACGCCCATCGGTTAAACAAGTTTTTCCTAGGCCAAATCGGTCTATCCTAACGCCCATCGGATAAACTAGTTTTTCCTAGGCGAAACCGGTTTATCCTAATGCCCATCGGATAGACTAGTTTTTCCTAGGCCAAACTAGTCAATCCTAAGGCTCATAGGACAAACTAGTTTTTCCTAGACCAAACTAGTTTGGCCTAACTCTTATAGGATAAACTAGTTTAGCTTGTTATTTATTGGTCTGAACTAGTTTATCCTAGGCCAATTAAATTTGGCGTGATTTTATTGAATTTAATGACCGCCTCAGCGTCAACATTCTAGTTTCTCTTAGGCTGATCTAGTTTATCCTTGGCTAATATAATTTTACGTGTTTTTAGCTCAGGGGCGTCAAAGCCAGAGAAATAAAGGGCTCACAGGTTCTGTATGTACGCATGTATGTACGTATGTACATACGAATGTACGTAACGCTATAACTTTTGATAGAAATATGCGATTAGCTTCAAATTTTGGATGTAGGTTCCTTCTGGTAAGATATTTTTCTGATTAGTTTTGGAAATTCTCTGGATAAGAATAAAGGGGGCGAACGGGAGGTTAATCCCCAACCGTTAATTTAGAGAAATGCATTTATCATGCAGAATTATCAGTTTTCATTTAAAATTTTAGATATAGGATTATTCTGACAAGGCGCCTGCGGGATTAGTTGTGGATGTTTATTGTTTAAGTGTAAAAGAAAGGGCAATGTAGGTACACCCCCCATAATTTAGATAAGTAGTTTTTAACGCAGAATTTACGGATTTGCTTCAAATTTTGGTTATAGGTTCTTTCTGATAAGGCAATTCCCTGAATAGTTTTGGAGGGTTTAATGGTAAAGTATGAAGGAAAATGAAGGATTACCTTCTTACCTAGTAAAAATTAGTTTTTCCTACGGGCATTTAGGTAAACAAGTTTGGTGTAGGAAAAACTAGTTTATATAATTGGCGTTAGGATAAAATAGTTTGGCCTAGGCTAATCTGATTTGGCTCGAAATCGGGTTTGGCCCGAAATCGGGTTTGGCCGGTAAGGCCGGAAAAAAACATGTCTTTCACTAGAATAAGTATAAATGTGAGTCAAGTGTAATTGCTTAGAACATCAATACAGGAATTTCACATATTTACTGTAAAGACATAATGCATTTTACATAGTATTTTTTTTTCTGCAGACTCGTGCCAACTGTGATCAGGCTTGCATTTATTATTATTATTATTATTATTATTATTATTATTATTATTGCATATTCGAGCCAGATCGGAGCTGAACATAATTTGGAATCGAACAGCGTGTTCCATTTTTTAGAAATTAATTACTTGTCGACATATAAGCTATTCTTGTCACGGCGGGCGTCAAGTTTTTCTTTTCCGTGAAGTTGTAACCAAAAATTCGATTTAAAACGTTAGCTTTAATAGTATTTTCTCAAAGGTACATCGCTTTTATGAAAAAAATGGTTAACGCCATTCGATTACATATTTTCTGAGTGAGAATGCCTATTAATCTTATGCCTTTCCGAAAATGAATTAGTTCTTAAATGTGTTAGAATGTAGTTCTTTTGGATTTGAGAAAAGTCTTAAGGAATGACAGAGAAACATATTCACAAATTTACTTTTTACTGAACAGATTAGTTGTGATGTTTATAACTCTCCTTTATTTCTTTTGTTCTAAACTACATTAATAATTTAATGAATCCCTGTTATTGAAATGTCACAGAAATTGAAATTTGAAAGGTCACAGAATATAAATAATCAATATTACATTGTGTATTTTCTATTCTGTGAACACTTCATAATTTAAAAATACACTGTAAATTTATCCAATATATGTATATGCAGTATTTTTTAAAGGAATCCTAATTGTATGTTAAGTAAAATCTGAATTTTTTGCAGAAATTGAGTAGGGCAGATTGAGCGGGACTGAGTCTTTTTTCACATATTTTTGTACTGGCAGGTCTCGGGCTGAGCTTTTAATTGTTACACCGGGTCACAGCAAAATAACTTTCCTTCGGGAATCGTGGGGACAGGAACTCGAAGTTCTGGCCCGTGCGAACCTCTAACAGTATTCTACAACCCTTCAAATAAAATACATTACATAGGGGGGAAGACAAAACCACTTTGCACAAGGTTAGCAATGGAGCAGTAGTCGGGATCAATATTAAAAAGAATATTGCCCATTTAAACTTATGGCTTTGCATTCAGAGGCTGTTTACATTCATTGTGTATTACAGCCTTATTTTTTTAAAGAATAACACCCTTGAAAAATAAAGTAAGTTGGATTACTTTATCCCATTTTCCCCACTTTATTTAACAATTGAACCCCTAAAATTAATCACAGATACGTTTTATAAAATTAAACAATTATCCGAAATTTGAAGCAAACCAGATAATTCTGCTCAAAAAAAACATTCATCTGATTTAGAGAGAGTAATCCCACATTCCTCCCTTTATACTTAATCATTAAACTCTAAAAACAATTCAGGAATTCGCCTTTTAAAGAAAAAACTATAAACTATATTCAAAATTTACGGCAAATCGGATAAAACTGCATAAAACCCCTTTATTTAATTTAAGGAAGGCGATAAGTCGTACACTAACGCATTATACATAACCATTAGAAAAGACACAAATTAATTAAAGGAGCACCTAATCAAATGAATTCATGTCCAAAATTTTAAGCAAATTGGATAATTCTGTAGTATAACAAATTTATATATTTTAAGGAAGGAAATAAATTATACGTTTCCCCTTTATACGTTACCAAAGAACCACCAAAATTAATCAGTGAAATACTTTATCAGAATGAACAAATCCAAGTTTTGAAGCAATTCGGTTAATTCTGCATGAAAAACCCATTTAACAAAATTAGGCGGGATTCCACCGTTCTTCCCTTTGTTCTTATTCAATTAATTCCCAAAACTAATTAGGGAAACGCTTTATCAGAATGAATCTATTTCTAAAATTTGAAGCAAATCAGTAAATTCTGCGTGAAAAAAGCATTTACATATATTATGGGGCGTTACCCCTATTCTCCCCTCCCTTTATACTTAAACAATTGACGCCCACAACTAATGGAGGCGCCTCAACAGAATACTCCTAAATCTAAAACTTGAATAAAATATGCTAATAACCCATGGAAACCCATTTATTTGAATTAAGGGAAGAGGGGAATCAGCCTTTCGTCCCCCCCTTATTCTTCTCCAATGACCTCCCAAATTTAATCAGAAGAGCTCCTCATAAGGATAAACCTATATTGAAAGTTTGATGCAAATCGAGTATTTCTATCAAGAATTATTGCGTTACGTAGTTATGTACATACATAGTTACAGAACCCACTGGCACATTAGTTCTCAGTCTTTAATAGTTGATGAGATAAAAACATGTCAAATTACATTATTTCTATCAAGAGTTATTGCGTTACGTACATACGTACATACATGCGTACATACGTACATACATGCGTACATACATACATACATGCGTACATACATACATACAGAACCTGAGAGCCCATTATTTCTTTGGCTTTGACGCACATGAGCTAAAAACGGGTAAAATTACATTGGCCTAGGATAAAATAGATCAGCCTAGGACAAACTAGAATGTTGGCGCTGAGGCGGTCATTGAATTCAATAAAATCACGCCAAATTGAATTAGCCTAGGATAAATTTGATCGGCCTAGGATAAACTAGTTCAGACCAATAAACAGCAAGCTAAACTAGTTTATCCTATAAGAGTTCGACCAAACTAGTTTGTTCTAGGAAGAACTAGTTTGTCCTATGGGCCTTAGGATAGACTAGTTTGGCCTAGGAAAAACTAGTTTATCCAATGGGCGTTAGGATAAACCGGTTTGACCTAGGAAAAACTAGTTTATCCAATGGGCGTAAGGATAGACCGGTTTGGCCCAGGAAAAACTAGTTTATCCGATGGGCGTTAGGATAGACTAGTTTGGACTAGGCCAATCTAGTTTGGCTTAAAATCGGGTTTGGCCTGTAACATATATATATATATTACGTGCGTGCGATGTGTGAACTGAAATTTTTGAAATATTGTTTTATGTGATTTATGTGCTAATTACTTTATTTTTCTTAAAAAGAATTACTTACTATTAATACATATACATACATATCTATACAAAAACTATATTACTGAACCGATGAAAAACACAAATAAAAACAAATAAATTGCATATATAACATATAGATATACATAATATCGCCTTTAATGACAAGACAACTGCGATTTTGGACATTTGTTAAATATCTAGAAAAATACCTGATTAAATAATCGAAAATTTCAGGTAAGTAAACAAGAAATTACAAGTCATATCTATCTTGATTTATTTTCCGGAAACCGGTGTAGGGGGGGGGGGCATCAAAATTTTTTTAAAAAAAGACGATCTTTTTGATCACCCTCTGGAAACTAATGTAGCAAAAGCGTTGAAAGTGCATATTATAAAATTGTTTATTTTAATTAATTATGTTCATTTTTCATAAGGTTTGCATGTAAACTCGTAAAGAAATTAGTTTTTTTTATAAAAACAATCTCAAATCTCCCCTGGATTTTTTCCCTTATATATTGCAAAGTTTTAAGTATATAAAAATGTACCTTTCAGAAATTATGACAAACCTTATTGTACATAATATCTTGTAATCAGAATTGAAAAATAATAAAAATTGAATTAAAACAGGAGGTTTACTGAACAATGTTTCACTGTACATGCGTGAACGCAATCAAAATATGGTTTGCATAATAAGTTATCTAAATGTATGGAGAAACTTTCGTGATTCTGAAAACTGAAAATTATCGTTGATAAAATATGATCAAAGTCCGTTATTCTCAAAGTGAAGCAAAAAGATGAGGGTCAGTATCCATAGATCCATTGAGTAGTGTCAATATAGCATACACTATAATACACCTACTGCTCTATTTGGATTGTACTACTATAATGGTTATTTCACCTTGGTTACATGTTCTCTCTCGCTTTAAAAATATCACTTTTAAGTTTTTAAATAATGAATTCATAAAAGTAAAGAATTTCAGAAACATTAAAATTAATAAAAAATGGTTTTACAATTAAAGAAAGGCTTAATAAAAGGCTTATATACCACAGTAATAAATTTTGTAGGTTTTTTCTAAATTCATTTAACAATTCTTTATTTTCTACAAAGTCCTACACTGTAAAAAAATCTGTAAAAGTACTAAACATTTTCTAGGAAACTGGGATTCCAAGAACTTTTCATGTAACGATAACAGAAAAAATTCATGTAATCGATTCTGAAACGTGAAATTTTGCTGTTACCGTCACAGGAAAAGTTTTAGGAATCGCAGTTTCCTAGAAGAAGTTTATTATCTTTACAGATTTTTTTTTTACAGTGTACACTGTAAAAAAAAATCTGTAAGGTTACTAAACATTTTCTAGGAAACTGGGATGCCTAGAACTTTTTATGTAACCGCAACAAAAGAAAATCATGTAAGATTACAAAAGTTGCTTTAGTAAGCGTTACTAAATATTGTTTAGTAAACATACTAATGATTTTTAGGGCGTTTTCTAATAAATCTTCTGAAAATTTACTAAACATTATTTAGTAAACTTACTAACGATCATTTAGGAAGCTTACCAAAGAATTTTTTGTACATTTACTAAATGTTGTTTAGTAAATTTATGAACGATTTTTAAGGATATTTCTCAAATTAGTTTTGGTAAACTTACTAAATAATGTTTAATAAAGTAACTAGCTATTGTTTTGGGAATTTATTAAAGAATTTTTCGAAAATTCACTACGTATTATTTAGTAAACGTACTAACTATTGTTTAGTGCGTTTACTAAACAATATTTTGCGAATTTTCTAATATTTTTTAGTAAACTTACAAAGAATTTTTTAGTGTATTTACTAGGAATTTTTTTGCAAATTTGAGACAGATTTTACAGTATATTTACAGCAATTTTTTTAGTATTGCACCCAAAAATTTTTATGTAATTTAGCAAAATATTTCTGGTAACTTTATTAAGGTACCGTCAGAAAAATTCTTAGTATTCAAATCTGTCTTTTCGGTAGTGTATTTAAAGCAGTTTTTGTACTCACGCAGGAAAAATTCTTTGCAATTTTGCAAGAGTCAATGCAGTAATTTGTTATTTATTATTTTATTTTATCTAACATTTTATTTATACTTATCAAAAGTTATATGCAACTATAAAATTTTTGCAGTGGCTTAATAATGGTTTATAGTTGTATTCCATTTTTTAACTAAAAGTTATATTAATTAGAGTTGTTGTTACGGTATTCTTTCGATATGAAGTTGAATTTTTACTTTTTAAAAATACCTTGAGAGGTGTTTTCGTCATGTATCAAAATATTTTGATGCAAAATAAGCAATATGGCCCGACATGTGTTTCAGTATTACCACAGCTATTTCCATGAATATTTGTATGTTATGCATGAGAAATCTGACAAAAGTTTCATTTTATGTATTTAAATAGGATAATAATATCGATTTAAAATTAGCATTATAGCAATGGAGCTAAATGAGCAGATAAGTATAACAGTTTTCAGTTAAATTAAAAAAAAAGAAGTCCAAAAGAAACAATTTAAATAAAGTACCATTAGTAAGTTTATAAAAAATATTTCACATTTAAATAGAATTTCGATGTAACTGAGGCAAATAAAATTTACAACCTTTAAGGACTACACTCCGTATTTATAAGTAAGCACTGTGCCTCATATAATACTATACATGATTTGAAAACCTGTATATAATTAGAAATACTTTCTGTTCGTTTTCTATAACAGGGTTCGTACGCTTCAAGGATATTGAACCAGAATGTAAAGTAATATTTGCCTTTTTTTAATGGGGAAAATTCAATTATTAGATATAGAAATCAGTACTTTGCGAATTTTCTGGTGAAAAACCGCCTAAAATCCCAGGCATCCCCTGATGCGTACGAACCATGTATAAATATGCTTATAAATTAGAAGTAGAAATACAGTAGTCTTGCAATTTTTTTCTTTTTTTGACATTTTCTTTACGTAGTTTCTTTAAATTCTCAACTGATAAGAATTTTATTAACAAGTATCTTCTATATATTTGAAACACTGCACAGTAACTGATTCTATGTCAGAAAAACATTTGTAACATCTGAAAAAAAATTAATTTCTTACCTTGAATTTCTCATTCAAGGAATTTTTTTTTTTTTTTTTTTTTTTTTTTTTTGTACCTTTTATTCTTATTTTTATGAATGCGCTATACAGTTATCAGCGATCAATAGGATTCTTCTTCCTTTGATATGTCTCTTTTTTAGACTTATACTCCATTAACGTACACAACACATTTTTTAATACTTTATCTTCTTGTGAGGTATGTTTCAAATTTAAATATTAAAAAGAAAAATTAAATTATTGATAGGTCACACTTTTCAAACTCTAAATTTGCTTAAAAATACATAAAGATGGATGTGGGAATTTAGTATGATTCTACTGTGGTTACTTCAATAAGAAATAGTAGAATCCAAGTAGAATCTCTAACTAAAATTGTTACATATACAACAGAGATGACATACACACCTTAACATATCGTTCACCCACAAGAAAAGGTCACATCTGGACGAAAATAAAATTTCACATAGGCAAAAGAGAAGTTTGCTTTTTTTTTCTTTTTTTTGTAACATGAAATTATAGCATTTAAATCTGATCGCAGGAAAGTAAACGTGCATAAAAGCATAAAACACTTAAAAATGAAGTTGTATAATGAGGTTTGGAAGGTTGGGCAGTTTTACCTCCCCACACAAACCACCTCTCCTATGTTGTCATAAATGGACATATAGCATAAGAAAGTAATTTTCTGCATATCTACACGTATGAAAATGTTTGTGTAGTAAGTCGCACCTATAACACAACTATTAGTGGAATAATATTCAAAATGAATTTGTGCGAGATTTGTCACTTTTCTTGCGATTGAACGATATGAATTTATTCAAAAATGCATCTTGGACATATCAACTATAATTGTGAGCTGATTTCACATTTTTAAGTACGTAGTAGTATTTGATGATAGAGATGTCTAAAGACATTTTCTGAAAGAAGAAAATAAATGGAAACAAAAAGGAAGCTATATTTCTTTAGAAAGCATTATGAGCTGCCAGTTTATTATAAATGCTTCATGCATACTTGTACAACTAATAAGTGTAATATCATTAAATGACAAGATACATTGAAATATGAATAAATTTTATTTCTAAACAACAAATTAATGCATTCATTACAATAACATATTTGTAAACATTTTTTTAATGTGACACATTTTACAAATCTTACATAATTTGTATAGTTATGTAATTGGAATTCCTCATGCATGAATATAGTCAGTAATATCTGCAAAGAAGCATGCATTTTAAACTCAGTGTTGAATACTGAATAACACATGAATTAAATAAAATACGAAATAATACGAAATAAACAAAACGCAACATCAAAAAATATAATTCTCCTATGAGAACTTGGCTCTTATTTTTCAATTCCTTTACATATAATTGTTGAGTATCCCACAATTGGATGTGGGAGTAGTGCTTCTGGTTCCTCATCTGACTTAACTGAACCTTCACTGTAAAGAAGGCTCACAATATATTTAATTCTAATTTGTGTTTCCTCCTGCACCTAAAGAAGAAAACTGAATGTTAACATAAAAAGTTAAATAAATATACTATTATAGAAAAGTCAATATGCTGATATAACATTAAGAAATCGTAAATTACTGTCATTATTCAACTATAGTTTCATACAAAATGTATTTGTAGAACCATATGATAACGAAAAAGTTGTATTTTAAAAATTTTGACATGCTTGTCATTTATTAAATAAAAATATAAAATCTGTCGGTACATGGTACAATAACACATAAGAAATATTAAATATGCTTTATGAATGCTACATATGTTGCATTAAAACTGCTCAACTGGCACAAAAAGAATGTCCTGAAGGCATTCACGATATTGAAATTGTGAATTAGAAAATTCCCCTACATTTCTGAGTGTTATTGTCTTTTGACAGCATGTCAAAATAATTAGACAATACTCGGACACAATATACCTTCTTATTCAAGAGATAGTGCTTATAGGCATGTTTTGTAAAGCAAATGCCAGAAGTAATTTCTAATCGCATTATCTAAATTAAATGTAGTTTAATAATATATTTATGCCACGGAAGTGTTTTTTTTTTTTTTTTTCCAGATTTTAAATGAATTTCTTAGCAAGAAAACCGCCCAAAACTTTAAGAGAGTGCAAACAAAATTCAGCTTGCACCTTTTCTTGGTGAAAAATATGGTTAAAGAATCATGTTTTTTTTACATTAAAAAAATCTGATTTTTATGATCCCCTCCCCCTCCAGAAGTAAAAACCAGAAACAATTAGGTTCCCAAAACTATTAAATCCCTAATTGCTAACAAAAAACATGTTTTAAAACTTTCATTATAATTTTTAGTGATTACAATAATTATAATAAAAAGAATATTGCCCAGTTAAACTGACGGCATTGAGCTCACAGGCTACGCATACTAATTGTAGATTACAGCCTTGTATTTTCGTTAATTCCGTTCGAAAAAAACATTAAGAAGGGGAAACAGCTCTCCCCTTTTTCCTTTTTTATACTTAATCATTGAACCTCCTAAATTATCAAGGACATGCTTTATCATATAAAAATCTATATCTAAAATTCAGAGCAAATCGGATAATTCTTAATAAAAACCCATTTAGCATTTATATAATTTAAGAAGAGTTATTCCTCTCTTTTATACTTAACCATTAAACTTCCTAAACTATTCAGATATTTGAACGAAATCTGACAAGTCTGCTTGAAAAATACATTTATACAAGTTAAGGGGAGGGGCATTAGAGCTCCCGTTTCCCCTGTTTATACTTATTCAATGAACACCTAATAACAGCCACGGACTCGCCTCATCAGAATTTTCTGATATCTAAATTTTGAACGAAAACTGTTAATTCTGCATGAAAATCCCGCTTATATCAATTAAAGGGAGGGGCATGAGCCCCCCGCTCCCCCTGTTTATACTTATTCAATGAAAACCTAATAACAGTCACGGAATCGCCTCATCAGAATGATCCTATATCTAAATTTTGAATGAAAACTGTTAATTCTGCATGAAAATCCCGTTTCTAACAATTAAGGGGAGAGGCATGAGCCCACCGTTCCCCCTGTTATACATATCGAAAGAACTCCAAAAACTAATCAGGGAAGCGCCTTATCAGGATATACCTATATACAAAATTTCAAGTGGATCCGATATTTTTATCATGGGTTATCGCGTTACGCACGAACGAACGTATGAACATACATACAGAACGGACGGGCACATAAGCTCTCAGGCTATGATAGCCCGTGAGCTAAAAACTGCTATCATTTACATTAGTCAGTAGTATACAATGTTATATATAAAAATATTTTGTAATAATTATGTAAAACCATATTAAATACAACTAATATTTACATACATTAAAATTATTGACTGCATTTATCATAAAATTTTTAAAACTGTATATAAAATTAATTATGAATTTATTATCTAAGAAAACAATACTTATATTTATATTTTAATTGCTAAAATAATAATTTAGTATTCATTCTACAAAAAAAACGTAGCCATGTAGCCATTCCCCCAAAAAGGCACTAGTTTTTAACAAAAGACATTGTTTCTTGAGAAAATAAATTTGCAATATCTTTATTAATAAAATAAGAAAAAAGTACATAATATTTTTATATAAAAAATAAGGTAATATTAGCTTTTAATGTTAATAATTTACAAAAAAGACAACATGATTTATCAAAATCCTGTTTTTTCTAAATAAAGTTCTATATTTTTATAAAGTGTTGGGCACACAGATTTAGAAATAATGCATAATGTAAGAAATTCTTGTTAAATGATCTCTGGTTACTACAAAAGGTGAATTTCCCTATTTTTTTTCTAATCAAAGTAAATTTTGACAATTTTAAAAGAAGCAGGTTGTTGCAAAGCTTCAATATGACCTAGAGCGACCAATAAGTTAATTACAGAACTAATAAAAAGTGCACTTAAGTAAAATTTCATTAGTTAGTATCACAAATAACAATGAAAAATCTTTCAGACCGTTTTGCATTTGTATTTAGAAAAAAATGATGCTAATTGCTTAAATGTAAACTTGTACACAAAATATTTTTTGATAAAAACATGCATTCAAACGCAACCGTAGAGGTTTTTTTTATATTTAAAATTTTTATACCAATTAGTTCTTTTTCTCTTATATATTTCTTTAATAAAGTTTTTGATTAACTATCACTTTAATTTCCATTAATCCCAATTTGCTATAAATTTGTAATTGCAAAAGCAGGCTGAGAAAATAACATTCTGCCAAGACGTACCTTTTTTTTACTTGGATAAATTTAATATATACTTGCTATGCTTATTTTATAAAAAATATGAATGACTTTATTAGTTAAATAAATTACGATACAGCACATTTTGTTAGATTTAAGTACCAGTTTTAACTGAAATGATTTTATGCCAGATAAATTATTTCGTTTTACAAAACTATTTTATTTAATATTTTACAAGTCTAAGGAATAATTTAGCTGGGAAATTATTTATAGCACGTTTTGTATTGTTCATTCATAAAGCAAAATATCCACAGAAACTTTTGAAATTATGTCCATTTTAAATTTTTATACTTTATCTAATTTTTAACATTTATAAAAATTATGATTTTAATCAACTATTTAAAAAAATCATCTGATTGAAAACACCATTTAATCACTGATAAGTAATTGGATTAAAATTTTTTATATTCAAAATAAAATAATGAATCATTAAAATTTATACAGAATGGTATTTACCGTAATTTCGGGTGTATATGCCGCAGATAAAACAATTCTTTTTCGACCCAGAAATTTTTAAGAAACAAATATAACAAGTTAGATCGCCGTAAATATTTGTCTTCAATCACTAAATAAGATTTCTGGATCCAAAAATAATTGTTTGATCCGCGGCTTATACACCCGAAATTACGGTATCTTTAAAATAATAGTACAAAATATAGTCTGAGTATAATCCATTAATATATATATATATCACACAGAAGAGAATTAGTTGCTTGCTAATATGCTAAAAGGGTATTTTGAAAGATAATTGAAATGCATGTCATAGAAAAAAAACATACTTACATCTTCTAAGAAGTAGGATGATTATTCTTTAAAATTTGCAGGGATCAGTTGAATTCCGTGAGTAGTTAATTAGTTTGATTGTCAGTTTCTTCTAGCAATTGTTTTCTAAATTTCTCTGCTTAAATGTTTCTATACATCACTCATAACAATTCTTATTATTTTTCGGCGGATCTAAATTAAAAAAAAGTTCAAAATGAAAATACAAATTGACATAAAATAAGAATATATTTTAACATAGGGGTTATGCATATATAACGTTATCAGCTTTTTGGAAGTTTTGGACTCTCCAATTTCCATATCATACACTATCTCTCGAATCCCCCCCCCCGCTCCACCACCACCACCCTTATAATGATAAAGTTATCAATGCGGATTTTTTTCTTTTTTCAGAATTTATTTCTCTTTTGGAGTGATAAACAAAACTGGTTACATTTATATTTAGCATATTTATTTATTTAAATGAAGAGAAGTAATTAAACATTACTTTCTATCGAAAAACACTTTTAAAAAGTAGTTACCATTAGAAAGTATTTTATAATAGTGTTTTTTTTAGATAAAGCATTCAACAGTAATATTGTCTTATTGCACTTTTCCTGCACGGAAAATGGGGAAGGGGGATAGAAATTCTAATCTACAAAGTAAGAGGAAAACATTCTTTCGCTTTCATTTATTTATTAGTGAACAAAAGCTTCAATACAAATATTCTTCACATATAATTTCTCGAACCATGATTATATATGTATACATATGACAGAAGAATATGGATGCAAAACGTGGAGGTATTCTTCATTTCAAAATTAGATAATTTTATAATTTAGCGATTTTAATAATAACTTTATATTTTCATAATTATAGATAACAGACTCAAAAGAGATAACATGCTATTTTGAAACAAAGATTGTTACAAATAAAAAGAGAAAATTTTTGTTGGATGAAAAAGTGATATTGACATCAAAAAGACCACACTCCTCCCCGTAGAAATATCTTACGATATCGTGTGCCAGACCCCCCCCCCCCTTCCTTCCTAAAATGATAACGTTATATTTGCCAAGCCCCATAGTTACAAAAATCCTGGAACAAAGTCCGATTATGCTATCCAAGCTTATTATGATATGTTTGGTATTAAAAAAGGTGTATATAACTGTTTATTTACAAGAACTCACAAAAGAATTTACGATTGTCATATTCCTTTAGGTTTTGCACTTAATTTTTCATGTTTAATCCTAGGTTATCAAAATTAAAACTTTAGCATAAAACGCTTCTTTTTCGAAGAAAACACAAAGTTTATTCGCAAAATATGAGAAAACACATCACAACACTTTTAACAATTTCTAAAGGGGAGAGTGGGGTGGAATGGGACAGTGAGAACAATTGGACAGTAGGCCCCTCTTCATGTATCATTTTAAATACTTCATAAATCACACACTAAATAAACCAATGGTACGCCAATCTTCAGTTGAAAAAGTGCTGATCAACATAAGCTTGCAATCGTATAAAGAAAAAGATAATTTCAAGAATCAAATGTAAATTTTCTTCATATACTTTAAGATTTTCGCCTATCAATGACTTGATTATGAGTAGATATAATAATGTCTTTATTTATCGAACATTATACTGTATGTTATGCATAATTTAAACAATGCCAAAAAGCAGCTTTTTTTGTTTATGCAAGAAGTTGCAAATAAAAAAGAGTAGGAGAAAAAAGATATGTCTTATTCCTTCTTTTTAATAAGATTGATGTAAATTACTAACATGCAAATATTTTTAGTGGGTAGTATATTAATTATAACATTATAAATATATTAATTTCCTTCAAGTTGTAAATGAATTGAACTGGTAAATTTTTAGGTGACCTCTGATCACAATATGAATTTTCCTCTTATTGATGAAGGTACTGTTATTTGATGTTGTGAAACTGTTATTAAAAATCTCCAATCTTTCTTATTTTGTATATCTACCTGACACTAGACTATTTGTGGCTTATGGCTTCGTTTTAGGGGTGCCCCATACCTCCCCTAATAGTAGGGAAGTATTGGTCACATTTTAAAACTTACAATTTCTTTAATTATAAAATAGTTTCTGCAAATTATGTTTCTATATTGTTCAAGGACATTAGAAAGTGCTTTAATTTGCATTCTATAAATTTAAATTTTTGTGTCAAACAAAGTTGATTTTCTTATTTTACGAAAATATCCCATTACTCCTCACTCTCCCCTACAGAAGATTATAGAAGAAATACACTGGAGCTCATCCTTAGTACCTATTTTCACCCGCCCCCATCTCGCACTGGCTGATTTAACATGAAACGATGTTTGTACAATCATGACCGCCACGTAGCAGTTTGATTACATGCGTAGTAATTGTGTATTAAAATCATATCAAAAAAGTAACACTTCATGCCGAAAAAATGAGACAGGTTTAAATTTTCGAATTTTGATCTAGTATTTTTAAAATTTCACTTTATTTGTTTGCCGATAATATCTTGAATTTTTACAAATCCAAAAAATGCAGCTCTTAGCTTCTATATATCTTGTAGATAACCTTGATCGCATTTGTTTTAAATTAAAGGTAGCCGGTTAAGCAAAATACTACAAAATGGGGTAAATGTATGCATTTGTCTTGGCTCAAAAATGCACACAAGTTTCAAAGATTTTTACAATTACGTAGTTGAAAGCTCTATACACTATTTTTTTTCTTTGTTGTTTTTGTATAAAATATAATAGCTATTTAACCAAAATAAGCTAGTTAACTTTTTTCCCCTTTTTCTATTTTTTTAAACATAAAACCTAAGTATCTACTTAACTTTTAAAAACCAATATTCTTGTTTCATGATATATTTTTCTGTTAAGTCTTGACCCTTAACTCCTGTTAACGGCCTCACAGATAGCTTCTATATTTAGTTTTCACAATTTAGCTTGTAATTTTCAGTTAAAAAACTCTCGTTATAGTTTAATTTTGATTCGTTTGTTTTCTTAGTAGAATTGTTAGAGACTTCTAAATGAAAGCGTTTTTATTATAATAGGTTTTTACATAAAGTTTAGTGCATACATATAATTTTATGAGTCAATCAACACTTTTCTTCATTCTACGATCAAGCGGTCTCGAGTACCGATCATATTATTTTTGGAACAATTTTTGTCTGAACAGTTAGAGGTTAACTGCTATTTACCATCTCCCAGATTGCTATTTTTTAGGTTTAATTTATAATTTTCAGTTTGACTATAAAAATACTAGAGAAGTTTATTAATGCTTTTACATAACACATTCGTTTCAGGAGAAATGGGCTCTCGAGAGAAATACGCACTGCGCACTTTGCCTCATTACTGAGTTCTTTTACCCTACCGATGGGGCAAAGATATGCAAAACAATGCTTTTTGAAAATTACAAATTTGGCTACATATTGATTGATCGTGACCCATGCCTAAGGTCCTAATATAATATTTTAATCATTCGTTACATAAGTTTAGACCAATGTGTTCATTAAAAATAAAAATTTAAGGAAGTGCATATCTCCCCCCCCCCCTACCTACTGTACATGCTCTAAAAGTTGAAATCATCCAACTGTTGATGTAATTGTTTTTGCAAGTTACTTCGTGTTAAAATATTAAATCACCCGTTGATCATGTATGAAAAGCTTAAAGTGTATTAGACATAATTTCTCTTCTAATGGGCATTTTTGTATGCATTTTATTTTAACGTTACTAAAAATCATATTTACTTGGAAACTATTTGAAAAATAGATTTTTGGGTTGTATAAAGGGTACCTGACAAATACTGTCAAAACTGAATATTGCAGTGGTCGGTGAAATTTAACTGGAGTTAAGGATTAAGATTCAAACAAAAGCGTTTCATGAAACAAAAATATTGGTTATTAAAAGTAGGTAGCTATAGGGGAGAATGGAGTGGTGTGGGACACTTTTTACAGAAAATAAACTTTGTTTGACACAAAAACTAAAATTTC
The DNA here is from genome assembly GCA_964019185.1 of Maratus speculifer. Lineage (NCBI taxonomy): Eukaryota > Metazoa > Arthropoda > Arachnida > Araneae > Salticidae > Maratus > Maratus speculifer. Next base: position 208,877,243 of record OZ025289.1, on the reverse strand, counting down.
AATTTATAGAGTGCAAGGTTAAACACTTTTTAATCTCCCTGAACAATACATAAACATAACATGAAAAAGGTATTTTATAATTAAAGAAATTGTAAGTTTCTAAATAGTTCCCATACTTCTCCACTGACAAGGAGATATGAGACAGTAATAAAACAAACCTATAAGGCTCAAATAGTCTAACGTGGAGGAAAAGTATCACAGCTGTGCATAAACGAGTCGCTAATGTGCAAAAAATATAAAAAGCATATGAAGCAAATTTACTTTTGATTCCTGAAATAATCTTTTGCTTTACACAATTGCAAACTTATACAGATCAGAACTTTTTTCAACTGAAAATTTGGCTACTATTACTTCATCTTGTACCATTGGATGAAATGGTAAAAATGTGAAATAAAGAGGAAATCTTATTGTCCCATTCCTCCCACAGTCCCATTCCTCCCTACTCTTTCCTCACCCACCTACTTTTAAACATCAATACACCTACGTTCCATATTAAACAATTAGAAAAGGAAAAGGTAGTTTAATAGCTTATATTAATTAAGTAGTTATTATATTTTATACAATAGCTAACTTAAAAAAAATATAAAGTTTTCCAAAATGTAATTGTGTAATCTTTTCATTCAACTTAAACATTGTAGCAAAGCCACTACAGAATTTTGAGTTTTTAACTTTTGTATTTCCAACTGTTTTGTATTTTTAGTAGTATTCTTAAACTCTCCGAAACGACTTGATATATTACTTATAGTAATTTCGTTAGAAATATGAAAGAAACAATACTGCAGGCTGAAAGTTTAATAGAATTTCAAAATATACCTTGAGAACTGACATTTGAGAAACTGCACAAATATTATTAATACCGACGTAAATAAAAGTCATTTGATGGATGATAAATATTTAGCTCTCAGATATAAATAGGAAAAGTAGCCATCAATACCTGGCTAAGTGATGTTACATTTTAAATCAAACTGAAACAGCCCTTACTGTGTTAATAACTATGAATCAAGTAAAACAAAAATATAACAAAATTAGTTCATAAATAAGAAATATTTACTTACAACCTAACTTGAAATCCTTATCAACATTGGATTCAACATGGATGCCTTTCACGCTTCTGTTGCTGGATGAATACGCATTACGTCATCAATAAAAATCTTTTTGATTGGCTGACAGGTGAAACTAGAATATTTCATGTATTCGTACTATGCGAGAGATAATATTATACCCTGCTTTCAGATGAAATTTTAGTAAGCATGCAGATTTCTGTAGTTATACAAAAACTAGTTTTGTAGGTCTCCAGATTTTTTTTTACAGTGTATACCTTTCATTTTGAAATTCTCGGTTGTCGTCAAAAATTTGCAGTATTTTTCTGGACGGCAGACAAAACCCTTTCACAACTTCCAGAATTATGTAGCAATGGTGACAATAAACAGTGCTACCGCTTTCAATTTTATCGTACTTACATTACTTCTAAATCTAGATATTGTGCAATTTGAACTGTACAGTACACATGTATGCACACGATAAATGTAAACATGATTTTACTCAAAGGGATTCTTAGCATACATTTATTTGCAGATATATATTTTTTTCTTTAACAATCTTCTCTTAACGATAAGCAACTACAACATACAAAGATCCTCTTAAAGCTTCATTCAGTTATGCAGAGCTATTCAAATACTCCTCTATATTATTATTTATCACAGAAAGTCTTTTACTTAATGCATTTCTTTTCATTCGTCAAATACAAAAACAGAATAAAGAGCACGTGGTTCACTTATCCTCGGTTGCATCCTCTTTAAGTTTTTTCGGTGTACGCCTTCGATATTTTTTAGAACTTTATTTAAGAGATTCTCTAATGTATTTAGTTATTCAATTTTTGCGATTAATTTTGATACGCATCTTTATGAGTAAAAGCGTGTGGGTTTCAGGGAAAGTAAAGCAACCGACAAATGCTTTATAATCAAAACTATATTCAAATACATGTACTTGAACTTTTATTTAGTAAAGAACATTTCTTTAATAAGTTATCTTTTCTACATTAAGAGTAATATTTCACATATCAAAGAAAATTTTGTATTTGATCTCTGAATAATCCCTAGTAATATTAACGGAATTTATCTCAAATTTATTACTTACAAGGCGTATTTATTTTAAAAAAAGAGATCTCAATTGCAGTTGAATTCTTATAAAATTTACTGTCTAGTTAAATTTAATAGTTTAAATATACATATACATGTATATATTACTAACATATATTTATTTTCATACGTTTTGGAATGAATTGAATATTATTTCATATATATAAAATAAAGTAACCCGTAACATAAAATAATCTTGTAAAATTCGACAGAAGAACTTTCGTTTTGAACTTATAGATCTCTAAGAGCAATATTTAAAAAAAATATATTAAAATAATTATGGATTGTCATTATTTCTTTTTTTATAATTTGAACGTAAGTGGTATTAAAGTAAAATTCACGTATCAGGGATTTACGACGTTTCCTCTTTTTTGTTCTGACATTACTTTTAAATCTAAATACTTTACAATTTAAATTGTCACATGACAAAGCATGAATAAAATTAACTGTAAGATTAAAATTCATTTTTAATTTAGTGACATTTTTAATTGTTTTAAACCATGAATTATTTACAATCTATTTCAAGTAATCAATGAGCCCACTTTCTCCCCCCTCTCAAAAAACCCTATAAGACATAACATTACATTATTCATGCAATTTAACATTTTGTCGTTAAATTGAAATCTGCTCACCAAAAGGACACATTCAGTTTAAGAATAACATAAAATTAATATCATGTCAAACAACATGAAACATGTTTTGAATCAGACTATGATAAGAATTATATTTCATTCTTTTTTTAATATCCATTAGATATGCTCCTGTATAATAAGGAAAATATCCCCGTTTTGTTGAAATGGGGTAGCCAATCCGATAGTGGAAATGGAAAGGAAAAATCATATAAAGAAATTATTGGTCGAACGACTTAAAATTCTGTTTCATCAAAATTCCATTTTTACATAAAAATTGATTAGCTTAAAATAATGGATAAGTTTTAGGAATAATGAAATTCAAACGAAGAATTACTGATGATGACATTTTAAAACTATTTTGACTTCAAATTTCGAAGGGTTCAATATAATTTTTTAGAATCGCTCTCCCATCGTATCCGATGTAATGTATTTCTATCGGTAGTTGCAGCCTATCAAATTAACAAAATTTTTTTAAAAGTTTATACAACTGGTGATTCTTGGAAATCCGTCAAGGTGTAAACTAAGGAAGAGTGTGGAAAAAACTTGTGCAAATGAAAGGCCATGGTGATCCTCCGATAAATGAAACTATACAAAGTAACTTGAGAATAAAATAGGATATTTTAATATGTTAATTTCGATATGAAAGTAACGTAATAAAATAGTTTAATAACGAGTTTTTTATACGACCCAGTTCTCAAATGATACTTCTTATACATGACAAAATATCGGACAGGATCGCCTATCCCCTTGCCTTTAAATACAAATATTGTTTTGTTTTTATCTAAAAAATTTGTAAATATTATGCTTTTTAAATAAATGTATACGTTTAGTATTTTTGATAATCTTTCTCACAACGCGCCCAACATCCCATATTTATATCGGTGGTTGCAGCCTGTCAAATAAACAAACATTTATTTTTTTTAATTTATTTTTTTAGGTTTGAAGAACTGGTGATCAGGGAAAAACCATCAACGTAGGGACTTAAGAAGAGTGCAATAATGTAATACATACACACTAACAAATTTATATATATACACATATATGATTTTTTTCATATATGATTTTATCAAAAGAGATACTTAATATACGTTTTTTCTATAAGAATCTTCTTTTTACGATAAGCATTTGCAACATATAAAGAGCCTCTAAAAGCTTCATTCAGTTATGCAGAGCTATTCAAATACTCCTCGTTGTTACTATTTAACACAAAAAGTCTTTTTCCGAATGCATTTCTTTTCACTTGGCAAATATAAAAACAGAATGAAGAACACCTGATCAACTTATCCTCGGATGCATCCTATTTAACTTTATTTCAGTGAACGCCTTTGATATTTTTTAGATCTTTATTTAAAATATTCTCTAAAAGTATTTAGTTATTCAATTTTCCAGGTTCCTTTTTATACGCATCTCCAGGAGTATAAGCATATGGGTTTCAGGGAAAGTAAAGCATTGCAGTCCAACAAATGCTTTATAATCAAAGATGTACTCAAATACATGTACTTAAACTCTTATTTAGTAAAGAACATTACTTAAATAAACTATCTTTGCTATATTAAAGCTAATATTTCGCATATCAAAGAAAATTTTGTATTTGATATTTCAAAATTATTCCTCAAAAGGCGTATTTATTTCAAAAAAAGATCCCGTTTGCGGCTGAATTCTTATAAAGTTTACTGTCTAGATAAATTCAATAATTTATATATACATAGGCTCGAAGGTTCTGTATGTATGTATGGACGCATGCATGTACGTATGTACGTGCATATGTACGTAACGCGAAAACTCGTGATAGAAATATCCGATTTGCTTCAAATTTTTGATGTAGGTTCATTCTGATAAGACACTTTTCTGATTAGTTTTGGGAATTCATTGGATAAGAATAAAGGGGGTGAACAGGAGGCTAATCCCCCACCGTTAATTTAGAGAAATGGATTTTTCATGCAGAATTATCAGTTTTCATTTAAAATTTTAGATATAGAATCATTCTGACATGACGCCTCCGTGATTAGTTGTGGATATTTATTGTTTAAGTGTAAAAGAAAATTGCAATGTAATTAACCCCCCATAATTTAGGTAAGTGGTTTTTGACGCAGATTTTACGGATTTGCTTGAAGCAAATCCGGTCCGGCTCGATCTAGCCCTACTCAATTTCTGTAAAAAATTCAGGTTTTACTTCACATACAATTAAGATTACTTTAAAATATATTACATGCATATTTATTGGATAAATTTACAAATATTTTTAAATTACGATGTGTTTGCTGAATGGAAAATACACAATGTATTAATGATTATTTAGATTTTTAGACCTTTCACTATTCAAATAGGGATTCATTAAATAACCAACGTAGTTTAGAACAAAAGAAAAAAAGGAGAGTTATAAACATCATAACTTTTTAATGTCTTCAGTAAAAAGTAGAATTGTTATTATATTTCTCTGTCATTCCTTAAAGCTTTCCTCAAATCCAAAAGAGCTACATCCTAACACATTTATGAACTAATTCCTTTTCGGAAATGCATAAAGTTAACAGGCATTCTCACTCAAAAAAATATGTAATCGAATGGCGTTAACAATTTTTTTTAAAAGAGATGTATCTTTGAGAAAATACTATTAAAAGTATGTTTTGAATCGAATTTCCGGTTACAACTTCGCCGAAAAGAAAAATTCTACCCCGTGACAAGAATAGCTTAAATATCGCCAGGTAATTAATTTCTCAAAAATGGAAAATGCTGTTCGATTCCAAATTATCTTCAGCTCCAATCTGGCTCAAATATGTAAAAATATTAATAATAATAATAATAATAATAATAATAATAATAATAATAATAATAATAATAACAATAATAATAATAATAATAATAATAATAATAATAATGATAATAGATGCAATTCTGATCTAAGTTGGCACGAGTCTGCAGAAAAATAAGCAAACATCATGTCCAATGCATCATGTCTCTACGGTGGATATGTTAAATTTCTGTATTGATGTTATAAGCAATGACTCTTGATACACATTTATAATTATTCTAGTGAAAGATATGTTTTTTACCAGCCAAACCCTATTTCGAGCCAAATTAGATTAGCCTAGGCCAAACTATTTCATCCTAACGCCAATTGGATAAACTAGCTTTTAATACGCCAAACTTGTTTTCCTGGGTAAGAGGGTGATCCATCATTTTTCCCTTCATAGATAACCATTAAACACCCAAAACTATTCAGGGAATCGCCTCATCAGAAAGAACCTATATGAAAAATTTGAAGCAAATCCGTATATTCGGCGTCAAAAATCATTTAACCAGATTATAGGCGGTTATATACATTGCCCTTTAGTTTACTCTTAAACAATAAACATCCACAACTGAACACGGAGACGCCTTGTCAGAATGATCCTATATCTAAAATTTTAAATGAAAACTGATAATTCTGTATGAAAAATCCATTTCTCTAAATTAGCAGTGGGGGATTAACCTCCCGTTCACCCCCTTTATTCTTATCCAAAGAATTCCCAAAACTAATCAGAAAAGTGCCTTATCAGAATGATCCTACATCCAAAATTCAAGCAAATCGGATATTTCTATCACGAGTTATCGTGTTACGTACATACGTACATACATGCGTATATACATACATACAGAACCTTCGAGCCGGTTATTTCTCAGGCTTTGTCGCCTGTGAGCTAAAAACACGTAAAATTACATTGGCTTAGGATAAACGAGATCAGCCTAGGACAAACTAGAATGTCGGCGCTGAGGCGGTCATTGAATTCAATAAAATGATGCCAAATTGAATTGGCCTAGGATAAACTAGTTCAGACCGACAAACAGCAGGATAAACTAGTTTATCCTATAAGAGTTAGGCCGAACTAGTTTGGCCTAGGAAAAACTAGTTTGTACTATGGGAAGTAGGATAGACTAGTTTGGCCTAGGAAAAACTAGTTTATCCGATGGGAGTTAGGATAGACCGGTTTGGCCTAGGAAAAACCAGTTTATCCGATGGGCGTTAGGATAGACCGGTTTGGCCTAGGTAAAACTAGTTTATCCGATGGGTGTTAGGATAAACTTATTTTATCCTAGGCCAATCTAGTTTGGCCTAAAATCGGGTTTGGCCTGTAACATATATATATATAGTACATTAATTTTCCAATGTTTTACTTGTTTATTTAATTGTAACATTTATTATTTTTGATTACTTATTACTAGATTTTACGAAGATTTTTTTATTTAAATATTTATTTGTGTTATATTAATCTTATAATATTAATTTTCCTTATAAAATAAATTGTACATTAAAATTATTTTTTCGACATCCATCTTGTGAAATGTTTATTGTAGATCACGTATCACTTCCAACGTATCAAAGTTTAATAATCTCATACTGTTAACGATTGCGTACTTAATTCTCCAGAAATAAAATCATAAAATATTTCACCTTAAAAAATTGCTCACTAAGCTGATGTTTTATAAATGATTTCAGATATTTAATAAAATAATGATCCCTAGTTATCGATGTACTTCGCACAACATAAAGTTTAAAGAAAACAGTGTTTCAGTTTTTCTCGCTTCTCAACTTCCACCAGTTTTAACTAACTACTTATGAATAGCGATATGATGTTATTTGTCTCTAGTTATTTGAATTGTCAACTTTAATCATCCTGCATGCAGAAATTACATTTTTTTTAGATTAATGCTAAGAATCCGTAATCACTCTACACTCTGAATTTTTTAAATAGTATAATAGTGTTGCGATTTACTTTCATATTTCGTACACTTAATTATTATCTGCGTGTAAATTCCTCTATTTTCAATAAAATTTTACGCAAAAATTGTGCTATATTGCTGATTGTTATTACTTTCTTACTTTCTTGGCTCCGACGAGGCTCCTACCTGCCGATTTATCTCAGGTTAACGGGTTAGTCACCTGATATCGGGGCGGGTTATCGACTAATCGCCACGTAGTGGCAATAAATCTCACATCTTCGCGTTGCAAGTCGTCATATCTGCAGTACTTGTTTCTCGTTTTAGCATACTTTGTTTTCCTGGATGCTTAACGTTGCATCCTGCTTTTTGTACTGCAAAGAACTACTCAAGTTAGTCTCGTAATTTGGAACCTTGATCAGATTGCGAAACCTTCACCTTGCAGCAAGGACCTTCAGAGGTATAACTTACAGGCAACTTCAAGAATTTTGAACCCACGACGGATGTTACACGTACCGCGCGCCATTAGCGTACATGTCGGGAATTTTATTGACAATCAACTAAGAGAAGCACCTATTTAGGTTAGGCTAATTACATTAAGTGCTTTGTTGGTAATCTCTGTGGTTTTATTGCACATTGGGTTAACTGTGTAATTTGCTGCATACCTAGTACTCATCTTACCGAACGAAATGGGGAGATGATTTTGAGCCTAAACGATGGTACTGAACTTAGCTAAGAGTGGGGACAATTTTGAGGTAATTATTAAGAAGAGAGAATGGACGAAAAGCTAAGTTGTACTGCAGAAGGGAAAATTTACTTTCTTTTATCTTTACAATAATAAAGAATTCTATTCGCCAAAAATTTCTGATTGCTGTGTTTTAAGAAATATTGAACACTATTTGTGTCTTTTTAGAAAATGTTTGTCTCTATGTTTATCTGCCTGTATTTGACATACAATTTATATATATATGTTACAGGCCAAATCCGATTTTAGGCCAAACTAGATTGGCCTAGGAAAAACCGGTCTATCCTAACGCCCATCGGATAAACTAGTTTTTCCTAGGTCAAACCAGTCTATCCTAACGCCCATCGGATAAACTAGTTTTTCCTAGGCCAAACCGGTTTATCCTAATGCCCATCGGATAATCTAATTTTTCGTAGGCCAAACTAGTCTATCCTAAGGCCCATAGGACAAACTAGTTTTTTATAGGCCAAACTAGTTTGGCCTAACTATTATAGGATAAACTAGTTTAGCCTGCTGTTTATTGGTCTGAACTAGTTTATCCTAGGCCGATTTAGTTTATCCTAGGCCAATTCAATTTGGCATAATTTTATTGAATTCAATGACCGCCTCAGCGCCAACATTCTAGTTTGTCCTAGGCTGATCTAGTTTATACTAGGCCAATGTAATTTTACGTGTTTTTAGTCACAAGTGTCAAAACCTGAGAAATAATGGGCTCGCAGGTTCTGTATGTACTCATGTATGTACGCATGTATGTACGTATGTAAGTACGTACAGTACGTAACGACGTAACTCTTGATAGAAATAATGTAATTTGACGTGTTATTATCTCATCAGGCTACAAAAGCCTGAAAACTAATGTGCCCGTCGGTTCTGTATCTATGTATGTACGTAAATACGTAATGCAATAATTCTAGATTGAAATACCCGATTTGCATCAAACTTTCAATATAGGTTTATTCTTATGAAGAGCTTTTCTGATTAATTTCGGGAGTTCATTGGAGAAGAATAAGGGGAAGGAAGATCGAGAGGCTGATTCGCCCCTTCCCTTAATTCAAACAAATGGGTTTGCATGTCTTATTAGCATATTTTATAAAAAACTTCAGAAGCAGGAGCATTCTGATGAGGCGCCCATATGATTAGTTGTGGGTGTTCATTGTATAAGTATGAAGGAAAGGGGGGGAATAAAGGTAACGCCCCATTAGTTATGTAAATGCTTTTTTCACGCAGAATTTGCTAATTTGCTTAAACTTTTTAAATAGATTCATTCTGCTAAGGTGCTTTCCTAATTAGTTTTGGCGGTTAATTGGTTAAGAACAAAGGGAAGAAAGGGAGGCTCCCGCCTAATTTTGCCAAATGGTTTTTTTCATGCAGAATTAATCGATTTGCTGCAAATCTTTGATTTGTTCATTCTAATGAAGCGCTTCACTGATTAATTTTGGTGGTTCTTTGGTATATAGGGGAAGCGTACAATTTATTTCTTTATTTAAATTAGATAAATTAGTTATAATAGTTAGTTATAAATTAGTTATAATTAGTTATAATTGTCCAATTTGCTTAAAATTTTGGACATGAATTCATTTTGATCAGACGCTTCTTCAATTATTTTTTTGGAGTTAAGTATAATGGGGTAGTGGACGATTTATCGCCTTCCTTAAATTAGATGAATGGGTTTTTATGCAGATTTATCCGATTTACCAACTGAATTTCGAACATAGATTTTTTTTTTCTATAAGGCGAATCCCTGAATAGTTTTGAGTGTTTAATGATTAAGTATAAAAGGAGGAATGGAGAATTACCCTCATTAAATCAGATGAATGGCTTTTTCAGCAGAATTATCTGATTTGCTTCAAATTTGGATAATTGTTCAATTTTATAAAGAATATCTCTGATTGGTTTTGGGGTTCAATAGTTAAGTATAATTGGGGGAAATGGGAAAAAGTAATCCCCTTTACTTGTTTTTTCGAGGGAATTATTCTTTAAAAAAATATGTCTGTAATACACAATTAGTGTAAACAGCCTGTGAAGGCAAAGCCATCAATTTATCAGGGTAATATTATTTTTAATGTTAATCCCGACTTCTACTCCATTGCTAACCTTGTGCAAAGTTGTTTTCCTATCACCCCTGTATAATGTATTTTATTCGAAGGTTAGTAGAATACTGTTAGAGGTTTGCACGGGACTGAATTTTGAAGACCGGTATAAAAATTAAAAGTTCAGCCCGAGTCATGCCTGTACAAAAATCAATGAAAATAGACTCAGTCCGGCTCGATTTGGCTCTACTATATTTCTCCAAAAAATTCAGATTTTAATTCACATACACTTAAGATTTCTTTTAAAAATACTGCATACATATTTATTGGATAAATTTACAATGTATTTTTAAATTACAATGTGTTCGCAGAATGGAAAATGCATAATGTATTATTGATTATTTAGATTCTTAGTCCTTCAATATTCAAATAGGGATTCATTAAATAGTTAATGTAGAACAAAGAAAAAAAGAAGAGTCATAAAAATCATAACTTTTGAATATTCTTAGTAAAAAGTAGACTTTTGAATATATTTCTCATCACCCATTCAGACATTCCTTAAGGCTTTTCTCAAATCCAAAAGAGCTACATCCTAACACATTTATGATTTAATTCCTTTTCGGAAATGCATAAGATTAACAGGCATTCTCACTCAAAATATGTAATCGAATGGCGTTAACCATTTTTATATAAATGCGATGTATGTTTGAGAAAATATTATTAAAACTACGTTTTGAATCGAATTTCCAGTTACAAGTTCACGGAAAAGAAAAACTTGACACCGTGACAAGAATAGCTTATATGTCGACAGGTAATTAATTTCTCAAAAAGAAAAAACGCTCTTCGATTACAAATTTTGTTCAACTGCGATCTGGTTCAAATAATAATAATAATAATAATAATAATAATAATAATAATAATAATAATAATAATAATAATAATAATAATAATAATAAAAGCAAGTCTGATCACAGCACGGCCTGAGTCTGCAGAAAAAAAAATTAAAAATAAGCAAACACCATGTCCTCCAATGCATCATGTCTTTACAGTGGACATGTTAAATTACTGTACTGATGTTACAAGCAATGACTCTTAACACACATTTATGCTTATTCTAGTGAAAGATATGTTTTTTACCGGCCAAATCCGACTTTGAGCAAAATTAGATTAGCCTAAACCAAACTATTTTATCCTAACGCCAATTGGATAAACTACTTTTCCTACGCTTAACTTTTTTATATAAATGCCCGTAGGATAAACTAGTTTTTCCTAGGTAAGATGGTATTCCTTCATTTTTTCTTTTATACTTAACCATTAAACCCCCAAAATTATTCTGGGAATCGCTTTATCAGAAAGAACCTACATCCAAAATTAGACGCAAATCCATAAATTATGCGTCAAAACCATTTATCTAAATTATGGGGGGAGGGGGTACCTACATTGCCCTTTCTTTTGCTCTTAAACAATAAACATCCACATCTAATTACTTTCTCACCTTGTCAGAATGATCCTACATCTAAAATTTTAAATGAAAACTGATAATTCTGCATGAAAAATCCATTTCTCTAAATTAACGATGGGTGATTAGCCTCCCATTCGCCCCCTCTCATTCTTATCCAATGAATTCCCAAAACTAATCAGAAAAGTACCTTATCAGAATGAAACTACATCCAAAATTTTAAGCAAATCGGATATTTCTATAAAGAGTTATCGCGTTACGTGCATACGTACGTATATACGTACAAACATGCGTACATACATGCGTACATACATAAATACAGAACCTGCAAGCCCATTATTTCTCTGGCTTTGACATCTGTGAGCTAAAAACACGTAAAATTGCTTTGGCCTAGGATAAACTAGATCAGCCTAGGACAAACTAGAATGTTGGCGCTGAGGCGGTCATTGAATTCAATAAAATTATGCCAAATTGTATTGGCCTAGGATAAACTAGATCGGCCTAGGATAAACTAGTTCAGACCAATAAACAGCAGGCTAAACTAGTTTATCCTATAAGAGTTAGGCGAAACTAGTTTGGCCTAGGAAAGACTAGTTTGTCCTATGGGCCTTAGGATAGACTAGTTTCGCCTAGGAAAAATTAGTTTATCCGATGGGCGTTAGGATAAACCGGTTTGGCCTAGGAAAAACTAGTTTATCCGATGGGTGTTGGGATAGACCGGTTTGGCCTAGGAAGAACTAGTTCATCCGATGGGCGTTAGGATAGACCGGTTTGGCCTAGGCCAATCTAGTTTGGCCTAAAATCGGGTTTGGCCTGTAACATATATATATATATATCAGGCGCACAAATAACGTATTATGAAACATTTTATTATTTTGGTATAAATTGGTGGTGATAAATTTTTAGTGCAGATCAACCCATTATGGCGCAATACTATGCCGTAAGTTTTCGCAATTTTCGCATCAGATCTACCTAAAAACTAGTAATTTAATTATACGTTGATATGAATTGGTGATCATTAGTTTTTGATGGAAGTTGTCCAATAGGTAGAACTACTATAAGTATTTTTCAGTATTTCTGCAATAGCTCTTTCCTAACCCTGTTGGGTGGTTTGATTTTTTTTTCCCATTTTAAGAACAAAATCATCATTACTTTAGTTATTATCATAGCTAACCAAACAAAGTTAAAGATTATTTCATTTTCTGTAATCTAACGAGTATACTTATTTTGTGCACTAGTTAACTATTATTTATATGACAATAGGTTAAAGAAATGTTTTTTGGAGAAGTTTGCAAAATATCTTATTACAACAGGGTTTAAGTGATATTCAAACTTCAGAATACTTTTTTTTTTTTTTTTGAGTGTGTGTGTGTTTTATCACGCATAATTGTTTAGAAAAGAAACCTGTATTTTAAATTTGAAGTGTGAAATATGTGTGTAATGTTAAAAACCAACTATGCAAATAGAATGAAGCATTTTATTATTCTTATTATTACCAAATATTAAAGCATAAATAAAGTCATAATAAGAAAGGCATAGCTTACTATTGTTTACTATCGTTTATTATCGATACTATCGTTTCCATGTGTATAAAATAACAAAAGTAATCCTTAAAATAAAATAATATACGATGAAATGACTTGTACTATTAATAGTACACCTGATCCGAAAAGAATAAGTACTAATGCACGGATATTCATCAAACTTGAGATTCAGATAGACATTGAAATAAGCTATTGCTGATAGACTTCTACGTAAATTTTCAAACACATGGCACTGTTATGTGTTATAGGTTTTTAAAAATTTCTCAAATAGTTGAACTCAAGAAATAATGCAATAATTTTCACCACACTTTAAATTCAGATCGACATTTACATAAGTTAATGATGATTAGGAATTTCTATAATTGGCCCAATACGGCATGCATTTTTTATAATAGCCGCATTAGCTATATTTCAAGAACTGTGTATGTATTGTGAATCCATGTGTTTTATTCAAATTTAAGATTGAGTAGGAATTTGACATAAATAGTTGCTTATTAGGTTTTGAGGAAAATCACCCAACAGAGTGTGCTATTAAGAGGAATTCTTCGTGCTTTTTGAAAAAAAATTGTTACAGTGTTTTAATAATTTACATAATTACTTAGAGTTTTTATTAGTTGTGCATTAAAATATAATAGATAAAAATAGACTATTTTTTAAAATATTGACAGCAATACTCTTTATGGATAGCATGATTTTACTTTATTACATTTGTTCATATACTACAAGTAATTTGCATTTTTTATACAATAAAATGTTACATCAAATGAAAACAAATGTTTGCAAGATACGAACATTGTATAGGATAAAAGAAAGAAAACATTAAAACTATATTGTAAGAAACAAGTGTTTTAAAAAATATAATGAATATTAATCTTAAAGTAGATACTTAATCATTTTACGTCTTCTAAAACTTCAATTATGGATTGAAAAAGTTCTAGACATTAGATAATAAAAATTCAATATTTGGGAATGCCTGTTTCTTTTTATAGGCTTGATTTTTTAAAAACATGCAAGTATTATTATTGTATAAATATAAATACATTTGCTAATATGAAAACAATGTGTCAAATTTTATAATATAAAGTTAATTTATATTATGAATTAATTAAGATTATTTTATTTTTGTGAAGTATTATTTAGTGCACATTAGACCATATGAGTCGATTTTATTTAGCAAAAAATTATATTATAAATTGTTAAACTCAATTTGACAATATTCGTTATTTGAATGTAACCCCAAATGATATAATTTTAAATAATACATACGCTTAATGAATTGAATAATATTGAAGCTAATCCAGAAAATAATACTAGAGGTTATTCAGAGATCAAATACAAAGCATTCTTTGAAATACAAAATATTAATCTTCATATAGCAAAGGGATTTATTAAAAAAATACTCTTTACTAAATAAAATTTTAGTTACATATTTTGGAATATATGCTTATTATAAAGCATTTGATTGAGTGTTATTTCTATGAAAAGCACACGCTTTTACTCATGAAGATGCTTATCAAAATGAACCTGAAAATGGAATAACTGAATTCACCAAAAACCTTCTAAATTAAGATCCAAGAAATATGAAAGGCTTATACCGTAAAAAGTTAAATAGGAAATAACCGAGGATAAGTAGATCATGGGCTCTTTATTCTATTTTTGTATTTGTCAAATGAAATAAAATGCTTTATAATAGCGTGAAAGGTATTTTAGTTATTGAGATAAAATGTACTTTGAGATACGAAATATTAGTCTTAATATAGCAAAGGGGTATATTAAAGAAATATTCTTTAGTAAATAAAATATGAGGTACATATTTCGGAATATATGTTTGAGTTATAGTTATAGTGAGTTACAGTTATTGATGCTTTACTTCAAATGAAACGCACACATTTTTACTTATAAAGATACCAATGAAAATGAACCTGAAAAAATGAATAACTAAATTTCCCAGAAAACCTTCTAAATTAAGATCTAAGAAATATAAAAAACTTATACCGTAAAAAGTTAAATAAGATATAATCAATGAAAAGTGGATCAGATGTTCTTTATTCTATTTTTACTTTCTTCTATCTTTACAAGAAAGTATTGGATTCATGAAAATTTTCGACTTCCGGTTTTCGACGGATTTATACGTTTTAGAAGGTCCTGAACACGTTATGACTATTTTTAGAAAATGTCTGTCTGTGAGTCTGTCCGTCTGTCTGTCTGTCTGTCTGTCTGTCTGTCTGTGTGTCTGTCTGTCTGTATGTGACAAAAAATTAGTGGGCGCTCTATCTCAAGAACTAATGCTCGAAATTTAATAAAATTTTATATTCAGTTAGACCTTGATATGAATTAGTGCCTATTGGTTTTTGGTGAAAATTGGCCTGCAGGTGGCGCTGCTATACTACGTTTTTCATGATTTTCAAGATTGCTATATCTCAAGAACTAATGCACAGAATTTCACCAAACTTCAGATTCTGTGACCTCTTGATATACATAGACGCTGATTAAGTTTTGGTGTAAATTGGCCAGCAGGTGGCGTTGCTATGGCACATTTTTCATGATTTTCAAGATTGCTATATCTCAAGAACTAATGCACATAATTTCACCAAACTTCAGATTATGTGACCCCTTGATACAAATAGACGCTGATTAAGTTTTGGTGTAAATTGGCCAGCAGGTGGCGCTGCTATGCCACGTTTTTCATGATTTTTATGATAGCTATATCTCAAGAACTAATGCACAGAATTTCACCAAACTTCAGATTCCGTGATACCTTGAGATACATAGCCGCTGATAAGATTTTGGTGTGAACTGCCCTATAGGTGGCGCTGCTATGCTACATTTTGCACGATTTTGCGATAGCTATATCTCAAGAACTAATGCAGAGAACTTCATCAAATTTTAGATTCTGTTACCCTAGAATATATAACATAATTAGACGCTGATTACATTTTGGTATTAACCTTGTAACAGGTGGTGCAGCTATGCTGCATTTTGCACAATTTTTCCGATAGCTATATCTCAACAACCAACGCACAGAATTTCATCAAACATACATTGTTACAAAATGACATATAACATAATTACACGATGATTACGTTCTGTTATAAATTCTTTAACTGATGGTGCTGCTGTGCTATATTTTACACGGTTTTTTTTAAACTAGCTATATCTCAAGAACTAATGCACAGAATTTCATCAAACTTCAGATTCTTTTACACCATAACATAATTAGACGCTTTTTTACGTTTTGGCATAAATTGTCCAAGATATGGTGTTGCTGTGCTACGTTTTGCAAATTTTTTGTTATAACTCAAGAACTAATGGACGAAATTCCATCAAATTTCAGATTCTGTTAGGTCTTGACATAAATAGATGCTTATTAGGTTTTATTATAAATTACCCAATATGAGGCACTACTAAGCTCATTTTCTCAGAATATTCCAAATTTTTTTACAATAAAAGAGGGGTAATAGTACACATCAAGACAAGCAATATTAAATAGGAGACCAAGGGTCCAAAACGTTTTCCTAAGGAAATAGCCGCCATTAAAGTTTAGGGACCAAAATTTCAAATAAACATAAAAAACTGAAAAATCGGTCGATTGATTTGCGGTTTTCACTAAAATTATTCTTTATGTCGGCATTTTCTTGAAATTAAATTATAAAGATAAATTTCAAAAAATGCCGATAGAGGGCGCTTTAGACTTTGGAGTAACAAACAACTATTTTTTGCCGGTATTTTTTGCATCTCATTAAATGTTTTCGTAAGCTTAGACTCAAACTTAAATTTTGAGCTCAAAATCTGTAGTTGGGAGTTGTTAAGTAACACAAACTGAGCTGTGTTCAGAGGGTTCAAATTTCAAATGATTATAAAAAACGGAAAACTTGGTCGATTGATTTGCGGTTTTCACTAAAACTACTCTTTATTTAGGTATTTTCGTGAAAATAAATTATAAAGATAAATTTCAAAAAAATGCCGATAGAGGGCGCTTTAGACTTTGGAGTAACGAAACACTCTTTTTTGTCGTTATTTTCTGCACCTTATTAAATGCTTTCGTAAGCTTAGACTTGAACTTAAATTTTGAGCTCAAAATCTGAATAGCTAGGAGTGGTTAATTAGACAAACTTAGCTGTGTTCTGAGGGTTCAAATTTCAAATAATTGTAAAAAACGTAAAAAAATTGGTCGATTCGTTTGCGGTTTTTTTCTAAAACTAATTTTTAAATCAGCAGTTTTCTTGATCAATCAGTGTTTTCTTGAAAATAATTTTTAAGATAAATTTCACAAAATGCCGATAGAGGGAGCCTTACACTTTGGAGTAGCGTACAACTACTTTTAACTGTTATTTTTTTAATCTCATTAAATGCTTTCAAATGCATAGACTTAAATTTTGGGCTGAAATTCTGAATCGTTGGGAGTGTTTAAGTAGCGAAAAATTGAATTGTGTTCGAGGAGGAAAGAGTGTTAAATTTCAACTCCTGAATACACTTCAGTTTGCACTTCTTAACTCCTCATAACGATTCAGGATTTGAGCTCAAAATTTTAAATCTAAGCTTCCGAGAGCATTTAAAATGCTTTTGCAAGCATTTAATTAGAACCAAAAAATAATGGTTGAAATGAATTGTTGGTTACTCTGAAGTTTAAGGCGCCCTCTGACGGAATTTTTTGAGATTTATCTTTAAAAATTATTTTCAAGAAGATACTGACTTAAAGAATAGTTTTATTTTAAACCGCAAACGAATCGACCAATTTTTCCATTTTCTATAATTACTTTAAATTTGAACTTCCCCCTCCCCCTTGAACATAGTTCAGTTTGTGCTACTTAACCACTCCCCACTATTCAGATTTTGAGCTCAAAATTTAAATCTAAGCTTCCGAAATCATTTAAAGAGATGCAAACAATAACGGCAAAAAATAGTTGTTCGTTACTCCAAGGTTTAAAGCGCCCTCTATCGGCATTTTTTGAAATTTATCCTTATAATTTATTTTCACGAAAATTCCTAATTAAAGAATAGTTTTAGTGAAAACCGCAAATCAATCGACCAATTCTTCCGTTTTTTTTTAATCATTTGAAATTTGAACCCTCTGAACACAGCTCAGTTTGTGTTACTTAACTACCCCCAACTACAGATTTTGAGCTCAAAATTTAAGTTTGAGTCTAAGCTTACGAAAACATTTAATGAGATGCAAAAAATACCGGCAAAAAATAGTTGTTCGTTACTCCAAAGTCTAAAGCGCCCTCTATCGGCATTTTTTGAAATATATCTTTATAATTTAATTTCAAGAAAATGCCGACATAAAGAATAATTTTAGTGAAAACCGCAAATCAATCGACCGATTTTTCCGTTGTTTATGTTAATTTGAAATTTTGGTCCCTAAACTTTAATGTCGGCTATCTCCTAAGAAAAACGTTTTGGACCCTTGGTCTCTTATTTAATATTGTTTGTCTTGATGTGTACTATTACCCCTCTTTTATTGTAAAAAAAATTTGGAATCACCCTGTATATTAAAATGTACTTATGAGATAGAAGAAAGTTTTGGGATTGACACATCCAACTAGTTGTATTTGCCAAATGAAAAGAGATCCATTATAACATAATGGATGGGTACTTGAATAGTTCTGTATAGCTGAATGAAACATTTTAGAGATTCTTTGTACATTACAAATGCTAATCTCTAAAATAGGTTTTTTATACATATATTTATACAGAAACACACATATAATTACGCAGATTTATATCAAAGGAGAGTCTTTTCAGTTCAAATATTTTTGAATCTATATATGTTATGCATGCATCTCAGTAAATAATTTTTTTAAGGAAAATTACACACACTTACCCATAAAGCATATACAAGTTTATTTGAATTAAAAAAAAAAAAAAAAAAAAAAAAAAATCACGGCTCGGCCAGCAGGCGCAGGTAGATTTCTAAGTTAAATGCTCATTTTAAAAAAAAAGTAAAATATGATTAGAGATAAACCCAGATTAACAACTTTATTTGGCTATCTTTAAAGAGTCTTTAATTATTTTTTCTGTAATAGCTGTTTTTATTAGAATCATCTTAAGTGAAACTCGGTTCAGAATGCCCAATTTGCCAGCATTTCTTTAAATATATTCTGACTTTATGAAAAAATCGACCAATACGGCATATTTAATAAATTAAATCGGATTTGTATCGTAAGAAATGACGAAGCTATGGCCTTTTTTCTTCATTAACCCCCCTTTTTGTTTTCGTTTTTATTTTATTTTATTTTTTATTTATTTTTCCTTTTTTGCTATAAGAGGTTCTCCTATCAGAAACTTACAAATACAAAAGTTTTAGATAATATTAAGAAAATTTATTTCAATTTAGTTGGGTTTGATATAATGAGAATAGATGAAGTTATTTTTTTTCTCCCAAAAACCGTATTTGTTTCTCCCCTTGAGCCTATTTTTAACTTTATCAAAAGTCTGTCGTGCATGAACTTTTGACCTATTTGTAAAGAATTAATATAAACTTTAAAGTGTTTTATATCTATGTTAATTATGAAGTTATGGGATTGTTTCTGTTTTCACAAATGCTCTCACTATTTCCATTTCCTTCGACCGATTTTGACCATTAACTCTAATTCGTTAATGGGCAAAATGTATTAGTTAGTTTTATTAGTTGATGGGCTTGATTTTATGTATTAGTTTAGAAGATATTTGAGTAGAATTAAAGAAGTTATAGTGTCCATAAAGAAGTGATGTATATATATTTATATACATCACATATTTTATATATATATATATATAGGTAGATAGATAGATAGATAGATTGATTGATAGAGAGACAGAGGGACATTCTAACTGACGCTAGTTTTGGGAGCTAGGGTTCAGGATCGGTGTAGATCTGCAAAAGAATTTCAGAAATTCTAATATAAGAGACACCGCAATAGGTAGTATTCCATACGAAACCTACCAAATTATAAGCTCAAACATGATTCATTTTATTTAGTTTACAGTATTTCCCCACATATTTACTAACATTTACTAATTTGCAATACTTACTACACGATACATAACGTGGGACACAGTATTTATACATATATATTTATTTGTTATATTTGCTGTATTTTTATGCTAAGTTTAATTATAAAATAATTCAATGATTAATTTTTTTTCTTCCGACATCCATCTTCTGAAATTATTGATGTACATAACACATCAGGAAGCTGCAGCATAGACAATCACCTCATCAACTTCATGAATGAAAATGCAGGATTAATTAAATCTTAATAGGCATATTAAGATGGAATCGGTCTTTCACGACATTAGAAGAGAACATCTAGCGATTACCTCATAGCTTACCGATTTTAGCAATTACCTCATACGTTTACCAATGTTCTTTCCTGTACACAAAAGGATTAAAACATGGAGGACTGGGAGCAGAATATCACAATGGTAAACCTAAAAGTCCATCGCTAAAATCGTTTTTTAGGTGTTTTCCATTAAGTTATGAATTAACAGAGCGATAGCGTTTTCGTATACGAATCGAAATTTAACTAATCCTGGATTTTCATCCGTGAACTCGATGAGGTGATTGTCTGTGTTGACTCTTCCTGGTATATTATGCATAATAACCATTTGCCATATATTTATAATCCCATCAGGCTAAGGATTGTGTATCTAATTTTCACGAAATAAAATCTCAGATTCCTTATATTATAAAAAAAAATGTCCACCAAGATAATGTTTTACATAACGTACGAAACACTTTCATATGCTTTCTTTTCTTATCAATGTGGTTGCGTGACGATCGACTTTACACAACTTAAAGCTAAAATGAAACAATGTTTCAAATTTTTCTTTTACCTATATTGCCGCCATGTTTAACCAGATACTTATGAATATGGATTTTTTTTCTTCTTTGTCTGTAATATGTCTTCATTAATCAGACTTTGAATAGGATGTACTTTTTCCCTAAATTAATGCTGACAATCTATAACCACCCTGCATTATTAAAATTTTAAATATCATAAAAGTTTTATTATTTCCTTCTATATTATTTACCAGTAGTAATTATTTTTCCACGTCATTAAAATTTACATTGAAAGTATCAAATACTGTTCAACTTTATTACTTTGTTTTAATAAGAAGTAAGTACTTGGTTCTTGAAAAAAAATAAAGTTTCGATATTGGACGGATTTATGCGTTTTACAAGGTCCTAAAGATGATTCGATTATTTTTATAGAAGATGAGTCTTGGAGTATTTCTGTATGTGACACTAATTTTAAGATCGATTTATCTCAAGCTGCATTAATTATGATTTCAGCAATAGCTGCATATCAAGAACTATTGATTCAGTAATAACTTTATATGAAATAGTTATGATTGGTTTTTGGTGTAAATCGCCTAAAAGATGCTATGATAATTTTTCAAGTTTACCGCAATAGCTATATCTCAAATACTAATGCATGAATTTTCATTAAACCTGATTTTCTGTAAGGCACTGACATATTTTATTGCTGATCAACTGTTATTGTAGATCTCCCGCCAGATGACACTACTATGCAGGATTTTTCTAAATTTCTGCAGTAGCTGTATCTTAAAACTAATTCATGAACTTTCATGAAAATTAAAATTCAGATAACCATTGATGTAAGCGGTTGCTGATTAGGATTTTGTGTAATTAGCCAATAAGTGTTGCATTTTATACAATAACCGAAGTAGCTCTGCCAGAAAAACCGATGCACAAATTTTCATTAACTATCAGACTGTTATACGTTGACATGTGTTGTTTCTTGTTAGTTCTGATGCAAATCACTCAACAGTTTGTGCTGCTGAGCTATATTATCCATATTTTCTGAAAACATTATTTAAAGTATTTAAAAGAAACACACACTTGCTTAAAGTTTTTTATTTGTCGTGCATAAAAACATATTAAATAAACTGATCCCTTTATTATAGCATTTATCATAAAACATTTCATGAGAAACATGATTTTACAATTGCTCCATGCATGCTCGTCTAATTCATTTTTTATAATAAAAATTGCAAAAAAACTACGTTAGTAATTTACAAATTCTGCCTTGGAGATTATGTAAAACATTAAAACTACTGTAATTCTTAGGTTTTAGGACAATATATATAAATAAAATAGCTTCAAAAGTAGATATTCACTTTGGAACTACTCGATGCGTAGGTGAAGATCTACCATGACGCCAACATGCATTTATACACTCTGTCGTCCGTTAACCAGCAAATAATCTATCGTTTAGAAAGCTTATTCTACTCAGTTTGCCGCAAAAGTAATTTTGATTAGAAATTTTCACAATTGTTTATCGCAGAACATTTGTAAATAAATTAGGCAAAAGTTTCTTTATAGATTACTGATGCTAAAAGGTTAAAAATTCTGCACAGAATGAGTTTGACAAGGGTTTTAATATTTATGATTAAAGAATGTAAGAACTAAACATAGTATAAGTTAAACACTGCCCTCTCAAAAATTAAGCATTAACGGCTATTTAAAAAAAACGATTAACCGGGAAGCTTAGAGATGAAAAAGGGACAAAATATTCCAGTTTTACCAATATATATAAGATGACATGCGGCGTCTGCTTTAAAGTTGAATGTGTATTTTGCTACATTAAATAAATCCATAAACACAAAAAAAGTAAATGAAGTATACAATTTCAACAATAAAAATAGCAAATTTAAAAGAGAGAAGAAGTTACATTTAATAGTGTAACAAAAAATTGCATACCTTTTTCACACATAACACGATCTTCACATGTGTTACTTTCTTTACTCGCAACACATGAAGACGATAGTTGTTTAATCCGTATGGTTCATAATATTCTTTGTAACCAAAATAAAGACTTTACTAACACTTGATCTCACATACCGATACTACTTTTTGTCTTATAAACCACATTCGCAGTAAGTTCAGAAAGAAAAATTCACAATGTGTGATATGAGAAAAACGGATTAGCCATAGCATTAAGATTCTGTGCCCAATTCGCATTTTGAGACCAACACTTATATTTTATTTGTTTTATCGGTGTCTAGTACATGCTGTGTGTTCCCAAATCACATACATTCGTCAACATTCTACAAACCACAATGGACACATTGCTCCTACATATGGCGTGACTATTTTTGCTAATTTTTATATTTAATGGTTTTTCTTATCGTATGAGATTTTAAGTAAAATCTACTATTACGGTTACAGACAATAAAATTGCGCCATTCTTCTAATAAATACGATGCTATATTATGTTAACTGTATTTTCGTAATAGAATATTTAAGTTGTTTATTTCATTTGTAGATATCCTGTATTCAATTTCCAAACATTTGCACCAAAATTAATATTGTTTATTTTATTTTATTTTTTTACTGAAATTTTTTAAGACAATTTTTTTTTCTATTAAACAAAATTGTAAACCAAAAATTTTTGAGGCACACACACACACACAGACATCATTTAGTTTACATTTCAAGTCGTATATAACATTTATTATAAATCATCATAAGCCAAGCAAATTTTTTACTAATAATGCAAAAATATTTCAGCACAATTTATACAACTTCGCCCCACGGTTACATAAAGTATTCTGCTATTGATGCAAATAAGAATCCACGGAAATATCATCCAGTTTATAAAAGTAATATTGCATTTAAATATGTTTTCGGTTATTCATATCTAAACAACAGTAATAAAAATATTTAAATATGCATTTATGTTTCGAAACTTTTCTATTTGCTTCTGAATTTTTCATAGATTTATCATTTTAAGGTTTTATTTAAATATATCATCATTTTGCAAAATTTCTCAATTTTTTATATTTAAATTTCCATACATTATTTTTATAAACAAACATTTGTTTCCTTTTCCATAACACACTATTCATGAATAATTTATATAATTTAGAAAACTTTCCATTTAGAAATTTTTCAGTAGAGAAATCTTAAAAAGAATACTGAATTAAGTAGTTTTTTCACTGGGGGAAATTTTAAAATAAAATTAAATTTCATTGTATAACTCTTTCGATGTTTCTTTATGAAGTCTAATAAATATAATGCCTCTAAAACGTTTTAATCTGTGATTTTGACGGCATAAAATTTATTACTATAATATCATGCGTATAAATTTATAATTACAGTAAATTTTGACCGTTGCTAATTTTTAATATTCCGCAACGATTAATACTTTTTTCAATTTAGTTTTAATCTTTTTTTATTAGTCCAACGACGATGCTAGGTCATTCGATACAAAATGAGCAAATTGGCGTTGGCTGTCATGTCACAAAGTGGAATGTAAAATGATATATAAATACAACATGGTTTTTTAATTAGTAAATGCAAAATAATAGATTTTAGAACAATTTATTTAAGTATGTAAACTCGTGTTTCAAGTTGATACAAAATCCAGTTTCTTTTGACATGCTTGAAGTTTTGATCTTGATTATTAGCCTCACAAATGAAAAAACAATATCTTTTTTTTTTTGGTAAAAAGGGATAATAATTAAGAAATTAGCGTAATTTAGGATTCGAATTTTTATCCCTTAAGAAGAAAAAAATATATACAAAATCAAATAGTTTAAGAGGAATTTCCAATATTTTTATGACTATTTTTATGATTTTTATAAATGCAAAATAATAGATTTTAGAACAATTTATTTAAGTATGTAAACTCGTTTTTCAAGTTGATACAAAATCCAGTTTCTTTTGACATGCTTGAAGTTTTGATCTTGATTATTAGCCTCACGAATGAAAAAACAATATCATTTTTATTTCTTGGTAAAAAGGAATAATATTTAAGAAATTTGCGTAATTTAGGATTCGAATTTTTATCCCTTAAGAAGAAAAAAAATATATAGAAAATCAAACAGTTTAAGAGGAATTTCCAATATTTTTATGACCTATTGAAACAAAAAAGACAGCTTTTATAGCTTTATAATTATTTGACGTTGTGTATCAAAGTACGTATTTTAAATAAAGGAATTTTCATAATTGCTTTTTTTTATTCTTTAAGGTGAAAAATTAAACCAATAAGAAAAAAAATTGACCAAAAAGGCGATATTTCTGATGCTTTTTTGGACATGAAGGAAGAACTTATATTTCTTTAAATTATTTGATATTATAAATAAAATTTTTTGTATTAAATATTAAAACGCTATTTCTCACTTTTTTGCTTCACGATTATATTACAAATGTTTAGAATTGAACAAATAATTATCTAATAATTTTAAATTCTTAGAGATGACAGCTCTTGTTACCCTTGAAATCGTTCAGTATTTTAGGAAAAGTGCGCAAATTATCCATAAAATGTAATAAAATTACCTTTTTAAACTTTTTTTTCAAATGAATCGAAAGGTAATATTGATATTTTAGCATATAATGGACTTCATTATTAGCATGTAATATTTCATTCCGAAAAAAAAAAAAAAAAAATCTGTTTTTTTTTTTTTTTTTTTTTTAATTTTTTTTTTTTTTTTAGGAACGAAAAAAACGTTTTATATTCTTAAATTCTCGTTTTATATTCTTCACATTTATTTACACGAGTTTTAAAGATATGCATTCTAAATAAATCTGTTATTTGTAATAATAACAATAATAACAATAATAAACGGTGTAAACATAGTGTATTTATTGCTCTATAATATAGTAATCTTCATCATTTCATGCATTTTTATTCCAAGTAATTTTATCAATCGGGTGTCTCTTTATATCTTAAAATTTATAATTATATATGAGGAGCCCAGAAGCCAAGGGGTACAAGTGACAAAATTTAGATTTCGAGTAAATTGAGTTCAAAGTTAAACATCAATTGTAATTGAATGAATTGGCATATGAAATTTTTGCTAACTTCTTAGTAATCTTTGAACTCTTATTTCAATAACTGCTTTTTAAAAAAAGTGGAAGACATTTTTTTTTATTTATAACTAAGCAATGTTTATCATCACTCAGCACTTGTGCTCCTTGGCTTCCAAGCAGTAATGAAAACTGCTTGGAAGCTAAAGGGTACAAGTGCCGAAAGAACAAATTAAATGAAAAATTATGAAAAAAAAATAGTATTTATAAAGCATTAAGAACAATGTTGATACAAATAAATAAAAGGAATTTTTTTAATATAAATTCTATTGAAAGAAAAAATATGAAATAAAAAATGAATTTACGATAAATTTATGAATAATGTTGATATAAATGAGTGAAAGAAAAAAATTTTGTTCTAATATAAGTTTTAAAATTTTATTATATGTTTTGAAACATTGGAATTTTATATTTTTTAACACTTTCCAACAAAGTTGAAAAGTGAATATGATTTTGCTTTTTCAGTCTGTCTGTCCGCACCCTAACTCTCGTAAATATTTTTTGATTGCCCTGAAATTTTGGGGAATTATTCAAGTTTTCCTCACCACAAACCTATTAGAAATGAAGTTTCGACCACGATTAGTTTATTTACAGGGACAATAAATAGTTTTCCGTTACATTAGAGGTTATAGGAAAAATCGTTTCAAATGAATTTTAAAGATGTTACACCTTTTCACATATTAAAATTTATATGCATCTACGAATTGCACTAAAATAAATATTCTGTAAAATCTGAGAGGAAAAGTATCGTTATTATTTATCTACAGGGCCACACAAAAGATTCCCATTACCTAATGATAAAGGGAAAATTGTTGCGACACATTTTGATTATATTACGATTTTCATGAATAATAAAAATTGCTATACATCGCTGAGGCTTAACCTTTCTACCCTGAATGGGTCTAATCGACCCATTTCTATTATTTATTTCATAATAACTCCGTCGTGTTTTAACTAAGAGCTCTTATATTTTAAGTATTCCTCAAACAGATAAATATCTTCAGTTTATAATTTTTTCAGACTTCCGAAATTATTTTTTTAGCCAAAATAAAAAAAAGTCACATTTTACCTGAATGGGTCTAATCGACCCATATCACTAATGGCATATAAATGCATGGAAAACAATTAGATAGTGTGTATTTCGAATAATGATCGGTAGATGGCGCTACTATTCTAATATTCTAAAGTAATGTTCTTCTTGTTTTGGAGTGTTTCGTCATTCGAATAATGATCGATAGATGGCGCTACTTTACTAATATTCTAAAGTAATGTTCTTCTTGTGTTGGAGTGTTTCGCCATTTTTTATGCAATATGGCACGTAATAAGCGCGGTCTTACTGATGATGAAATTAGAAAGCTTTGGCAAGAGTTACCTAGTGATGAATCTGATGAAGTGATGAATCCATTCTTTTCCTTTTTTTTAGTTATTTTTATATTTTTTTTACAGGTTTGCTAATTTTAGCTGGTGTATATAAGTCAGCAGGGGAATCTCTGAAAGAGTTATGGAGCGAAGAAGACGGCCGTGACATTTTTCGTGCAACAATGTATTTGCAACGTTTTGAATTTATTAGAGAGTTTCTTAGGTTTGACAACAAAGAAAGTAGAGTAAATCGGCGTCGTTTAGATAAGATAGCTGCAATAAGATCATTGTTTGATATGTTTGTTATTCAGTTGCCAAAGATGTTCATTCCGTACGAAAATGTTACAATTGATGAACAGCTTGTTCTTTTCCGTGGTAAATGCCCATTTAGGCAATATATACCGTCAAAGCCAAGAGGGAAATATGGAATTAAAATGTGGTTGATGTTTTATGTGAAAACAGCTTATGTTTGCGCTGCTGCTATCTATACTGGAAAGCCTTCAGATGGTGAGAGAGAAAAATATCAAGGTAGAAATGTTGTGTTGCGCCTAGCAAATTCTATTGACGGTAAATATGTCGTCGTATAATCGTAACATGCCCGAAATATTACGGTCGATAATTTTTTCACGGATTATATTCTTGCTAAAGAATTATTGGGGAAAAATTAACTATGATTGGTGCTCTTAGAAAAAATAAACCATTTATTCTTTATGAGTTTCAATCATCACGTGAGCGAGAAATATGTTCTTCATTATTCGGGTTTCAAAAAGATATGACACTTGTCTCGTATGTGCCGAAAAAACAAAAAAACAAATCGGTAATCCTCCTTTCAACTATGCATCATGAGGCCAAAGTTTCAAATGAGAAAGAAAAGAAACCCGAAATAATTTTATATTATAATGAAACTAAAGGTGGAGTAGATACTACTGATAAATTAGCTGCTGCATATACATGCAAAAGGGGCACTAGGCGATGGCCTATGTGTTTATTTTACAATTTAATTGATCTAGTTGCAATAAATGCATTGTTGTTTTTATGCATGTAAATCCTTCTTGCAATCAAAACAAACTATACAAAAGGCGGCTTTTTCTAAAGGAACTTGGAAAACAGCTGACCGAACCTCACAGAGATATTAGGATGAAACAAAATATCCGAGTAACCATAAAGAAGCAATTGGCTAACGCAGCAGGTAAAAAAAAAGAAAGTATTAGTTCTGCTAAACGGGGAAGATGTAAAGAATGTGGTCCAAAGAGAGGTCGAAAACGCAGACGAGATGTACTTCATGCTTATCTTTTCTTTGTCAGGAGCATGTAAATGTGTACTGTAAATCTTGTTTATCATAAAAAATGTATCAAAACAATGGAAATAAAACAAATTTCTAATGTACATTTTTTATTATTATTTTCCAAATTATTGCTTATACAAACAAGGCATTGCAAGGAAGAGGGGGAGGGGGTGCAGTTAAAGTGGGAGGGGGGGGTTATAAAATATGTCGGTCTCTAATAGTGAATACAAAAATAATATCTAAAATAAAGCTTGTTGAAAATACTTGTTTTGAGGTAGAATAAATAAAAACAAGTAAACTGGGTCGAATCGACCCATTCAGGTAAAACGTAACTTTTTTTTCAACAGGGTAGGAAGGTTAATATAAGTTATTTCGCGCATAATACGCTATACGTAATATAAGTTATACGCGCATAGTACTCAGTATTTACAGGGACACAAAAAGATTTCAAATAGTATATTATATCCGAAGTATTGCACATTATCAATGATGATTGATTGATGGACGAAATGCCTCTTTAATTATGATTTGCGCTTCTAAGTTTAACTAAATTTATACATATTATATGGCATGTATAAATGCTATAGTTCATATACAGGGCTATACAAAAGATCTCGCAAAGTTTGCTGAATATGAGGGCAATTTACTTAAAGATTGCTTTTAAATAAGTCAGGCATTTCCATGCTGAACTGCATTCAGCTTACTAGGACATGCTTGTAAAATATAGATGAAATTATATACAGGACCACGCACAAAATTTCATAAACGGTCATCTATGGATGATAATTTCTGGAAATGTGATTTCAGTAGTCTTAAGAGTGTTTTAGTTTCAACTAAATTTTAGGCGTATAAAGGTTTAAGGTACATTACAGGATGAACGAAAGTATACAAGTATGTTACCATCTATTAGTATAAACTGCTGCAAGAGAAATTTTAAACTGTTATTCGTTTTCTTGCTAAACTAAAATTTCCGATTATACAGCATATGTCAACCTATAAATAAAGCATAGGGCTGTTTAAAAATATTAGAATACATATTTGGCTGTGGACAGTAACACTTTATTACCCCGGCCATTTTTAACATAGTGTCAAGTCCGTTACCAAATCGTCCCCTGAGAATAATAAAGATCTACCTGTGTTTTTGAAAAAAATTGACTTATCGATATAAGTACGTATAACCTTACAATCATAATATGACATTATTGTAATCCATAAATGCCCTCATAGATACAAGTAGAGCCCCTCTATATCGGTACGTCAATTTTTTTCAAAAACACAGATAGAAACTTATTATTCTCAGGTGACGAAACGCCAAATCTGTTATCTCACGGTTTTTTAATGATTAAAATTTTTTTCACCATTCTACTTATATTTCTTATTGAACTAAGAAACAAATATGCAATTTCCTTAAAATTTAATAATTTACATTAATATATCTTGTAATTATTAGAAAAAATTGTTGTATAATTTCTATGTGATCCAAATCTCATGGCTAAAACTGTCTCTCATCTCAATTTAATTTAGGTATTATTGATAAATATCATGTTTTTAAATTTAGGGACATAAATCACTTTAAAGTAAGTTGATATTAGAAAATTTAATAAATTTAAAGCGGAGTATTTTCAGTAATTTTGAATGGTAACGAACTTGAAAATTTGCCTTACAAGCCAACTTTAAATAGCATTTACATATTATATCATAGCGAAAAATGCACAACCAATTTTTTTTTTCATGTTCCTTAAACATTTACTTTAACATCTGTCTCCATTTTTAAAAGAAATTAAGTTTGAAAATTAAAAATAAAATTCTGAAGTGTAAGCGAATGGTGAAAATGGCCCACCCTAAATAGCGAATATTTTTAAAGATTTCAGGAAGTGTTGGAAAGTTTTTCATAATCTATGCTTAACGCATGATTTTTCTTATTTGTTAACAGTGAAAATGCATTTATTTGATGCATAAAAAAACAAATGGCCTTGTATGTCGTTGGTCTCGCTTCTGCTATATAGACGTTAACGGATACAACTTCACTTATACCCCTTGGCTAACACGCGTTTCACAGTTTCGGGAAAGAGGTTAAGTAACTGACCCCTAAAAAGCAGTTCATGAATAAAAAAACATTCATAACTTTTTGCCTACAAATAAATAGACTTATTTCTAGATAGTCTGTGCACTTAACTCAATTTTTTCAATTTTGTCACTTATACCCCTTGGATTCTGGGCTCCTCATATATTATTAATAAATTGCATACAAACGTACGTTATACTCATATTCATAACAAGTAAAGAATACATGCGATGACATTTTAGATTTTTTTTATATAAGAAATTTATATTAACCGTGTATTCTTAGCAGGGGATGAATATGTTTTAAAACTAATTTATAATTAAAAAAAATCTTTTCAAATAGAATTTTTTTTTTATAAATCCGACTAAATTGTTGAGAATAAAATATCTAAATTTTGAAAAAGATATTCTTTTATAAAATAGTACATTGCTTGCAGTTAAAGAATATACACGACAAAAATTAAAGAGTAGATATAAAGGGTGAGAAGAAATAAGACGCTCAATTCAGAGTTCTCTAGAATGCGTTACTTTGGTCCAAATGAGATCAAAATTGAGCAACATAATTCAAATGATACGGTTGATATTTACTAAAATAATAATAATAATAAAATAAAAACAAATTCTAATTTAACAAATTACAACGGCTATTTGGAAAAGAATATTTTCAAAGTCTCAAATTCTAAAGACTTATAAAGAAATTCTATATATATTAATAATAATAAACGTCATTTTTTAGGATGATTATAACGAGTCATATATTACATACGCCGTGCATTAAATATTAATATTCCTAGACCAATGATAAAAAAATGATAGATTAAAGATAAACAATTTAAACTATTTAAAATGTGCATTTTTATTTGATGGAGTTAACCTGACTGACTTCTGAACGCCTCATATTACGTACGACATGGATTAAACATTAATATTTCTAGACCCACCACAAGCAGGTTTTAAATGAAATTTCAGCTTTCAATTTTTAGAACTGTAAATTTTTCAAATCGCACATTTAAATTATTACATCTTTGCGTAGAGAAATAAATGCACTTTTTAATGAAATTTGTTTGAAATCTCTATTAAAATTTGTTTTTAAATTATTATCATTATTTTTAGTTTTTATTACTCTTTTTGTTATTGTGGCCACAGAACTATTTCGTATTTGGACATTTAGCTTGGACCAATCATGAAACGAATTAAAATTAAATAAGAGTCAGAACTCAACCAATTTAAAGATTCGTATATATATACATATATATACTTTAAATTTCTCAATTCTCTACCGAGAACAACAACTATTTTTTTCAAATAGTTAAATAATAATAATAGTAATAATAATAATAATAATACAAAAATTAAAAATAGAAAATTTCACCTTTAGTATTTCAAGTGTTTAAATGTGATTAAGTGTATCACCGCACCCCGTATCTTCGAAATTTTATATTTTTATTTTCTGTAATTTTTTGTAAATACCAAGCAAATGATTTTAATTATCTGTAGTTTAAATTGGATCTCATTTTGACCAATAGAACGCATTCTACATCCCTTTAAACTGATCAACTTATTTCTTGCAGTCTCAGCATGGTTGTGTGAGCTTGACAGTGGTTTTCCGAGTACTGAGTATTCCATATTCCACTATACGGAGTTATTTTGCATTTACGGGGTATTTTGCATTTTTATTGGCCAGTTTCACTTTTTTTAAATTATATATTATTTATAAAGCAAACTGAATATTTATGTATATCACAGCTTACTTAAGCGGTAAAATTTGTAGTTTTACCTTTTTAATGTTTTTTTAATGTCATGCGCATTACTCGAGTTCTTGCAGTTCAAGTTTGATCTTATTTGGAACAATAGAACACGTTCCAGAACTCTCTGAGATGGGACAACTTATTTCTTGCTCTACCTGTATTCTTTTTTTACTATTATTGTTGTGCAAAATAAATAATTTATCTTGCATAAAGTCTACAATTTTTTTTTTTTTATTTCAGCTCTCTACCTTTTGTTATTTTTTAAATGTCTTATTGTATATGTCTTATGTCCTTTAGCAGTGTGCGGTAGTCTCACAATATCAGCTGTAACCATCTCCTGCAACAGGAGCCCCGCAACATATGAATTGCAATCATAAAGAATGTCAATAACGGTTCAGCAAGTTGCGCATTATGATATAGTAAGAAGCTTCAACCGCCTCCGACACTGCTTGTCCGTCCACTGTGATGTGTTATTTAAAAAAAAAATCACAAAAGGCTTATAAATCCTTTAACACCATTTAAAAAAAGTAAATAAAACTGTTTTTTTTTTAAAGTCTAATTAATATAATGTCTTTTTTTTAACTATTGTTTCTCCTTTTAAAAAATATTATATTAGGGTTCAATTATTTTATATTTTCTCTTTGACAAACGCCTCTCTTTATATAACGCGTTTTCTGTACGAGCTACCAGACCCGCTCCTTTGGGAAAACCCATGGAGCCAGTAATTTTTTTTTTAATTTTTAATTTCTTTTAACCGGTGAGGTTCGGTGGAATGACGGAGTCTCATCTCCTTAGCAACGTTAAGTTTGCCCATCAGTTCGGCCCAAAATTAATGACGGTGAAACTTGTCTATTTGCAGAATCCCTTCTTTTGTTTTTCCTCCCCCCTCCCCACTAAATTATCTATCTTTATTATTAAATTAACAAGTAGGCATCAACTATTAGGTATCAAAAACTCCAGACTATCCCCAATAGATCGGGAAACGGTGTCCAAGCTGGCAAGACATATTACTCAAAGCTTTTGGTTGCAGGACTCAGGTTATCTGCCAGCTAAAATTCCGTCATGCACGCTAATGGCGCCTTGTGCATGTAAAATCCGCCGTGGGTGCAAAGTCCTGCAAGTTACCTGTGAATTATACCTCTGGAAGTGCCTTACCAGGTGAAGGTCTCATCATCTGATCAAGGTTCTAAATTACGAGACCAACTTGAGTAGCCATTTGCAGTACAACAACAGGATGTAATAATAAGCAACCGAAAAAACAAAGTGTGTACAAATGAAAAATACGTATTGCAGATAAGAGGACATGTGCAGGGACAATAACGGGTTAATTGCCGCTACGCGGCGATTAGGCGGTCATTCGCCCCGATACCAGGTATCCAACCCGTTAAGCTGAGGTAGCTCGGCAGGTAGGGGCCTGGCCACCGGTTAGAAAGAAAGAAAGAAATATCTTATTGTTAATTCAGTTCTTGGCGTAGATTTGTAACCAGACAGAAATCCTTTTTCTAATATAATGAGTTGATAGGTAAGCGGGATCCAAAATACCGCTTGCATATTAAAACATAAAAAAGACGGATATTTAAAAAATATACTATTATTTTCGATCTCATGCCGTCGAGTCAGAAACACTTGGAACAGACACCCCTCTATTTTCCTCTTTAAACGTGATAGACAGCAATTCACATCATGGTAATCAAAACCTTTATGGGTAGACTATTGACAGAAGCATATGTTAGAAGAAGCATATTGAAAGAAGCATTTGTTAAACTACAAAAATTTACTTTAAGTACGACCGAAATTTTTTGATAACACCGAAAAACTGTAACTTTAGGACGTTCAAAAATAATTTATTTTCGAAATTTAAAAAGTACTTTAAAAAAATATCAGCTGCCTGTAATTTTCAGAAGCAATTTCCAGTATGCTTTAACAATGCATTAATCACTTAACTCCATCCAGAAAATCAGTATTCTTGATGCAATTAAAACTAAAATGAACTTTTAATTTGCATATATAAAATTGTGCATGAAAATATAACCGAACAATGTTCATTTTAATGTTAATGCTTTTAAATGTTTACGTTTTACAGCTAGATATTTACTGGGGACCTCATAGAATCCAGAAAACTGAATTTATGTGTAGAAAGAGCTGATTAATTTACTGTAAATGCTACTTGGAAACGTTTTCAAAATTTACAAGCGCAGACAATAAAAAATTAACTCTGTAGATTCAGCTTTAATTTAAAATATGATTTATTTTACAAGGTTTCTAAAGATAGAGGAACGTGTTTTTATGAAACCTCAGTAGCCATTGTTGTGTATTTTTATAAATGATTATAGAACATTTTCTTAAATAAAAAATATTTTTTTATAGTTTATACATTAGTTGGAATTATTTTTCCATGACCATCGTGCAGGTGCATATTGCAAGTCCCCCCTGCACCTCACACACACGGAGGAAAACAATCCCTATACTCCTGGTCCCCACAATAATTCACAATCGACATTACTTAGGAAAACAATATTTTCTCCAATGAGCAAAAACTAATTTTTATGACCCTGATATTTTGGAGCAATATTGAAGAAATCCCAGATTTAAAAAAAAAAACTGCATTTAGCTGAAATTTTGTTGGCGCAAGTTTGACGATTTGGGCAACGATTGCTCATGATGGCTGAAATTAAAGGAATTCTTAATTGGTCACTAGAACACATCTTTTTCAGTTTTAGCTTTAGAAAATTCCATTTCATTTGAATATCCTTATTATACTTTAGACTGCATCATGATGCACGAAAATTCAAGTATTAGCAATTCAAATGCAATGAAAGATTGGATAAGTCATTGGATTGTCAACAAGATATTATATTTTACTATCCACCTATTAATTCTGATTTAGAAGTGTTTGGTTTCAGCTTGTCTCAATTGTTTATGCAGACGGAATGCAGTAGATAACACTTGCAGAATTATCGGTACAATTTGGCTAAGAGAAAATTATTTGATTAAAAGTACTTTGAAAATCTTTATTCAGACATTTGGGGTAAAAGTAATTTTTATGGAGAAATATTGTTATGTTAATTATTAATTTCAATGACATGTGTTGTTTCAATCATTTCTATGAATCCATTCATTGTCCATAGTAATGTTTCCATGTGTACAATAGGTTGAACGTTATCATAGTTTCATTTTTGATCTTATATTTTTGTTTACTATTATACACGATATATATATATATATATATATATATATATATATATATATACGGAATATTTGTTATACATAGACTTCTCTTCACCATTTGGAATGTACTTGACTCTTCCCAGAGCTTTAAAAACTATCTCAATTTTTTTTTAAAATTTAGTAATCAATTGATATGTTGATCGTAGTTATTTCATGCAATGAAGATTTTTATTGATTGATTGTAGATCATGTTGAGTACTTCATCACAAGAGAATCCATACTCGAAAATTCCAATTTTTATGCTGCAGTACAATATATGTTTACAACTGGATGCGAAGCTTCCGTATAAATAGATAATTTAACGATGTTTGCGAGTTATTTCAAAACGACCTTGGCATCCCTCTGCCTGTTATACTGTGTTTTAAATATTGTATATAAATTTTTATATAGAAAATATTTACTGCTAAAATGCTGAATAATAACACAAATCATCCGCCATCATATTCTTCAATTTAATTTTAAAATATAAAATCTGAGCTATTTTGGATTTTTTTTTAATACTCACTAATATTTATACCCAAGTCTTTAAAAAAACTTTATGGGCGTTAATAAACTTCGAACCAGGAAAAACGTGAAAAAAAGATATAGAATAACATAAACATTTTCAAAATTCTGTGAACAGCTTTTAGTATATGCTTAATCAATCAGAATTACAAGAGGAAAATTTGCCGATCGTATAATAAATTAAGTTAAAATTAAATAAGTTACAATAAAATTTTACTCTTTATAAAATATTTTGAACAAAGGATATATTTTACCGAGAAAGAAATGTGGAGTAAGTGTCAACCACTCTTTTTGCAATCTTGGTTAAATAAGTTATTAAAAATAATAATAATAACAATAATAATAAACTTTCTTCGGGAAATATCAATGTCAATTCATCGCCACTTTAAAAACGTTAGCTACATTTTGCTATTTGCTAATTTGCTGTAAAATGTTTCTTTTCAGTTTATGGAAAAAAAAGAGGATATACAGGGGTTGGACAAAAATATGGAAACACCTTTAAAAAAACACGTTTCCTTGCCTAGTATTGTGTACGGTACCCGTTGTTATTCAAAAGAGCTTGCAGTCTTCTCGGAATGGATAAATACAGTTTCTGTATGTTTGCCAAGGGAATATTGTACCATTATTGCTGCAAAACGGTTGTACGTTCAGATAACGATGTGGGCGGTGGATAGCGAGAACGCACTTTCCGCTCCAATGTAGACCACAAAGGTTCGATAATATTCAAGTCTGATGACTTTGACGGCCTGGGGAGATGCGAAAATTCATACTCGTGCTCAGAAAATCTCTCCTGAACAATGTGAGCTGTGTGAAGGGGGACGTTGTCGTCTTGGAAGATACCACCATCATTGGGGAACAAAGCTTGTACCACTGGATGGACTTTATCGGC
The DNA here is from genome assembly GCA_964019185.1 of Maratus speculifer. NCBI lineage: Eukaryota > Metazoa > Arthropoda > Arachnida > Araneae > Salticidae > Maratus > Maratus speculifer. The sequence continues at coordinate 208,840,103 of OZ025289.1, read as the reverse complement.
CAAAATGTTCACATAAGTCTGAGCAGTAATACGCCCTTACAGAGTTATCATGGGGCCTGAAGAGAACCACGATATGGCTGCCCAAACCATCACCGAAACCTCCGCCATGTTTAACTCTTGGCAACAAGCAGTCTGTATTATAGGCTTGAGATGACGTTCTCCAGACTTAAACTCGACCAGAAGTGGGGAACAATGTGAAAGAAGACTCATCAGACCATATTACGCTCTTCCACTGCTCTATAGTCCAGGCTTTATGACTTAAACACCACTTTTTCCTGTTACAGGCATTAGCATTACTGATGGATGGCTTTTCAATTGCAACACGGCCAGCAATTCCCTATTTATGAAGCTCCCTTCTAATTGTTTTGGCACTCAGAGGATTTGGTAACACGACAGTGATTTCAGCAGTAGCTTTTGCAGCTGTGGACTGCTTATTTTTCGCGATAATCCTCCTTAATGATCGTCTGTCACGATCACTCAGCACACACTTTCGTCCGCGCTGTGATTTAGCGGGTGATGTTTTTTCCGCATTTCAAACATGCGGAATAAATCTTCGACACAGTTCCTCTTGAAACACTAAAAACCTCGGCTACCTTGCTTACGGAAGCACCACTATACGCGCGCCAACAATTTGTCCACGTTCGAAGTCTGTTCACTCTGACATAATGCAATGATAATCTCACATAACTGTGCTCCAACAACGACTGAACGGTGCAGCGATTTTACGAAGTCGTATAGGTGGCGTCAGTAGGCGAAAACTCCAGTGCCATCAACATAGTTCATTATAATCAATTTTTCTTTTCAAACATGCATTTCAAAAGGTGTTTCCATATTTTTGTTCAACCCCTGTACATTGTCTTGAATCAAATATTATATGATATAAATTTTAAGATAATATATTGTATAGCTTTATCTATCGATACTTTTTGATACTTTGATCACGGTTAATGTGTTCACGATTACGCAATGTATAATATTTCATTGCTCAAATGTAAAATATTTCTCAAATAAACAGCATATGTTAATTTTATATGAATTCATTGTTTTCTTAATTTTATCTAAATTTCGTCTGTTTAGAGAATAGATGTAAGCCATTAATACAACTCAAAATACACTGCCAGTAAATGAAGTTCGGATTTAAACTAAATTCTCATTCTTTGACAGAAGATTATATTGTTAAAGTCAGCCTAAATTAACGATCTAAATATGCCTGTGTATACAAAAAAATATTTAGGTTTAAAAAATTTGGGAATGCAATTAACACAATTAATTATATGAAATACATCCAAGTCTTAATGTAAAGTAAAATATTTGAAAACGTACCTTTTTTTACGAGAATTTACTCATCTTTTAAAGTATTTTCACAAAAATAAAAAATGAGTATGCTTTATCTGCAAAATTCATATTTAGAATTTTTATATTTTTTCATTTTTCTGTATTTGGAACATCAAATTATATGGGAAGTAATAAAATATTTTATGTATTTTCTTGACTCCAGTGATGAATTTGAAAGATTTCTTTAATAAAGTAAAGTCATTCTTTTAGTTTTCCAAATCCTGAATCATTGAAAAATGTAAAAAAGATGTTTAAAATCCTCATGTTTTAGATTTTATAAAGATTTGCAGATGGATTCCATTTCCTAGATTAGAAATGTAAAAATAACCTTTTTTATTATATTCCCTGTAAAAGAGTTAATTTCTTTATAACTAACAGTGTTTAATGTATATTGCAAGCTTTTTTTTAACTTTTTGGAAAATAGTTATTGTCTTCGGTAGAGAATTAGGAAATCTGAAATGTATCTGCATCCTTTTTATTGGTTGAATTCCGCAGTTTATTCGTTTTCTGAATGGTTCATGTTTAATGTCCAAAAATGGATTATTTATTTTTTTTATTTTATACGTTTTATGATTTTTTCATGTTTAATGTAAAAAAATTGAATGCTTTTGTTGCCACAATGACAAAAAACAATAAAAACTTAAAAAATAATAATAATTTGAAAACAAATTTAGATAAAGATTTCAAACAAATTCTATCAAAAGTGAATGTTTTTCTCAACGCAACGGTGTAAAAATTAAAAAAGTACGATTTTTAGAAGTTTAAAAATTTTTAGTTCCTAAAATTTAAAACTAAAATTTAATTTAAAATTTGTTTAGGATGGGTCCAGGAATATTAATGTTTAATCCATGCCGTACGTAATATGAGGCGTTCACAAGTCAGTCTGATTAACTCCATCAAATAAAAATGCACATTTTAAACAATGTAAGTTGTATATCTATAAGCTACTATATTTTAATCATTGGTCTATGAATATTAATGTTTAATGCACGGCGTAAGTAATATATGACTCGTTATAATCATCCTAAAAATTGATGTTTATTATTATTGTTAAAAAATATAGAATTTATTTATAAGTCTTTAAAATTTTAATCTTTGAAAATAGCATTTTACAAATAGTCGTTGTAATTTCTTGAATAAAGTTTTTTTTCCTACATTTTAGAATATTTTTTTTTTTCTCATGCAAAACAAATTTTGCAATCTTTTCATTTCCTGGTTTTAATCAAAATTAGATTACTCTGTGTTACAATTTAGTTTTCGGAGATTAGTCCGTCACTATGCGGTAAAATTCAAGCCAACTACATCTTTTTTTTTTCTTAGAAAAGAAAGGATATTTTAGACTTTTCTTGTATTTTTCAAGGCTAAGATCAAGAAGAAGTCGGTTAAATAATGTCCTTTTTTTGCTAAAGAGGGAAAAATATACATCTTGTGCCTAAAAATTAATGCTCGTATAGAAAGATTTCTTTTGAAGACATTTATTACTTATAGATAGGGATGAGATTTCCGCGTTTTTTCACACCAGTATTTTGTTAGGGAAAATATTATTTCATTTATTCGGAACATTTTTGCGATTTAAAAGAACATCATTTTCTCTAAAATATTACTGGTGTTCAGAGACGCGGAAATCTCATCCCTATATAGAGTAACATCCGAAAGCAACTTTAATGAATGATTAACATAAAAGCTACCGATGCATATTGATGAAGGAAATTAAGAGTTTGTAATATAAATTTATGAAATAATTCCTTTAAACATGTAAAACAAATCGTTTGCATATTTTTTTCTAAAAGCATGATTTTTTTACCCATCATACGTAGTATATAGTAAATATTGCAATCGTTTTGAAAATCAGAAAAAAAAATCTGACGGAATTAGACATTTTAGACGCTGAAAATTACAAAAAACTTATTTTTAGAAAAAACAAAATTGCCGTACTTCCGACTATCTGTCTGTCGATGTGTCTGTGTGCCTGTAAACACTCTGCCGAACAAATTAAGATAGACACTTGAAATTTTGTATGTCCTTAGTAGGTAAGAATGAAAAAAGTCTATTTAATAACACTAACCTCGATTATCCATAAATACCTTTTTCAGACTCTTGAAAAATTCGTTCAGATGAAAAGTATAAAAAAATTTCTGAATTTTTTTATTGTTATTTAAAAGAATGAACGTAAAAGGCAATAGAATAACACAAATTTTGCATTAAGAATAAAGTCCATAGAATTATTAGTTGGCGAGATATTTTTAATCTTGTTTTCCACATTCTTCGATTGTTCATGACTTTGTATTTCATTCCAATTTGAATTAAAAGATATATTTTAATTATAAATGAGACGTTTAATCCGATGCAGTAAATTGTTAGTTAATATGAGTATTCATTTTAAAGTTATAAGGGTGTTTCTTTTACGGAATTCGGTACTACTGGAGTAGTTTGGCGTTTTATATATTTTGTCGAAATTGGTTCGACAGCAATTCATTAATAGAGCGCTATTATGAAAAATAAAAATATTTTAATAACGTATAAATTTTGTTTTGGAGTTGCAGTCAGGGTTCGCACTGTTCCTAAAATTTTCGTACTTTCCTACCACAATTTCTAAACGATAATATTTATTGTATAATTCTATTGTAGATGTTAAACGGACTTTCCATGAGGATTTTTCATTTAAAATATTGATAGCAATTTGTGAAAATTTTAGGAACGTTTAACCCTTTCCGGCGCGGACTAATTCTATTCATAAAATGAGAAATTGTTGATTGACACCGGAATTTACAAAAGACTTTCTTAGAAATTAGGAATTCCCTGGTTTAAGCTGTAATTGTAAAAAAAAAAAAAAAAAAAAAAAAAAAAAAAAAAAAAATATTGGTGGTGTTTGAAGTTTGGAATTAAAATTATGTGTTGCCGGAGTGGTAACACTGCGCCGGAAAGGGTTAAAAAATAAATAAATAAGGAAATGATATGAAATAATCAGCTGCAATAAGTCACTGATAAACACTCGGTAATGTAAGTTTTTATTAATTAAAATACAATAGATCTTGTAAATCAATAGGTCCTTTTTAGCACTTTCCAACAAAGTTGAAAAGTGCTTATGCATTCGGTTTGTCTATTCGTCTGTCCGTCTGGCCGTCTGTCCGAGCTCTAACTCCCGTAAATATACTCGGGTTGCTATGAAAATTATATATGAATACGTTATAAATTATGTTAATTTATAACGTATATATAATTATAATTATAACGTATTTCATATTATATAAATATGAAATACGTTATTGATGTTTACCCTAGCACGACACCTATTGAAAATAAAGTATCTACCATGATTAGTTTATCTACAGAGAGAATCAAATTTTCCCATTACGGCCTATGGGGAAAAATCGTTAATATACTCGGATTGCCATGATATTTTAGAACGTTATTGACGTTTACCCTAGCACGAACGCTATTGAAAATGAAGTTTCTACCATGATTAGTTTACCTACAGGGCGAATCAAAAGTTTTCCATTACATTACGGCCTATGGGGAAAAATCGTTAATATACTCGAATTGCCATGAAATTTTTGGACGTTGTTGACGTTTTCCCTAGCGCAAGTCCTATCGAAAATGAAGTTTCTACCATGATTAGTTTATTTACAGGGTGAATCAAAAGTTTCCCATTACGTTACGGCCTATATGGAAAAATCGTTTCAAAGGAATTTTAAAGATGCTATAACCTGTTAAACATATTATAATATGCATTCAATAAAATATAAGGTGAAAATGTAGCTATCATTCATTTACATGGCCACACAAAAGAATTCAATTAGATAATGGTAAAAGGGGGAATTGTGTGTGACATATATTAAATATATTAAGCTGTTTCATGTATAATAAAATTGATACTGAAGCTTAATATAAATTATACGCTACTGTGTTGCATAATATGAAGTACATAACATTTACAGGGCCATACAAAAGATTTCAAATAGTATATTCTTTCCGAAGTACCGTATATAAGTCCGATGATGGCTGATGGAAGGATGAAATGCATTTCAATCATGATATGCGCGTTTATATTTCGCTAAATATATTCACATTATATGGTGTATATAAATGTTATAGTTGAAATACAGGGCTACCCAAAAGAGTTCACCAACGTTACTGAATGTGAGCGTAAATTATTTAAACGTGGTTCTTAAATAAGCTATGCATTTTTACGCTGAGCTTCATTCAATTTACTGAGAAGTGTTTGCAGAATATAGATAAAAGTATATACAGGGCCACGCAAAGAATTCGGTACATGGACGCCTACGAATGATAATTTATGAGAATGTGATTTCGGTTGTTTTAAAAGTATTTTAGTTTACAATAAATTTTAGCGTAATGCTGACGTATAATACAGGTACAATGTAAACTACAGGGCTGAACAAAGGTTTTCAAGTATGTTTCCATCTAACTGTATGAAATGCTGAAAAAGAAATTTCAAGATTCTGGGTATTTTCTTGCTAAGCTAAATTTTCCCATTATATCAACTGACATATGAAATACAGAGCTGGTCAAAAGTACTGGAACACATATTTGGGTATATTTGGCTATACACTATTATTTCCCTAAATAACAAAGTTTTGTTAAAGATTTCATTAAGTGTTGGAAAAAGCTTCATAATCTATGCTTAACGCATGGTTTTTCTTACTTGTTTTAAAATTATTATGACTATTTGTAGAATACATGATATCCTCGCGCTTTTCCTGCGCCAGTTACAAGTAATGCTTATTAATTTGTTTTCATGTGGCGTATGGCTGAAGTCTACTAACAAAGTTAAATAGAATAACATCAGGTAAATGTAACTTTTTGAGTCAATGAAACAGGTTGTTAAAGATAAAGTTTTGACACTACTGAATGCCGTGAAATTAAATATATTGGCTTTAGACGATGTATTTATCTCTTATTACTTTATTGAATGTTAAATAAATGTTTTACAGAGTCTGCATTTTATATACTAAAAGAGAATATTTGGCGCTAATTTAAAAAAAAAAAAAAGAAAAAAAACTTAAAGAAATATACATTTTAGAAAATTTTTTAGTGTTTCAGGATTGCTAATTTAAGCATTATTGGACGTTGAACAGTCCATGCGAGTTCGATTTCTGAATTCTCATCTTTTAGGTAATTTGATGCTGTTATTATTCAAATCCATTACCATAAAAAACATTTATAGTATAAAATATTATTGATATGTAAAAATTGTTTTCAGCTTAATTAATAAGATAGTAAAGGGAGTCAACAACGTTCTCTATACTGATGAAAAAAAGGACTGGTGTCTCTTAATCGGCAAGTCTCTTAATCTTATTCCATACACTGTAAAAAAAAAGAAAAAATCCGTTAAATATGTCAGAAATCCGGCAAAAACTGATGGCCGCGAAACTACTCGTAGTTTTTGCCGAAAAAATGCCTTAAAATTAGACAGAATTTTTTTATTACATCTAATTTTACTATATTTTTTATAGCAAAACATAGTTTTTAGCTCACAGGCTATCAAAGCCTGAGAGCTTATGTGCCCTCCCGTCCTGTATGTATGTACGTACGTACGTAACGCGATGACTCGTGATAAAAATATCAGATTTACTTGAAGTTTTGTATATAGGCTTATTATAATAAGGCGCTTTCCTGCACTGTAAAAAAAAAGTGTCGATCTACTAAAAAAACTTTAGTGATCCTTGTAATTACTAAAAAATTTTTAGTAATCTTAGTTGGTTACAAGAAAATCTGTAAGAATTACTAGAAAAAAGTTAGCAACGAATAGAGTTAATAATTTTATATTTTTAATAGCTATTACTAAAGCTCACTTGGTGTGGCCTTGGTAGCATAGTGGTTACAGTAACGGACTCCAGGCTAAGAGGTCCCGGGTTCGATACTGGCCAGTGCCGAATACGCACCGAATGTATGCAGTGCAAATACTCGTTAATAAAGGAATTATGAATATCCTGACGGAGCAGGATGTTCATAATATTTGGTGCTGCCATCTATTGCGTTTTTGCCAAAAATCTTCCGCTCCAGAAGTCTGGATGCCCTTCGAGCCTACGTAATGGTTATTAAAAATAATTTTGGAGCTATTACTAAAATTTGCTTGATGGCTCATACTAAAAATTTTTAAGTTAGTTATACAAAAAATTCTTCTGCTCAGTTTACAAAAGAAATGCCTGTTTCGCTTGCAAAAAAAAGTTTGTAATGGTTACTAAAAAATTCTGTGGAATACAAATTTACTAAGAAATTTTTAGTAATCTCTTGAATTTTTTTTTACAGTGTGATCAGTTTTGAGAGTTCAGTCTATAAGAAGAGGAACGGGGGCTAATGCTCCACCCCATAATTTATATAAATATGATTTTCTTGCAGAATTATCAGTTTTCGCTCAAATCGTAGGCATAGGATCAGTCAGAAGAGGCACCTCCATGATTAATATTGGGTGTTCATTAGATAAGTATTAAGAAGGGGGACGAACGGGGGCTAATGCCCCTCCCCCTAATTTATGTAAATGGATTTTCATAATTATCAGATTGCGTTCAAGTATAGACTGTAAGCTTTATGCCATCAGTTTAACTGGGCTAATATTCTTTTTTGTTTTGAGGATGAAAAAGTGTAATAACCCCTTCTGAGGCATCAAAGTATCAGAAAATGTTTTTTTTTTAATCTTTAAAAGCAATATATTTCTTACACTAAAACATGAAACAATATATAACACAATGCTATTAAATTGTATGCATTCCCTACTTCATAAATGGAAAGAGAAAGTCATAATATATACCTAAACTGCTAGTTTTTTCAAAAACTTTCTGAAGCATTTTACATGCATTCTACTTATTACACTAAAAAAAAAATTACAATTTTATTTTGTTTTGTTTTCCAATTCTCTAAAGCATGTAAACACTATTTAACGCATATTGAAATCATTTTTTCCGGAAATTGTACGCTGCTTTATTTTAAATTGCAAAGAAGATAAGTTTAATGACGAAGTCATTAAAAAAAAGGAATAGTATTTTTTTCAAACTAATGCGTTCAATTCAGCCTGTAATTAAATTTCTTCATTAACTTTCCGATTTAATTTTCGGCAAATGCACCTAAATGGTTCTTTAAAATTATCGGAAAATTTACTAAATAATCTGAGAAATCAATATATTTTATTGCAAGAAGTTGATAATCAAATTTACAGCGATTTCCTTTTAAATATAGTTTATTTTTAAAAGGGGAAAAAGGTGTTTCCTGTTAAAGCATTTAAATTTAACTAAAATGTATCAGATAGTTATAATTTATCACAAACGGATTGTATACTTAATGTTACATTGCATTTGCATTAATTACATTCTCATTGGCAAATCATCATTATTTTGCTTTATTTTAGTTAAAGCAATTGTACTATGTCTTGAATTCTGGTTGTACATAACTGTTTCGAAATAAAATTACTTTGCAATATTTCTAAAAATAACGGGATGTATTTTGATAAATTCGGTGACTTTATTTATAATTATATTGAAATCTCATAGTTTAAGAACATCTGCCAATATTAAAGCGTAGAAATTTGCACTAAAGTCTGGAAAAACCGGAAAGTGTCGCTTTTCAATTTGAAAATAGGTCTGTCTACATCTGCCGCATTCATTTGGAAAGTGATCATGAGAATTGTTGCCAGTGATTAACTTCTTTTTTAAGACAGATTTCTTAAGTGACACCTCCTTTTTTAAGTAGTATAATTGGCCTTATTTTATTTTTAATTAATCTGTCATTAAAAAAAGAAGAAGAATTGTACATCACAAAAATTAGTGTCAATGAAGCAAGCTGAAAAAAAAAAAACAGCGAAAAAGCAACATTGTTCGTGAGACTTTGCAATCTTTTATCTGAAACTTACGGAAATGATAGAATTACTGTTTAAATGCTTTCCACTGCACAATGATAATGATAGATAATAATAATAATAATTATTATTATTTCATTCCTTATAATTCATAAATCAATTGAGTCAATTGAATCAAACAGTCGTTATCACAATTAAATAAGTACTAAAATATAATTTAAAAAATGTGGGAAAAACAGAAAACAGAAAACAAAATACAAAAAATAAAATAAATAAAATAAAATAAAATAAAACTTGAATGTATAAATCAACGCATAGTATTATGATAAAAACAATTATAAATGAAAACAAATCATAGCTAATAATATCGTCCGTAAAATATTAAAAAAAGCTCTTAATATTTTTAACGTTGCAAAATGCACTAGATAGTGTGCATCTCTAAAAACAAGCATACATTACGGGAAGACACGACTGGGATGGCACTGCGATTCCCATTAATTTCACTGCAATATTTTATGCTCATTTTCTATGAAAAGCTAAATTTTATCCAAGTATTTGTACACGCTGTTAAAAATTTAGCTCCAGTTTTGAACCAAATTTTTGTGTTCAATAGCTGACTCTACAAGATGGTGGAAATGTTGTACGGACATTTGGAGCTTCCTATTTCAACCACGTTCCATCTATTGGGACTATGCTTCTACAGGAGCTCCAAATATTGGTTCAAGATTTCACCATCTTACAGTGGCAGCTATTAATCACTAAAATTTGGTTCAAACTAGGACAAGATTTTAAACAGTGCATATTTTAATTCATGTGTCTGATAAAACTGTGGAAGAACTTCACAAAAGTTAGAAATCTCTAATATTATAGGTGTTAGAAAAAATGTAATTTTCACTTAAAAATCCCATTAACTCATAAAGTAATCGTGCGATTCCGATAACAAAAAGTATGAGTGGTAGTGTATAACTATAAGGAAATATGTGGTAGACAGTTTAAGTTTTTTTCAGTAGTTTAAAAATAAATTTGAAAAATGAATAATTTCTGAAAAGATGCGTCTGTTCCTCCCCACAAAAAAAGTCACAGAAGAAAACTGTCGACTACGAATCTTGAGCATAATTCAATAACAGTACTGTTAAAAATCTTGTCCTAGATTGTAGCAAATTTTGGTGCTCAATTGTTGCCAATATTAGATGGTGAAATCTTGAACCAATATTTTGATTTCTTGTCTAAGGAAAATTCAAATAGTTGTAGCAAGGTGGAAATAAAGAGCTCCAAATGTTGGTAAGAAATTTCTCCATCTTATGGTGGCAGCTACTAATCACCAATATTTGGATCAAACTAGAGAATAATTTTTAACAGTGTATGGATTTCAAATTTCCCCAAAATCACTCAAGTAGTTTTCGGAAAAAATTGGTCGTAAATCCCGTATATGTATCATAGGATTGTACCCGGTGTTATCTTCTATAAAATGCATGTTTGTATACTAAAATAGGCAAATTTGAAACTGTCAGCATAAAGGAAAAAAATATTTTAGTTTTCAAATATTTTAAAAAAAGAAATATACATATATGTGATTTAATTGACGCAAAAGTTATACAATTTTTGTCATTTGTTTCTAATTTTTAAAACATATTTTTGTTATGTTAAGTTGCTCTTTGAATGGCATTTTAATAAAAATACGTTTAATCACGTAATCTATATATATTATTTAATTTTGCAATTTTGTAATTATTTTAATCGGCAAAAGTTTAAGAATGAGAAAACAACTCGCATTAAATTATAGTTAAGAAAATAAATGTTCCCTATTTACACATTTTCTCGAAAGTATGTAATTTATATAACAATTAAAATAGCCATTAGAATGAAGGCAATTTAAAAAAATAAGTTGCATTTAAAAGATGTGTTTTAGGGATTACCTAAAACGGGAAAGCATAATTTGAACAATTATTTTTTTCCGTCACAAGGACTAACGCCACCACAATAGTAAATTACTTTTAATTACCTGGCTTTTTTGATAATGAAAATTATGAAATTGAGTTTAGTTTAAAAGTACTTATTAAAACTGTTTCAGGTACACTGAGAAAAAAAATATGCCGCCTTCACCTAGAATGAATAGTTAGTCACTTTCTAAATACCTAAACTAGAAATATAGATGTCCAAACTATGCGAGTAGGGTAAACAACTAAGCTGAATAGGCGAAATGACTTGATATTTCTAGTCTCTTCTTTTCTAGGAGACGAAACGACATTGAACCGTTTCAATAGCGAGAAATTATAGCTTGATTTTAGGAATGGTTTCTTAAGCTATAATTATAGTTACTAAATCAGATCTCTTGTGTTCGCATCTATTTGAAGAGATTTTTAGATAAATTTGATAACAAAAATATAGGAAAACGTTCTTGAATTCTAGTAAGAGACTCTGGAACTCTCTAAGAAATGGAACTAAAATTTATAAGGATGACATGGAACTATTTTTTCTAGAGCCATTACTTAGATTCTATATGCCAGAACCGTATTTTTTTCTCAGTGTATCTAATTTAAAATTAACAGCTTTTCTGACTTTAATATTGTACTAATGTTTAAATTGATGTTTTGATTATTGGAGAAATAAAATTTCCTGTAATGCATTTTTAATTTATAAATTATTCCAAGGAATTTTGTCCCTCATATAATACCTAGTAATTTTTCTAACTTTATTTTTATGAGACAGAAACGAAATATTTTACAAATTAATAAATATTATTGTTTATTGTTGAAAATAATATTTAATTGCATGCAACAGTTTATTGCTGCATTAAGCAAAACATAACAAAATGAACTTACGTTATTTTCATACTTAGCAGTATAATTGCTAAAATAAATGTAATATATTTTGTGACTTCAAAAATGGCAAATACAGTTGACTCTCGTTAATTCGAAATCGGATAATTCGAATCTTCGCTTAATTCGAACTAAACATGAAGTCCCGAAATTTTCAATGGCAGAATAACGTTAAACATTTTAATTAATTCGAACTCATTTTCTCTTGACTTCGTTTAATTCGAACTAACAAGAATTCTGATTTTACATTCTTCCTTTCTTTATCACGGATTTCAGATCATTTGAATAACTTTCTTTCTTTGATTTTTGTGAAACTTTTTCCGAACGAGTATACATATAATTACATGCATTTGATATCCACTTTCTAAGTGCCCAGTCTGTCCATCAGTGACGCTTCAATTTTTTCTTCCTTTGTGCTTCTTTTTAATATTTTTATTAGTTTATGTATTTATACATTCTAATTTACTATTAAGTCATATTCTGATGATAAGAGACATAATAAGTTTAAAAAACACTATAATATTAGTTCCTTTGTACTAGTGCGATATTAAGCATGTTCTCATTTCATACTTTCCCTAACTCGAACTTCGGATAATTCGAACATTAATTGTGGTCTCGACGAGTTCGAATTAACGAGAGCCGACTGTATTTGGAAATAAATAGTGCTTGAAAAAATATTTAAAATAAAACTAAAATAAAAAATTAGAAACTTAAATTTTATTCACTGAAAATAAATTATCATAAATATGTAATAACACTTTTTTAAGGTTTTCTTAACTTATATAGATTCTCTGAGTGTTTTCATATATACACAAAATCCACTCAATTTATAGTCTGATTGTAGATACATAGTAGAAAAAACCCTATAAAATCACAGAAAACAAAAATAAATGTGAATTTAATTTGGATTTATTCTTAACAACTTTTTTTCTGATGTTTTTTCAAAATATATAAAATAAACGCATTTTTTACATGGTATTTAAGATTTAGTTCTGTTTATTCATTTTTTTTCTGATTTTCTAAAACACAGCGTGAAATGTTTGCCGTTTTAGAAAAGTAGTAATTCACTGTATATTTATTCTTTTTGGTGATTCAATTATACTCAAGCTAATTAACAGTACACCGCAAAATATTTTTAGATAGAAATAAGTAGTTTTATTCGTATTTAGGTTGCGTGCAGCTTCAGTTAATCTAGATCACTATAATCAGTAAACCATGTTATTTTGTGCAATTCAATTATTTTACGCATCTGCACATCCGAAAAATAACTCCTGTTAAAAAAAAAATAAAAAAAAATCGAAAATTCTATTTTGCACAATGAATAACAAAATATCTTCTAACTCTCAATCAAAATAAACAGAAAAACAACAAAGTTAAAGATTTGAACTGGATCATTCATTAGAATTAAATGGTCTTTAAACTCTATTTACACATTTTAATTAAGAATTAACAGGTTATTACTTGAAGTTTAATCTGACATTTTTTGTGCCGAGCAGTTTTGTTAGTGTAATAGTAGAAATCCAAAATAAATTTTTATCGTTTCCGGTTGCACATAATTTAATAATTCGAGTCCATTTCAAGCTTAATTGCACACATATCGTAGATTATTAAAGTATAAAATCCTCTTAGTTTAAGGCTGCAGTGTATCCCTAACAAATATGGAGTGCAACTTAATGTACATCCAAAATTTCGAAGGAAATCGGTAGTCGGTGGTTTCCTGATAGCCGCTACGTTTTCTTAAGTTGTTGTAGCGTTGAAAATCAGAATCATGAAAAGATGCTATGTCTGGAACATGATACTTGATGGAATCTGCTGCTTTCAATTTCTTGCAAAAATAAGTCATTTCAAAATGACCATCTTTATAATTACAGCTAAGAATCTTTTGTATATACGACTCCCAGTTTGGAAGCCTCACATGAACATAATCACCAACGATAAATAACCATTCTAGTTTCTGGAACTCAACTGTTTTTTAGTCCTGGGAATAATCGTATAGATTCATCTCTATATCTTCATTAGACTTGTTATCTAAGGGTGAATCCTTGTGTACCGTCACTTATGGCACTAATGAGTGTCAGCTAACATTGTGATTTTTCCGAGCTGCAGACCACCACCGTTTCTTTTCCTAAGACAAACCTTTGGGTATCCTAAAATAGCTTACTTGACGTAAAATATTGTAATTGACGTAAAAATGATTGTTCTGTGTGATCGGTTGACTTGGTTAACACTACTTGTTCAGAAACATCTTCAGATGTTTGGGTGCTGGGACAAACTTTGACATACGCACCCAAAGAAATTTTACTTATTTAAGCCAATTATGTGAAACATGAGCTCTTCTGCAGCAAGGTGAATCTTCCTGAATTTCCGTGAGGTTTGCTACGATTCACTCTTGGAAATTTAATTCTAGTGGTTCACTCGTACGTTTAACATTGAGTTTGCAGTACAATTAAATGTCGGAAAACATGCAAAATTGGGTGCAGGAAAACATAATGCTAAGTCTACGAGTGAGCCACTAGTGGTATCAATTTTTCGCTTATGCACCACTTTGCTTCCGACAGACATTAATCATTAGATTTCCCTATTACTACTCTTCCATAATATAAAGGAATTTTTCTTGTGCTCGATGACTTAGAGTTTTATGTGGTCGGCTCTTGGACTATCACATTTCTTGAAACATTCTATAATGCTTATTTACACCATTGCTTTGATGTGAACTCCCCCCACACATATTCAGTTATCTGATAAACATGTTCATACGCAGACAGAAAAAATCCTTCATTTATTAGTATAGATATAATATAGATTTTACTTATATAATACTTGAATTTCAAGAAAAAAAAATTTTTTTTAAATAACCACACAGTGAATAACGCCACAATGTGTACCATAACTATATGTCTCACTGTGAACTTTCGTTGTTTTGCAACAAAATGGATGCCATACATATTTCACCAGTTACTTTGAACTTTCACTTTGAAATTTTGTTTCGTTCTGTCGGAAAATTCTATCATTTGATATTCGTATATTTGGTAAAGCAAATATATGCTATAATGAAGAAAATAAACTGCATAATATATGTTTATGTATCTTTAATCGCTGTAAAATAAAGAATTTTTTGCTATTTTGCTGGACTCTTAAACGAGCAGCCCAAGGTACATACGCTTTACATAAGATAGCATGAATATTCTCCTTAGTCGTGAGACAAATATTACGATATATCACAAAAAGAAGATTAAAATTACCAAAAATGTATCATTATAATATCGATCTCATGGTATGCACACATTTATTAAAAAAGGCTAGAAGTATTTTTAACATTTTTTAAAGTATTTAAATTAATTTAAAGAGTGTTATTTATTGTCTGCTACAGACGAAATCAGGCTTTAGGAGGTTATGTGTGAGCACCCTTGACATCAATGATAAATAAATTTCAGCTATATTTCAGAATGACAGCTGTTTCACTGTGTACCGAGTCTCTTTCCGTTGTACTATCCTTTAGATAAAAAATGACCAATGACTAATCCTCTACGAATCATTTATTTTGAGAAAATGCAAAAGAATTGTGTATGTTGTTATATCTTATAAACAAAAGACATTGTTAAAACATAATCATATTTACGTTTTTTTTCTTGTCCGGTGCATGGAGTTTTTCTTTCGCCCTTTTGGCTAAAACTATGGGCTGTAAAGATATAGTTTTTAACGTTTTTTATGTAGAAATGTGAGTCTCCAGATTTTATGGTTGAGTTTAAGTGACAATCTATATTTCAAAGGTGATATGACTAACATACGATCCGGTCTGCAATGTATGCCATTGTCTATTGTATCCTTCCATTTTCTCATTAGCATCAGAAGTGGAGTTATTTTGAATAAAGAATGTAACACATTTATATAGAGAACGCATCGTAAATTTGGCAAAGACTCGCTTCTGAGAGATTAAAAAATCTATGTAAAGTACAAAAACTGAATATCTTTTTTTAGTGTAATGAATGGAAAAATTAAAGCGGATATATATACTGATGCATACAAATACCGATAAATGGGCCATTGATTACTTTACAAAAAATAAGGTATCACATAAACTGTTTCCTGAAATATTTATAAAGAAATATTTTACATTGTTTGTGAACATTGTTAATTTTTTCCAGAAAAACTGTTTAGTCATTCGACCGCTTTTTGGAAAAATGGTTACGAAACTGTAATTTAACAATATTCCGATAAAAAATGATCAGTAATATGGTCAGAATATTGTTAAATTACGGTTGTGTAACCGTTTTCGATAAAAAACGATCAAATGGCTGGACAGAATTCCGCAATTTTTTAACAGTGAAGGAGGGTACGTGTAACCGCAGGCAGGAAAAACATGAAGTGTCAACATGAATATAAAACATGAAATGGCATAAAACACTGTTTTATTCTATTTATAAATGCACAAAAGCTTAAATTAAAAAATAGTTTAAACGATTTTAAAACGAAACTTTAAAAAATCTTCATATTAAATCAAGATTTATTTTTTTAAAGCAGTAATTCCGATCAATTTCAGAAATGTTTTTGACTATATAAGGTACATTTACCGTATAATTTAATCTTTTTTTCTAAATATTTTAAGCGTCAATGTTTTGAAGACGGAAAAAAATCATTAAAGTAAAGTTAATAAAAAATGCATGATGTTTTTACAAGCATTTTTAATCTACATAATCTAACCGATAATTAAAAATTCTCCATTAAATTTCAGATTATTTTAACGAAGTCAGTAATGCTTGGAAATTGTTTTTTCAAATTATCTAAAACTGAATAATCTAAGCGATCAATATTCTTTATTACATGTAGCATTAACTACAAAGTTATAATGACTTTTTAATTGCTCGGATATGTATAAAAAATAAGTAAAATAAAAAGCTGTGTTTAGTGTTATAGCATTTTGAGTTAACTAAAAACATATCAGATAATTTATTTATCAAAATGAGTTTTTATATTTTATCCTATAAATTTAATATTATACTGCATTTTAAGAAATTTATCATTAGCAAAGATTTTTTTTCTTTTATTTACGTTAAAGAAATTGTATTTCTAAGAATTTCTTTTTTAAACCTTTGTATAGTCATTTTTTATTTATTTAATTTCCCAGAATGATTTTAATTTATTTTTCAAGCAATTTATTTTTCTAGTAAGCAAATTTTATTATGAAAATATATATATATTATTATCTTAAAATATGCGTTAAAATATTTTCGGTAATAAAATATGAACTTAATAACAGAAAGCTTCGTTTTATGTTATTATGCAAAATTTAATTTCTAAATTTAGTCTTTTAAGTGACTATTACTACTAAAAAAATCAATTAACCTCAATTGAAAATCTTCAAGAAGTCTTATATTAATTTAAATTTGCCCACTTTGATTTATTACTGCACAGTAGTACTGGTGACTGATTCAATAACTGGAAACGAAAGATAAGCTTCTTTTATAACGTATTCATTTGCAGACATTGAAAAAAAAATATTGACTTGTATTACGGATTCGCATATTTTGTGTGTTGTACCAATTTACACTTATTAGTTTGTTTAGCTTGTAATGCCATTTTGTAAAAATCAAAGCGGTCGTTAAAGGGCTCATAAAACTAAAATAGAGATACAGGAGTAGATTATCTATATAAAAAATAAAAATATTAATACACACTCCCATTTTAGTATACAATAACTCAATTTTCCTATTTATTTTTGAAAGTCTTATATGCAAAATATTTTTAAAAAATGAAAAACCTTTACGGGATATATATTAACATCCTAATGACAATAAAGTTACCAAAAATTGTTTTGTAACTTATAAGTCTCATCTAAATTAAAATAAAAAAGCAGACTACCACAGAGAAAAATCCGTTTTAAATTTCTTTTGAATGAATAATAATAAAATATTAACGTACGCGCTATTAACTCTTATGACTTTTCCTTAATAACCTCTCGCTATTTCATACAACTTTCAGAAACAAGTTGATAGATAAGGCTCCTTTTCGTTTTCTGTTACGTTACCGTGTAACCGAACATTCCTGGATATATTTATAATTCAATACAAAATGAAGAAATTGTCATAGAAGGGTGTGGTTTTGAAATGTTTCTTACATATATTTAATAATATGCAATTTTTTTTAAAACATTTATAATTTTTTTCATGAGAAAGGAAATAATTAGTTCCAAATTTCCATTATAGATGGCGCTACTTCTTTCTATGTTTCTGATTTTCACATTACTCGTGATTTTGTTCTCAGAGAGATTGCGAGTTCTAGCTCTGGAATTCGTGATCTCTAAGGGGAAGGGGGTTCTAAATAGTTGGTTCTTAAATAATTAGTCAACAAATGTTATATTTCAGTTTAAAAAGCAAAACATCAATCAATAATTTAATTATATTTTCAAAACATGATTTGTTTTTGTATAAAAACTTATTTAACATCAAAGTTTAGCGTTTTTAAACACCAAATAATATTGTTTGTTGTAATTTATTTTCATTTTTAAAAAAATTTTTATTTTATGTTCCAAAAAGCTACATATAATTATAAGATTTTTCAGAAACTAATTTCTGTTCTGACATAATACATATATTCCATTTTCACTATCATATACCCGAAAAAAAGAGAGAGTTTCTAGCATTAGTTTCTATCGACGTATTTCAATTTTAAAGTGCAAATATCACATTTCCCGAGAAAAAAAAATCGTCTTATACTCTACTTAAGCAAAATCCCTCCGTTTAGTGTAACGTGTGTAAGAATAGTTTTAAAAAAGTTGCCACGTACGTTCAACAAAACGTTTCCTTAAATTTATCACAAAATTGACCATTTTAAATGCCATGAAACATTTTGGTCAAATTTTAGAGTTTATAAAAATTACATATATATTTTATGTATTTGAAGTATGACTTATTTTAGATTTGATTTTTAGAATTTTATTACTTATTTTTAGAAATTTTGATTTTGAGTTTCTATAATATGAGTAAATATAATTTTAATACTT
Source organism: Maratus speculifer (assembly GCA_964019185.1). Lineage (NCBI taxonomy): Eukaryota > Metazoa > Arthropoda > Arachnida > Araneae > Salticidae > Maratus > Maratus speculifer. The sequence continues at coordinate 208,821,136 of OZ025289.1, read as the reverse complement.
TACAGATATATATATATATATATATATATATATAAAGAACACTTAAACAATAATTTTATTAGTTTTATAAAAACATTATATATATATCGCTCGGCATGTCTAAGTAATGAATAATTTCTCAGTTATTTTGATTGGCGGACACAACATGTAATGACAATCAAAACACAATTCAAAATACAAAGATCGCATTGTCAAGTATTCGTAGATTCCAGCTGTCTAGAAATGACCCAACTACCTCTACAGAACTGTTATGTTAAGTTACAATTATCTTTGCAAAACATCCTATCCTTTATTTGCGAAGTGACTTGATTTCGCTGATGTCATGTAAGAATTTAAATTTATATTCTTCAACATCAACTACATAACAATCAGAAGAAATTTTTAGATTTCAAAATATACAATCGATTTGTCGGTAGTTTTAAAATTGCGCCCTGTAGGGACGTTGCAATAAGGGAGCGAGAGAAAAAATGACCTCCTTTTTTAAGAGATTAACTCCGATAAAAAAAAATCTAATTGCAGCATTTGAGACTCAACTGTACTATTTTTTGGGCATGTCTTCCATTTTTTATCTTACTAAGCGGTTTGAACGATGTAAGTTAAAAAAAAAAATGACAAAATACCAGCGAAATGTCTTTTTTTTCTTTTTGTATTGTTTTTTTTACTTATGGAAAAGAATGCTTCTTTGCAAATAGAGATTTTCCCACTCGCAAGGATAAAGTTTACGTTTAAGTATGAAGTTTTTATTGAGTGTGAGTTGGTATTTTTAAATAAAAACTCAATTAATAATTAAAATTTAAAAATTTAGTAGTTCCAGATAGTTTGTGCTATACTTATGAAGTTTTCTGCCTCGTTCAAACTGTAGATTTATTTAGCAATGTCTCACACAGGCAGACCAAGCAAGGGTTCCTTTTATTAGTATAAATAAGAAAAATATTAGTATAAGTAAAATAAGCACAGAAAATTTTCCAGTGATTGTGTAATCACGGAAAATTTTTCTATGCCATTTCTTATATTTTTTCAATAAGACATAAAAACATGGCTCTTTTAAATATATCTGCACTGTGTACGACATTCTGTTAATATATATTTTATTTTTCACAAAACACATTAGAAAATTTACACATTTCGCGAATTTAATCGATTTTGAGAAAGATTCTCTATAAAGGATAAATTTGAAATAGTATTCGAGTGTTTTTCTTTGTTAATCCAAGATTTTAAATGAATTCTGCTTAATGTTTACTAACTAATTAATCTTAAGTTAACAGAGTTAATTTTCATGCAAGATAGGAATCGGAAATATTTATGTAAGAGCTTGTTTTACGATTTTACAAAGTTTCATCAATTAATTTTACAAATAGATGTTCAAATATAATTTGCTTTCTCAGAATTAGTCTCGATTTTAATGCCAAGTGAGATTTAAATAATGATTTTCATTTAACTGCAATCTGTACACATAGAGATCAAAGCAAATTCATAAAACATGTAGTAACAGAATGTAGGGGAATTGCAAAATTCCGTGCCCCGTTTCATAAATGTTAGAATTTTGCAATTTTGACTGTGCTTATATTTTTTTTATTTAACCATAGTATTCACTAACAGTTATCTACATATGTCGTGATTGGACACAACGTAAAATCTTGTTTTTCATGTTAAATTTTGTGGAAAGTTAACACTCAAAGTGGAAAATGGAAAGTGCGTCATGTTATTTTATCTGAATATATAACAATATTTTCATCATGTTATGTTATATGAGTTTAAGTAAACAGTGAGAGCTGGACATATTATAAAACATATCCAAGAAATTAATGTGGATCATGCTTCAACACTTAGGAGAGTAAAAACTTTTTTTCGTCGCTTTCGAAATAATAAATTTCCATCGAAACGATAAAATACCATATGGGCGACCTTTTTCTCTTCCTTAATATACACTAACATTTATATATATATATATATTTCGTGAGTAGGCATAGAGTAAAAAATTCAAATTAACTAATATGCCATGTTAATATTCAAAATGGAAAATGAAAAGTTAGTTATTTTCCTTATATTAGGCCATATGAAAATAGATAAAGGGTGGGTATTTGAGGTGCTATAAAAAATAAAGAAGTTTATTTGGATCCTGCTTCAACACTTAGGAGAGTAAAAAAAGTGTTTATGTCCATTTCGAAGCAATCAATTTCAATCTAAACGATAAAACACCATATGGGCCATCTTTTTCTTTTCCATATTATACGCTAACATTTATCTAGATAATTCGTCGGTGAACATAGAGTGAAAAAATCAAATTAAGTAATATGCTATGTTAATATTTGAAATAGAAAATGAAAAGTTACTTATTTTCCATATGTTTTGTAATATGAATATAGAAATGGGGTATTTGAGTTGCTGTAAAAATATTAAAGACATTTATTTGTATCATCCTCCTGCTCTTAGGACATCCAGAAATGGATTTTTTGAATTTTGAAATAATGATTGCATTCTAAACAAAGAAACTTGATATGAGCGTTCTTCTGGCATTGATAATGATTTAAACCGTGATTCGAAGAAAAATAATTCACAGAGTTCTACTGAAGAGATTGCGTTAATATTCTCACAATTCGTCTGCATTTTGCCGTTTAAAGGAACTTGCGTGCACTTCGAAACCCTATACATTGCAAATGGGGTCCGAAATTATGTAATCACTCAATGAAAAATGTAAAAAAATTATCAAATATTACAAACTGCCTAAACAAATTAGATGAGTTGTATGTTATAACAACATTTTAATTTCTTATGGCAATATGGTCATTAAACAACTCAGTTAGTGTGATCACAGATCACACAGAACAATTCGTTTATTATTACTTTCGAAACAACTTATCCTTTAATTAATAAATCTAAATTTTAGATTTATAAATAAAAAATAATACTTAAATAGTTATATTAAATATATATTATTTAATATATTAATAGTTATATTAAGTTTTAAATATTACTTTAAACAAATTTATTTTTGAAATAAATATAAAAATAAGTTATTTATTTTAATCAAAATAAAAATGTTCTAATAAATTTATTTAAATAAAATCCAAAAAATTCCATATTTTTCGAAAATCCTAAAGTTAAAAAATATAGCTGAGATAAAAAAAAAAATTTTCATTTTTATTAACGAAAAAAATTTGTTTCTACGAAAATGTACCTGTTCAATTAATAATAAATCGCAATAATTTTTAAAGGTGAAAGAGTATTCAGTTCCAAAAATTTTTAATACTTCCCCCCATATTGTACCCCCAGTAATTTTTAATAGTTAATACCAAAAATCAAGATCAAGAACTGCAACCCATAAATTCTGATTTTTAGATTGAAAAGTTTAAATAAACACATTTATTTAGGAAATAATTATTCAAAATTATCAGAGATTTTTTTCAATTTGTTCTTATATAACAATTTTTACATTCATTTCTTTTTTCCATAAAATATTTGATAAATGAACTTTATTTTTCAAAGAATTTTTCATGATTACAAAAAGTACTTTTCATAACCAAACATTATACTCGCGAAACAGTGAAAATAATTCATCACTTGCAGAAAAAATAAAACTCAAACAATGCTGTAAAGAGAACTTAATTATCCACTTTTTCCAAAGTAATGTTAATCAATGTAAAATACAGAATTATCTAGGGTAAACACCCACTTCATATACGCTTCTAAAAAATATATTGATTTTACGTAATTAAGACTATAACTTTCAACTTTTTTTGCTAGAGGAAAATATTCTAGAGGATAAAATTAAAAACATTCTCCATTAGTACTTTAGCAGTTGCTCTAATCATTAAAATATTTTTAGAGGGTAATCTTAAAAAATAATAAAAATAGTTTCTGAAGTACTGGTCATTGTGATTTCAAAAGATTGTTCTTTTGTCGAATTTTTTTATTTTATGATAATTCATCATAAAATTAGCACATAATAATTTTATTACGAACTTTGAAAATTTCGATTTTCACAAGAGGATTTTTTTTATGATAATTGAAAGATAATTGTATTGTTTTGAATTTTGTAAATAGTTAGTGTTTGTACTGTAAAATAATGTAAATAATCTTATTAAGCTCCATTCCTTTACTAATATTAGTTTTTGTTACATTGTCTCTGTTATCAACAAACTTGTCTATTATTTTCAGTGAATGTCTATGGCAGCTTGGCGAAATAATAAAGATATCGTCAAGTTGGCGTCACTTTTGACGACTAATTTTGGTCGCCAAATTTGGCGATATATCGCCAAGTTGGCGACAAACTTGGCGATTATTGGCGATGGTAACCCTTCACTCTCTATGGTAACCCCCCTTAGGTATGCTGATACATTGAATGTTTTTCCTTGGTTTCTGGAATATTCGAGAGGCCTGTGGAAATTTCCCGCACATGCTAGGAGCCTATATAAGGAGAGCAGTACGAGCTGTTGTGGTTATTATTTACCAGTCAGTCATTGAGTGAACAAGGCGATTGTTAAGCAAGTTTGCTTGAGTTTTATTTACATTGTTTTGAATGTGATTTAGTGTTGAGTCATTGTATAAAAGTCTCTGGAACCTATATCTGCACTTGTACGATATATTTGGAACAATTATTTTTGAATTTCTAGTAATATTTGTGAGTTTCGAAGATTCTGTTGTTCTGAAGATCTGCAAATAAATTATTTTCTACTTTTCTAAAAGTCAAGAGTTTGAAGTTGTCTAAACATAGGATCAAAAGAACCCTACATACGCAACAATTTTTTGGCGCTTGAACAGGGACTCTAAGTTGTGCACTTGAAATGAGATTCGGAGAAAAATTCTTGAAAGATTATGCGAGAATACAAATGAAGAGCCGCCATCAAAAATCGAATGGAACCCTTCAAGAGTTTGCCTCAGAAATAGAACGGCTGGCAAATTTAGCATTCATTGACTGCCCAACAAATGTACGGGAGATGCTCTCAGTGCAGTACTTTGTAGACGTAAAAAAAATCCAGAAGTGCAGAGAGCGATACGAATGGCAGATGTACAGGATTTAAAGGCTGCATTATTATATGCCTTAAAGTTGGAAGCAGCTACACAAGCCAGCCGAAGAGATCGTCATTCAGTCCGAGGGGCAACGGTGAACAAAAGCTCAGACACTGAGATCGACGTCTTAAAAGAAATTAGGAAAATAAATCAAGAGCTTGAAGTCTTAAAATATGGAAGAACAAGCTCAAGAAGACAGAATCTCACGTGCTGGGGATGCGGTGATACAGGACATCTCCGAGGAAATTGCCCCAAAATCCACGAACGTGAGATAAATTCAAACAGTCAGCAGGGAAACTAAATTTTGGCCATCTCGCGGGGCGGAGGTTGCCAGAGAACGAAAAACCTCACTCCTGACACCAAAAATTGTTGCGTATATAGGGTTCTTTTGATCCTATAGTTAGACAACTTCAAACACTTGTCTTTTAACAAAGTAGAAAATAATTTATTTGCAGATCTTCAGAACAATAGAATCTTCGAAACTCACAAATATTACTAGATATTCAAAAATAATTGTTCCAAATCTATCGTACAAGTGCAGATATAGGTTCCAGAGACTCTTTATACAATGTCTCAACACTAAATCACATTCAAAACAACGTAAATAAAACTCAAGCAAACTTGCTTAACAATCGCCTTGTTCACTCAATGACTGACTGGTAAATAATAACCATAAGAGCTCGTACTGCTCTCCTTATATAGGCTCGTAGCATGTGCGGGAAATTTCCACAGGCCTCTCGAATATTCCAGAAACCAAGGAAAAACATTCAATGTATCAGCATACCTAAGGGGGTTTACCATAGAGAGGGAAGGGTTACCATCGCCAATAATCGCCAAGTTTGTCGCCAACTTGGCGATATATCTCCAAATTTTTCAATCAAAATTAGTCGTCAAAAGTGACGCCAACTTGGCGATATCTTTATTATTTAGCCAAGCTGCCATAGACATTCACTGAAAATAATAGACAAGTTTGCTTGATAAGAGAGACAATGTAACAAAAACTAACATTAGTAGAGGAATGAAGCTTAATAAGATTATTTACATTATTTTACAGTACAAACACTAACTATTTACAAAATTCGTAACAGTATTTTATTATTACACCGCTGCCAAATTCTCAGAGCGCGGCATACTCCGTGATTCTCCGATGTCGTTGCTAATGTTATTTCTTGCCGAGACTGTAGCAGAAGCCAGGATGAAAAAAATGAAAATTTGCAAACACAGAAATTTATAAAGGAAAATCGGTTAAATTAAAGATTTCAAAAAGCGCTATCAGTGAGTTTAAGACACTGAAGTTATCGCACGACCCCAGTATCTGCAAGGTAATTATAAATAATTAAAATAGATTGGGTAACTACATTCAGTTAGATTATTAGAATAACTGTTTTACCATGGAATCTGGGCAGCCTTACGACGACCCTGCTTCTATCGAGTATTTTATTGTGATACTTTTCGTCGTTCTACTATAACATTAACTATACATCTTCGATAGTACTATATACACTAAAATTTCAAATTGGAGAAATTTAAAAGAAAATGCGACTATTTAAAGACCTCTATTAACTACCTTCTGTACTAATTTGCTTTTTTAATAAATCACAGTTAAATATTTGGATTCGGTATTGCAAATGCGGTTTGATGAATCAATTTTAAATATATAAGTGCAATAATTGTAATGAATATAGACCACTAAACTTCCACTGTAAGAAACGTACCATTCTTTTATCGCTGGCAGATAAATTTCTCTGCTCAACTGTTCAAAAAATAATTTTATTAGTTAATTTATTAGTTAATTCCTCAGCTAATTACGGGGCGATTAAAAAAATCAGGGTGATTTTAGAAAATGCATTCTATGCTAAAAACACGCTTACATCAGTAAATTTAATATCGAAAAATGCAATGTAGAGAAAATTTTAACATCCTAAAAGTGTCCATTTTAACAGTTCACAGCTGTAAAAATGAACTTTTGGGGTAAAACTGAAAGAACTTGCTTTCATGAACAAATTTGACGATATCTGGTCGTGTGATAGCTAAAGAAATTTGGAGTTTTGATATATTCGACGGTTCTGAACCCTTTCTTAATGAGTGCGTTTCAAATTAATATCTTTTCTAATTGCTAATTGGATATTTCGACATGCATTATGAACAACGACAAGAATGCTAAAAAAAATTTCGGCAGTAAGAGGGTTTCTCTCCATCCTTCTGGGCGGCATTTTTGGAGCCATGTATACATGAACGCACAGACATAGTCGTTTCTAAACGTAAACAATAAGCAGATTCAACGATTTTTTTCTTCTTTTTAATTGTTTGATATTTTTGTTTACCATTTGATTCGTTTTATCATATGAAGAAAACTATCATCAATTCACATTTTTACGGACTAAACTTTACATTATACATTACGCTTATGTAAGTAATAGATGAATAATTTGTAATTCTTAATCGTTGCAAGAAAAATATCTTATCAGATATAGTCCTCTAAGTTTAACATTGGAAATTACGTAGAGACAAGCAGAACATTAGTGTCTGTAGTTTCCCGTCTGTTTCAAGATATAGTATGAATTATTCATTAGCTGCTACAAAATGATATCATGCAATATTTATATAAAGTTTCACTTGAAATACGAATGTGAACTCAAAATGCTCAATTTTTATTTTCATTCGTAATTTGAAAGCTACAACATATAACATTAGACATTTTTTGAAAAATGAATTGTTTAATAATTTATGTGGCTACTTTTGTACTTTTTTTACGAATTTCAGTTTAATGTTATTCATGAAGTCTCTCACATGCTTATATATTGATTAGTTAAACTCCATGTGAATGTCATTAAACACAGCACTATTTTGCAGTAAATTTTATTACATTTCATTTACGAAAGGTAAATTTTATTATTTATTCAAACTTTTGTCTCTTCAATACGGATCTGTTCTATAAAAGTTTTTAGAATTTAGTTTCATATTTTGTACTTATTTGCTCTTTATTATTTATAATTAAAAAAATAATTAGTACGAAAATTACATTTACTTGTAATTTTCTTAAACAGCAGGAATGTTTAATAAAGTAATTATTAAATATTTTAATACAAAAATTGTGCATCTAAATAATGTTTTTTGAAAAAATTTATTTTGAAATTTTCTTTACTAGCGATTATTTTTGTAATATTTATAACTTTTACTAAAAATCTTGTAATCCATTGATGGCTTACTTTTAACATTTAATATCTTCCCTAATTTCAACTTAAATAAAGATGAATATGTATATATTTTTAAATTGATATTTGTCACAGGCAGAAACACTGCTGTGTTGAATATAAAATGATATTAACTTTCTCTCTATTTCTGTGCGTAAAACGTTTTTAAAAAAGGTAAGGAGCAGCTATGATTATTTAATAAAATTAAAATTAAAAATGATTAAATACAGTGTCAATTGCTGTTTTTTTTTCAATCTTCATACTTTTTTAATTTTTTTTTTTTCATTAGGCTGGAAATTAAGTTCACATGAAAAATTGTTACATAGCAGGAGTATCTTATAAAGTGATTATAACATATTGTTAATACAAAAATTTTGCATTCTAAACATTTTTTAAAGTATATTTTAAAACTATTTATATTTGTGAATATGTTTGTAATATTTAGAACTACCACAACAAATCTTGAAATCCATTGATGACTTATTTTTAAATTAAAGTTTTCCCCAATCGCAAATGAAATAAACATGAATAATTTTCTATTTCAAACTGAAATTTGGCACAGGTAAGAAAATTGTTATATTGAATTTATTATGATATTCCCTTTCAGTGTACTTATGTGCGTAAAACATTTTAAAAAAAAATTAAGTATCGTCTATGATTTCTTATTAAAATTAAAATAAAAAAGTACATTAAATAGAATGCTAATCGCTGGTTTTTCTTTATATATTAATGCTTTTTTTACATTTGTTTAATATTTTAATGGTACTTTTCCACATTGCTTGGGATGTGGTTTGTATTATAATACTGTATTTACTTTCATCTACCTTCGATTACATCATCGTAATGTAATCGAATTTTTTAGGGACTTTCGATGAAATTACGCGTTTGGGAGATATTCCCAGAAACATTTGTAAAATGACTGTTTAATTGCTTCTGTGTCTGTATGGTGTACACTGTACCAGTGTACCACCATAAACGGTATAACATTGCTTAGTTTTCTGTCACACAAAGAATCCTTAAACGTGAAATTAGTTAAAAATATGTACAAATGTAACTGTCATGAATATATTTATCAATAAATATATGAATTATCTGAACGTGGTACTACTATATTTATAAAAACTATTAATATTTGATAGCATTATAAAAACAAATGGGTAGATGTAAATATGCATGAGACCATTACAGGCATCCCACCCAGTAAATAAATTTGCATAATTACATATGCATTTCACTGTTGAAATCAAATAAGGCAATTAAACATATTGGTAAAGCAAAAACAAAGAAGATATATTATGATGGGGAATAATGGCTATTTAATATTTGGCAAAGATGAGAATCTTGAAATATCTTTAATCTATTTTGCTATCCAAAGAAAATACAATGCCTAAAGCTTTTAAATCAACTCTTAATAAGTTTAAAAAATGCATTACATAAAATTTCTAAATTTATTCATCTCAACGTTAAATTTAAGTCTCTTCAAAAAAATTTTTTTTTTGTTTTTGTGCGTTTTCACCCTCTTTTATTTTCATATTTTTGGGAAATGTACATAGAGACCTTTTATATCTTATAAGTAATTAACATACCAAATTTCGAGATTCTAGGCTCTTCAATAATACAAAAATAGCATTTTTAGAACTTTTTTACTCCTTCACCCTCCTCTTGTTTAGTGGTACCGACATAAGATATAGCCAATCGGTGTGAACAACATTATTTGTATACCATTACTTCTAAAATCATTTCAGTAGTTCCGGAGATTACCCTCTAGAAATAAATAAAATTTACCTCTTTATAATATAGATTATAACAGTTGCATTTAGACTGTTTGCAACAAAACATGCATCACATTGAAGGTAAACTTACCAAGTTTTTCTTACAAATGTTCAACATGCATTTTTAGTTATATTGCATACATGTAAATTAAAGTTAAATTCTTTGGTTAACAAATCCGGCATAATAAAAACAATAGATCTTCAAATCTGTGTCTGGACTCTGGCTAATGATTAGGTTGCGTCGGAAGTTAGACACGATCTTTAATGAAGCCTCAATGAAAAAACCATGATACCATAACCGCTTTTAAAGTTTCAGTTCAGCAATACCATTATAAGCTTTGGAGTAGCCATTCTGCATGTGTGGCACTGCAAGAAAAAAACAAGATGCACTGATAAAAAACTGTTAAATTACCTTTTATTTGGGACCTTGAGGAAAAACGATACAACACTGATGCTTAAAAAAATTATTATTGTCTCTTTTTTTAATAATGAAAATGCTATATTGTAACACATTAATACTTTTTTGAAGCTGTATCAATAGTTATTCGCATACAAGGATAATGAATGGCAAATTAAATAAAAGAAATCAAACATACTGTTTCCGGTGTAAAGTCTGAAGCACTAATTATTATACATACACTGTATCGCTCAAGGCAACGAAATCAAATTTCATGAACAGAAAATCATTTTCAAGACTCTAGAAAAAGCTGCCTGATTGTTCAGTTTCTTAGAAATGAATATAGGACTTAGATTTGAAATTTTTGTGTGTTGTGCATTAAGAATGTAACAAAGTGTGTACTGAAATATATGTATTGTACACTGTAATATATGCTAAAAAATAAATTCAATTATAATTCAAATTTAGAGAAAGGAAACAAAGAAGAATAACTATACATTTTATTTGTACTTTTCCCCCTGTATTCCATTCCGTATTCACGAATATGTCATTTTATCATTTTCATTTAATTTTTACATAAAAATATGCATCAATTCTTAGTTGAAAATACTTATTTTAACTCATACTATATTTTATATTTTATGATTGATTGTAGCAGATAGTTTCAATATTAATAAAACATTCGAGCTGTCAAGAAACATATTCAATTAAATAAGCATCAATAAAAGGATAACAAAGTTTGTATAATAACTTAAGTTAAATTTACAGGTAAATTTGCATTGCAATTGTATTTCAATTAGACATAAATCAGTTGCATTTTTGTTTTAATTTTACAGGTGAAAAATCTTTTGTGTGACATAAAAATTTGCAGGTGTTTATTATACAAATATCGGTAGTCATCAGAAGATAATGTGATACATTTTATGTTAAGATACATTTTATTTCATACACTGTAGACTAAAAAAATGGCGATTTATACAAATTTATATATTTATTTCTGCACAGAGTAAATCACTTTTCACAAAAAAAGTTACAATATAAACGTTGTTTAATTTTCTTTCTTCTTCCGTACATCATTAGTACCACTGAAACGATAAAATAAAACGGCTTTTGTTTTAGCTGTGTTTCATTTGGAAGCGTTCCAGTATCGACCAGAACAAAAACCAATATTGCTAGTACAGCATGATGATCAGTATGATAAAGTTTACCTGGGGTAAACAACAAAATTTGTTTCACCTTTTAGCTCCGAACTAAACGATAATATAATATTTTTAAAAGAAACATTGTATCATGATATGATTAAAAATATAACGTTTTATTTTTTTCTCTGTGCGACACGATAAATGCACTTCCATGATTTATTTGTTTGTTCTCTTACAACTTTTTATACTTATTTCGTAATACAACTTCATATTTGACAAAATTCACATGAATGTATTTATTATTAAAGTTATATTATTAGACAAAATTAAATCTTTTTATTTCTTTTAACCTTCCTAACCTGAATGGGTCTAATCGACCCAGTCCTATAATACTTTTCATTCGATTCAAACCAGAAAATTTTTCATAAAGTAAATTAAATAAATAACACAAATATTTAAGTTAAATAAATATGTTAAATGGATTTAAATAAAAATTCTGGTGTGACATAGTTTAATCATGTTTGAGTAAAACTTCGACAGGGTAGGAAAGTTAATAAAGTATAAATTGACCAATTTTTACTCTGATGAATATTCTATTTATAATTATTAAAATATTTTGTAAATATGCATTTATTATATTAGAAATAGTATGTATTTCTAAATGCATATGCTTTTATATGTAATTTTATATATGATTATTAAAAAATATGAAAATAGACTTTTTAAGTTCTTTTTTTTTTTTTTTTTTTTTTTTTTTTTTTTTTTGTTTAGAAATTTATTTTCTTCCAAAAACATTTTATTTGATTTTTTTATATTTTCTTTTAATAAACGATTTTGTGTATTTTGTTAATATATTTTTTTTTTGTTATTTTGTTTGTTTTTTGTTTTCGTCTTTTTTTGGTTTATTGTATGGGTTTTTTGTTTGTTTGTTTGTTTTCACTCGAATAAATTTGATCTATACAATTTTTTAATGTCCTATTATTCATACAACTGTAAAAACAAAATTGAAGAACATATCTAATTAATGATCGTATATATAAAAATAAACACACAGTTCTTACTTAGCAATTAATCCAGAAGAAAATTATTGGTACCAAACGATTGCAAATAAAGTCGGTTTCTGAACGATGTATCTAGGCAACTTATTGGAATTTGCTTAATGGCTACATATAAAAGCGAAAGCTTGAAAAAAAATCGAGGCTACGAAAAGAAATAACTATATTTATTCTATTAAATTCTTTTAGTGAGATTTAACATGCATATATCTGGTGTATGTATGCCTGTGTTTCATGTGTAGTTGACATTATTGCATCATAAATGAGCATTTCTCATCAGTAGAATATTCTACAGGCGTAACACAATCGTCCGAGGGAAAGCATATCTGAAAGAAATTTTCAATCATTTACTTCTAGAAAACTAGAAGTTACCTGAAAAAAACCCTGTCGGCTGGGCCTATAGGCGGTTCTAAGTTAAGTGCTCATTTCAACAACAAAAAATAAAATTTGATTAGAGATAAAACCAGTTTAACAGCGTTCAAGAAGTTTTAATTTCATTTTTCTGTAAGAGCATCTTTTATCTAAAATCCTCTTAAGCAAAATTCAGCTCAAATGCCTAGTCTGACAGCAATTTAAAATATATTCTCACTTTCTAAAAAAATCGACAAATACAGCACATTATATAGTTCCTAAATAAGAGAATCTGTCAGATGAATGCGTTTGAGTGCAAAATTGAACTTAAAAATGAGTCATAAAATCGGCGATTGGTTTTTTGAATACATCCTCAATTTTGCAGTCACGATCTCTTCGAGAATTTTGTTCGAAATGTCCACTTCGACAGCTTTTGTTTGTTATAGATTCTGCTTTTATCAAAAAACTTATTAATCTGGCTCATTATACAATTCCTAAGTAAGAGAAACTGTCAATTTAATACGTTTGAGAGCAATAAAAGATTTAAAAATGAGTCAGAATATAAGCAATTTGTTATTTGAATACATCCTCGATTTTTCAATTACGATCGCTTCGGGAAATTCTATTCAAAATGCCATCTTGGCTGCATTTTTAAAAATATATTCTGCCTTTATCACAAAACTGACAAATGCGTCACTTTATATAAGAGTTCTTAAATAAGAGAATCTGCCATTTGGCTGTTTTTGAGTGCAAAAGGAATTTAAAACTGAGTCTGAATAGAAGCGGTTTGGATTTGAGATTTTTTCTTTTCTTTTTTTAATATTAGAGATTTATTTTTAATAAGAGAATTAGTCCTACAAAAACATGTCAATATAAAAGTCGTAGATGTTACTAAGAGGATACATATAATAAATTTAGTCGGATTTGATATCTTAAGAATTGACAATGTTATGGATTTTTTTCTTATTCCACCCCTTTTTTTTTCCGATAAGAGTTGCTCCAATCAAAACGTGTAAAAAAAAAAGTTTTAGATTATATTAAGAGCAATTATAAAAAATACGCTGAATTTGATATTGTCAAAGAAAGAAATTCCAGACCTTTTAATTCTGCAGGAAACGTTAGATGAAATGACAGTCTTCTCAGAAACTCGACTTGACTTTAATAAATATCATATTACATGGGATTTATTGACTGAGTTCGGAAGTTTTCTGAGCTCAGATGTAAAAGGTCGACAGGAGTTGTTTTCATGTTCGAAAAAGTCACTGACATCCAGTTCCTTAAGATAGCAACATAAATCTTGGCAAAAAGTGTACTATATTTTAACTTAATATACATTTTCTTTCCACCCATGAGATTCAAGTTCTTTTTTATGACGTTACAGATTGATACCTTTCTTAAAAGCAAGCTATTTTCAACAAATTCTTCAAACTATCTTTTTACTTATTACATTCGATAACACAACAGACCCTTTACATTCTTTCAGGAGGACAACTGCTGTTCTACTACTGTTAACGATATTCAAATGTCTCTCCTTGAGAGGATTGACGTTCCCTTGAAATATTTTATCAAAAATCATTAACATGTATTTCAGTACCTTCATGATGTTACTCATAAGTTGTTCTGCAATTTATTTATCACTAGGCAATGGTCTTCTATTTTCGTTAACGAAAATTATATGAAGGCACATATAAACAGTTACAAAGGGGAGAACAACACGTACAAAATTTTATTATATTTTATATGCAAAAAACATTATCCATAGAATAAATTTAATACGCTCACTATTTAAAAATATAGAGTATTAAACAAAATGTTTTACATAAAATATTTATATTAAAGTTCTGGTTTAAAATTTATTCCATCGTTTTAATTGTTCATTTTTTCAAGATGCCAAACATTGTATTTCTTTCAAATTTCGGTATTTTTTTAGACAGTTACGGTCGCTCTAATGCAAAGTATAAAAATATATGCGTTTGCAGTACTTGCGCTATGGGATAATCTTTCATAATTTGTGCAAATTAGTCGTTTAGTTTCTATACGATCTTAACGGTTGTTAGCAAGTATACTCGCAGGAAACAGAGACCTTCTGAACATAAAATGAAATAATTTGTAAGCAGGTACAAATTTCTGAAAAGAGAAGATATTCTATTCTTTCTTTATACCATAGCAATAATTGTAAATACACTATTTTTTAATAGGACATTTATGTCCTAACTATCTATATTTCTTCAATAAAATTCTACATGGTCATTGAATGGATATTTCGTATAATACATAATCTTGAGAAAGCTTAGTACAAAAAAAAAGTATATTTTCACAAGAATAAAAAATTTACTCAATATCTGCTACACGACATTTAACCGCGGAACATCCCATCCGAATGAAGCTGGTGGTGTGTGTGTGTGTGGGGGGGGTTTCTTCACATCTAATCTATTGCGATCTATATCGATTTTTTAATAGTATCTATATAAGTGCTAAAAACTTACTCACACTGCAATCTGGAAGTAACATCTACTTATAATAAAATGCGACTTGAGTATAGTGTAGGAACTGTTCCAGGACGTACCATTATGATCTGGGAATCCTCCAACCGTCGCTAAACGCCACATTAGGCTTAACTGAATACAGATGCTAAAATGATTAATAAATGATTGATAATGAGCTTTTAAAATTTGTTCCACTTGAAATAATGTTTGTTGAGCAAATTTCCCTATAAAAGATGTATATCGTATCCAATTATAATATATTAAGTTCCAATTCAAACGTAAGCTATTATAAAAAACAAAATAAACCATCGATGGTTTCACAAAAAAGAAATAAACGACTCTGAGTGATTCATTACAATAATAATAATACAAAAATATATAATTATGATTTTAAAGTATTTGTAAAATCGTGTTAAAGCCATTAAACATATTTTAAATTATTTTAACTTTCCTTACATTTATTATTTGCAATACGTTTACAATATTTCAAAAAAGAAAAAAATTCTCTTAAGTCAATATTTTTTTTCAAGTTTTATCTCTATGAATCACTGAGCTCAGTGCTGAGGACTAACTTCAACTGGTACTGTGCTGCCATCTATCGGTATTAATATAAGTGAAGAATTATTTTCCATTGATTTATAGTAAAATAATAATAATAATAATAATAAATAAAAATTGCAAGATGTAATAATGTGTAAGTAATTTTTCTTGAACGTTTCCGTTATATAATTTTAAAATACCATGCAACAGGTATATATAAATTCAATATTTTTATTATGATAAATTGAAAAATTTTATTATTTTTTATAATTTAAATTTCGTATTATTATTATTTTTTAAGACGCCAACCTTTATCCACTTAATTTTTTTAATTTTGTTTTGTATTATAAATAAAATATTTTTTTTCAAGATGTAATGGATACATGAGACAATATTATGACTGAATTAATAAGATTGAAAATTATTTTTTAACATTGCATTAATAAAGTATAATTTTTCTTATTTTTCAAAGTTATTATATTAAAAAATTACTATGCTAAAAATCAAAAATTTACCTGCTTTATTGTAATTAGTATATGCCATACATGACTGTGTATTCCTTAAATTTCAATGACATTTCATAAGAAATGTAAATTTCGTTTACAATGTAAGCACATTTCAAGTAGATATAAGTTTAACTTTTAAAAATTGGCGTAATACAATTTTACGAAGTTAAATAATAATAACGATTTTGGTTTTCATTAATAAGGAATGAATTTTTAACCTCCTCAGTCCTGAGACAAATTTTACTCGGAAGCACAAAAACCAGTTTAAAATCACTATACAACTTCTCCAAAAATGTATCATTCTATATATCGATGGCTATGATAATCACACATTTGTTAAACAGGTCTTGAAGTAATTTTAACAATTTTAAAAGAATTTAAAGAGGTTTTATTATTTAGTGTATCCTCTAGGTGATACCTGGACTGAGGAGAATAAAGTACTTCACATATTTAGAGTTTTTAAAAATTGATTTTGATTTAAATCAGTGCATCTTGGTTCTGTATATTTTCTGTAAAAAACTACAATTTTACTGAAACTTTTTTTTAACTGCTAGTAGATGGCACCAAATTTATATTCAAAAACAAAACATAAAGCTTCATTAATCAATGATATAGCAATCTATTTTATATCTTTCCTATATATATGACTAAAATCGCTGCAAAATCACTGCTTCTTATAAAATATCCATTTAATTTTTTTTTAAGTCAATATTTAATTTTAATGTTTAGTGAACTTTTCAGAAATTGTGTTTTACTTCGCTAATTATTTTTATTGTTGTGATAAAAACTGCTGTATGTTTTTAACAATTGTTGAATTATTTCAGAAATTTAATATCAGATTTTAAAAAAATCTTCTCATTTGTATTGCTATTTTTAAAATATGCTTTTCTACAGTACAAACTCTTTAATAATAAAATCTTCAATATGCTTGTTTGTATGAAGTCTTACGAAAATGACACGAAGGTTAAAATTGCGTCATTTTTGACGGGAGTTATATACTAGTATTTTGGTAAAATTTGTCGATAACTTTTCCAACTACCTTTTTATGCAAATATATCTGAATTATTTTTCAATATGTGCCTTAAAACGATGGTTATTTTTTTTTCAAAAATAGCTACAAATGCTAATACTTCAATTTTATTCGTTCAGTACTGTCCAAGCTTTAATTTTCATCTGAAATTTATGTTTCAGTCAAGTAATCAGCGTAAAAATACGTAAATATAATACATTGGAGTACTAGTCCACACATAAACACTCACATTATTTTACTAAAACACTTTTTACAATAAAAATAATACATCTTCAGAGATTTAACAATAAATGCTGTTTTTACTGAGATGAGAAGTAAACACAACCTAGATAAAAAAAAAAAAAAAAAAAAAAAAAACTTGTTCCAGGAATTCTCGTGAGGAGTGGAGAGGTTCCTGAGTAACGCTGATAAAAGTTATAAAACGGTTGTAAAAGTTACTTATTGGCAAAGCGCTACAACATCATGATATTTATTAAAAATCAATAGTTTTTCTCCACTCTATCGTGCATCTGTTCATTGCGAATAGCTGGATTAAGAGGTTGCGTATTTCCAGTCAATAAACGATGAAACTGCAAAAATCGAAAAATTTTTTTCAAAAATCGCTATTATACCGCTTCCTAAAGAAGAAACATTTCCAGTTACAGGGCAATTCAATACTGCTTGGACTTAATTTCGTCGAATCATGGAAACTTCCCAAAAAATCGATTACATTATGATGATATTATAGAAGATAGATTAAAGTAATAATTGTATTATAATGCATATTACATTTTCTGAAATATGGAAAAGTATCACGGAAAAAAAAACAGTGTTGCATTTAATTATTATTATTTTGTTTATATATTTATTTTTAAACAAAAAATCATGGCTGAATTTTACGCTTTTTAAATGTTCTACACACAAAAATTCAGTGAAAGATAATATCAAATTATATTCGATATAGCAATGTGACTATCTGTGCCAAATACCAGTTTCAATTCTTTTTTATTTTAATTGTAAGTAGTATCTTTTAAGTGTTAAAAATAAGTCATAAATAAATTAAAAGACTTTTTGTAAAAAATCTAAATATTTCCTTCAAAAATATTTTTAAAAATATATAAATAAAAGAAATGTTTAGAATGCAATATTTCTGTATCGAAAATATTTAATAATCACTTCATTAAATACCCTTGCTATTTAAGGAATTTTCATTTAAATGCAACTATTGACATTGTGTTAAAACTCTAATTAATGAAAAAACAAATAAGTCGTAAATATCAAACTAAATTCTAATGTCTTTAATAACATACTCAGATCCACATTGAAGCTACAAGAGCTTTGAAGAAAGAGTATAATTTATATTTTTAAAATGAAATGGAGTAAAATATATCCCGACATAGTACTGTGTTGTAATGACATTCTCATGGAGTTTAACTAATCAATATATATGCATGTGACATATTACGAAATTCATGAATAACATTAAATTGAAATTTCCAGAACAAACTGAGTGTACTAAAGTAGCCAAACAACTATCAAAATAATTTATCTATCGAAAATAGAATAATATTATAGGTTGTATCTTTCAAACTACGAATGAAAATAAAAATTAAGCATCAGTATTTCAACTTTATAAATATTGCATGACATCATTTTGTAACAGCTAATGAATAATTCATACTATATCTTGAGACAGACAACAAACTACAAATAAGAACTAACAACTGTTCTATGTGTTTCTACGTAATGTTCAATTTTAAACTTAGAAGACTATTTCTGATAAGGTTTTCTTCTTGCAACAATTATGAATTATAAAGGATCCATCTATTGCTTATATAAACATAATGTATCATTTAAAATTTAATCCGTCAAGCAGTGACTTCATGACACATGTGTTCGTATTATAAAAAAAAATCATATGGAACACACAAATGTCAAATTATTAAAATGGAAAAAAAATGCTTTTCAATCTACTTATAATTAATATTCGAAATTACTGTATTTGTGTTTGTCTATGTCTCCAAAAACGCCGTTCGAGGAGGGTGCAAATATGATCTCTTACTTGCGACAGATTCTTTAAAATCCTGCTGTTGTTTTACTGCATGTCGAAAATTTCCATTAGCAGTTAGGAAATATAATAATTTAAAATGTACTCATTGATAAAGTATTAAGATCCGTAGAATTTGTCAACACTCCAAATTTATTTTGTAATCACACAATAAGACTCTTTGGAAGTTTTTGAATTTACCGAAATATGATATGCTTACTTAAATTTTGTCTGTACACTGTATAAGAAAATTATCTTAATTTACTAAACATGCAAGGAAAACTAGAGATATCTGCAACTTTACAGAAGAATCTGCTAACGTTTTGATAATTTTACTCAAATTTTTATCTGTAATCCTTGTTATCATTATTTAAAAGGTTCTATAAATCCGATTTTCTAAAAAAATTCTTAGAAACATAAAGGAAAAGTTTGATTCAAAGTGCAAATTTGTATATGTTACATGGATATTTAATGTTGCCATTGCATAAAAAGTTGTTGGAATATAATTCTCCTAGAAACATAAATTTTAATTCTTTTTAGGGCGTTCGTATTTGAATAAATACGTAGCACCTGTAGTTGTCATTCAGTCCGTCTGTCTGTCTGCATATAAAAACGCAAAAACTACCCAACCAAATAGTTTGAAATTTAAAATTTATAATTATTACATAATTTTGTCGAGTCATTTCAAATTTCATGAAAATCGGATGCATAGATCAATTACAGGGACAATCAAAACTATTCAGTTACATTACGGTCCTTAGGGGAAAAGTTGCAAATGCATTTTAATCGTTTCAAATTAAAAATATAAAAATATTACATAATTATGTCAAGTCATTTCAAATTTTATGAAAATTGGATGAATAGTTCTATTACAGGGACAATGAAAAATATTCCGTTACATTACGGTCAATCAGGAAAAGAGTTTCAAATGCATTTTAATGGTGTTACACTCATTCGAACACAATAAAATTGTTATGCGTCTATGAAGTACACATTATAATATGCATTTTGCACAATCTGTGGTGCAAAGAATATTTGTTATTGATTTACAAGGCCACACAAAATTATTCCTTTATATAATGGTACAGGGAGAACACTTTTTGTTGAGCGTTTTTATTATAGTTAACTATTTAACATTTTATGACATTGATATACGTTGCTGAGGAATACTACAAGTTATTTTCTGTATAAAATAAAGCAAGTAGTACAGCGTATAATATACGTTGCTGAGGTGTAATAAAAGTTACTTCCTGTATATTTACTGGAACACAGAAAATTTCGACAACTGTACTATATACTGTACATGTATAAGTACTACCTACTTTAACAGCAAGATCTGAATATATTTAAAACTTCATTTTTATACGAACGCACCTCATTTGCTACTCTTTACATGCAATTTCCAACTTGTTTCTTTACAGTGTACTCCAAAAGTTTCATTTATACAGTTGTAAAATGGTGAAAAAGTAACTTCTGTGTACTATAGTTTTATTTTATATTGCATTTATCGATGTGAAATTATCACATATCAGTGTGTCTTTCAGCAAAAAACACAATTATTTATTTGTTCTTTAAAAATCCACTCCCCGTAATTAATTGATGCATTAGTTAGAAAAATTATTTATCATGTGCTGAATCCAAATATGTAACTCTGGCAATTTTATTCATTTTTCTTTTAAATTTTCCCAGTTTGAAAACTTAGTGCATATAATAGTATTGAATGTGTTCTGGATTGACGTAAACTATCAGAATACAATAGTCGTTGGAAGATAGCGCAGGGGCCTGTGGTTCTCTGTTTAAACAATTATACTGGAGCCAAATGTGTACTGCAGTACTAATAATATAATTAAATATAATTATCCGATCTATATTAATTTCTAATAAACTTCAGCCGCTTTTGTCGTGCGATAAATTCATAGCACCGAACTTATTGGTACCGCTTTTCAATATCTTTAATTTGACCAACTTTCCTTTTTAAATTTCTACATTTTAAATTTTCATTATCTTTTTATGCTGGTATCTGCGGTAGTCTTGACATAAGGAACGTAGGTTGGGACTGCGGGCGAATACGGGAAACGTCGCGCTCCATGAATTTTGCAATGGTCAAGTAATAAAATACAATTCTTGCTGAATTAACGTAATAAAATCTCTTATGAAAAAAATCGAATTTTTTAAAGTTCATAATAAAAGTGTTATATGCGAATTTTATCAAAAAACACTCAAAAATAACTAATTACATTTTTCAACAAAAGGACATTCTTCTGATATAACAATGATCAGTACTTTCTTCTGATATAACAATGATCAGTACTTCAGAAACTAGTATTATTTTTTTAAGATCAGCCTCTAAATATATTTTAATGATTACAGTAACTACTCAAGTACTAATAAAAACTGTTTTTTTTATCCTCCAGAAAAGTCTCCTCTCCCAAATTTCAGAAATTTTAAATTATCTTTATGATATTTTAGGTTATATAGTAGTGTTGAAGTTGTTCTGATCGACGCAAAATATCATAATAATCTATTCGATGGAAGCAGAGCCGGTGCAAGGTTGCGCGGTTACCTCATAAAACAATTCTATTGCGTCCAAGTATGTACAGTATTAATTATCTAACTGAATATAAGGTAGTCTGGTGTAATAACGCGAGACGGGGTAATAACGCCAAGTGCTAATATTTTGCATAATTATAAAATAATCTGGTAAATGACACCCATGTGCTCTGCGCAGAAAGGTTTTGAGTCATATAAATCGCAAAAAACAGCTTCAAGTTAATTTGTTTCATTTTTAGGTCTTATTGTTTTTACAAGCAACTAAAATTAACGCTTGATCTAAAATTTGCGAAATACGTTTTGTGATGTGAAGACTATTTTTTTTTATCCGGAAATACTTTGTTAATTACATACATTTGTAGTACATTTCATGGACTATTAAAATGTTGTTGCAGATTTTGGATATCTTCTCGAGATAATTTGTAATTTAAAATGTACGGCGCAATAACTCTAACGGGATAATAGCACCAATCCTTGGCATTAATACCCCGGTTGATTCCCTACAGTGGCCGAGCTACATCCTAAATACTGATTCAAATAAACGCAGTTAAAATTGTGCAATGTTTCTAATAATTCTATTTAAGCGGCCCTTTTTAAGCAAAAAGAAGCTCACGGTCTGATATTCTTTTGCCTCATCCCCCCCCCACACACACACACCACACCTTTTTTTTTTTCTTACACTTTTACCAAAAATTGAACATTTTGAATAGCTCAGAATGCAATTTGTCAATTTCTAAGTTTGTTTAGTTTGTATTTTTAGAATTGGGCAATCTACAAGCAATTATTCTATCTTATTTCAAAGTTTTGTTTGTATGGCGTTATTACCCATATAGGTGGGTAATAACGCCAAATAACATTGGTCAAGAAATCCCGCCATTGCATTTTACGAATACATACCTGTTGAATTATTTTTTATATAGATAGTCAATGAGTTGCTGTATCAAATCATATATTTGTTTGAAAATTACCAACTAAAACTGAGCCGTGAAAATTGGTAGAATCTTAACGCGGAGTTATTACCCCAAGGTACCTTAGTTATTCGATCTATATTAATTTTTTAACATAACCGTGCGATAACTTTAGGTTCCCGAACTCCCTTATACCGCTTTTCGATATCTTAAATTAAAAAAAAAAATCCTTTATAAATTTCTACGGTTTCAAATTTTAATTTTTTCTTCTTACTGGCTTCTGCTACAGTGTCGTCAAAAAGAACGTTAGCAGTGACATCGAACAAACAAGACGGACGCTCAGTGAGTTTTGAAGGGTTTTAATAACAAAATATAATTATCTTTGAATCAACACGAAAAAAGCTCCCTGTGAAAATCAAAATTTTTAAGTTTCATTATAAAAATATTAATTCATATTCTAAATCATAAAATTAGAAATTTCGAAAAAAGAACAATCTTCTGCAATTACAATGAGCATTACATAAGAAAGTATCATTATTATTTTTTAAAGATTAGCCTCTAAATATATTTTAATGATTACAGTAACTACTCAAGTACTGATAAAGAAAGTTTTAACTTTTTTTCCTCCAGAAAATTTTCCTCTCGCAAAAAGCTGTAGAAGGTTAAAGTCTTAATTATGCAAATCAATATTTTTTGGAGAAATGTATATGAAGTATGTGTTTCCGCGAAGCCTTTACCCTAGATAATTTTTTATTTTACATTAATTAACACTACTTCGGAAAAAGTGGATAATTAAGTCCTCTTTACACTTTTGTTTGAGTTTTACATTTTTTATGCAAGTGATGATTTATGTTCAGTGTTTCTAGAGTATAATGTTTGTTTATGGAAAGTACGTCTTGTAACCATAAAAAGTTCTTTGAAAAAAAAGTTCTTTTAAGAAGTATTTTATGGAAAAAGAAAATGAACTTGAAAATTGGTATATAAGAATAAAAAATGAAAATGAAATAAAATCTCTGATAATTTTTAGTAATCTATTTCCTAAATAAATGTGTGTATTTAAACTTTTCAATCTAAAATGTAAATTTAAGGATTGCAGTTCTTTTTCTTGATATTTGCTGCTAAATATTAAAAATTATTGGGGGTAATATTGACTAATTTGGTTTATTGTAATTTTTTTCAAAAAGCAACTATAAATAAAAATATCTCGAAACTATTTTACTTAAGATAGTTCGTGCAATATTTTATAACATTATGTGTTTAAACTTGGATATTTTCATTTCGCTTTAAAATTAATGTGTGTTCAGAAAATATGTACCAAAACATTTGTGTATAGAGCTACTAATAATGTTTAAATATCATGCAATGAAATTAAAGTATATAAGAGGTCAGAAATTATAAATCATAATTTTTAGAGATACGCTCATGTGACGAGTCCCTATTTGTCTCTGACATCTTTCATCTAATTCTCCTTAAATTAACATGCAAATTATCCCTGTGAAAATCGAAAATTTTAAAGTTCATAATAAAAATATTATATGTGAATTTTATCATGAATAACTCATAAAATTAGAAATTTCGACAAAAGAACAATCTTCTGATATCACAAAAAGCAGTACTTCAGAAACTATTATTATTATTATTTAAGATTAGCCTCTAAATATATTTTAATGATTACAGTAACTATTCAAGTACTTATAAACAATGTTTTTACTTTTATCCTCCAGAAAATTTTCCTCTGGCAAAAAACAGTAGAAGGTTAAAGTCTTAATTACATAAATCAATGTTTTTGGAGAAATTATACAGTTATACAGTAACTGTGTGTTTCCGCGAAGCCTTTACTCTAGAGAATTTTTTATTTTAAATTAATTAACACTACTTTGGAAAAAGTGGATAATTAAGTTCTATTTACAGCTTTGTTTGAGCTTTATCTTTTATACAAGTGATGAATTTTTTTCAGTGTTTTTTCAGTATAATATTTGCTTATGGAAATTGCTTCTTGTAATCATGAAAATTTCCTAGAAAAATAAAAAGTTCATTTATCAAGTATTTTATGGGAAAAAAAGATGTGAACATGGAAATTGGTATATAAGAACAAATTGAAAATAAAATAAAACCTTTGATAATTTTCACAAATTTATTTCTTAAATAAATGTGTGTGTTTAGTTTTTTTAGTTTAAAAATCAGATTTTAATTATTATAGTGTATGTTTTTGATTTTAGGTATTAAATAATAACATATTTGAAGGTATTATGCAAACATTTGGTTAATTGTTATTTATTTCAAAGATAAACTATAAATAAAAAATATCTTAAAACTACTTTACGTCACATAACATCTACATTTGGCAGCACTGTATATGATATAAAGATTCATATCTATTAACAACATGCATTCCAAAATCAAGTTCATTTAAGAGATACGTATATTTCAGTTGAAAATTTCCCTTTAGCAATTTCCTCTAATAAGGAGAATGGTATGCCGATAAATTTGTGCAGACCTTTATAGAATATATATATTTAAAGAGTAATATGCATAAAACTAATATTAGATTAATTTATAACACCTTTTTTCAATCGGTAAATCAATTATAACAGATGGAAATTTTCCATTTGGGTTAAAAAAATCCAGGATTAGAGCCAGTAATGTATTGGCTGAAGCCACCCGTGCTCTTCCAACTGCGACATCACGAACACTAGAGGACTATTTCACCCACCTAACCTTAACGAACACACAATCTGGTCTGATACCATGAATCAACTCAACAGAATAAATCGAAGGTCAATATAAAGAAACTGTAGAAAACTCCACATACTAAACTATATTAGATTAATTTATAACATGATTTTTCAATCAGTAAATAAACTATAACACATGCAAATTTTAAATGTTTGTGAAAAAAGGCACCTAAAATATGCAGAAAGCGTTTTCTGCAGATTCCATACATTGACTTTCGATTTATTCTATTGAACTGATCCATAGTATCAGACCAAATTATATGATCGTTAATGCTAATGGTAGAAATAGTTCTGCAGTGTTCGTGTCCGCGATGGCTCAGTTGGAGCTCAGCTTCAGCCAATACATCTCTAATTCAAATCCCGGCCCAAACTTTTTTCATCCACATGGAAAATTTACACCTGTTATGTATGAAACTAATTAAAATTAAAAGTGCATACCATATTTTAAACCGTTATCTCCAGCAATTTCTACGCAAAATTTATTTATTTTGTGTGTTCCTGTAAATTAATAAAAAAATGCTATGAATGCTCTTTTTTAAATGTGATCGTCGTGAAATTCAGTGATGCTTGTCAGTTTCTATGCATTTGAAATAGCATAATGTCATTAAAATACTCTCCATACAATTTTACCATATCCCTATACAATAACGTAATTGTATTCTTCTGAGTATCCCTGTAAATGAAAAATTAGTTGTCCATGCTTAATATTCAACACCAAACATGCTTTTGTGATTTTAAGCAAGCATGATCCATTGCAGGAAAGTACGATAATATATAAGGCAATTAGAGCGTGAACAGACAGATGGACGAACCGAATGCATATATATATATATTTTTTTTTTGGTTTGTCTGTTTGTGTTTATGACGGCTTCTTATCTATAGTTCGGATATAAGTCCTAAACAGGGTTATGTGCTCCGTGGGGGTCTTATTCTGTATTTACACAATGAAATCCAAGTTTGGAGGAAAATCACTTAAAACGCCGAACGGTTAGGACAACGTCTGCGATTGTGTTAGAACACAGCACCTGCTGTCTACTAGTTTCGGAGGCAGAGCCTCTAGTGGGCTGTCTGATTGGCTCCAAATGCATAAGAACTTTTCAACTTTGTTGTAAATTGCTTAAAAATATCAGATAGTCAAAATATCAAAATTCTGATATCTATGAAATAGGGAACGAAATTTTGCAATCGCCCTATATACTGTAATTACATGTTTTATGAGTTTGCTTTGATCTCTATGTGTACAGATTGCAATTAAATTAATACTATCATTTAAATGTTACTTGGCGTTAAAGTCGAGACTAATTTAGATAAAGCAATTTATATTCAAACATCTACTTGTTTAAATTAATTGATAAAACTTTGTAAGTTCGTAAAACGATCCCTTACATAAATATTTCCGATTCCTACCTCTCAATCAACTCTGTTAAGTTAGGATTCATTAGTTAGTAAACATTACGCTTCATTTAAAATGCTTGGGTTAACAAAGATAAACACTCGATATCTATTCCAAATTTATCCTTTATAGAGAAATCTGTTTCGATTAAATTCGAGGAATGTGGAAATTTTCTAGTATGTTTCATGTTGAATAAAGAACCTATTAACAGAATGTCGCACACAGTGCACACAGAGCGGAACAATCATGTTTTTATGTCTTATTGAAAAGATATAATTTATGGAGTAAAATGCACACAGAAAAATTTCACGTGATTGCATAATCACGGGACATTTTTCAATGCTCATTTTACTATTTTTTTATTATTTGTACTAATAAAAGGATGCCTCAGTCGGTCTCTCTCTGTGTGTACAACAGCTAATGCAATATATAGTTCGTTTGAGGGTTCGTATGGTTCGAAAACACAAAGGGTCCGCTGATGCACATAAAAGTCTGAATATTAAAATTCTAATAAATAATTATGTTACATAATAAAAGTTTCAGCTGGATCTCATTAAAAACTTATCTTGATCATTGTAAAATGGAAAATTTCTGGAGTAAGCACAGAAGCATTATTTGTCATTAATTGAAAGTGAATATGAAAAAAGAAAGGAGTTTCGTTGGTGTTTTGTCAATATTTAATAACTTACATCGTTTAAACCCCCTAGTAAAGTTAAAAACAGCAGATGTGTCCTGAAAATTTCTACAATTAAATCTCAAATGCCACAATCAATTAAAAAATATATCGCAGTTAAGCTTTTGAAAAAAATCAGAAATGGTCGTTTTTTATGAAATATATTTCTCACCCTTATTGCAACATCGCTGCTGTGCGCAAGGAATTTAAAGATACCGACAAACCGAAAATATATTTTAAAAGCTACAACATTCTTCTAATTGATGTTGTAGTTTGTTTTGAATAACATAAATTTTAGTACACCAGTGAAATCAGGTGACATCGCGGCTGAATAAAACGATTTTCTAGTACGTTAAATGCCACATCCATATTTTAACCGCATATTTTTAAAGCATCTCCGAAGGACATATTGACATTAACTAAAAAAAATTAAAACGTTCGGAGAAAATGCGTAAGATAGAAATGGCAGAAAGTTTTTATTACGAATTAAATGTGCGAAAAGGCAGACGAAGTCATTAAAGACACAACTATTATGACGCTAATAAGGTTGATTTTCGTGTACATACACTCAAAAAATAAAATTTTGCATAAATTAAAACACCAAACAGCGCATTATTTTTATTCAATCTTTTATAATTTAAATTGTAAATTCAGGTAATTTGGAGTTAAAGATTAAAAATCATGCACTTCATCACGGGCCATTGAAACGACTGACTCGCCGCGAATACGTTATAAAACACAGTGTATCATAAAATGTTTTTCTTATGCTGTTTTTAAATAGAAGTATTTTCTAGATTTTATGCCTCTTTGTAATTTTTAGAGCAAAAAAAGTACATTCCCTGTCTTTACTTGCTGCTTCATTAAAACTTTCGGAATGAAAATCAGTGCTTTCTCGTTTAGTAAATTATTTTGAAACATGATCTAGCAGTTATAGTTTTTATGCAGTTGTACCTTGCTAAAAACATTTTTTGTTTACATTATATATACACTGTGTGCAAAATTTAAGGACGGAGCCCCAAAATGCCAATTTTCAAGCGATAATTTTCACGCGAATATTCAAAAGGAAGTGATATAATTTGAATAACTACTATCCCTGCATAACAGCTAGTCCATATAACCTCTCATTTAGGTCACACGTGGTCACAAGAGTCACAGACACTACGGTGAAACAAAAAATAGGAAATTTCATACATTACATTTATGAGTCTCAAACGAGTACTATATGTGACTCTACTGTCAGGTCACTGCGACTGCTGCTTTGTGACGAGTCACCAGGTGACATTACAGTGTCGTTTTATTCAGACTCTCGTGTGACTGTCATTTGAAGGCTCAATTTCAAAGTCGTGAATGTTGCATTATGATAAATCACCAAACAATGTCCCATTAAAGTAACATGGTGAGTTTTCACCACTTTTCACAGTGGTTACTTTACAGTAGGGTCTCTGTTACCATTTGACAAAGTCTTGTGACAGAAAGTGGCCATGTGACTTTAAAGTGACTTTATAATAATGCGACTATGTACTAACAACTATTTTTAACCGTTATTTTTTTATCTAAATAAATGTTTTTAAAGCTTAGACTTAAATTTTGAGCTCAAAATCTGAATCGTTGTGAGTAATTAAGCAGCGAAAATTTGAACTGTGTTCGTAGGGAGAGCAGGGTAACATTTCAACTCCTGAATGCAGTTCAGTTTGCGCTTCTTAACCCCTAACAACGATTCAGAGTTTGAGCTTAGAATTTAAATCTAAGCTTTTGCAAGCATTTAATTAGATACAAAAAATAACAGATCAAAATTGTTGTTTTTTTTACTCTAAAGTTTAAGGCGCCCTCTAACGGAATTTTTTGTAATTTATGTTTAAAATTTATTTTCAAGTAAATACTGACATAAAGAATGGTTTTAGAGAAAAATGCAAACGAATCGACCAATTTTTTCGTTTTTTATAATCATTTGAAATTTGAATCTCCTCACTTCCATTGAACACAGTTCAGTTTCTGCTACTTAACCACTCTCAACGATTCAGATTTCCAACACAAAATTTGAGTTTATGTCTAAGCTTCTAAAAAAATTTAATGAGATACAAAAAATAACGGTGAAAATTGTTGTATGTTATTCCAATGTCTAAAGCGCCCTCTATCGACATCTTTTGAAATTTATCTGTATAATTTTTTTTCAAGACAATACTGAAATAAAGAATAATTTTAGTGAAAACCGCAAATCAATTGACCAATTTTTCTGTTTTTTATAATCATATGAAATTTGAGCCAACCCTCTCCCATTGAACACAGTCCAATTTGCGCTACTTAACCACAGACTTTGAGCTCAAAATTTAATTTTATGTTAAACTTCTAAAAAAAAATGAGATGCAAAAATAACAGTAAAAAATAGTTGTTAGTTACTCCAAAGTCTAAAGTGCCCTCTATCGGCATTTTTTAAAATTTATCTTTATAATTTATTTTCAAGACAATACTGACATAAAGAATAGTTTTCGTGAAAACCGCAAACAAATCGACCAAATTTTCCGTTTTTTATAATCATTTCAAATTTTGTACCCTAAACTTTATGGCGCCTCTCTCCTTCGGAAGACGTTTGGGACCTTTAGTTTCCCACTTAATATTATTTGTCTTGATGTGTACTATCACCCCTTAAAGTTTTGCCCAGTAGTTTAGATGCACCCTGTATATGTAATAATAAAAAATGCCATTTTATCGTTTCAATTTCTTTACAAATTCTTATAAAAAATATTTTTTATTTTATTTTAGTAATATGGTAATATTTAATTGTCAGCTAAAGTTCCCCTTTTCTTTAATTTGGTGTAATATATTATTTATTTTTTTTAAAACAATTCAATTGTATCATTTAAATATCAATATCTTATTTTGAAATATGATATCTATTTTATTATTCCATTTTACCTTTATAGACTAAAAAACGTTTGTCGGAAGCTTTGCTTTTAATATGATATAAAAAATATTGTTTCACCAATCCCATAATGCAGTGCGATCATGGACTTTTTACCTGTGTTTAATTTTGCAAGCTACCGAGAGTTTGGAAGGAGTCTGAACATAAAGCTCCTCCTACTAACCAATGAAGTGGTTGTAAAATTTCTATCTACGCCCCCTGATTCTGCTAATTGGACGTTCCATGCTTACGTTCCACGATTACGACAACCTTAGCTCGACCAAGAAAATATTATACCGCGAATAAAACTCCCAAACGCGCGGTCAAACGATCTGAAACCCCTGCCTTCTTAATTGTTAAACAAAATCCCGCCAAGTATCAATCTGTTTTCGAATGTTCTTTGAGTCGTGATGTGTTCCAAGCTGTGTAGTTTCAAAGACAATTTTTTTTATTTTCCTTTTACATTTAACGTAACATGGTTTTGGAATGAAGCTGTTTAACTATTATCATGTATTGTTGACAGAAGTCTTTGGATATAGAACATTTTATTATTCTACTATCGGCATGTGACATAGCTGTTCTGTTGGTGTTTTATTAGAACTGCTCAAGTACTTTTTGGAATATGAAGTAGTTTATGGAATTGTACAAAGAATAAAGACTAAGACTTGATATCTTGCATTTTATTGGAGAAATCACCCAATGTTTTCTTTCCTTCCCTTAATTTTCAAGTCAGGACATAGATAGAAGTCCACTTATTTTTAACTGAGATAAATAACTCTATATTATCCAGCTACATCATGCAATAATTCGTTACTTTCATCGTTTCACGAGATGTTTTTTTCGATAACTTCATCGAGTGTATTTCATACATATATTTTGTTTTTTACAAAATTAATAAAATATAAGAAACTAGCAGTTACCCGTGACTTCGTTCACATAACATTTAAAGAAGAAATAATTGATCAATCAAGCAAAAAATTTCGGTGATGAAAAGCATGTGTAATTAACTTTTTATCGCGAATTTATGGTAAAAAAACTTTTGATAATCCCTATTTGCTAATTTGTTTGCTGGTCAAAATTTTCCTTTCAGCGATTAATACTAATAGATAGAAACATTCTTGAATTCTTTTGTTCAGCCCTGTAGTTTTCCAAGTGCCTTTAATGCACGAAAGTATCTTTCTAAAATTTATTTCAAACAAAAATATTTCTTATTACTACCTAAATTACATTTTCAGAAATTATCATCCGAAGACAACCTTGCATCCAGTTCTTTGCAGGACCCTGTTTATCATTTTATATATATACTACAAACATTTCTTAGTTTACTAAATGCAGTTCAAAATAAAAATGCATATTTTATTTAAAAACCACCTTTAAGTAAATTACGCTCATATTCAGTAACCTTTCCGAGATCTTTTGTGTAACCCTGTATATCTAAATTTAACTATTTATACTATTACCATTTATATTCTCCATTTAATATGCATATATTTAGCGAAACTTAAAAGCACATATCATAATTCAAAATGCATTTCATCCATGCAACAGTCATCATCCATGATATACAGTACTTCGGATAGAATATATAATATTTGAAATCTTTTGTGTGTCCCTGTAAATGCTATGCACTTCGTATTATGCATGAAATAACTTACATTAAGCCTCAACAACATATATCAATTTGATTATACATGAAATCGTTTACCATAATTAAAATATGTCAACATAGAAACTGTTCCTCCCTTTATTCCTATGCAATGGAATTCTTCTGTCTGACCCTGTAAATGAATAGTAAGTGCCCTTTTCACTACATACTTTACAAAATGCATATTTTAGTGCACTTTGTAAATGCATATAAATTTGAATATGTTCTACAGGCTGTAACATCGTTAAATTTAAGTAAAAGATTTTTCCCCATAATGCCATAATATAAGGAAATTTTTTGACTATCCCTGTAAATAAACTAATCATGGTAGAAACTTTATTTTCAATAGGTATTCATGCTAGGTAAATGTTAAGAACGTCCAAAAATTTCATGGAAATCGGAGTATATTTACGAAAGTTAGAAAGCGACCAGACAGACAGACAAACCGAAAGCATAATAACTTTTCAACTTTGTTCGAAAGTGTTAAAAAATCGAGCCAAAAATATATTAATCAGTGATTTTATTTTCCACCTTTTCCCCACAAAAAATTTCTTCCATTGATAATTATGAGTTTTGAATAAAAATATTCATTTGTATGTAACTTATAACTTATTAATTAGTATAAGTAAAAGATATTTCTGATTCATTTTAAATATGACGTCATTATTTATCTCGCTCCATTAGCTACTGATATTCATACCCCTTGTATTTTTAACGACTGCTATAAAGTACCTGTTTTATTTCAACTATGACGTCACATTTTCATGAGCGAACCATTTTATTAAAAATATAATTCTTTTTCATTCTTTTTACTTTTAATTTATGTCACCATATTTTACACAAAAATTCCCATTAACTAAACAAATATCCTTGTTAAATGTATTATAAAAAATACACCTTTTTTTTATTTCAAACATGACGTCATGTTTATTTTCTTTTAAATTATTTTATTATAGTTTTTCGCGTGGAAGTTTTCTATTAAAAATTCATTGCCGCTGAAAAATTTTTATACCAATTTTTTATTTTCTTGGCAACAGGAAAGGAAAATGGTTAAATTTTATCTGAAAAATGCCTATTGATTTTGTATGAAAAATAATTAAATTTTGAATTATTAAGGAAAATATTTGAATAAAATAAATAAAAATTACCCTATTATTTAATCCGGATTTCTAACTTTACGTCTGCAAAATTTCAAAGCAATCGGTTCAGTAGTTACGGCGTGAAAGCGGAACAAACAAACAAACAAACAAACTCACTTTCCGATTTATAATATTAGTAAGGATACTGTATATATATTTGTAAAGACATATAAAATTATATGTACTCATGTTGTAGAAACTTAAAAAAAAATTAAAAAATTAGAAAATATTAAATTTTTAAGAATCAAATCAAAAATAAGTCATACATGTATTACTCTAAGATCTTGACCGAAATATTCCATAGCATTAATATAGCATATTTCGTGATAAATTGAGAAAACTCTCTATTACATGTCAACTTTTAGTATCTGTCAACCTTTTTAAAATAATTCTTACACATGCTACACTAAACCAAAGGTTTTGTTTCAGTTGAGTATAAGGCGAACTTTTTTTCTTGCAAAATGTGATATCTGCACTTTAAAATTAAAATACACTTATGAAAACTGACGATAGAATGTATTTCTATCTTTAGGGGATGTGATAGCAAAAATCGATTATATGATCGATTATAATCGATATTATGTCAAAACAGAAAATAGTTTCTGTAAAATGTTATTACTATACACAGATGAAGGTAATATAAAAGAAAAAATTAAAAAAATGAAAATAGATTACAAAAAACACTATTATTAGGTCTTTAAAAATATTCAACATTGTTGCTAAAAATATATATATATATTTCAAAAAATCATTTTCTGAACATATAAATCATTAAATGATGCTTTGTTTCTGTAACTGAACTATAAAATTTGTTGGCTAATTATTTAAGAACTGTTATGAATAACATTAACTGGATATTTAAACAAATGATTCGTTAAAAAACATTTTCAGTGGCATTTTATTATACAAAAAATAAGTTTAAAATAAAATATTCACATTCAATCATAAAATCTTTTTGAATGTTTTGTTCTGATGTTATATTTTATTAGTTAAAACATTATGTCAGTTAAAAATATACAAATAACATTGCGTAATTTGTTTCATGCCAACTCTTTAGGTGTTAGAATTTTGTATACTGAAATACAAGATGGCTTAAAATTCCTGGACGCATTTTATAATTTACTATAAAGTAGAATAATTGTCGTACAGGAATGCGGTTCGGATTAAAATCCTTCTCATTATGAATAGCTTTCTTGAAAGGAATGAAAAAAAATTGTTCCAAAATCCAAACATAGATGACGTCACTTAACGTATGATTGCTTTCAAAGATGCGGTTTTTTTTTCATTAATTTTAACCCTCTGACATAGACATGACGACTTCCAGAGTTAAAAGTCGTAATCTCTCTGGCACAACTTCAAAAATAATCTGAAAATCAGAAAAATACAAACAAGTATCGCCATCTGTAATCGAATTTTAAAATTAATTATTTTCGTACCCATGAAGAAAACTATATCGCTTCAGAAATATATTAGTCTAAACTGAAATATTGTATGACAATTTCTTGATTTTCTATAGAATTATTAATGTGTCTTTATAATGTGTCTTATAGAATTATTAATGTTACAATTACACTGTAATGTAAGAGAAAACAAAAAGGAGCCTTATCTATTCACTTGTCTAATAGACCGGGCGGCGGCGACACGAATGACTACGTCATTGAGTTACGGGATGAAATCATGATGTAGGACAAGATTATTGGGTGTAGATTAAGGAATGACTGGTCTGCCTCGTCATTTCTTGGTACGATATGAGTAACAGCGGGCGCCAACTCGCCATTTTGGCGTCACTTTCACGTCATCGAGTTACGGTATGAAATTGGCGCCAAATTAAAGCTAAAATAAAGTATTTTAAGAATATTTAGGTCTGCCTGCTCATATCCTGGTACAAACCCTCGGCAGACTGAAATTTATAAAGATATATATATATATGACGTTATAATATACAATTCAATGACTACGTCATCGAGTTACGGGATGAAATCCTGATGTACGACAAGATTATTAGGTGCAGATTAAGGAATGACTGATCTGCATCGGCATTTATCGGTATGATATGAGTAACAGCGGGCGCCGCAACTCGCCAATTTTGTGTCATTATCACGTCATCAAATTACGAGATGAAATTGGTGCCAAATTAAAGGTAAAATAAAGTATTTTAATAATATTTCGATCTCCCTGGAATCAATTTCATTTCGTAACTCGATGACGTGATACTGACGCAAAAATGGGGAGTTAGCGCCGGCTGTTACTCATATCGTACCAAGAAATGACGAGGCAGACCAGTCATTCCTTAATCTACACCGAATAATCTTGTCCTACATCATGATTTCATCCCGTAACTCGATGACGTAGTCATATTGAATTTTACATTATAACATCATTTTTTGTTATAAATTTCAGTCTGCCAAGGGTTTGTACCAGGATATACGCAGGCAGACCGAAATATTCTTAAAATACTTTATTTTACCTTTAATTTGGCACTAATTTCATCCCGTAACTCGATGATGTGAAAGTGACGCCAAAATGGCGAGTTGGCGTCCGCTGTTACTCATATCGTACCAAGAAATGACGAGGCAGACCAGTCATTCCTTAATCTACACCCAATAATATTGTCCTACATCATGATTTCATCCCGTAACTCGATGACGTAGTCATTTGTGTCGCCGCCGCCCGCTCTATAAGTAAGGTGTATAAAATAGTGACGGTTGTTAATGAGAAGTCATAAGTGTTAATAGCTCATACGTTAACTTTTTATTATTATTCATTCAAAAGGAATTTTAAACAGGTTTTTCTATGTGGAAGTCTCTTTATTTTATTTTGGATTATATTTATACTTTAAAAAGAATTTTTTGTATCGACATCAGTATGTGAATATGTATCCCTAAAATATTTTTTTCACTTTTAAAAAAGTGTTTTGCGTATAAGGCTTTCAAAATTAATAAAGAAAGTTGAGTTATTGATTAATAAGATTAGTATGTAAATTAATATTAATATTGTTAATTTTAATAACGCACTTCTGTTTCTCTATTTTTGTCTCACAAGCCCGTAACAACCGCTGATAAATTTTAAAAACTTATAATATAAGTCACACAAACCAAACAGTACAAGCTGATGTAACACACAGTGTATATAAGTTAATATTTCCTTATAAAAGTCTGGAACTGATTTCGCTAGAAAAATAGTTTTTCTTTCGTTTTCAGTTACTGAACCAGTCTGCAGCAGTGCTGAGATGAGAGCAATGTCTAAAGAAAAATGAGCAGTTTGAAATAATTACAAGAATTCTTGAATATTTTCAGTGACAATTTAACAATTTGTTTATTATAAATCATGATAAGAAATATTAAGCTTGGAACATTAAGTTTTGAATTTAAATTGTGCATAATAACATAAAATAAATTGTGCTGTTTTTAGGTTTATATATTTTTGCAGAAAATACTTTAGCGTATTATTTAACATAATAACATATGATTTTTCATCAAACAAAAATGTTAATTTGATTTTAAAACATGTGTAGAAATTCTTTTTGGAGAATTAAATAAATAAGAAATAAAGTTACAAAGCTTTTCAAAAAATTCTTTACATGCATTTTCTTTAACGGGAGCATAAAGAAAACAAAAATGTCCTTTGCTTCTGATAAATTTGTTAATTTGAATGCAAGTACAATTAATGCAAATACAATTTTAAATCAATAGGATAAAATACCAAAACTCATTGCGATAAATGAATTATCTGATATGCTTTAGTTAACTCAAAATGCTATAACATTGAGCACAACTTTTTATTTTATTCATTTTTTATAAACATCCGTATAATTAAAAAGTCGTTTTAACTTTGTTGTTAATGCTCCATGCAATAAAGAATATTGATCGCTTAGAATATTCAATTCTAAATACTAATAAAAAAAAGAAAGAAAAATCCAATCTCTACTAACTTCGTTTATAAAAAAATTCTGAAAGTTAATGGGGAATTTTTAATTATGAGTTCGATTATGTAGATTAGAAGATGCTTATAAAACCATTATACATTTTTTATCAACCGTAACCTCAATATTTTTTTTTCAATTTTAAAACATTACCGTTTAAAAAATTTAGAAAGTAAAACTAAATTATACGGTAAGTGTAGATTATATGGTCAAAAGCATTTTTAAAATTGATAGCAATTTCTGCTTTAAAAGATCTTTAAAAGATTGAAAATCATTTTTTATTTTAAAGTAATCGTTTCAACTTTTTTTTTTCATTTAAAAATTGGTAATTTATAAATAGAAAAAAGACAGTGTTTTTGCGACATTTCATATTTGATTAATTTCGGCTGCGATTACAAGTGTTATTTTTTATAAACAGTATAAGATATTTTATTATAATTATATACGCAGCATAGCAGTATCACCTGTAGGGCGATTTACACTAAAACCTAAACAAGACTGTTCTATATTTGGGACTAATTATATCCGAAGTTAGATGAAAATTAATGCATCAATTCTGTAGCTAGAACTATCGAAATAACCATGAATAATGCAGCATAGCAGTGTCAGCTTTTATGATATTTGTTCTCATTCGAAAAGTTCTCAGCACAAAATTATATCACTTATTAACTGAATCTAAATTTTGTGACAATTCATGTCTTAGTTCTTGAAAAATTGCTGTTGTGTAAATAGAGAATAATGCAGCATAGCAGCGCAACCTATTGAGAGATATGCACGGAAAACTAATCAGTTCCATTTCCTACCAAGGTGTGACAGAATTTTAATTTTTGCGATATTCCGTAGATTAGTTCTTGAGATAGAACGCGAATAAAATTTTGTCAGGTACAGCCTCGCAGAGTGATAGAAAAACTCACAAACAGATATTTTCTAAAAACCATCGAATTGTGCTCAGGAACTTCTAAAACATATAAATTGAAACTGTCGACGAATCCAATAATTTTTTCTTGTAAATATAGGAGAAAGTAAAAACATTATAAGTTCAATTTCCTATGTTTTATTTATTACAGCAGTAAACTATTGTATAAAACTAAACACTACTTTCAGCATTAAACAATAGTATGCATTAATAAGGTACCCTGGGGTAATAACGCCACGTTAAGGTTCTACCAATTTTCACGGCTCAGTTTTAGTTTGTATTTTTCAAACAAATACATGATTTGATACAGCAACTTATTGACTATCTATATAAAAAAACAATTTAACAGATATGTATTCATAAAATGTAATGGCGCGATTTCTTGACCAACGTTATTCGGCGTTATTACCCACCTATATGGGTAATAACGCCATGTAAACAAATCTATGAAATAAGATAGAATAATTGCATGTAGATTGCCCAATTCTAAAAATACACACTCTACAAACTTAGAAATTGACAAATAGCATTCTAAGCTATTGAAAATATTGAATTTTTTGTGAAAGTGTAAGACAAATAAAGTTGTGGTGTGGGGGGGAGGTGAGGCAAAAGAATACCAGATCGTGAGCTTCTTTTTGCTTAAAAAGGACCGTTTAAATAGAATTATTAGAAACATTGCACAGTTTTAACTGTGTTTATTTGAATCAGTATTTAGGATGTAGCTCGGCCACTGTAGGGAATCAACCGGGGTATTAATGCCAAGGATTGGCGTTATTACCCCGTTATAGTTATTGCGCTGTACATTTTAAATTACAAATTATCTCAAGAAGACATCCAAAATCTTCAACAACATTTTGAAAGTCCATGAAATGTACTACAAATTTATGTAATTAACAAAGTATTTCCGGATAAAAAAATTAGTCTTCACATCACAAAACGTATCTCGCAAATTTTAGATCAAGCGTTAATTTTAGTTACTTCTAAAAACAATAAGACCTAAAAACGAAACAAATTAACTTGAAGCTGTTTTTCCGATTTATATGACTCAAAACCCTTCTGCGCAGAGCACATGGGTGTCATTTACCAGATTATTTCATAATTATGCAAAATATTAGCACTTGGCGTTATTACCCCACATGGCGTTATTACCCCAGGGTACCTTATATAAATTTATTCTTTCTTGACTCTTAAAATGTCGTAAGTGTTATATTAAATTAAACTTCTTGTAGTAATATGTGGAATTAATAAGGCATTACTGAAAATGTTACTTTTCCAATGAAAAAATAAATAATAAAAAATAAATAAAGAAACATTAATATGATATTAAATTCATACAAAGCTCATAATGTAAAATTAGGTACCTGATATGGTTTTAATAAGTACTTTTAAACAAAATTCACCTTCATAATTCTATTTTCCTGCTTTTTTAAATAGCCAGGTAATTAAAAATAATTTACTATGTTGGTATTGATAATCCCTGTAACAGAAAAAAATTGATTGTTCAAATTATGTTTTCCCATTGAAGGTAATCCTTACGACACATCTTTTAAGTGCAACTTGTTTGCATAAATAGTCTGCATTCTAATGACCAATTTAATTACTATCTAAATTACATAATTTCGAGAAAATGTGTAAATAGGTAACATTATTTTTATTAACTATAATATGATGCCGGCTTTTTTTTACTCTCTCATTAAACTACCGCCAATTAAAATAATGACAAATAAATAAATAAATGAGTAACATACATTGCATGTTTAAACGATTTTTATTAAATTTTCATTCAAAGAGCAGCTTAACAGAATTTTTTTTTCTTTTAAATAAGCAACTAATAACAAAAATTGTCTATTTTTTGTCATTTTATCATTATAGTAGAGCGTCTTGTAGAGTGATTCTTATTAAAATCTAAATAACACTATTCTATATTAAGGACTAACATTCCTGAAATTTGACGAAAATCCGTGAATCAATTCTGGAGATTGAAGTATCGCGATAACCATAAATAGTGCAACGTAGCAGCGCCACCTCTTAAGCTATTTTCACACAAACGTTCAAAACAATAAATTATATCACGGACTAACTGAATCTAAAGTATTATGAAAATCCGTCTTTCAGATAAATCTATTGTGTAAATAAAACAATAATGCTGCATAGCAGAGCCATCTGTTAAGCAAGAAAAAAAAACACGAAAAAAAATGCAACAAAAAATAATCAGCTCCATTTTCTATCAAGGTCTAACAGAATTTAAAGATTTGTGAAATTCCGTAGATATTTCTTGAGATAGAATGCTCACAAATTATTTGACCTGTACAGACTCACAGAGTGAGAGAATGAAAGAGTGACAGACAGACTCACAGAAAATCATTTTAGAAAATCATCAAATTGTGTTCAGGATCCACTAAAACATATAAATCGTTTAAAAAGCGTTAATCCAAATTTTTAACTAATCCAATAATTTATTCTTGTAAAGATAGAAATGTTTAAAAATATAAATTAAATTCATTACGTTTTATTTAATACAGCAGTAAGCTGTTGCATAAAATTAAACAATATTTTTATCACTAAAATAATGTTTATTAATTTATAAATTATTTTTTCTTGACTCTTAAAAAAAGTTAGAGAAATTATGTGACACTATATTAAATGAAACTTCTTGGAATTATGAATGCATTACAGTAAATGCTCTTTTCCATATGACAAAAAAAATTAATTTAAACATTAATATAATATTGAATTTATAAAAAGTTAATTATGTTAAATTAAATACCTGATGTGGTTTTAATAAGTACTTTATCAGAAAACTGAACATCATAATTTCTTTTCCCTACAATTTTTAAATAGCCAGATGATTAAAATTAATTTTCTACGGTGGTGTTGATAATCCTTGTAATTAAAAAGTATATTATTCAAATTATGCCTTTTCGTTTTATGTAATCCTTAAAAGAATCATTTAAATGTAACTTGTTTGTTTAAATAGTCTGCATTCAAATGCCCAATTTAATTACAGACGAGTCTCTATATAACGAAATCCATCGTTCCATTAAAAAATTCGTTACATAGAGAAATTCTATGTATAGAGAATGATGTTAAAAATCGTATTTAATGTGTGAAATTCAAACAAATATTATTTTTTTATCTTTTGATTTAAGAATTTGAAATGTTTAAAAGTAAATATTAACCTAACATTTTATGTCTTAATTGTTTAAGTTGTTTCAATAGGAGAACAGACATTTATTTGAAAGATTAATGAAAATCAACTAAAGAAGATTTGCAATAATTTCAGACGAAGAAATCTGTAATTTTTTGTTGTTTTGATTTTTAAATTGTTACGTTCTCAAAAAAGCTCAAATTTTAGCAAAGAATGAAAAGTTGTAGTAAACATTTTCCTCCATTTGAAGGCCTCTCTTATGTGCCTCTCATTGATTCCTCTCTTACGTGTGTATAAATATAATTGACTCTGTTTTGAGAAGGTTGTGGAAAGGTGTGTGAGAGGTGGGATGAAGTCGTTGGATTTAAAGAACATGGAGAGAAGTAATACTTAAAAAAAAAAAAAACTCGGCACTGACGATAAATTAAAAGTGATGGGAAATTGATAAATTGATTCCATATGATTTCGAAACTTTTTAAAACGTTATATGGAGATAGATATTTCGCTATATAGAGACTGTTTTTAAGGTAATTTTGCGAAAAGGGGACCGTTCCTACTAAAAATTCGTTATATAGAGAAATTCGATGTATGGAGTTTCGTTATAGAGAGACTCGCCTGTATTATTTAAATTACGTATTTTCGTGAAAATGTGCAAATAGGGAGCGTCGTTTTCACTGACTATGCTTAAAAGCAAACATTTTTTAGCTTAAACTATCGCCGATTAAAATAATTGCAAAAAATCTAAATTAAATAATATGTATAAATTATGTGTTCAAACGATTTTTATTAATATTTCATGTAAAGAGCAACTTTATTGTTTCATTACCAGACCGACAAACCTTGAGGAATGATAGTATTCATGAAGAAAAACATTATTAAATAGGAAAAACTTCAAACGATGATAAAAAACGGAATAATAGGTCGATTTGTTTGAGGTTTACGATTAAAAAAATAAAGGGTACATTCAAAATTTGACGATAGAGTACGCTTTTTACTTTAGAGTAACGAACAACTATTTTTTACCGTTATTTTGTGCATGGGGTTGAAATTATTCTAAAGTTTAGACTAACTTAAATTTGGAGCAAAAAATTGGAAACATAGGAATCGAGTAACTAGCGAAAATTCAACTGTGAACGGAGGGTGGGGGATTTTAATAGCTCATAAACATTATACAAACTAATCGATTTTGTTTCGGTTTTACGTGTTGGCTATTCACTTGCTAATTCTTTTATTCAAAATGACGTACAGGTTTGGGGTCCTCATTTTTGATGGAATACACTTCCGATACATCTCCGACATTTCACTGGCATTACTCTTGGGAGTTTTACTACCAGACAAACATACTTCCAGGAAGTGTTAGGGATGCAAAGATAACTCAGAACCACATAGGAATATTACATTGAAAATGCCTTTTTTGCGAGTTAGGTAAGAAGCAGAGCAAAATACAACAAAAAAAAAAGAGTAGTAAAACTGCAACACGTTAAGCCTAAAGCGCTCTCTATTGACAATTATTGAACATAGCCTTTATTTTTTTTCTTAATCGTGATATAAAGAGTGAATTTAACGAAAACCACAAATGAATCGACCTTTTTTTCCGTTTTTTTTATCATCGTTTAAAGATTTGGACCTTAAACTTTAATGGCCGTTAGCTCCTATGGAAGATGTTTGCGTCCCATTGTTTCCTATTTAATAATGTTTGTCTTCATGTCTATTATCACCCACAAAGTCTGTCGGTCTCGTAATGGAACACCCTGTATACTATCTACTAAAAAATAAAACTGTCTAATTTTTTCTTCAATTAAATCACATTTTTTGTTTTCAAGTTACTTACTTTAAAACAACAACGACAAAAAAAAGTTTTTTTTTCTCTTTTTTTTAATTGATAGTTTTAAATTTACCCTTTTTTACGTTTTTGCAAAGACACTAAAATGCAATATAAGGAAAGATAACACTTGGTGCAATCCTAACATAAATATTCGAGATTTAAAACTCGTGTTTTCACATGCTATCCAATTGAGAAATTTGAAATCCACATCTTTTGGATTATGCTCTAAATTTGAGTTCGACGATTTGTTTCGGTGACTTTTTTTACTTTCCTCTATCTTTACAAAAATAGAGTTTTGGATTATTCAAAAATATCGATTTCAGCTTTCCGATGGATTTACACTTTTTAGAGGGTCCTGAACAGAATGTGATGGTTTTTATAAAATGTCTTTCTGTGAGTCTGTCTGTCACTCCGTCACTCTGTATGAGCCAAAAAGTTTGTGGTTGCTCTATCTTAAGAACTAATGCACGGAATTTCCAAAAACTTGTTTTTCTGTTAGACTTTGATATAAACTAGACTTCATTAGTTTTAGGTATTTATGGCTCAAAAGATGGCACTGTTATACTGCCTTATTTATAATTTCAGCAATAGATGTATCTCAAAAACTAATTTTAGATGTTAAACTTCTATCTTTTTGGAAAATGTCTTTTTCGTTCCTCAATTAGGTGATGTATTAGGTGATATATTCTAGGGTGGAACCAAAATTGAAAACAAAAGTTAGTGAAGGGAGAAAGTGGTTGAAGATGTGGAGTGAACGAGGTCATTCTAAATCGAAAATGCCATTAAAGTCGACAGACTAAACCAAATGTGAGAAATATGGAATAATAATGTAACACTACACGAATTATTTCTTCTAGTTATTTGTATGTAATATTTACAGATGTTAGTATTACATATTTTTTTATCTTTTTAACACTTTCCAATAAAGTTTTAAAATGTTTATGCTTTCGGTTTGTCTAAAATTTGCACATTTTAATCGAAAATTTAACTTTTTCACATGTATCTAGCTTGTGAAATAAATTGTGTGATTTCTTATCTCTGGATAAACTTAAAAAAGTGTAAATGTCGAAAAATGCCTTGATTACACAAATGGCCGTGTGACACGTAACACATTCGCTGGCAGTCACGCGCTGGTTCGTGAAATTATCAATCATTTAACACAGAGGGCGGAGTTATCGGCAGCGGATGTTATTAGTAGAGAAAAATTAGTAGCGGAATTATTAGTTGAGAACGATCGAAAATTCAGTTTCGTTTTTGGCCCTAAATCAGAGTTTCGAGGAAAACTCGTTATCGGCGAAAATTTGTTAAAATGTGTTAAAACCTGTTAAAAATTTGGCCGTACCAACACTCATCTGAAGCCATCTGAAATTCAGAAATATTGCTTCTTCCTTTCGAAATTTTTATCTCGACTTCATATTTTGAGCACTTTTCATTCAGATGACAAACATTTTATTTATTGTTATGAATGAACTTTATTATTTATAATTTTCAAGTATGGCTGATTGAAGACGTGAAATC
The DNA here is from genome assembly GCA_964019185.1 of Maratus speculifer. Taxonomy (NCBI): domain Eukaryota; kingdom Metazoa; phylum Arthropoda; class Arachnida; order Araneae; family Salticidae; genus Maratus; species Maratus speculifer. The sequence goes on along the minus strand of OZ025289.1, from coordinate 208,776,356 downwards.
AAATTAAGGAAAAATGCCCGTACATATGAAACTTTTCACCTGCTCAATAAAACTTGCACGCTTAACAGTAATAGAAAAATTATAGATTGAAACTGCAGGTAATTCGAATGCTATTTCAGAAAGTTCTAACAGTCGTTGATAAATTAATTACATTTTATTTTATATGAAAATCATAATTTTTGGTCATAGCAGGCGATTTGATTTGAAGCCGACTTTTCAAACTGATCGATAAATTTTTCTGTATCGATCAGACTAACAACTATAAACAAGCCAGACCGATATTAAAAAAAATAGCGGCTTTACCGGCCGATATAAAAATTTAAACCTTGTCGATAAAATATTAGCTACTTTAAAGGAATATATTTTTCGCGAGAATAAAAATAAACGTGCATCACGTTCGGATGCTGTTAGGCAACATCAATACAGAAATGTAACGTTTCCACCGAAGGAACTTGGCATTGGATATGGTGTCTGTTTACACTCACAGCAAAGTTGAATACATAGTTGAAAAGTGTTTATGCTTTCGGTTTGTTTCTCCGTCTGTCCTGCTGTCCGCACTCTAACTCTCGTAAATATACTCGGATCTCCATGGAATTTTTGGACTTTTTCCCTAGCACTAACCGCATTGAAAATGAAGTTTCTACCATGATTAGGTTATTTACCTGGTTAGCCAAAACTTTTCCAATTTATTATGGCCTATGGGGAAAAATCGTTTCAAATGAATTTTAAATATGTTACACCTTGTCAAACATATTCAAATTTACATACATCTACGAAGTGCACTAAAATATACATTTTGTAAAATATACAGTGAAAATATTTGTTATTATTTATTTACAGGGCCACACAAAAAAATTCAATTCCATAATAATAAAGGGGGGAATTTTTTGCGATGTATTTAAATTATGGTAAGCTATTCCATGTATCATCAATTTGATGTATTTCACTTAATTTAATATGAGTTATTTCACGCATAATACGAAGTGCATAGCATTTACAGAGACACACAAAAGATTTTAAATAGTATATTCTATCCGAAGTACTCTATATTATGGATGATGGCTGTTGGATGGATGAAAGGCATTTTAACTTATGATATCCGCATTTATGTTTCATTAAATGTATGCATATGGTGTATATAAATGCTAATTGTTACACAATTTAGACATACAGGATTCCCAGAAAAATCTCGAAAAGTTTTTAAAATATGACAGTAATTTACTTAATTGTGATTTTTAAGTATTTTATGCATTTATACATTGAACTGCATTCAGTTTAAAGGTGTGTAGAATAAAGATAAAATTATATATAAGGTCACCTAAAGAACAGGATACATGGCTACCTTTGGATAAAATCTTCTGGAGAAAGAGTTATTAAAGTATGGTTCCACTATTAGTATAAATTACAGAAATGCAAATTTCAAACAGCTAGGCGTTTTCTTGCTAAACTAAACTTTTTCATCATATAGTCTATATATCGACCAAAACATCAAACACAGGGATGTTCAAAAATATTGCAATACATATTTGACTATATACAATATTACCTTATTACCTTGGATTACAAAAGTCTGTTAAATATTTCACGAAGTGTTGGAAAGTGTTTCATAATATATGCTTAACACATGAATTTTCTCACTTGTTTAATAAACAAAAATGTTTGTTTCAGAAAAAGAATTTTATAAAAGTTTAAAAAAACTCGCAATTCCAAAAAAAAAAAAAATCTCTTTATGATTACATTTTTGATGAGACAATTATATATCTACAAAGTTCTAGGCATATAATTGCTTTAACTAAAATTAAGAAAAATAAGGATTACTTTGTCAATGAAAATCTTATTAATTTAACCGCAGGAATATTAATTATAAAAACAGATTGTGATTAAATATAAAACTGATACATTTTAGTTAAGTCTAAATGATTTAAGACGGAGCAGAACTTTTTTTTGGTTTAAAATGAACAAGAGAAAAAAAAATCTTTGCAAATTTGATTTCGAAGCTTCTTGCAGTAAAATATATCGATTTTTTAGACTGATCGTAAATTTTTTGATAATTTTAACGACCATTTAGAGGCATTCCTTGAAAATCGAATCCGAAAGTTAATGGAGAAATTTAATTACTGGCAAAATTGCACGCATTAATATATATTTGAAAAATATTACGCATTTTTTTTAATGTCTTCGTCATTAAGGATTTCTTCTTTGCAATTTAAAATCAGGCTACGAGCAATTTGCGAAAAAAAAAAAATAAGTTAAATGTGAGTTAAATAGTGTTTACATGCTTCAGAGAGTTTGTAAAGTAAATAGAATTTTGTTCTTTAAAAGTTTTTAACTGTAATAAATAGGAAGCAAGTAAATTGTATCCGGGTGTTTATGGAAAAACTAGCAATTAACGTATCTATTAAAGCTATCTCCTTTCATTTATGAAGTAATGATTGCATACAATTTAATTGTATTGAATCATATATTGCTTCATGTTTCTTTTTCTTTAATTTTTCCACAGTGTAAACAAAACAATAGTACAACAATGCATGTTATGCAAGAAAGTTCTTTTTTGTATAGTTACTATAAAATATGCAATAAGATTAGGTAAAGTTTTATTAGGAAATTAACTAAGAAATGCTTTATTATTTAGAAATAATTCAATGTTCATTGATCACACAGTGTAATGAATACACAAGATGTCGCGCTTACCTTCGACTTAGAGGAATATTGTATTTGTTCATATTACTTAATCATTAATATATTTTTGGGTGCGTTCGTAATTATGTAAATAGGAGCGCATATAATTGTCGTTCAGTCCGTCCGTCTGTCTGTCCATCCCCATAACTACAAACAACAACGCATAAACTACCCAACCGAATCGTTTGAAATTTAAAATAAAAAATAATTACATAATTTTATCGAGTCATTTCAAATTTTATGAAAATCGGATGATTAGGTCATTTAATGAGACAATAAAATAATTCCGTTACATACGGTCAATGGGGAAAAAGTTTCAAATGCATTTTAATCTTTTGAAATTTAAAATGCATAATTATTACATAATTTTGTCGAGTTATTTCAATTTTTATGAAAATTGGATGTATAGATCAATTACAAAGGCAATCAAAAGTACTCTGTAAAATTACGGTCAATGGAGAAAAATGTTTCAAATGCATTTTAATGGTATTACACTCATTCGAATACACTATCTGGCCATTGATGGACGTCCACTTGCAATGTTAGACATTTTGTTAAATATGTAGAAAAATACATGAAGAATCATCCCGAAACTCTCAGTATTTAAATATAATAGTATAAGTCATACATTTCCGTGAAGATTTCCTCCCAAAACTACACAGGGGACCGTCAACAAATTTAAAAAAATGAATATCTTTTGAATAACCCTGTCAAAACTAATGTAGCAAAAGAGCTCAAACTCTAGATTATGATTAAGTGCCTTGTTGTAATAAACTGTGTTCATTTTTATGCAATAGTATGCATATTCGCAGAAAAAATGAAGTTTTTATAAAAACAGTCCTAAGTTTTTTGCTTATAATTTTCAGAGTTCTTAATATAAAATAATATTTTTTTCTGAAAATATGACAAACAGTATTGCACACAATACCCTGTGATCAGAATTTAAAAAAAAATAGAAATTGTATGAAAAATAAGTAGGCTTAGAAAATAATTTTTCACTGCGCATGCCTCAACGATATCAAAATTTCATTTGCATATTATGTTAGCTAAATTTATAGAGCAAATTTTTTGAAAGTCTCAAAATCATAGCTTGAAAACTCTGTAAATAATCGTGTATAGAAAAAAGTAGAAAATCCGCTGTTTCCAAAATGAAGCAAAAAATGAGGGATTTTATTCAAATGTAGTAGTACGTCCCCTATTGTGTATTCTATATTGACACTAATCAATGAATATAAGGATACAACCCATATTGTTTTTGCTTCATTTAGGGAATAACGGATTTTCAACTTATTCAATTGACGATTATTTTCAGAATTTTCAAGTTATGATTTTGCGTCTCTCAGTTTGCGTCTCTATGTTTTTGAGACTTTCACAAAAGTTGTTCTATACATTTAGCTAACATAATATGCAAATGAAATTTTGATATTGTTAACGCATGCGCAGTGAAAAATTATTTAATAAACCCACTCATTTTTCATACAATTTTTATTATTTTTTAATTCTGATTACAGGGTATTGTGTGCAAAGTTGTTTGTCATATTTTCAGAAAAAAATATTATTTTATATTAAGAACTCTGAAAATTATAACCAAAAAACTTGGAAAAATTTGGGACCATTTTTTAAAAAACCTTGATTTTTTCTGCGAGAATGCATGCTATTTGCATAAAAATGAACACAGTTTATTACAATAAGAGACTTAATCATAATCTAGAGTTTGAGCGCTTTTGCTACATTAGTTTTGACAGGATTATTCAAAAGACATTCATTTTTTTTTAATTTGTAGACGGACCCCTATGGAGTTTCGAGAGAAAATCCCGAAAATGTATGACTTAAAGTATTACATTTATACACTAAGAGTTTCGGGATGATTCCTCATATATTTTTCTTGATATTTAACAAAATGTCTAAAATTGCAAGTGGATGTTCATCAATGGCCAGGTAGTGAATACTAGAATACATGAACCGTTGAAGTATTTATATATTGATATATACATTCTGTACATTCTGTGATGCAAAGAATATTTATTATTAAATTACCACACACAATTATATTTATAAATTATAAATTATAAATATATAATTTATTTTGTGGGCCACACAAAAGTATTCCTCTACATAATGCTATACGGAAAAACATTGCTTAGGGCGTGTGTTAATTATATTAGACTATTTCACATTTTATGAGTACGATATAAATTGCTGAGGTGTAATAAAAGTTTCTTCGTGTATATTTACAGGAAAACAAACAGGATTTCGACCATTATACTGACAGCAAGATCCGAATATTTTAACTTCGCTATCGTACGAACGCACATCATTTGCTACTCTTTACGTGCAATTTCCAACTTATTCTTTTAAATATCTTTTCATTTTATTCCTTTTTTTTCCTTATTGGCTCCCCCTAGAGAGCCTTGGAGGAAGAGGTCGTGTTTTTTCAATTTATGCTATCATTGTTAGACGACTCGAACAATATTAATGACGCACACATAAAAAAGAATTATTTAAAAAAAAATCTTTACATTATCTTAAATAATGAAACATAAAACAAGTTATGCAAGAATGAAATACATCTGTAGATTGAAATACACAATAGTTCAAAAAAAGTTTCGGTTGAAGTAAAAATAAAAAAATAAATAAAACAGAAAATAGAAAACTCAAGCAAGCGACATTTTACGATTTCTGGAAATTAGATAATACTGAAACATTCAAAATGTTGTTTATTCTTTTCGGTTTTTAGTTACCACGTGCAACAGTACTTCACAATTTCTCGTGTAAGATCTAGAATTAATAGAGGTAATTTTTAGATTTACAATTCACGAATAGTTGGTAATGTTTTTTTATCGTTCATGCTATGAATGTTGTACTCAATTAGTATTTAATTATGACTCCAAAGTTTAAAAAAGCAAAAACTAAATACACACTGTGGTTTACTATTAAAATAGAGAAGGATATACAGGGTGTATATAAAGTCCCGGACCCATTTTGATGTTTAATAACTCATAAAATTATAAAAATAGATTAAAATGAAAAACATAAATGATTAGATAGACTCAAAAAGTTTCATGACCCTTGTCAATGAACTTCCACGTGTACCTCCTTCGTCGCATGGAGAACATAAAGTCAAAAGCGAATTTCACGCCAGGTAGCACCAAGCATGTCGGCATCCACAGAGTCTATTGCGGTTGTAATTCTAGCTTTTAAGTCATCAATGTTCGAAACCCTCCTCCTGTAAACATTATCCTTTACAAATCTCCAAAGGAAAAATTCCAGCGGCTTTATATCAGGTGATCTGGAAGAGTGTCAGTGTCGAACATTGATGACTTAAAAGCCAGAATTACAACCGCAATAGCCTCTGTGAAGGCCGACATGTTTACCGCTACCTGGCGCGAAATTGACAATCGACTTGATATTACCTGTGGGACGAAGGGGGCACACGTAGAAGCTCATTGACAAGGGTCATGAAACTTTTTGAGTCTATCTAAGCATTTATGTTATTAATTTTAATCTATCTTTATTATTTTATGAGTTATTAAACATGAAAATGGGTCCGGGACATTATAAACACCCTGTAGAATATAATAGTAGCATATAATAGAAAGAGCAGATGACAGGATATAAAAAAAATTATGTACTCCTTTTTTATTATCACATATTGAACCGCATATATATTCCTACCGAAATACGGTTAGTAATTTTTAAAAAAAGTTTACTAAAAATAGTAAAAAATATAAATAAATAAATAAAAGAATATTGTCTGTTAATTTGCAAAAATGTTCTACAATAAAGGGCGAAAAAATGTAATACCCTCTTTTAAATTATAGAAAATTTTGAAAAGCATTTCTTGAACTTTAGAAACCTAAAAAAAAGAATTTTGGAAAAAAGCGAAAAAAAGACCTAATTTTGGCTGGATGATTTTTGATTCTAAATAATAGTTTAAAAAATTATCTAAAACCTGCCTATGCGTAAAAGATGTTTTATTATATGCTGAGTATGAGAAAAATAATTAAAAAAATTAATTCCAAAATTTAAATCTGCCGCAATGTGGTTCAAATTTGTGTATTTGAACGCTTTTAAGATAAAAAATAAATGTTTTTTTATAAAAAAAAATATGAATTTTAGAATTTTTAACATTTATTGCAATTAAGGGGTATTTATTTGTTTACAAGATTAAAATTTTATTTTCTTATTTAACAGCTTATTTATATTAAATCAAGAAAAATCGTCAACATTACAATTGGCAATAATGACGTTTGGTATTGAAAATCAGCATGAGATTTTGTAATTCAATTCGGTTTTTATAAAACCGTCTCTTATATATTGCCCATACACAACAGAAAATGCTTTTGTGACTATTTTGATTATTAGTTTCGTAGAATGAGCATTGCGTGAATAGATATTATTGATAGTAGATGGCTGATATTTGTAGTTGCCACTGGAATGATTGCTGGATTTACTATTGCTTTTGAAATCATGTCGTTACTAAATCCCTCAGTTAGTGAAGGTTCGACACATTTTCCTATTTAATAAAATCTATGTAATCCGTCGCGAAAGGTCAAAAGCTGGTAAATGGAAACTATAAATATTATTTAATGTAATGATTAGGATTACAGACCATTTAATCTCACTCGTGTGCTTTTAGAATTCATCTATACTGACATATATGAACATACAAAAAGCTTCTCAGATGCAGCGAATATTTTTTCTCCACCATTGAAACATTTGTTCCCAACCGCGGTTCCATACACGCTGCGAAAATATGACATAGTGGGACCTCATTGGTGTGTAACTAGCACAAAACCATTGTAGTGGACGATTGAAGATCAGTTCCATATTTCGAATAACAAATTCTTTAATATCTATATTAACAGATATTCCTTCACAACCAATCGCAACCAACTTTGTTATATGCATATTATTGTTAACACATGACAAAAAAAATGTACGCCGTGTTTTCAAATTGTTTGGCATTCTCGCAGAATTTACATATATATGGCCCATGTATTCGGAAACAAGTTCTTTTTTCAAGCTCAAGTCTGCTCCCATTATGATTTTTCTTCTGTTGTCTTCTAGCGATGTAGTATTGTCTTTACACTCATCAAAGTTTAATGAAAACAGCCATGATCATAATCTTTTACAAAAGACTAAAGGGAAGGATTAAAACGATAGAGTGGTCTTTGGCAGCGATGTGCCCCATCCCCGGGGCAAATTGATACACTTTGACACGTCTGGGAAAAATGGAGACAAAATAACACTAATGCATATTTTTCATAGAAAAATATTTAGCAAACCATTTTATATATAGTAATAGACATTAAAATCGCACACAATTTATTTCTAAGCGATATTAAAGCAATCAAAATGAAATGTATAATGACCTGATGTTCTGGCTGTTCCTTGTCTGTTTGTTGGCTGTGGTGTTGTCATATCTGGCACTTTAACACCAGAATTATCTTCTTTCTTTGGAAAGGTGACATAATTACCAGGTTTTCTGGTTATAGATCGGTTTACAAGCAGAAAATAAAGGATAATTATATTAAAAATTATGTTTATAATATAATTATCCTGTACTGTTCTGCATATTGTTTTTCTTACTTAACATTTCTCATGTCGATAATGCTTTTTTCTCTGGAGCATTGGTTATAAATTTGAGACTGCCGCCCATTTCTTTTGTTAATTCTACTAGCACTAAATATTGTGTAAGTTTGTACGTCTTCTGTTTGCAAAAATGCTATAAAATGTTCTAATATAAAGAAATTAGAGCTATTTCACTTCAATAAAAACTAATAGTAGACATTTTTGACGAAAAATGGTTGAATTAAGGAGTGTATGGTAAAAAAAAATAATAATAAAAGGTAATAAAAAAATGAACTAGAAAAGGATTTAGGTTGTATCAATGTGCCCCGACAAAGACTGTATCAATGTGCCCCATACAGCCATTTTGAATAAAATGGGTCGCAAATACAACACTTCATAATTTAGCTAACAATAAAGAATGAGGAACTGATAAAGAATAGCTTTAATTGCCAGGGAGGGTATTCTTTTCAGTTGAAAATACTGGAACAGTTGTATAATACCATTGCAATTGTGCAACTCAAACTTACTTTTGACCAACAAAAACAATTAATCACCCATCCCATTTCATCAAACTATTGGATCATTCCAAAACTTTCTGTATGTAGTTAATTTCACTAGTATCACCTTTTGGAGCTGTTGTGAAACTTTCTGTAATGACCCTGTTTGCTGTACAGGGGGTGTATCAATGTGCCCCAAGTACCAATGTACCCCAGTTCCCCCTATATATATATATATGTGTGTGTGTGTGTATTATTTTTTATCTTAAAGCCATGGTACACTAATATTTAAAGTACACGAAGCTACACAATACACAAGCAGACAAATCAAGCACTCACTGAAAAAAAATCATTGAACCAATCATTGAAAAAACTGGAACTGTCAGTTTTTCGAAACCACTTGCAGCAGTATTAAATTTCGAAATTAGTTTTTTTTTTCACTTAATCTCACTGCAATATAGTATCTCTTACGCAAAGGTAGGTGTTGGTTGATATTAAAATGATTATTTTGCGTCAAAAAATTTCTAACCAAAATTATATCTTTTTCCATTTTTTCCAAATTTCATCGAATTTTCAACTTTTTTGTGGCAGTATTAAATTTCGAATTTATTATTTATTATTATTTTGTGCTTAACCTCCATACGATAAAACATGTCTCCCGCATTGTTGGATTTTAAAAATTATTAAAACAATTACTTTTTGACAAAAATCATCTAACCAAAATTCGGTCTTTTTTCAATTTTTTTTGAAAATTCAACCTTTTTGTGGCAGTATTAAATTTTAAAATTATTTTTTTTATTATTTTTCCCTTAATCTCCATACTATAGAACATCTTTTCCGCATAGGTAGGTTTTGATGAATGGTAATTTTTTTTTCGCCATAACGATCGATCCACCCTATATTGTATAATAGGGTGGATCGATTTTTTTTTTTTCACAGTGTCAAAACCTACCTATGCGGAAAAGATGTTCTCTTGGATGGAGATTAAGGGAAAAATAATTTAAAAAATTGATTTTAAATTTAACTAGTGCCACAATGAGGTTGAATTTCGAAAAAAAGTGAAAAAAGACCTAATTTTGGCTAGATGATTTTTGATTCAAAATAACAGTTTAAAAAATTATCCAAAACCTACCTATGCGTAAAAGATGTTATACTATATGCTGAGTATGAGAAAAATAATTAAAAAAAATATTTCAAAATTTAAAACTGCCGCAATGTGGCTCAAATTTATGTATTTGAACATTTTTACGGTAAAAAATCTTTTTTTTTTTTTTTTTTTTTTTTTTTTTTTTTTGTAAAATAAAAAATGAATTTTAGAATTTTTAACATTTATTGCAATGAGGGGATGTTTAATGGATTACAAGAAAAAAAATTAGTTTCTTATTTAACAGCTTCATTAGTATTAAATCAGGAAAAATCGTCAACATTGCATTCGGCGATAATGACATTCGGTATTGAAAATCGACATAAGATTTTGTAATTCAATTCGATTTTTATAAAACCGTCTCTTATGTATGGCAGATACACATCAGAAATATTTCCGTGACTCTTTTGATTATTAGTTTTGTAGAATGAGCGTTGCGTGAATAGATATTATTAATAGTAGATGTTATTGCCACTGGAATGATTGCTGGATTTACCTATTGCTTCTGAAATCATGTCGTTGCTAAATCCGTCAGTTAGTGGAGGTTCGACACATTTTCCTATTTAATTAAATCTATGTAATCCGTCGCAAAAGGTCAAAAAGCTGGTAAATGGAAAATATAGATATTTTTAATGTAATTATTAGGATTACAGAAGACCGTTTGATTTCACTCGCGCGCTTTTAAAATTCATATACTGACATGAATGAAAATACAAAAAGCTTCTAACATGCTGCGAATAATCTTTCTATTTTACCAGTGAAACATTTTTGCCCAACCGCGGTTCCATCCACGCTGCAAAAAGATGACATAGTGGAAACTCATTGGTGTGTAACTAGCACTAAAACCATTGTAGTGGACGCTTGAAGATCAGTTCCGTATTTCGAATAACACATCCTTTAACATCTGTGTTAACAGATATTCCGTCACAACCAATTTCAACCATTGTTACATTTATATTATTGTTAACACATGACAAAAAATGTACGTCGTGTTTTCAAATTGTTTGGTACTCTCCCAGAATTTACATATATGTAGCCTATGTATTCGGAACCAAGTTCTTTTTTCAAGCTCAAGTCTGCTTCTATTATGATTTTTCTTCTGTTGTTTTCTAGGAATAGTCTGTCTTTACACCCATCAAAGTTTAAAGAAAATGGCCATGATCATAATCTTTTACAAATGACTAAAACGATGGAGTGGTATTTGGTATGTTTTGTCACGCCAATTTTTTTTCTGTCAATAGCATTCGATTCATAGTATTGTGAGATAATGCCCAAATCTTGAAAAGCACCAGACACGATGGCAACACCTGCTTGATCGGAAATGCCCAAACTGTCCAATATTCTGGCTGATGCCAATCTTCGTCACTACAGGTGATGTGACACCTAGCTCGGCAGCATTTTATCTTTTCAATGATAGCTGATGATGCAGAAAAGTGAGTTTGCTCCCAATACGTCGGTTTAGTTTACACTCAGTATTCATATTCTTATTCAAATGTATTGAACTGAAAAAATAGGCAGTATTTTCGGAAAGTGGTCCAAAAGACTGTAGTAGCTTTCAATATCTTATTTTGTTTTACAAGAATTAAGAAGAGCGTAATATTTGTTGTTAAACAGTTTAATTTTTCTTAAAATGCTGCTGTGGTAAATTATTGAGATTGAATCTAATTTACAGGTCACTTGTAACCTATTAGCAACTCCTTCTCACTGGCAGGAAATAAATAGATGTTGACCGATTCCTTTCTTCGGTTATTTTTTAAATACCAATATAAAAAAATTATAACTTTTTGTAATAGGGTGCATATTTACTGGCGTATCAAAGCCAGACCCAAATAGGGTGTAATTCATATCTCTCTCTCTCTCTCTCTCTCTCTTTTATTATTATTTTTTTAACAACGCCATGGTACAGTAATATTCAAGGTACACTAAGCTACACAATCCACAAGCAGAAAAATCCTAACTGAAAAAACTGGAACTGCCAGTTTTTTGAAACTTTAAATCACTTGCAGCAGTATTGAATTTCGAAATTAGTTTATTTATTTATTTTTTTTTACTTAATATCCATGCTATACAATATTTCTCACGCAAAGGTAGGTTTTGATTGATATTAAAATGATTATTTTGCTTCAAAAATAAATCTAACCAAAATTAGATTTTTTTCCATTTTTCCATTTTTTCAATATTTTATCGAATTTTCAACTTTTTTGTGGCAGTATTAAATATCGAATTTATTGCTTATTATTGTTTTTTTACTTAACCTCCATACGATATAACATCTTTTCCGCATTGTTGGATTTTAAAAATTATTAAAATAATTAGTTTTTGACAAAAATAACCTAACCAAAAATCGGTCTTTTTTCAAATTTTTTCGAAAATTCAACCCTTTTATGGCAGCATTAATTTTTATTTTTATTTTTATTTATTTATTTATTTTTTTTTTTTTACTTAATCTCCATACAATAGAACATCTTTTCCGCATAGGTAGATTTTCATGAATGTTAATTTTTTTTTTCGCCATAGAAAATCGATCCACCCTATTGTATAATGTATAATGCATTTACCAGTTCTCGGCACTTAGAAAATAGGTTTTGTCATCTTCTGTCAAATGTGCAGTAAATATTTTGGGCAACATATATCAATTTCATAAAATATGAAATAGTTTAATATAGTTAAAAAATCACCCAAACAATGTTTCTCCTCTGCCATTGTCGAATGGAAAACTTTTACATGGTCATGTAAAATAAAAACGAATATTCTGTTCACCGCATATTGTACTGAATTTATATTTTAGTATAAATTTTATCTTATTCAAAATTGTATAATATCCTTAAAATGCACTTAAAAGTATTTTTCCCCATTGGATGTAATTTAACGGAATAATTTTGATTGTCCTTGTAATTAAACTATGCATCCGATGTTCAAAAAATTTGAAATGACACTATAAAATTTTGCAACTTTTATAGATTTTATATTTCAACGAATTCAAATGGGTAGCTTTTGCTCTGTTATATGTGGCGAGACAGACGGAAGGACAAACAGGTGGACAGGCGGACTGAATGACGATTATAGGTGCTACGTATTTACATAATTACGAACGCACCTAAAAGGAAGTAAAACATTTATTTCACATTTAACTAAAGTAATGAGAGACTAATAACATACTTGCTCTTGTCTAAAACCAAGATGTTGTATTTTCCGACATTCATTAACATCAAAATTTTAAAGCATTATATATGACTTTTGCTGAAGTAGCGCATTGATTTCAAATATTCTACAAATGGCTATGAACAAAAAACATTTAAGAACTTCTGATTTACAAAATCTTTTGTAGTTTATTTAATGAAAACTTATGCTATCCGGTGCTTAACAATGATTTATTGGAAAAGATTACATTATTTCCTTATTTTTTTTTAATAAATTGACTGCTAAAACATAATCAAATGCAAAAATAACTGTACAAATCTACATTTTACGTACATTATGGAATTAATAAATAATTTTGCTTTTTGCACTCAAAAATGCAAATAACATCAAGTTTAATATTTGACATGACCTTCATTTTCCTCGATGAAACACTGCAATTTATACGAATTTAACTATACAGCTAAAAGGTGTGATAAATTTCTTCCTATTTTGTCTCTCCGTATATTTTTGGCAAAACGCGTTTGAAAAACAAAACGCATCGCTCTAATGTAAAATATATTATTACTACTTGTTTTATGGTTAAAAAATCTGGAATTTCGTAAAGATTTTCAGATTTTATAGAACTTTCTCTCACAAAAAAAAAAAAAAAAAAAAAAAAAAAAAAAAAAAAAAAAAAACATTGCTTATCGATTTTCATCTTAAAAGATACAAGGACGATCAAAAGTGTCCTAAAATAATTTATCTTTTTTTTAAAAGAAAAGATGCGATTGTGGCAGATTTTATCGCAACGCGCTTAGTGACGGATTAAACTCCGAAAAACGAATATTCCCTTACGTAGTAATCAAATTTTAATCAAAATGAGGAAATTTAACTGATTATAAAATATGTTTTGCATGTGAAGAAAAATATTCTAAGAATGTAGAAAAAAAGGTAAATGTTTGTAATGTAAATTAAACTTTGACGGTTACAGAAAAATGAATTTTCTTATAGAAAATGCAATATAAAATTAATTTTTACCTTTCTAAGATAGGAAATGGAATTCAACTGCAAATAGCTGTGTTATTCAAAACATGAAGATTTTAAATATCGTTTTACTTTTTCAAAAATAATGCAGGATTTCGAAATATAAAAAAATTCCTTTAGTTTATTTGAGAACGCTTTTGGATTTATCATTTGCGTCAAGGAAGTAGATAAAATGTTTTATTGCTTCTTCTAGAGTTTAATTTTCCAAATACGGAAAAATTAAAATATATAAAAATCTTAAAAACGAATTTTGCAGATAAAGTGCATTGATATTGACATTTGTGCTTAAAATAAATGTTTAAAAGATGAGAAAATTCTCATAAGGAAGTACGTTTTTCAAACATATTGCATTACATTAAGACTTGGGTGCATTTCATAAAATTAATTGTTTTTATTGCATTTTTAAACCTTTTTAAAATTAAACAGTTTTTTTGTGTATATAGGCATATTTTTATCGATAATATAGGCTAACTTAGACAATACGATGTTCTGTTCACAAGGAATGAACAATTTATTAAAATCCAAACTTAATATCATGATTGTATATTTTGTAGTATTGTATCATCATTCATAAGTTTTCTAAAAAGAACAGATTTACTTACATTCAATAAAAAAAAACTATTTTTTGTATTCCTCACTCAACACTAAACATTGTATAATCATGAACACAATAACCGATATTAAAGTATCAAAAACTTCCGATAGATAAAGCTGTGCAATATATTATCTAAGAACTTAGGCGATATAATAATTATCATACTAAGTGAATATCTCTAACTGAACGAAAAATTATTCAGGCCGGAAATCGAACCCAAATCCTTGGCTTACAGGGCCAATGCCTTACCGTTTAAGCTAACTGGGCACGCGACAGCCAGCGACCATTTTTTTGCTCAGATAACATAATTGTTCACAACATCTAGTCTGTTATTTAGAGAGCTCAGCAGAATAAACCGCAGGTAAAGGAACTCCATATAACGATGAATGCTTGCCGGCTGTCGTGTCCAGTTAGCTTAAAGGGTAAAGCATTGGCCTTGTATGTCAAAGATCTGGATTCGATTCACGGCATGGGCAACTTTTTGCTCAGTTAGAAATATTTAATTCGTATGATAACTTTACCAATCAGTTTGATTATGTTAAAATAATGGTATATCTACGTGTCCTTCTTTATATAGATTATCTTTACCTGCGGTTTATTCTGTTGAGCTCTCTAAATTATAGATGAGATGTTGTGACCAATAAGGTTATCTGAGCGAAAAATGCATGCCGGCTGTCGTGCCTTGTTAGCTTAAACGGTAAATCAGTGGCCTTGTAAGCCAAGGATCTGGGTTCGATTCCAGGCCTCAGCAATTTTTCGCTCAGTTGGAAATATTCATTTCGTATGGTACCTTTACAAATCAGTTTTAAAATAATGGTATAGATATAATAGATGCTTCAACACAACATATATCGTCTATTTTGTTAATTTAAAACTGAACTTTTACTGTAAATTAGCGATCAGCAGAATGTAACTAACGTATGCTAATGTGGCCATGCGTTTAAATTGACATAAATATCTCCCGAAAATAGTATCTTTTACAATAGCTCATTTAACCATAATTACAACTAGGGATGCTGACACTTGCTACATATTATTTTCCCGTTTATTTTATTAGAACAGTTATGACATGATATAATTTTTCAATGGCAACACCCCGTTTTTAGACGCAACTTGTTCATCAGCGCACTTAAATTCTATAAATGACATTGGAATTATACATGGTGGGCTGAAGACTACTGGCAAAAAACACATGCAAAAAAGATCATTGTAAAGGATAAGTGACAACACATGATAGAAGAAAGAAAAAAAAAATATTTGAATTAGCAATTTTCAACATGACCACCTTCGCAGAAAATAAAAAGTTGCATGCGTGCGACCATTTAGAACAATTCCAAACGTAGGATCTCGGAAGTATTCTGTACAATTTCCACGGTTTATGGCAACTTCCAATTCTGTTGAATTCCTTAGATTTCATGCGTACACCTTTGATATTACATACCCAACAAATCAATAAAAGTGAGATCAAGGTTTGTGTTCGCTACGAAACTGCAAAATTACGAAGGATGATTCTATCGTTAAAATGCTGATGAAGTGGCTGTCGAGCAGATGTGGCGATGGAGGATCACCATCTTGCATAAATACGATATCATTGGCGACATTTTGCTGCTGTAATTCTGCAACATTGTTGTACACCGAGCATTTGCTATGGATAACGTTTTCGTCTTTCACAAAAAATTACGGACTTAGAAGGAACGTGCTTGAAATGCCGCACCACAAAGTCTCATTAGCTTCAACTAAACCCATCAGTATCATATCGTGAGTATTTTCCACTACCTGTGAACGCAGTGCTTGGATTTTACTTTCCCAGTTAAAGAGAAATGTACACCATTCGTTCATAATATTAGAAATGTTCAGATTATACTTTCATAATTTCTGATGAGAAATTGCAAATTTCAAACGCTTGTGCTCGTCTCTAGGTTCTAACATATACATGCGCGTAAATTGATTAGGAACATCCGCAGAACAGCTTACACAATCTTGAAGACTATTAATTTCTGTACATCCCAGCTGAGTGCAACACTTTATGCAGTTTGCAATGGATGTGCATTAATCCTGTTATGCATTTTCACAACATTTTCTTCAGGAATAGATGGTCGTCCGGGTCATGGTCGAATACATGTCCATTTAGTTTTTTCGAAAATTTTCATCAAATCAGCTACAGTTTTTTACGGAACATCGGCCTAATCGTAACTTACGATATCGGCGATAAGGTCGCACAGATTCAGCTGCATTTTTCCCGTTCATATTAAACAGCTTTGTGAATTCACTTCATTGTTTTATTACAAACATCTTGTTGACACGCACGAACAACTGTAAATTAGTTGTTCGTGCGTGTCAGAAGCAGAAATGGTTGCATAGAGTGTTGTGTGATTCGTGTTCTACTATATATTTATGCGAATTGTGCAGAGTTTGTCAGTTCCACTCATCTTTGAATTATCATTTGAAATTATCATTTTGAATTATCATGTCCTTTACAATAATCTTTTTTTATCAAATGTTTAGCAAAAATGTGAAGCCACAAACAAACTCTCAATACACCATGAGATATGAAAACAGTATTTTATCCTGAATTGGAGTGTTTTAACTTGCGTTTGGCTTATTTTACTATCGTACCGAATCAGCAAATTTTCTATATGTGAAGATTAAGGAGTGGCTTCATGATGTGTTTTTGAGTCAATTGCTTTTTTTTTCAATTGTAAACCGACTAATGTTGTAAGATTAGTTTTTAAGTGTGTTTTTGAGTTGCATCTGTGTACAAATAGTGAAAAATAATGTGTGATAATTTTTTAGAGTGCTGAATATTACGCTACCGGCAACTGATTAGGATTGAGTTCCCCAAATATTATACCGACAATTTCATTCATATGTGTATCGTTTCGCCACCATTTATGGTTTTTCAATGCTCAGATAACTTTTGTGTAAGATTAAAAAGGGTCTTGCCATTCAATTTTTTTTTAAAGTTTTATCACTGCAATCATAACTCTGGAAGCTGTACTCGTTAAATAATCATGATCCCGAGCGCAGACTTTCAAATAACTAAATCTGAAATTTCCTTTCGATTAGTTGAGCGATGAGGTCACTTGGATACATATATCGAGAACTTTTTTAATGACTATCCTGTATATGTTAAAATAAATATTATAGAATAATTGCAAATGTTTGTACCCAATTCCATAGATGGTCAGAGATTGTAATTTTGACAGAACTGATGTTTCTTTCATGTTAATACTTTTAACTGATAGATATCTCTACAAGAATAGTGAGTGAACATAACGTTTATTATTACTATTATTATTAATATTATTAATTTGTATGCAATCATAATATTCAAAAGGGAAAATAAAAAGTTATATTTTCGACACGTTATGTCATGTGAGTTTAAAAAGGAAGGTAATTTGAACTTGCTACAAAAATACTCCATATATTTATTGCTATCGTGCTTCAACTTGTACGACATTCAAAAAGTGTTTTGTTGATTTCGAAATGGTAATTACAATCTAAACTATAAGCTGTGGATAATCTTCTGAACTTGATGATGACGTAGCTGATGATCTATTGAAATATAATTCACGGATTACAACTAAAGAAATTTCTGAGAGACTTTGTGAGGTAGAATTCAAATGCCCTGTATAAAAAAAAATATATATAAACTCCGAAACTTTATACTTCGGAAATTGGCAAAGTTCTGTCATTATTATTAATTTAAGTTTTCGGAAACCTAAGCAGTACATTTAAATTGTTTGTTTTGCTTGATAAATTGATAAATATTTCATGAATAAAATGAAAAAAAATGTTATTATAAAATGCCTGGTATGGCCTGAGTGACCTCATGCAAGGAGATAAATCAACCAGAGTCAGTAACGCTGAAAATCGGTCAAGAACTTTTTAATAGCTTTCTAATAGCTTAATATTATACGGCATTCTTCAAACAACATTTAAAAAAAACTGCATCCAAAATTATTCATAGTTCTATATTATTCATATATTCTATTTTTCTAATTTACGGAATTAAGTAAGTGAAAAATTTGCCTCAATGTTAACAGAAAATTATCCTCTGAACATCTTGCAAATGGGTAAAACTGTAATGCTATTTTCTCTTCGTTTTGTTTTAAATGATCATAAAATGTGATTCTTTCAACATTATATAAAAAAATAATTACAAATATAAATACAATCCTTCAAATTTTAAACATTTTTGAAATATCTTAAATATTGCTTATAATGCAATGAAACCTGGAGCTTAATGAAAGGAATATTACGTTCCAAACATTTAGAGGGTTAATATTGAATTATCCCAACTATCAAAGCAGCCTTAGATTGCATATCCAATGTTATCATTTTCATTCTATTGTATTACGTCTTGTAATTTTGAGCATTCCTAAAAATCCACAATAAGTGTTATTATTTTACTTCTACCAACACTTAAAAAAGGAGTTTTTATTTATATATTGCAATATTGAAAAAAAAAACAATATTTATTATACTACTGTATTAATTATCCTCAATATTATTATATTAAAGAGAGAATCACAGTATGCAACTGTAAATCGCATATATTTTCAAAATTTATCTACAAAAATATTTGAATAAGCTCATTTTAGTAAAATTTTTTAAACAGGTTGCCCATTTTATCAATACATCGTAAAAGATGAAACAGACTTTTTTTTTCTTTTTTTATCCAATGACCTATATAACAAGTAACATTTATTATATATTTCCTGAAAGAAACGAGTAAAAAATGCATTTTCTATGCAAGTTAGTGTATAATTTTCATTCTAAGAAATACTTATTATTTTCCTGATTTATCAGTTAGATAAAATACCTAATTGATTAAAAATGCTATTAAATTTCGCATATTTTTTATATATATTTCTAAATATTATCTAAAAAGGAAATTCTGGAAGCCCATTTTCTATAAAATTCATAAATGAGTTTCTGCATACATCGATCTATCGTCAAAGATCAAAAAAATTTTTTTCCTTTGCTGCATTTGCTGTACATGACACATATAAATTAATATGAATTTCCTAAAATAAAGATACAAAATAAGGTATTTTTTTTAAAGACTAACTGGACTTTTTTTTTTGGAAGATATATATTTTATTCTTGATTTTTCATGATTGATAAAGTGTTTCTATGTTCTTAAAAAACGTTCACATTTATTTATATGCGTTTTAAAGATTCCATTCTAAATAAATCCGTTTTACTAAGCGTATTTATTACTCAACAATATAATTTTTTTTGTTTCATGCACTTTTATTCCAACTTATTTTTATCTATTAGATTTCGTTCAGTAAAATCTTAAAATTTATAATTATATACATTAATAAAATATACATATATTATATTTATACAGAGAAAGAGCGAAAGAATGCATGCGGTTAAATTTTAGAATTCTTTTGCTTTTAAAAACGAGAAAATTCTTTAACCTTGTATTTTTAACAGTGGATGAATCTGCTTTATAATTAATTTAAAGTTAAATGAATTCTTGAAATTAATTCTTTATAAATGGAAAATAAATGTTTATTACAAATCCAACCAAATTGTTGAGAATAAAATATCGGAACTTAGAAAATAATATATTCTTTTATAAATTATACTTACAAGGAAGGTCTCCATCGGGGGCATACTCAGAATTTTTTGAAAAAAAATACGAATTAAACTACTCATGTAGGTAATAAAGGATCAGTGAAAATTAGCGGCGGAATTACATTATTAGATATATAAAAAAATAAAATAGTTTGGAATAATTGGCGTGAAAAGCTGAAAGCGATGCGGGATTTGGCGAGCAGTGCATTTCCTCGCCAAAAGCAGACGATTTTAACGAATCTGAAAATTGATTTTAATTGACTTCACTGTTAAAAATCTGCAGCATTTACTGCAACGTCACTCCACTACTTTTGTAGAATATCTCTCTTCTGACCAATGAGAATGCTCCATAGCACGGCGAATTGACCGTGTCATACACTCTTAAAAATCTGCTGCATTTTGTTGCAACGCACTCCACAGCTTGTATATAATATCTCTATTCTAACCAATGAGAAAGCTCCATTTCACGGCCAAGTAACCGTTTTCTATACAAGCAAGGGAGTGTTTTGAAACAAAATGCAGCAGATTTTTAACAGTGTATTTTTCAATTTGGAACAATTTTAATCAATTTAAATTGTGTTTTAAATGATAAAATATATTAATTTCATTTTGTTATAAGTACATATAAACGTATATGACAAAATTACACTTAAAGTAAAGTAAAAATGCAAAACTAAAATTACTTAAACTAAACTTATTTAAATAAATTGGACATAGAAAGTTTTTTCTTTAAAAAGTATTCGAAGCGTAAAAGGGTATTTTTCAAAAGTTCGTTTTTTCGCCAACCGGAGATAAATCGCCAAATAAACGAAATTTTTATTATTTTTTTACGAACGTTATAAGGTGGTACCGCCGAAATTTTTTTTATAAACATATATAACTATATGAGAAGAACATTCTGTAATTTTTTCAGATTTTTCTGAGTATGCCCGTATGGAGACCTTCCTTGTTAGTACATTGATTGCATTTAAAGTGTATACACAAAAAAAATAGGTATACAGAGTAAGCAAGAAATAAATTGCGCATTTCAGTGGGCTCTGAATATGTTCCATTAGTCCAAAATGAGATCAAATTTGAACTACAGATAATTTAAATGATGCAGTTGATATCTACTTAAATAAATAAATTATAAAGATATGATGTCATGAAATTAGAAAAAAAAAATTTTGCCTTTGATGTTTAATGTGTTTAAGAGTGATTAAGTGTATCACAATGCCTCCCATCGTCAAAAATTTTCATTTTTATTTTTTTGTAATTTTTTACCAGATACCAAGTTCATCTTTTGAATTATCTATAATTAAAATATGACCTCATTTGTACAAATACAATACCATCTAGAGACCCTCTGAAGTGGTCAACTTATTTCTAGCAGTCTCTGCATGGTTGCATGACCATACCATGGGTTTCCCGAGTACTGTATATGCCGTATCCCATTATACGGAAACTCTTACGGGTATTTTGTTTTTTTATTGACCAGTTTCACTTTTTTAGTATTATATATTATTTATAAAGCTAATTAAATAATTTATGTATCTCACAGAGGACTCTACCGGCAAAAATTGTATTTTTAAAATTTGTACTTTTTAAATGTTTAGTGCATTGTTTGAATTATCTGTTATTCAAATTTGAACTCTTTTGGATCAATAGAACGCATTTCAGATCCCTCTGAAGTTGGAAACTTATTTCTTGTAGCAAGCAACTCGCTCTATACTGATGTCAAGTGAGATGAGATAGCTGCAGGAGTATCTCTGTCAGTGCGAAAGACGTATTGTTGACATCTGACGAGTGATATGCACTCGTTAATGATGCTGTCGTACGCATGTGTGAGGTGACAGGCTTTATGCTGTGCAATTTATTTGGTTCATCCATCTGTTGGTTATCAGATGAGATGATTGCTATTATGGCTCTTTTTGAAAGTTACGTGTTTCCTGAGGTCACCAATGAGAAGAATGCATGAATTGACGCGTTGTGCATAAAATGCTCATAAAATAGTAACTAGTCTAATAAAAAGATGGTGAGATAATCGTGAGATCTGTATTATTTTAAATCATGCTGATTTCGAGCGCACACCTTAAAATAAGTATATGTATTATTTTTTCGATTGGTTGGGTGATTTGGCTGCGAAGACTATTCGTATCGGGGAAGTTTTTTATCGTATCGTTTTTTGCGACGACCCTGTATGATAAACGAAAAAAATGAAACTGATGTAGGAAAATCACTGGATTTGCTTACTTATCAGATCTGCAACTTTAATTTCTCCCGTTTACATAAAAAGACAAACATCTATTTCTATATTAAAGATTGGTTGCAAAATAATTGTGAAAGAAAAATGTATCCTAAAGATTATAAGATTACTAAGCTTCTTTAGGATAATTGAAATTATGTGCATTGCGTCACAAATTGTATTGTGCAAAATTGCGCATGTGACTGAGTTATTTATTGTCATATATCATCATTCACATTTGAATAAAATTATGGATAAGTATACTTTTTATGAATGGAATGAGAAAATAATCTTTAAACTAGTGGAATAAAGCAATTTGTTTCAGACTTAATTATTCGACATATTGTATTTTCTCTTTATATTGATTTTTCTCTGAAGTTTAAAGGTTTTATGCTATGTCAAATCACGCTTTTCAATACTTACGATGACTAAATAAGATTAATAAGTCCATGGATTATTTTTTGCACTGTACAATGACTATTAACCATGTGAAATTAAGTTAAAAGGAATGTTTTAAAGAACTGTGGCATGAAATAAAGTTTTTTAAGTAACATATGATGGAAAACAATTTCGGTATGGACAGTAATGTACAAAATTGTCAATGTATAATTGGGATGTTGTAGGCATGCACTGTAAAAAACCTGTAACCTTAGTAATCTAAATTTACCGAATTATGGTTACTGTAATGCTTACGAAATTTTATCTGTATACTGTATAACAAAGATATGTCTGTCTACAAACTTGAAAACAAAGCTAGAATCATTATATTTATAAAAGAATTACTACAATTTTGGTAATCTTACTAAATTTGTGTTTGTAATCCTAGTTACTTTTATTTATAAAGTTCGATAGTTTCTTAAAAAGTTACTTTAAAAATCCGATTTTCCTAACAATTTCTTAGTAAGGTTAAAATTATTTTCATTTGCAACGAAAATGTTTATCTGTCACATGATTTTTTTTTTCTTTCCGATATATAAAAACTTCTAGGAATACATTTCTACTAGAAAAATTTTACATTTTTTAGAGTATAGTAGCAGGAATAATTTGTCGTATAATTACCATTCATTTATAATATGAAACTTCATACACTATTTATACTATCACAATACAACATTTTTAAATTTTAATTCAGTTTGTCTATATATCTTAAAACCTTTTACATATGTTTTTTTTTACTTAATTAATGTGCATACAGCATGAAGTTATCGGTAGTATTTGGATTACTTTAAACTACATTATACAACATATGGTAAATATTTTCTAATATATCTCAAAAGCAAACTAATGCAAGATTATAATATATCTAGTATGGTGTTACATCTGAATTTACAAAGGGTGTTTCAAATTGAGATGAGATTTACAACTACACGACATTCTATTATTTCTTCTAGTTTGTATTAATTATGTAAATGAAGTTTTAGTATTTCATGTCAATGAAAATCTATCCGATGATTATTAATTTTATTTTTACCGTTAATATAAGATTTTTATAATGACAATATTTTTTTAAATAATGATAATAATAATTGTTTTATTGCTAGATATGATTTTATTTTTAATGCAATTATTAACTTTGTTTTAACAATAGTGAATCTTATTGCTATGATAATAATACATCTATCTAATGTCAATTCTGTCTTTCTACGGTGCAACATCCAACTAAAAAAATAATTATTTACATATGACAGTGATTAAAATACTTGAAATGCACGAAAAAATATTCTTAAAATAAGCTTAGAACGATATATTGCAAAAATTAACAAAGCACTGCATTTACATAAACAATAAAAAAACTAACAAAATAATCATGCTTTCAAATGTGCAATATTTTACATCCAATGTCTAGACATTTTCAATTCAAAATTAATGTCATAAAAAAGAAAATAAACATTGCATAAATATAGAATTGTTATGTAAAAGAATAATTTAAATATAAAAGATTCATTGTTAAAATTCATTGCGTAAAATTCTTAATATGAAACTAAAGATTGGAAATGTAAAAATATGTCTTTCAATATATGACAAAATTTTTAAATACAGCGCGTCTCATAAATAGAAAAATACTAGTATTTTCGAAATAATATTGCAATAATGTAATATAATTAAAACTATATTTATGCATGAAGCGAAATATGTGCATAAAAATACAGTAAATTAAATTAGAATTCATTAATTTAAACTAAAAAATTGATAAATTGAAACAAATATGCTGTCTCATAAAAATATTTTTTTTTTTTTTACTTAAAAAAAAAAGAAAATTTATTGTAAAGTAATAGATCCATTTTTAGTAAGAGCTAATATTTTTGCTGGCATTCTGGTTATAAGGTTGTGTAACTATTCTGACTGTATAACAAATCAACTTCCTTTGATTTCTCTTTTCAACTCAACGTCGTGGAAAAACTGTCTTCCAGAAGCATATACACTGTGAACGAGAATGCCCCAAAGAATCTCAACGGAATTTGAAATGGGGCTACGTGCGGGCCACACCATGATATGGGTAGCATTATTAAAAAACTCCTCATCATTTTCCTAACTTGTTTATTTTTAAAATAGAAATTATTTTATTTAAATTAAAAACTCGACAACAGATTCATTTCAATGCTCTTAATATGTGATATAAATTTTATTAACTTACACTGAATTAATAAAATGGAACTTTAAAAACATCTGTGACTATACATTTATGTGACACACTGTAAGTTAACATGAAAATAGTATTAATGGCGAGTGATTCATTCATTTTAAAGTAATAGAAATTAGGGACTAAAATTGTTTTTATTAAAAATGGTCATAGTATTTTTTAAATATATGTAATCATAATAAAAAAAAATACATTTGAATATATTTCATACAAATAATGAAATATAAAATGCTATGAACTTTAAAGTATACTCTAGTTAAATAAATAATGTAAAATATCAAAATGCTTCGTTTAATTACACATGAGCTGTTCGTTTTGGATTTACGAAATTTCAAATAATTAAATAATAATAATAAGAAAAAATATGTTAGGAAATTATACGAAAGAGCACAAGCATTATTCTTTTATTCTAATTTAGATACACAATACTCTTTTACATACTCATTGATTTATGTTTATGTTTTTAAACAATATTATACTTTTAGAACATGGAATTTATGCATTTTTGAATATATTTAAAATAATAAACATAAAATTAAAGAGTTAAGATCTTATTGCAATATCTGTATTTCTAATCACCGTCTTTAAAGATCTTTCCTAATATTATATTGATAAACAATGTTTCCGTCTGTCTGTTTGTCTATGTGTTTGGCATGAAAAATCTACCGGACATACCAATTTCAATTTTTTTGTGTTTATAATGCAAGATGTTTCCTGATGCACGTGAGACTAAAAAAATTTTTTTTTATATTTACTTCAGTTATTAATAAAACATCGTAAACGACTATCATAAAAAATCATCTGTTTTATTTCTAGTTAAGGACAGTTCTTCTACACTATCTATCAATAAGTATTTCCAATAAGTAATCCAATAGAAAAGGAAAAGATCTTTTATTATTTTCTATCACAGATGTCAAGATACTTATTAACAGAAATATTGTACTAGATATTGTATACATTAAATACTAATTTTTTCCTAAAAGTCAGTTAATAAAAAATGTCAATTTGTGGAGAATCCCTTATCATTCAGCCGTTTTTAGAGAGGAATGTAAAAACAGCTTACTAATAATAATGATATCTTTTTGAATTTTCACGATATTTGATTGTATTTTTTTTTATAAGTTACTCCATAGAATTGACTATTAAATGGTGCAAAAGAATCGTTTTCATCGTTAGCGCATGCGCAGATAAAAATTATTTCATAAAACTACTCATATTCCATAAAATATTTAATATATTTATATTCCAATTGCACTACATTTTTTCTAATAGATTTTGCCAATATTTTTGAAATATTTTTGCGTTAAATTTGGTCAAAAACCCTGCATGATACAAACAAAAAACATACCAGAATTTTTGATTTTTTTAAAAAAAAAATCACTCTTTCTCCATGAATATACATGCTATTCTTACAAAAATCAGTGTACATGTTGTGCAGTATCTACATATTCGTATTCTGCAGCGATAAATCGTTTCCTGCATTTTCATGTACAGGGTGATCCCAAATATTTCTGCTATTCTTTAACTTTTTGTCGGCCCCCTAATTGCCCTGCTTATCAAATGGATGTTGATAAATATGAGGTCAGACATATTCTTCATAATCCTGAAGTTTCAGAAGAATCCGACAAGTATATTTTTAAATATTTGACAAAATGTCAAATATTGAAAGTTTTTAAATACTTATTGGTAGATAGCGTATACCCGTCAAAGCATCTGAAGCTAACCAAAAACCGAACTGTGATGTTACATGTAATCTTTAATAGACTTATTATTTCTGTTATTTTGTATTAATTATGCAAAAGAAGTCTTGGAATTAACGAAAATTTATCTTATGATTATTATACTTTTATTATAAATATTTCTTTATACAAATATTAATTTCATTTAATTATAATTATGATTTTTTTTTATGCTAACATTAACTTCATTTTAAAGATAGCGATTCGCATTAACATACCCATGCATAATTGTAACCCTGTTATATCTGTTTAATGACAATTCTCTCTTCCTACGGTGTAACATTCAACTTAATATATATATATATATATATATATATATATATATATATATATAATAGAGGATATATATATAAAAGAAAAAAAATTGACATTACGCTGAATGTTTGAAATTGAGTTCTCCGGCATCGATCGAAGTCACCGGAAACCATAAAAATAAAAATAATAATTTAAAAATACTATTATTTTAACACAATCTTACTGATTGGTAAAGTTATCCTACGAATCCATCCATCGTCTATGGAGTCCATTGCCTGCGGCTTATTCTGCCGAGCTGTCTAAATGACAGACCAGATGTTATGGCCAATAAGGTTATCTGAGCGAAAAATACCAGCCGGTTATCGCCCGGTTAACTTAACAGGTAAAGCATTGGCCTTGTAAGCCATGTATCCGGGTTCGATTCCCGGCCTGGGCAATTTTTTACTCGGTTGGAAATATTCAATTCGTATGATAACTTTACCAATCAGATTGGGTTAAAATAATAGCATATCTACGTATCCATCGTCTATGGAGTTGCATTGCCTGCGGCTTATTCTGCCGAGCTGTCTAAATGACAGACCAGATGTTATGGCCAATAAGGTTATCTGAGCGAAAAATTCCAGCCGGTTATTGCCCGGTTAGCTTAACAGGTAAAGCATTGGCCTTGTAAGCCAAGTATCCGGGTTTGGTTCCCGGCCTGGGCATTTTTTTGCTCAGTTGGAAATATTCAATTCGTAGAATAATTTAAAAAGTTGCATTGAAAATTGCAGAACAAAAAATTTACCATAATAGGTTTAACATTTCAAAAATAATTTCTAATTGACTAGGAATTTGAAAATGAATTTATTATAAACGTCAAAAAAGTCATGTGATAGCCAGAAAATCACATAAATAATCATAAATACTAAAAGTTTGTTGTATTAAAAATTTAATATTTTCGAATATACCATATCATTCGAAAACTGTACTGTATTAAGCTTAAGTTTAAAAACGGAATCAGTTTCTGATTGTTAAAATAAATCGCCCAGGAACTTGAATAATGGCTCAAAACTCCACAGAAAATTGCATTGAAATTATTAAATATTTTAGTCATTGCTGGGGATAAAACTTTAATTTTAAGGCGGAAAACTTTGCAAAAAAATGACACCGTCTGCATTAAAATTTGATAATTTTCTATAGGTGTAAATAACAAAATAAACTACATTAGGCTCAAAGTTAGACATCGAAATCCTTTTACAAAACATCGCTGTTTTTGTAAATTGCCATGGAATTTGAAAAATATTTAAAAAATCACATTAAAAATTACTAAAATTGAAATTTGAAAATAGACAAAATTGACTAGAGAAGGATAAACATTTATGCCGATCTCTTTTCCGAATGTAATATAATCGTCGTCTAATTAGGAAAAAAATAATAATAATACCGCAAAATATTGCATTGAAAAAGTATTAATCATTGCTAACTAGTCAAAAATAGCAGAGGGTAAAATTTACTTTATTTATAAATTTATGTATGCATAATACTATAATAAGAAATATTATATGATTAAAATCTCAGATTAATACGTTTTCGAGACTTTATATTTACTGGTCTACAAAAATGAACACGAAAGGAACTATACAATGAAATTTAATTTATTTTAACATTTCCTCTATTGCAAAAAAGACTACTTAATTATTTTTTATTTCACAGATTCCGATCCTGAAAAATATTAAAATGGAAAATTTTCTAAATAATATAAATTATTCATGAATAGTATTTTAGTATTTTATGGAAGAGGAAATAAACGTTTGTTTATAAAAAGTATATATATATA
The DNA here is from genome assembly GCA_964019185.1 of Maratus speculifer. Lineage (NCBI taxonomy): Eukaryota > Metazoa > Arthropoda > Arachnida > Araneae > Salticidae > Maratus > Maratus speculifer. Next base: position 208,747,436 of record OZ025289.1, on the reverse strand, counting down.
TGGAAATTCAAATATAAAAATATGAGAAAATTTGAAATATGGTGATAGATTTAAATAAAACCTTAAAATGATAACTCCATGAGAAAATTCTGAAGCAGATATAAAGAGCTTAGAATCACAAATACATATTTAAATATTGTTATTACTGATTTTTCTGAAATGAATAACCGCAAACAGGTTTAAATTCAATATTACTTTTAAAATTGGTTGATATTCCCGATAATTTTTTATTTTCGTAAATAACAAAATACTTTATATAACCGTGTGATGAAGTTGTATAAACTAGGCTGAAGTATTTTTGCTCTGTTAACAAAAAATTTGTTTGGTTTATGCTAAATTTTATTGAATAAAAATGCGATATATAAATTAAAAAGTAAAATTAATGATGTTATTTTTCTTTTTATTTATTTATTTATTTATTTATTTTATTATTATTTATTTAGGTAGTTAGTTATTTTTTGCAAATATGTGTGCTTAAAATAATTTTGATTTATAATGTGTTGAGATTAATAATCTTTACAATTTAAAAAAAGTAAACTAAATAAAATTAGTTTTACTACAATTTTTCGTAATGGGAATACATGGTATCTACAAAACAAATAAACAATGTTAATACTGTGTTTGAAAAAAAATACAATAAATATTAATATTTTATAGTATTTATTAGAATATAGATAAAATGTTAAAGTCTGTAATTATACTAGTAATAATAAATTTGCTTAAAGTCTCAAATCCTGTATAGTAGTGTCAACTGCTGGGTGATCGACATTAAAAGTCGATCAGCAACAGTGTATGTCAATGTCAAACTTAAATTCAAGTTTAATGGCAATTCATGTATTAATACTTGGGAGATTGCTATTGCAGTAATCATGAAAAATGCAGCATAGCATCGCCAGGTGATTTACATCAAAATCTAATCATCAACAATTCAAATCAAGTTATTGCTAAATCTTTAGTTTTTGCGATTTAGCTACTGTTGAATGGATAATTAATGCAGCTTCAAATAGAATAACCTCAAAATTAATGTCACTTACATTTAAAATAATTATTACACATACATTCCAAACTCACAGACTGACATTTTAAAAATATAATCAAATCGTGTTCAGGACCTTCGGAAAGTGATTTTTTTTTCAAGAACCGTATATTTTTTGTTGTTAAAACAGAATTAAGTAATAACGATGAACAACATGTGATACATTCAATCTAAATTTTAATGAAAATGGCAGAAATTATGCTCATACAATTACTACGCGTAAATAATATGAAAGCAAATATTGGGTTGGGGAAAAAGTAATTTCGCTTTTTTTGTATTTTTCAAAGTGAATTTATTTATACAAATTTTTTTAAAAAAACTAATCAATAATTTATGTGCCTTTTTTATAACATTTTGCCATTTTTCTGGTAAAGCCATATTCCCGTCACTGTAGATATTAGAGATTTTTGGGCGAAAAACTGAACAAGGTTATTTTCACAAGCCTCTTTTGAAGCCAGTTTAACACCATTAAGAGGCTTCTGCGTAGAGCGGAACAAATGATTATCAGTTGGACCCAAGTCAGTTCTCTACAGTGGGTACATCAAATATTCCAGCAGAGCTCTCTCAGTTTTTGCCGAGTGATTAAAGATGTGTGTGGTTTAGCGTTGTTATGATGGAAAAGAGTGCCTTTCCTATTGATCAATTCCGACCGGGTTTTTTAATCCCCTGCTTCAGTCGCATTGATTGTTCACAGTAGATAGCTGAATAAATGGTTTGGTCCAGTTAAAGCAGTTCATGATAACCAATTCCTTTCCAATCCCACAAAACACTCAGAATCACCTTTCTTGGCGTCAATTCGGAATTTGCCACAATTTTTTAAGCTTCTCCGGGCTTCGACCACGATCTTTTTCGCCCATTGTTGTTGTACATTATCCAGCTTTTATCACCCATAATCATTCGTTTCAAAAATGGCTGAATTTCTTTCGTTTCAGTATCGATTCGCAAATGGAAACTCTGTTTATTAAAATTTACACTTTAAGTTCATGGGGAACCCAAGTATCGAGTTTTTTAAGTATTCATCTTATGTAGATGGTTCAAAACTATTTTATGGTCAATGTTTAGTTTTGTGACAATGTTGCGGGAAGAAATATGTTGGTCTACCTCGATTTTTTTTCATCGACTATTTCAATGATTGGCCGCCCAGGGCAAGGTTCATCTTTAACATCAAATTTCCTGAACAAAAACGAGCAAACCAATTCTGATCGTGGCGTTTAAATAAACACTGATCACTATAACCACCACATAAATTTTGATGGCGCCGCATTTTCCCCTTTTCTAAAATAATAAAACTAATATGTAATGAAAATGATCTTCTGGAATAGCCTTTTTTTATAAACGCAATAACTTTTGACTGATTTAACAGATGACTCTACCTTTATAATCCAGAATTTTTTAATGACTATTACCTTTAAAAAGCTGTATAGCATGGTTTAATTGAGTAAGTATTAATAGAGATATGTGACTTTAAATCCATCTATTGGGGAAAAAACGAATTTTATTTTTTAAACCCAACCCAACGTAAAATCTTTTATAATATTTTTGAAACATTGTTTCATTTTAGCTTTAAGTTATACGCAGTCAATCGTAACGCAAGATATATAAAAGAAACATATGAACAATATGAAAACATAAGATAAAAAATGTATGAAAGTTTTTCGTACTTTATGTAAAACATTATCTTAGTGAACAATTTTTCAACATGAGGAGACTCTGTGATTTTATTTCGGGACAATTAGATAACACGAGTCTTAGCTAGATGCGATTATAAATATTAAATAAATGAATATTTTCAAAATATGCCGGTAATTGCACTACAGACAATCACCTCATTGACTTCATGACTGAAAAAATCAAGTATTAGTTAAATTTCGATTCGCACCCGAAAACGCAATCTGTCTGCCAATTCATATCTTAATGAATAACACCTAAAAATCAGATTTTAGCAATTGAAGTATAGGTTTACCATTGTGTTTTCCTGCTCCAAGTTCTCTATGTTTTCACACGTTTGGGTACAGGAAAGAACATTGGTAAACCAATGTGGCAATCGCTAAAATCAGGTTTTTAGATGCTCTCTACCAAAATGTGTATTGGCATGCCGATTGCGTTTTAATATGGATATCAAGATTTAAATAATCCTAGATTTTCATCCGTGAACTTGATCAGGTGATTGTCTGCATGTGCGCCGTCTCACGGTCTGCTATGTACATCAAAAATTTGAGAAGGTGGATTTCGCAAAAATAATTTTAATCCATGAATAATTTTATAATTAAACATAATAACATAAAAATACAATAAAATTAATAAATAAAAAAAAACACAAAAATCATGTTTTACGCGTGATGTATCGAGTATTAAATGCTACAAAATGGTAAAGCGCAGTGGTAAATCAGTGTAAGGTAAATAAAATTAATCATGTGTGGCCTGAATTTTGTGAAATATGCTTGCATGCACTTTGTGTGTAAGTATGTGTTTCCTAAAAAAAAGAATAATGTAATGTAGATACATGCATTATGAATATATATTTTAAAAAATCTGAAATTGAAAAGACTATCTTTGGTTAAAATGGTGCATAAATGTATATGCTTGATTAATGCGTATAAATGTATAGCAACCAACCTATTTTAGAGATTAGCTTTTATAATGAACGAAGAGTCTTTAAAATGTTTCATTCAGTTACACAGAAATATTCAAATACCCATCTTTTATAATACATCTCTTTTCATTTGGCAAATACAAAAATAAAATAAAAGATCACCTGATCCAGTTATGCTCATTTGTATCTTATTTAACTTTTTACGGTGTAAGCCTTTGATATTTCTCAGATCTTAATTCAGAAGGCTTTCTGGTGAATTCTGTTATTCTATTTTTCAGGTTAATTTTGATAAAAACCTTTGTGAGTAAATACATGTGCGTTTCATGGAAAGTAAAGCATCAATTAAATGCTTTTTAATCAAACACATATTCGAATATATGTATCTGAACTTTTATTTACTAAAGAATATTTCTGTAATAAATCCCTTTGCTGTATTAAGACTAATGTTTCGTATGTAGAAGAAAACATTGTATTTGATCTCTGAGGAATCTACTGTAACATTTACTGGATTTGTTTCAATATTATAAATCCCTATGTGTATTTATTATTTAAAAAGATCATGTTTGAGGTTAAATTCTTATAAGAAATATTATCTTATCGAGTTTTATATGTATAATTTAATATTTGACTAAATAAAATCGGCTCACACGTGGTTTAATGTGCATTGAATAGTACTTTTTATGAAATTAAAATAAACTTAATTGCTACATAATATAAATTAACTTTATAAAATTCGACATTAAATTAAAAATATATTTATATTTATACAAAAATAATACTAGCGTCTTTTTAACTCTCTGAGCATCTTGCAAATGAGTAAAATTGTAATATCGCTTTCTCGAGATTTTGTTTTAAGCGCTCAGAAAATTGTTTTAAATGCGCAGACATATTGTGTTTTAGAATGCGAGTTAAGACTTAGCTAATTCTAGATTTTATTCCATACACTTAATGAGGTGATTGAATGTGCTGCTGCCTCACATTCTATAATTAAGTTCAGAGTTATAAGAAGAGAGATGTCGGAAAGTTAAATTTAAAACATGAATTATTTTATAATTAAATATAATGGTATACAAATAAAATGAAATGAATTTTAAAAAAAGGTGTGCTCCACGTTATGTATGCTATAAAATGGTACAGAATAGTAAATATGTGGGAAAATACTGCAATGTAAATAATATGTGTCACGTGTGAACTGATTTTTTTGAAATATGCTTGTATATGCTTTATGTGTAAGTGTGCGTAGTTTCCTTAAAAAAAAGAATCATTTCCTGTAAATATATATACATAATAAAGATATATTCAGAAATATCCGAAATTGAAAACTGCTTGGATAAACTTGTATGCAAAGCTGCATATATATATTTGTGTACGTACATGAATATATAGTTACAGACCTCTTTTAGAGATTAGCATTTGCAACATACAAATAGCCACCAAAATGTTTTATTAAGTTATGCAGAACTGCTGAAGTACCTTTCCATTCTATTATAAAGCATTTATAATTATTTGATAAATACAAAAATAAAATAATGAGCACATGATCCATTTATCATCGGTTATATCCTATTTAACATTTTACGATGTCAGCCTTTATTATTTCTTCGATCTTAATTTAGATGGTTTTCTGGTGAATTTAGTTATTCTATTTTTCTGATATATATTGATAACCTTCTTCATGAGTGAATGCGAGAGTGTTTCATGGAAAGTAAAGAAAAAATAAAATGTTTTATAATCCAACATACATTTGAATTTATGTACCTGAACTTTTACTTAGTAAAGAATACTTCTTTAATAAATCCCTTTGCAACATGAGGACTAATATTTCGTATCTCAAAGAAAAATTTCTATTTGATCTCTGAGCTATCTCTATTAATTTTTTCTATTTTTCCTTCAATGTTATTAAACTTTAAGCGTATTTATTACTTAAGAAGATCTTAGTTGGGGCTAAATTCTAATAAGGAATATTGTCTAATTGAGTTTAATGGTGTATATATTAATATTTTAATAAATAATATTTATTCCCACACGGTTCAATGCATATTAAATAATATTCCACATAAAATAAAATAAGTTTATGTAAACCATAACATAAATTAACTTTATAAAATTCAACAAAAAGTCTAATATTTACAAATATATATATATTTATACAATAACAATGTACTAGCGTGTATTTAAAAAAAATCACAGCAGATAAAAATTGAATATGCATTTTCGAACATACAATATTTATTATCCATTCTCAAGACATTTTTCAATTCATATTTGAAGTTTTAAAAAGACATGAAACTATTGAATATATACTTTTAAAATTATTATTCTTTATATTTTTGAAGTACTTGTGAAATTACAATAATTTTAATCTTTTCTTTTTTTTCCCTATACAATGTACATATCTTACAAACTTTTTTTCATTTTTATAACATTTTATTGTAAAAAAAATGTGCAAACCACTTGTAGTATATGGGCGAATGAACAAGAAGTAATTGTGAAGTCATTTTGCCGATAAAAAGTATTCTTGCCAATATTTTTTATTAGTCATTTTTCATCTATTGTATTTTAATGAACAAATAATGAAAAAATATAAAAATTTGAGTAAATTATTGAAATACTATAATAATATTTTTTTCATTTAGCACGAAGAATTCAACTTAGTTGGGCAATTTTCATCAAAACCTAATAAGCAGCTATATCAACATCTAATGCATTCTGATTACATTAGTTCTTAAGAAATAACAGAATTATACAAAATCCTAATCAGCAACAAATTATGTCATTTTCAGCTAGAATCTTAAATTTGATGAAAATTCATTCATTATTTTTGAGTTACATTTATTTTAGAATTTTTCAGAAATCCAGCATAACAGTGACACCTGTTGGGAGGTTTATGCAAGAAATGAATCAGAAACAGCCTGTGTCAATGTCTATCTCCAAGTCAAGTTTGATAATTATTAGTAAAATAATGCTTCAGAATGAGCTATTGCAGAAATCCTGAAAAATAACTCATACCAGCGCAATCTGTAGTGTGATTTACATCAAAAACTAATCATCACCAATTGATAACAATATATAATTGAATTATTAGTTCTTTAAATTTTATTTAGATTTAGCTTCTATCACGGAAATTGTGAAAACTAAACCATAGTAATGTGTCATTATAGATCGATCTTCTCTATAAATTTATCACCATCAATTCATATAAAAAATAATATAAAATTTTATAGTGCTTGGTGTTTTGTTAGTCAGATAGAGAGTCCTCAAAATTTATGTCAACTACCGACAGGCAAACACACAGACATTTTCTAAAAATAGTCAAATCATGTTCAGGACCTACTAAAACTAAAAAAAAGCCGAAATCGGATTTTTTCAGAAACAAAATTGTCTTTTCTTGCAAAGATAGATGAAAGTAATAACAATCAGCAATATAAGATACCTTCAATGTAAAATTTTACTGAAAGTAGTATAGTTTATACCATTTAATAACTACGCATAGGAAATATGAAAGCGAGCTTTTTACGAAATGTTTAATATTTTGTCACCGGATTTAAAAACAGAATTTTGTGTCTTATTAGATCGAGAATATTGCAAGTTACGATAAATCGAATTCGATCATCCGGTAAATCGAATGACATGAAGTAGGTTGTGAAGAAAATTTGAATATACAGTCGAGTCTCTCTATAACGAAACTCCATACATCGAATTTCTCTATGTAGCGAATTCTTAGTAGGAAAAGTCCCTTTTTCGCATGATTACATTAAAAACAATCTCTATATAGCGAAATATCTATCTCCATATAACGATTTTTTTCATAAATTGGTCTTAATTTATTCAGTTTTAAAAAAGCTTCGAAATTATATGGAATCAATTTTCCATCACTTATTTTTGATTTATCGTTCAGTACTGAATTTTTTTTCATATTACTTCTCTCCTTGTTCTTTAAATCCAACGAATTCATCCCACCTCCCACACATCTTTCCATATCCTTCTCAAAACAGAGTCAATTGGATTGATACACATGTAAGAGAGGAATCAATGAGAGACACACAAGAAAGGCTTTCAAATGGAGGAAAATGTTAATTACAATTTTTCATTCTTTGATAAAATTTGAAAAAAAATTTTGAGAGTGTAACAAACTGCTCTAAACTACTGAATTACTAGAAACATTTAATCTCGTGCAGTCGTGTATATTAAGATAATAAATCACTGAATGGGAATTTTTAGGTATTTCCCCCTTAAATACGGATCATATCTAAACATGAGGTATCAAACAAAGTCCTTTCTCGAAAAACAACAAGAACAACAACCTTTATGTGTGTTTCAAAGAATCGTCACCATTACCTAATAACTTTAGTTTAAGCTTGGTACCACTATAAGATACCGACATAATAAAAAAACGTTTTTATCGTAATAGAGATTCGTGCATCAAACGTCATTTTCACCAAGTGACAATTAAAAAATTAACAAACACACAAGAAATAAACTAAAAACGGACTCCGAATGCTGTATATAAGTTTTCAGCAAGGGGAAAAAAGGATTTCACGACAAACTCCTAATTTACCAATTACATTTTGAGAATTTACTTTTAACCAATGAAAATTAACCAACTAACACAAGCAGAAATATTGTTCAGTTCACGGCCACAAAAAAGTTAATTGGATCTCCATTTAAAGAAAACCACTGAAGGGGATTTCTGGGAATTCGAACAATTTGAGTAAAGAAATATATAGATATTACGCAACAGATACAGAATGAATATAAGTCAGGAGATTTTTTCAGAAAATAATTGTTTTGAAAGATTAATGTCTTTTAGAATAAAATAAAATAATAAAGAGCGGATTAAAAATATGCAATTAAAAATAATGTGTTAATATATTGTAAAAAGAAAGAAAAATGTTCGATATTAAAAGAATTTGGAAGTAATTAACTTAAAATTAAGGCTAAAAGAATTATTACACACGCATATATATATATATATATATATATGTGTGTGTGTGTGTGTGTGTGTACAAAGACATTCTAAATATTTATTTATTTACAGATATATATTCTTTAACAATCTTCTTTTAACGATAAGCATTTTCAACATACAAAGAGTCTCTAAAAGCTTCATTCAGTTATGTAGAGCTATTCAAATACTCTTCCTTGCTGCTATTTATCACAAAAAGTCTCTTTCCTAATGCATTTCTTTTCATTTGGCAAATACAAAAATAGAAAAAGGAGCACTTGATTCACTTATCCTCGGTTGCATCCTCTTTAACTTTTTTTCGGTTTACGCCTTTGATATTTTTTAGACCTTTATTTAAAAGATTCTCTAATGTATTTAGGTATTCAATTTTTCAGGTTTATTTTGATAAGCTTTATAGATTTACTTTATAGTTGATATTTTAAGAGTAAAAGCGTAGGGAAAGTAAAGCCTCTGACAAATGCTTATTAATCAAAGATATTTTCAAATACATGTACTTGAAATTTTATTTAGCAAAGAAAAATTCTTTAATAAATTTCCTTTGCTATATTAAGACTAATATTTCACATATCAAAGAATATTTTGCGTTTGATCTCAGAATTTATCCGTAGTAATATTTTCAGGATTTGTTTCGATATCATTCGTGATTAATCATATTTATTTCCAGAAATGATCTCATTTGTGGCTGATTTCTTATAAAGATTACTGTATAGTTTAGTTTAATCATTTGTAAAATATTTTTTAATAAATCAAATCGATTTTCCCATGGCTTAGCATAAAGTGACTAATATTTCCATATTAAAATAAAATAAATTAAAATATTTCGTATTATAAAATAAACTTTTAAAATTCAACGGAAAGTCATTAGTTTTGAAATCACAGATATGTAAGGACAATATTTATAAGCACCTTTCATTATAATAAATATAATTGTTCATGATTTTTTATTTAATATTGTCTATAATCTTACCACATGAGGTGGCAAGGCAAAATTCACGGATCACGAACACAATGCCATGATACTTTAAAAACCAGAAATTAAGCAAAAACTAAACTGATTCTGTGGCCATTCTATCCATACAATATATGGTTATACAGTGCCCAAACCTGTTTAGTTGAACCTTGACTCTGATGTGCTACGTAGCTGGTGAGCTTAACTCCAGAAGCCTCAGAATTTAATTCGCAAGCAAGCTTATTGTTCATTTAATTTAACCCAGATGAGATGTTAAGTCGAGTGAAGTTCGCGCAGCCGGAAATAGAACTCATGGTTTATGTCTAACAAATCAGTATGTTGACCACTCCTTTACTGGGCTTATAAAAAAAGCAGTTTTTCATTCTTTATCATTCATGAAATATTGCCGGAAACGTTTAATAAAGATTCAATAAAGATTCTATTAAGTCATGTCGCAAAGGGACTGTATTTAGAGCCAGAAATTAATCAAAGCGTACTTATAACACAAAATAGATGATTTTAAGTATATTTACTAATTAGAATATCAATAAATAACAAATACTTACAAAAGATATTCACTGTTTAAATTATGACATTTCTAACAAGATCCATATTTAGGATAGATCATTTACCATACTAAATACCTAGGAATTATAGCAATCAGTTTATTCAGACAGTGATAGGTTTAGATGGGTAATAATAAAAAAAAATCTTAAAAAAGAAATTTTGAATATGTGTGCATAGGTTCATATAAATCGCAGTTTGGAATTTTAAACAGTCCATAATCCCCAAAACGAATTAAAATTTAACTATTTAACTTGTAATAATTAGTCTACGAATATGATAGAAATTTTCTTGTCTCGACAGGCTATTGCCCATTGGAATTTATATTAAAATTTAAAATATGTTTTGTTAAGTCTATAGAACTACTACGTTCGCAATTTCTCCAACGCGTAGCTCTTTCACAAAAGAAATCTTGCTGCTTTTCATAAGTGTTTTTCGTTCGAAATTAAAAATGGAGCGAAAAGGAGCAAAATTTTATGTAATATTTACCATCCTAAAGCTAAAATCTCGTAGAAGGAAATTATCGTTAATACCTAACTTGCTTTATCTCATAATTAAAACTTTCAATGTTTGTAGACAGTGGTAAATTTTTTATATATAAATTTCAGTAACATATATTCTAAGCGTTAATTTATCTGTAAAAATCATACTAAAAAGTAATTAATAGAAGAAATTAAAAGTCACATATTTTAGTTACATATATATAGTTGAAGGTTCCACAGTCAAAAACTATTTTATTTTATTTATTACAACATAATTAACAATCGAATGTTGAAATAAAATTATTGATTTATTTTTTAATTTATTACCATCGTGTGATTTTAATGACAATCTAATTTTAATGACGATCATGAAAACGTTGCACATTTTTTATAGTAGGCAGTTGTTTACGGACATCTGCTCGATTAAAGTAACATATGTGAGTAATTTAAAATATAATTTCATTTTTTCGATAATTGCCTCATTTGAAGGCTACTGTGTGCTCCACTGTGTGACAGGACGCGACGTTTCTTTTCATAAAATAGCAAATTTTACAAGACAACTGAACACAAGTTCAAGAAAATAACAAAATGAAGAAAGATCAAAATAATATGCACAGTACTGCATTTTTCCGAAAAAAAAAATTAAAATTTATGCCTAGTTTTGAAAAAATATCCAGGGATGAAACTCAATAAAAATTAAATCAATGAAATCTGACTAACTTTGTGATATTTCCTATAATGTGCAGTAACTTTCTAATAGATTACTATGAAATAATTTTCAATATGAAAATATATAAAAAATTACTAGGTAGTTTATGTAAGATTTACGTAAAGTTTATAGTGAGTCTAATAATTACTAGGTAATTATTAGACTCGTTTGTATGGTATATTTATTAAATTTTTGCATAAAACACTCTTAAATAAATATATATATATATATATATAATCATTTTTACAATATAGTATATTTATTTGTAGGAATCATTAATTAATAACTCATCCATCACAAATTTTATATATTTTTAATAACTGATAAATCAATTACATATAATTTTTTATAATATTTTATTAAATAAGATAATTAAATTACATTTACATATCTACTTGTAGAATATGCATAAGACACCCTCCAATTAATATAGAGTGAATTCCATTAATATATCAAAATAATATTATGAATAAATAAATAAAATATATATATATATATATATATATATATATATATATATATATATATTTTACTAATTTCTCTACAGATGGCAGCACTAAAATGTTTTATGAGACAACAAGATAGTTCTGGCGGTACTGTACATGGAGCTGATATCTTATATTGAAGTTTTTATTTTTTTATAATTCTTGCTCCATTTTTTAAAATATTCTTATTTTTTCTTTGGCAACAGTTTGTTGTAATCATGACAGTTTTTTTTCTCTTTGGTAAACCTTATGTAGGGTATTTAAAGTGTCTGGTATGCTTATCATATTCAATCCAATTTAATCCTGTTTTTATGATTTATTTTTTTAATTTTTCCAATGTATCATAGATTTACGTGGGATGGTAGCCCTAAATTCCAATATTTTGCTTTTCCATTGCTAATATGGAGTTGAACCTACGCACTTTATTTGTAGTTCCAAGTATTTGTTGTCCTGATGGATTTATTTTGCTTCTGAAGATTTCAGTTATACTCGAGTTGTTATAACTTTTCCTTGTTTTACTTTGGTAAATTGTATTATATATAATAGTTTTATATAAGCATTAAAATTATTATGATGCATTAGGGCATGTAAATATGAATGTAAATCCATTATGATATTTCTTTATTTTTTTATTTTTTCATTTTGAATGAAATACCCATTTTGAACTTTATCTTATTATTGGTAATTTACATGCTTTTTTAATATATGATAAAAGTTGATAATGTAGAAGCAGTCTTCTACACATATGCATATATATATATATATATATATATATATATATATTTGTGTGTGTGTGTGTTCATTCTGATTTTGCTTTGATGTCAAATTTTAATTTTACATTCTGAATGCCAATTAACTTTAGAGAGCTTAACAGATTTAGCTTCTGATATTTTTTGAATTATATTACAAACCCGCACACACACACACACACACACACGAACACACACACAGTCCGGAATATGGTGGGAAACGAGGACGCGGTAGCCAAACCGACCAACTGCGGACCTATTGAAATAATGTGTTTTCTTTATTTTTTTTCAGCTTTTTAGTATTCTAGATGAACGTATATTATATAACCGGTTCAAAAATTTTAAATATAGGCTTTTTTCAAATATGCTTTTTTGCAAGGCAACCGAGGACATTCACACACACGGTGAATAAACCGTCCAACAGAGGACTTTCCACTTGTGAATTGTTCAAATGGGAACGTAAACGAAAAAAGCAAGACATTGCTTCATTTTCATTCTTCTAAGAGAGTATTTGAAATGTAACTTTAGTTTTGAACTTGAATAAATATAAACCAAAATTTTCGCAGTATATTTCAAATTTTACTTATATATATTTTTGAAATATGCATCAAATCGATAATTATATTCGTTTCTTTTATTTATTTATTTGTTAAAAGGCGAAAAGACGAATTTCTGATTTATACGTATATTACAACTAATATGTAAATTCAGGAATACAAATGTGTTGCATTTATATAATTATTAAATTAGTAATAAGAATGTATAAGTATATGAATATGTGGAAGAATTTCTTGAATCTCTTTTTCAGTATTATAAAATTTTTCTTCTTTAATATACCCAGTAAATTTTAATTAAAAATATTACGATTGTGATAAGTATACATTTTTTTCTTAGTAATGTAAATGTCCTACATGTTGACTGAAATAGATGGAAATTTAATAAGTTCAGAGAATTAACTATATTGTCTATACACCTATGTACCGCTTACTCAGTATACACACAGTGAAAACGAGGACCTTGCGTATACACATACGTACCGTGGACACGGTATACACACAGTGAAAGCGAGGACCATGCGTATACACATACGAACCGTGGACACGGTATACACACAGTGAAAGCGAGGACCATGCATATACACATGCAACCCGTGGACACGGTATACACACAGTGGAAATGAGGACCATGCGTATACACATACGGACCGTGGACTTGGTATACACACAGTGAAAGCGAGGACCATGCGTATACACATACGAACCGTGGACTCGGTATACAGACAGTGAAAGCGAGTACATGTGTATGAGTATACACACCTACGAACCGTGGACTCTGTATGAATACAGTATGAACGGGGACCATGTAAACGTGCGTACTAATCGAGGCTTATGCATGCAGAACTGGCGTAGAGTGTGCGTAGTGATATTTAATTTTATCTACCAAGATTTTTTTATTTTTTTTAATATTAATTTTCGTCATACGTCTCTCAGAAATTAGTGCAAAAATCTGTGACACATATAATTATTAGGAAAAAGTGGGAATGAAAATAAACCATCGCTAGCATCCTGAAGTATCATTATTAATATATGGTGAACTTAGAAGATACCTTTTAACACTCCTTTTTAAATTGATTTTTTTTTTTAATCTTATAAAGAACGTAACAGTAACGTATATTTAATTCACTTTATTTGGAATAATGAAAATGTTAACCAAGGCAACATTATTTCATATATATTTTACTATTTAAAAATTAACAAATTTATTATTTCTCACCCTTTGATGAAACCAAACCTCATTAACGTGAACTTGTAGAGGACATAATAAAATTTTGTTTATGTATTAGCAGTATTTCATGTTATCAGTCAAAGTTATAATAAGGTAACTGTTTATAACTTTTATTAATTTGATTGGGAAAGAGTATCCACTTCGGATTAAAAGTATTTCATGTTAAGCGTGTTCGCGTTAATGAGGTTTGACCATATAATAATACATTCGTGATGGGAGAACACATCACCTGGATAATATTTCAGGCCCGTCAATGAAACTCGTAGACCTTTTCGATGCGTGAATTAACTATACTTTTAATTACTGAAAGTTTACTATACTTTTCACTAAATGATTGAATGTATCGAGTATTTTTACTCTCACTTTTAGTTAAAAACTTATGACTGCACAATGCATATAATGAACATATTTCAACGAGCACAATTCATTTACAATCTGCACAATGCATATACATATATATTGATCGTTACAATTTATATACAGTAAAACCTCCCAAGTTGAACATCCCCTTAAGTTGAACACCTTCCTAAATTAGGCACTTCACTTTTTCTGAGAACAGATCCATAGGTTTAACGTTATGTCCACCCTCTATATACTCATACTCATTGAGAGTTTTATTTTATTTTATTATTTTCCTTTTTCTGACTCTCAAATTCATACATTAAATTTTAAAAATGTTTTGTTCCTTTTCCAAATCCAAATATTATTTCCATAAAAATTAATAAAATTTATAACTCAATTCTAAAATTGCAAAATTGTCCGTTATTAAAAATGTTATGTTGAACACTTTTTATAGATTTTTTTATAGTAAACGAGATGTAATCATGAAAATGTTATAATAGCTTATTTCAAAATGGGGGATTTTATATCTTTAACTATCTCTAAAAGAATTTCAAAATGTTCTCTTTCGAAGAGTACCAGATAGTTTTATTGCATATTTACATTACACGTTACTATTCGCCCAGTGTGGGAATTCGTAGAAGAAGTCTGACTAAAAGCTTATATAATTATTATTTAACTAAAATCTATTCTAATTCTATGTTTTTGTTTTTTTTTTAATGTTTTATTATTTAAGGTACGGGGGGGGGGGGATTTTTGGATTATTTTTATTTTATTTTACAAATCATCACAGGAAAAAATTTTCCTTTTAAACCTCTTTAAACAAATAATATTTTTAATAACTAGTAAAGAATATTTAAAAAATTACGAATATAATTTAACTGTATTTCCTTATTTGGGGGAAGGGGGAAGGAGCGGAGCAGACCCTGAGATCATGTTACTCAATTGGTGGTCAAGTGAAACATCAGTTTCTGTCTGCAAAGATTGTGTCTCCTCCTAGACAATACTAGCCACCACAGTGTCCCCAAATGTCCTTAGGCAGACCGGTAATATGAAAGTGAGAAAGTTTTGTTCGCCCTACAAGTAGGTACACAATGAAATGATATTTCAGCGGGAGGGAATCACAGAACAGTTTGGGAGGTTAAAGACCTGAGGGCGAAAGGGAGCGAAGGTTTGAAGCTGGGCTATGAAGTGGTATTTGAATCTAAATTATATCTCTATGAAGTAATTGATTTTTTTTTATACGTATAAAATGATAAAATGCAATCTCATCCTGAAGCAAACATTACCTTTTCAAGATATAAAATATTTAAATTTACATATAATTATTTTAATTAAGCATTTTAATTTTACTTTTTCCATAAAAGTCTTGAAACTCCATGGTGACCAATTAGAACAATCCACAGTTATATCATATTTTGATCAAATTTGGGGGATACGTGTTATTTTGGAGGAAATTTTATATGATATACGTGTTCTTATCAACACGAGAACAGTCTTTTTTATTTTTATTTTATTTTATTTTATTTTTTTTACGAATTTAATGAAAAATAATATTTCTTATAATTTCCTTTACATGAAACTATTTTTATTTAATATAATAATTTTTTTAAAAAATTGATTTTTTATTTGTCTGAATTTTAAAAAAAAGTCATATTAAGGCAAAATCAACTATTTTATTAACGATTTGTCGAAAAACTATCGTTTTTATGCATAATATTTGGTACAAAACAAAGTATTGTAACAAGTATAATTCGAAAATTTATTGCTGCAAAAATTTTCTTCACAAACATGATTTTAACAAAAATGGCGGAAATGGTTAAACCTTAAATGTTAACTATCAGAATAGATGATTATATAAGTTTTCTATTTTTGTATTTATCAATAATGTTTTACTCATGAATATTTTATCGAGTAACAGTAGAGAAATTAATCACTTATTTTAGAAAGGAAATATTGCTTTTAACACTTTCCAACGAAGTTGAAAAGTGTTTATAACTTCAGTTTGTCTGTCCGTATGTCCGTCAGTCTGTCTGTCTGTCCGCGCGATAACTCACGTAAAAATGCTCGTATCATCATGAAATTCTGATACATTGTATATGTGGACTCCAGCATGTTCCCTATTGAAAATGGTGTATGTGGTACTTATAGTTTTTTTACAGGACATCGCAAAAGAATTCTTTAACATTATGGTCTATGGACGGAAAAAATTAAAAATAAATTCAGACGATTATTAACACTTTCCAACGAAGATGAAAAGTGTTAAAACTCGCGTAAAGATACTCGTATCATCTTGAAATTTGAATATGTTGTATATATGGACTCCAGAAAGTTCCCTATTGAAAATGGTATATGTGGCACTTATAGTTTTTTTACAGGTCATCGCAAAAGAATTATTTAACATAACGGTCTATGGGTGAAAGAAATTTAAAATAAATTTAGACGATTTTTCTGTGGACATCAAAAAGAATTATTGCATACTTGCAGTGATCATGTGACAAGTATTACGTATGTGACGTCATATCTCTTCTCGAATCAATCCAGCAATTATGCATTTATCTGTGTTAATTAAATGTTTTGTGAATGTAATTTTTTCTCATTATTCCAATGAGCCTGTGTCATGCATTGTTTTTAAACCTGTTTTATAACAGTTTCAATATTTTAAAAACTAATGAAATGATATATGTTGTTTATAGACTCAAGAAAAAAATCCTCTATGAAAAATGAACGTTTCTGACTATTTTTACAGGGTCGTACATATTATTTTGTGCGACACTTTAAAACAGTATAAATGTCAAAATAAGCAATGTCAAAATAAGCAAATGTCAAAATTTTTTGTTAAGTATTATTTTTTAATATTTGGATAGCGATATTAAATAACTATTATTTAACGATATATTGCCGTACATAGTTGTATTGTGACTATCGTAATATCTCGATATATCACACCATCACTATATTTGTGTAACGCTAACGATAAATAGCGATATAACTCAGATCTAAATTTTAGAATGGATAACATTTATAGCGAAATACAGGGAGTCACAAATATAAGGGCCATATGGGAAACTACTTTTCTGAGTCGTTGGAAAGTGTTTTATAATCCATGCGTCATAGCAAGATTTATTTTTCTTATTTAATTATTGTTTTTATAAATATATATTCTATTAGGAAAGGAGCATTGTGAGGTAAAGGGCTTTAATTATTGTTATGGACGTTAGAAAAGCACATTTATTTAAAGTAAGGGATTTTATAATTGATTTAATAATTAAAGAAAGTTTAATTTAACAAATAAATTACTAAAATTAAAATTATAAATAGTAATAAGTACTTAAGTCACGGAAGTTTATACAAACATTACCCATTATTGTAATATGAAACATTTAAAAAAAAAAATTTTTTTTAATTTCTTCCCTTTAAATAGTAATTGCAAATAACTAAAGAAATTTTAGAAAGAAAACTTCCCAAGTTGGACACTTTTCTGAGAACGGATTATTGGGATATTTAACATTATGTCTAACCTCTATAAGTTGGATACTTCTCTAACTTGGATATCTTTTTTTTGGAACCGTAGATGTCCAATACAGAAAAATTTCACTATATTAACAATCTTGTTTGCTTCTTAACATAAAAATCAAAAGTTTTATTTGTAATGAGACAAGAAAGAAAGAAAGAAAAACGATACCCTGAAGTATATAAAATAATTTTCAAAAATTAAGACTTATATGTACCATTATATTTAAATACTTTTATGCATCTCTGTATATCGCTATTAACATTATAAATGATGATAATTCTCTAATTAAATTAATGATCTAAATTTCTTTCAAAACAATGATACAAAGAACTTGCTAAGGCACACATAAAGAGTCACGTTTTCAAATTATTTTGAGCAACTGTGTATGTAGTATACACGAATGTTTGCGTACATCGTTTGCAACACCCATATTAAATAGCTTATTAAAAGCAGACAAAAGTTTCACGTACGAGTAAAAAATTATATAGTTAAATTAAAATGTCTTTCTGTGCATCATCGACTATAAACGACAATGTATCTCTGGTTTTTTTCACACCCTGTAAAATAAAAAGACTTAATGTCGCAAACATCATTCTTTTAAGCTTTTTACGATGTATATAAAAGATATGTATCTAATTGTTGTGTTTTAAATACTATAACATTGTTAAAATTCCTTTTGAATTTATTGCGCCTATAGACCGCAATGTTTAAGAATTCTTTTGCAAGATTCTGTAAAAAAAAAAAAAAAAAAAAAAAAGGCTATGAATGCCACAGACACCATCTTTTGACAAGGAATGTTATGGTCCCCATCAGCATCATATCTAAATGTGGTTATAATACTATACCTTTAAGGTGATATAAAACGCTGACGGCCATAAATACAGACTACAGGCGTATCCGGTAGGGGGAAACCCTGTGTGCCCGGGCAACTCTACCCCCTCTGCACTAATATAAATGTCCGCCAGAAAAGATGCTGTAGAATACTAAAGAAAGTATGCAAAAAATATTGCTATTAATAACTTAGTGAATTAAACCAACAAACTAAGAAAAGTGTATAATTTGGGTAAAAAGAAAGTGAAAGATAACACCTCCAAAAAATTATTTTCAAGAATTAATTTCACAGATCATGGTGTTTCCTTTGTAGAGTCAAAAAGCCGGTTTTGTAAAGAATTGCTTTCGTCCAAGGAAAAGACTTTTACTTTCTTGTTTATATGTACAATTGATGAAAAGAAAGCAGTTTGAATGTCTAACCTGGGGGAGGAGGGGGTAGAGGAAAATTCTCTGTTGATGCACTAGTGATAACGCGTTTAGCCATCATCACATCCAATCTTCAATTGACCTCCTACTGGTCAAGAAACCATTAGCCCACCAAGTAGCATGTGAAAAAAATCACATCTACTTCTACCCTTTTCAGATGAAAGACAGTACCGGCCGCACACTTACAAAGAGTTTTTATTTATTTGTTGGTTTGTTTAATCTTTTATTTGGAAAAAAAAGGGGGAGTGCATACAATCCGGTTTTAGAAAGTAGAAAATGCTATTAAGTGCTCTTGAATCATTACAAAATTCGAGAACAGAAAATATAAATTTATCGGCATTAAGTAAAATGAGAAGATCAGGAATAAAAGAAAGCATTTGAAAAAAAAAAAAACACGAAAAATTATATATATATATATATATATATATTTTTAATAAAATTTGTCAGTATGGAATGTTTAAGATTAAGGAATCCAGCAAACAGCCATCCCTTACCCTTTGTAAATTTTATTTGGTTCAAAGAATAGAATAATCATTTCATCTATGTATATAAAACAGCTTGTTTGTGGAGATGTTCGCTTATGTATGTTAAAAATTCGGCCCGAACCCGGCCCGGCTCGGGTGAATTTCTACAGAACAGTTTGATCTTTACTCTAACGAAAGTGTTCAGACCAAAAAAAAAAAACCTTATCTTTTTTTTTGTTTGTTTGTTTTGCTTTCATGTTTATAATCTCTATTTATGCAGAAGTGCCATAGGCTGCGATATTTACGCTTTTAACGAACCTTTGTTTGTTGTATGTAAATGTTTCAGTTATCATTAGTATTATTAAAAAAAAAAAATCTAAATAATGGTATATGGTAAAAGTAAAATCTTCTAAGACATTGAAAAGAAAAAAAATACGTTTCCTTCTTAGCAGATGTAAATGTTTAATAAATTTTTTTCTCGCGTATTGTTTATTCTTTTCATTACATTGACTACATATCAAGTTTTCTAAACAAATAAACTATCAAAATTCTTACAAAAATAAACTATCGGAATTCAAACATTTTATATGGGTTCTAATTTCATTGTAACACAAGAGTATTTGACATTACATTGATCTACTTTTCACGAGAAGGTTTTAATCTTTTAATATTTTCCCTTGTTGTATCAATGAATTATCTAAGAAAATGGGGTGGGGGTGAACTAAGTAATTAATTTGTTCAGATATCTTATTGTCTCACAACTTATATATCTAATTGTATATATCTAAAGCAAAATCGAAATATTTTTATGATACACTTCATGAAGCCGCAGCTATGTGGTTATAGAAAGTAATACAAAAAAAAAAAAAAAAAAAAAAAAAAAAAAAAAAGTAGCAAATTTAATAAAAGATGAAAAAAAAAGTAGAATTGAGCCTTTCGTCGAATTGATAAAATATTAAGCCAAAAAAGTTTACAAATAAGTTTAGAATTGTTCCTCAATTTATTCTGTTTGTTCTTTTTCTTTTCTTGTCAAATAATCACAAAACTAACTTAAACACGTAATTAAGCCTGTAAAATATCTCTACATGTATAGTTTTTTTTTTTTTTTTTTTAACTTTTTTTTTTTTTTTTTTTTTTTTTTTTTTAACACATCTGGAAAAAGCAATTGATCGAGTAGTTTACAAATGCCTATTGATACCTTGCACTATTTTTACAATGCTGTTTACGGTTAGAGCAACTAAACTTCTTTTATAGATTCCGTTTTTTCTCCTAAGATAATGACAAAAGGTGGGACCATTGACCTTAGGTCATTGGGTGGGACAATCCATTTGTGACTTTTTTCAAGCCCTTTTCAAAGACAGCTGTACGAAACTCTTTATTCACGTCACTGTCAAACCAGTCTTTTACTTTGCAGTAGAATTCGTGTTACACTTTATGCCAATTTCACGGCTATTTTGGTATTTGAAACATAAGTTACTTACTGGATAGTTATAAACAAATTTGGACTTTTGTAGAAATTTTAAAAAGAAGACAATATTTTTGTTTCTTGAAATTGTTTCTTCTTTATAACAGGTACTGAAATGCCTTTGAGTGACACAAAACATGTACAGTGTATCTGTGTAACAGAATGGCCGGGTCACGTAATCTTTTCACTGTATTTAAAATTTATTTTAAACCTACACTTTAAAAAATCTCCCTCTCATAAAGTCATAAAATAATTTACCTGTGTGAAATACTAAAAATTAAAAGATTAACCTTGATAAGATTTACGACAGAGTAGCGTTTTTGATAAATATTATGCCAAAAAATATAACATATTGCGTTCACCGAAGTGCGCGGTGAAAAAGATCAATAACAAAAGAAAAAAAAGCACCGTAAAAATAATAATAGTAATTATAACAATTACTAGTACTTAGTAATTATAACGAAACTATTTTAAAAAATAATATTTTACTTCATTGATCATAACATGTAAAAACATGTGGAAATAGGATAAGAATAAAATATGTGTACAAAAGAAGGCAAAGACTGAATAGGCAACTTTCGCTGCTATAACTTTTAAAAACTGGAAATAATATTTTTTTACAGAAAATAAAATAAAAATTTACAATTATTCAAAAACTATAAGAACATGGAAGATATTTTTTTCCCTGATTTTAGTCTACGAAAAAATGTGGTTTGTCATAATATTTAGGATAACAATTTATTCAACGGTATCGATAAAAAAAAAGTGTTTATCTACCATTTTGAATCTTTTTGACACATTTTAGCTCATATACATTATTTTCTTACATTTATATATGTATATGCATTTCTTTATGTACGTTTCGACACATGAATTAGACTCAGTTATAAACGATCGTTTGCCGATAACGAAATTTAGCGGGCTTTCCCAAACTGAAATTGGCAAAAGCTCAACATTGGCAACATTAAATAAATAAATAAATAAATAAATAAATAAATAAGGTATTTTACAGTTTTTTAATAGAAAATTTTATCGTTTTAAAGTGTTTGCAATCAAAATTATTTCAGTAATGTGAAATGTGCTTTTCTTCTTTTTTCTTTTAATTATTATTATTTTCTAAAATTTTTGAAAAGATGATGCGATTTCTATATATTGGCAAATAAGGCATCGGTTCTCAGCCGGCATAGTTTGGATATCCTAAATTTAGAAATAATTGCTGTTTTAATAGTAGTTTACTTGAAAAAAAGAAAAAAAATTAAAAACAAAATCTATGATTGCACCATCAAAATGTAAATTTTACTGTAGCAATCATAGACTTTGTCAGCATGCGCGTAGAAAAAATATATCTATATTTATTTTAAAATATTTCTTCTTGTCATTAAAATCTGTATTTTTTTTTTTAACTAGCAAACATTTGTTTAAGTAACGTATATAGGAAAATGTAGTATAGATTAAATTTTCTGTCCCTTTCCTTGCAAGTCATATATACATCGGGGGTATCAGAAAGTTTCACTTTATAGGCGAATATTTTTATGTTTTATTCAGACCATTCTTTTTAAAAATACATTTTGTAGTACATTTCTCTTGCAAATTTTCTGAAAGCGTGTGTAAAAGATTCTAGTTTTGAAAAAGCGGCGTATATCAATTTTATACTTGAAATATTTTAACGTTATTAATATATGTCGCAAACAATTCCACAATTTATTATTGTGTAATGGGTTTCTTTTGAGTGGCCCTGTAAATGAATAATAACTATTATTTTGACTGTATATTTTACAGGATGCGTATTTTAGTGCACTTTGCGAATTCATATAAATTTGAGTAAGTTTGACAGGGTGTAACCCCTTTAAAATTCATTTTAAACAATTTTTCCCATTGTCCATAATGTATCGGGAAACTTTTGACCATCCCTGTAAATAAACTAATCATAGTAGGAACTTCATTTTCAATAGGGTTCGTGCTAGGGTAAACATCAATAACGTATACAAAAAAATCATAGCAATCCGACAATATTTGAGGGAATTAGAGCGCGGACAGAGAAACCGAATGTATAAACACTTTACAACTTTGTTGGAAAGTATTAAAAATAAGTACTTTTTTCCCATTTCATTTTCAATTATTTCGGAAGGGCCTGTAACTCTAATAGCTTCCTTTTACTTTTTGAGGTATAATGTGGTGGCATTATGTAGAAATCTGGAACTAAAGCGAAGGGAGTGGCTAGTTTGTCTATGATGTCATATTATTTTTAGCAATTTTGGGAGGGAAACCTCTTTCAGCTAGCTCTTTGGATATAATGTGGTGTCATTGCGCACTAATATGGAATTAAAGAGACGAGACTGGCTATATTCTCTTGAATGATAGGGGAAAAAAGACATTTATCGCAAACTAAAAGAAAAAAACAAGCACTTTCTCATTTTATTTTTGATCATTTTTATAAGGGGATAGTACCCCATCAGTCCCCTTCAACATTTTAGGGTAAATTATGGTGTTATCGTGTACTAATATGGAACTATAGCGAAAGAGACGGCTAGTCTGTTAAATGATAGGGGGGAGATGCATATTTATTTCAAACATAAAGAAAAAATCAGAACTATTTTTTCGTTTCATTATCAACTATTTCGAGCTGTAATTTCATCAGCCTCTTTCCCATCTTTAAGCATGTATTGAATTCATTGTGTACTTATATGAGGCTAACGAGAATGCCGATTTCGCTATATGACAAGAAAAAAAAAAATACAGATTTATCTAAAAAAGTAAAGAAAAAATGCTTTTTTTTTCATTTAATTTTCAAAAGGAGGGAGGGTTGTTATCACATCAGTCCCCTTTCTCTTCTTTGGTGTAAATGTGGAGTAGGACTAGTTTGGTTTATTTAAAGACGGCTGATTATCAACACGCAGGATATAGGCCCAAAGAGGGGGAGTGCCCCCCGTGGGGGGTTTTCTAAGGAACCTAACCCGTATTTGCACAAGGAAATCCAAGGTTTGATGAAAACCATGGAAAATTCCGAACAATTAGAAGGACGGCCGCGATTGGGTTCGAACACAAGACCTGCCGTCTACTATTTTCGAGAGCAGATTCTCTCAGCTGCTGGTGGGGCCAATATGGACTAATATGGAACTAATGGGAATGTCATCTTTGCTGTATGCTGGAAAAAAAATAAATCCCCCCCTACCCCAAAGGAAGAGAAAGAATCAGCATTTTTTTCATATCACTTTGGAAAATTTCGGGGGGGGGGGGCTGTAGCACCAGCAGCTCCCCCTCCCCTTTGGGCACGCCCATGTAAAGCATTATAATATATTAAATATTCACTGTTTTCTTTATTAGACGAACTTTATAAAATTTATGCATTTAATAGATAAAAAGAAATCTGTATGCGTTAATGTAGTTTATATATG
Organism: Maratus speculifer; assembly: GCA_964019185.1. Classification (NCBI taxonomy): domain Eukaryota; kingdom Metazoa; phylum Arthropoda; class Arachnida; order Araneae; family Salticidae; genus Maratus; species Maratus speculifer. Next base: position 208,722,681 of record OZ025289.1, on the reverse strand, counting down.
CTTTTATGTAAAGTACGATATGGTTTTCTTTATGAAGTTCCAGATACGCGTAAGTTTAATTTTCCATTGAATGAGTTTCTTTGTTTAATTTAAAATTGTCATAGTATTTAATGAAAATTATGCATTATCTAGATAAAGGTATTTTTTCAACAAATCTGAAATTATGTATTATGATTTATTGGTTTTTTATAACTATTTTTAAATTATACATGCTTAAGTCAATGCAATTTTTGTTGTCATCAGTATTGTGAAGAAAAAAAATATGAAAAATAATATATTTTTGTAAAAAATAAAATTTGTAATGCAAGATGAACTCAAGTTACGCAAATGGGTCAAATTCGATAAAAGCAACCATTACCTTCTAATAAAATGTTTCCATTTCACAGGCTTTTTTTTTCGGGTTGGGAGAGGGAAGGGACCTAACAAAATAAAAATAATAAAGTTTCTAAGGAAATTATTTAAGGAGTTTATTGAAATGCAATTTTTTGAAGCAATGCCTCTAAAATTTACTTGGATTGAACCTTGATAATCCAATTAATATTATTTTTTCAAAAAGGCAAACATTGTCAATTATGATTTATAACATTTTAGGAAATAGTAATGCTTTTTACCTCTAGAATAATAATGTTTATTGCGGATGTTTATGCATAAATATAACATAGTTTTATTAATGCTAGTAACATTAGTTTCTAACTCTAGGATACCACACTATTCGTACATAAAAATAAATTCGAATTTGTATTCCATGCACACAAGATTTTAAATAAATGCCGTTGACTCTTACTTCTTAAATAACATTATTATTATTATTATTATTATTATTATTATTATTATTATTATTATTATTATTATTATTATTATTATTTACATGAATTACCTCCGACAGCATATATATATATTAAACAAATTATTAATTAATTTAAAAATTAACAATTCAAAATTTTCAACACCATTAAACATTCATCGCCATAAAAATTATTTGAGATGTCGGGTACTATGCTGATTACGGTTTGACAATTAATAAAGCACCCCACCTTACATAATAATTTCATGATGTTTTATGTAGAATTCACTGTGGAACTATTTGTTATTTGCATACTAGCATTCGTAAAATTTAATGGATTACATTGTGTTTATAAATGTGCGTATTGCATTATGCTTTGTGCAGTGGCGCAGCCAGAATTTGGTTCTACGGAAGGGGGGGGGGGGGTGAATTTCTGATAAAGGTGTTTACCGGCTATTTGAATCGCTGGTTAATAGAATCAGTACTAATTTAGAATATTTGCTGCATAATACGTAAACGGGAATGGTGCAATTCTACATATGTGATTAGTCATTATGTCAGGAAGTACCCTTCATAGCACAGATAAGAATATAGACTAAAATGTAGAATTGACGCCATTTTGATTCTTGGTTACTTTTTTAATCGCTTGTGGTTTTTAGAATGTACAACCGGAAATAGGTCAATTACAAAATGATCGATTTGTTCTTTAAAAAGCACACAATTGCTCTCGATTTTGTTACTTTACTCATTAAGTGGACAGTCCCTTATCTGGTTTCCAAAAACAGATGTATGCGATTCTCGGAATTTGCTTCTGTTGTTTTGGTTTTTTGAACAGGTTTTTAGCTGAGGATTTCGATAAAGATAGAAAAAGTGCAGCAAAGTATTCTAGTCCTTTGAAGAGGATTGAACATAAAAATTCGGTTATCTTTTTGTCTATTGATGAAAATTGCCGAACTAAACATTCAAATATGTTATATGCTTCCTTACTGAATTAAATTTTTGCATATGTAGTACATGAATAATTCCTTGTACATATACAAATCATTAAATTGTGAAAATGAGCTCATTATTAAAAACTCTTTCAACGTAGATGGTAATTGCTGCAATTTCGTTTTAAAATGTATTGCGTATTTTACTTATTATTATTATTTTTTTTTTTTGTTATTTTTTTTGATATTTCTTTTTGCATTTGCTTTTTAAACAGTGGGATTCTGTTGAGTATTTTGAAGATGTTTGGGGTATGATTTAATTTTCTCCCCCATAGTCGTACACGTAAAAAATACATTAATGAAGAAATAAACTTTCAAATTTAATAAATTCTATCAAAAACAAACTTTGTACAAGTCAGAAATATTTATAATATGGAATAAAATTTGAGTTTTGGCGGATTCATAGAAAATAACATTAATTTATGCTACATTAGCCGGAATTTGTAAAACGAGTAAAATTATAGCTTTTTAAGATCCGTAATCAAATTTTTGCAAACGGCGGAAAAAAAGATACCTTAAGAAAAGTATTAAATTTTTTAAACTTTAAAAATAATATATATGTCAAATGCTCACTGTCGAATATTTTAATTAAATTTCTTTTCAAATTAATAAAATCAAAATCAAAAAATATTTTTTTTTTCAATATTTTTAAATAGACCTATTAAGAGCATAAATATTTTTGTTGTATATGCCGCAATACTTTATTTTGAAAAAAAAAATGCTCTTAAAAAGAAAGCATAATTTAAGTTTTTTTTTTTTTTTCTTTTTTTTTTCTTGTGTGTGTGTGTGTGTTACTATTTCTTATTAAAAAATACTAAAAGAAATTAATCCTTTCAGGTTTGAGTTTTTAGAAAAAGAAAATTTATTTGTTAATAGCATTAATACTATCCAAATAGATTAATTACCGTTTAACGGATATTTCATTCTCTGAATAATAACGAATGCATTTCTTTGGCGTACTATTCAGTTAACATTGATATGACAATAGGCTAAAAAAGAATTTTCGGAGATGTTTAAAAAATATTATATTGACCGAAAATGTAACTTATATTACAACTTTCTAATGTTTTTTGGGCTTTATTACACATGATTCAAACAGGATAGTAACTTTTATTTTAAATTCAAAGTGTGAAATATATATTTAAAACAAAAGAATCGCAAACAGTGCAAAGACAATCAAAGAAATAATAATAATAATAATTATTATTATTATTAAATGCTTGAATATAAATGAAGTCATATATTAAATGCATAGACATACATTGTTGTTGAATATATTGTGAAATATATGTTAAAAACAAAAGAATCGCAAACAGCGCAAAGACAATTAAGAAAATAATAATAATTATTATTATTATTATTAAATTCCTGAATATAAATGAAGTCATATATTAAATGCATAGACATACTAACATTATTACATGTAAATAGTAGCAAAAGTTTTTCTAAAACTAAATAATACTCCATTAAAAGACGTGTACTAATAATAGTACACCAGACCTGAAAGGGTTGTGTACTAAATTATTTTGATTAGTAGTAAGGTTACATCAATATATTATTTAGATTTCTTTTCATCGGAAACATAAAAATTATGTTGTCTGTTACTTTTAAATTTTTGTAAGTGTTTTAAAATATAACAGTAACACATACATAAAACATGCTATCTATATTTGTGTAAAATAATTTGTCTTGATTGACTGATAATAAACGCACAGCCCAAACTACTGAATCTAGAAACATGAAAATTGGAGAAAACATACTTTTTATGATGTAAGTATGCACTAAGACGGGATTTTCGAAAATTGGGGGATCGAAAAATTTCGAACATTTTTCTATATCTCAGCAGTCGTTTTAGGTAGGAACGTGAAATTCCAGATTATAAATGCATTAAAAAATAATCAAACATGTATTTTAGCTTTAACTTTAGCTTTTAGTAATTAACTTGAGAATATTTAGCATACCTCAGCGGCCATTTTAAGTAGAAACGTGAAATTGCGCAAAATAAATCGATTATAAAAATACCTAAATATATGTTTTAGTGATCTAAAAATTTCCACTCTCGAGAGGGGCTAAAGTGGGCGTCAAAAATTTTCAAACTTTTTTTGGACGCATCATGTGATATATCTCAAAGCGGAAAACGGAAAAAAATGACCGGAAAAAAAGTGACTAAACTACGAAAGCGGAAAAAAGGTGACACGGAAAAAAAGTTACCGGAAAAAAAGTGACAAGGAATTGATTTTGGGGATTCATTGATTAAGTATGAAATAGGGATCGGGGGGAGGCTCATAATTCAGGTAAATGGGTTTTTCATGCTGAATTAATTGTTTTGGTTCAATTTTAGGATATACGTTCATACTGAAAAGATACTTGCCTGATTAGTTTTGGGAAGGGACAATTACTCCCCCCCCCCATTCGCCCTAAATCAGATAAATGGGTTTTTATGAATTATCCAACGCGTGTGAAATTTTGGATATAGATTCTTTCTGATAAGGTTTATATGGGTGATTCTCAAAATAGGGGACAATTTACGTCTTTCGGCATACAAAAAAAATTGAGAGGTTTTCTGTCATGTTTTTATATTTAAATATGTTCGTCTTAATATTATTCATTATTTGCACTCAAGAATTACCCACTTTTTAGTTTAAAACACCTTAAAATAACAGAATAAATGTTCAAAATGTCATTAGCATGGATGTCCACAGCAGCTGTGCCTTGTATATACTATAGTCACGGCAGGAAAAATTGTCTTCTCAAGGACGAATGTTCCCCTTTTGTTGGTCACTCCTCGGCCCCTATCTTAGGTTAGTAACTATGTTAACAGCCATGTGACCGACTGACCGCACTTCTTTTTTCCACACCGTTTGAGAGATCCAGTTGATCGAATAACGCTGTAACTCATACTCCTGCATGGGTAAATTTGTTTTGCAGAAGTGCCGTGGAAAAAAAACGGGAAGAGGGACTAGCGTCCTCTAATACCATGACAACGAAGGGAAAATGGAAAGAAAGCATTTGTCCTTGAAATGCCGATTTTTCCTGCCGTGACTATAGCTTTTTCAAGAGTTAATATCATGTTTATAAAATAAAACAAATGTTATTTTTTCTTTAAATTAATCAAGGAGAGGATTTATCCAATAAATTTCTTTTTAAAAATAAAATTATAGTATATAAAAAAAGAATTAAGTTTGTCCTCCATATTCTATTTTCAAAAGAAGGTCATACTATAACAGCTGGTTATTAATCAAAATTTCATTTTCACATAGGACAATAGTTTGAAAATATAAAGTTTCTCCACGGCAACAAGTAGCCATTTTATCCCAGCCTGAAAATAGAAGCATGTATTGTATTTTAAGAATAGAAGTTGAATATTAGGGGCGTACATCAGTTGTATGTCATTAGAATGGATAATAATTTTCATGTTTATTTTATAATTAAAATTTTTATTTTACTTATTTGCATAGGACTTTTGTGTTTTAAAAAGCCCCAGAAAGGACTATTGCATTGTGATTATATTATGGCTCATAATCTTATTTAAATTGAAATTTGTCATTAGCATGGACGAATATCAGTGTCATTAGCATGTTTTTTCTGTCCATGCTAAAGACTCCTATGTGCATAAATGTAACCATTGCTTATATTATATCTTTTACAAAGTTTAATTTTACATATAAATTTAGGTATTACATTTATTATCTCTAAAATATGCATTAAATCTGTCAGAAAATCACTAAGACAGCTTCTTACATTGTTAGTGTCAGAATGTTGCTCATGTAAACAAAGTTTGCTCTTTGGTAATGTTTTAAATTCTCCTTATATGTATATATGTAAAAATAGAAACCATTTGCTGAAAAGGAAGACTAATAAATATAGAAAAAAATATTTAAACAGGAAGAAAATAAAAAAAAATTAATATATTTATTCCATGCAATTTGTTTTGTCATTAGCATGGCTCAAAAAATACTAATTATTTTTTTTAAGTTAATTTTTAAATATTTAGCTCTGCTGACTACATGTAAAGTATACCTAATACTATATTAACAACACCTATTTTTATCAGAAATTTTGCTAACAGTAATTTTTTTAAGATTTCACTTTTGAAATTGTCCCCTATTTTGAGAATCACCCATATATAGTATATAATGCTTGAAGAGACTTGGGAGTTTAATGGTCAAGCATAGAGGGGGATTGAGGGAATAATCTCTCTTAAATTAAATTAATAGCTTTTTACGCAAAATTATCGGATTTGCTTGGAATTTTGGACATAGGTTCATTATGATAAGGCGTATCTCTGATTAGTTATGGGGTTCTTTTGCTTATTAATAAAAGAGGGGACGGGCAATTATCTCCCCCTCAAACTAAATAAATCGTTTTTTATGCAGAATTATACGATGTATTTCAAGTTTTAAATATAGGTTCTTTCTGATAAGGTGAATAGTTTTAAGGGTTTAATGGCTAAGTATAAAGGGGGAACGGGTAATAACCCCTCTTAAATTGAATAAATGGCTTTTTACGCAGAATTATCCGATTTACATCAAATTTTGGATGTAGATTTATTATAATAAGGCGTATCCCTGCTTAGTTATGAAGTTCTTTTGCTAATTAAAAAGTGGGAGCGGACGATTATCCTCCCCTCCTTAAATAAGATTTTTTTTTTTTTTTTTTTTGGGACAACTATCCGACGTTTTTCAAATTTTGGATATAGGTTCTTTCTGATAAAATGAACCCTTGAATAGTTTTAAGGGTTTAATGGCTAAGTATAGAGGGCTGAGCGGGGGATAACCCACAATTAATCAGGGATTCGCCTTATCATAACGAACCTACATCCAAAATTTGAAGCAAATCGGAAAATACTGCGTAAAAAGCCATTTATTTAATTTAATGGGGGGGGGGGGTATCTTCCGTTCTCCCCTTTATACTTAGTCATTAAACCCGTAAACTATTCAGGGATTCATTTTATTAGAAAGAAAGTGCATCCAAAATTTGAAATACATCGGATAAGTGTGCATAAAAACAATTTATCTAATTTAAAGGGGGATAATTGCTTGCCCCCCTCTTTTTAATTAGCAAAATAACCTCATAACCAATCAGAGATACGCTTTGTAAGAATGAACTTACATCCAAAATTTAAAGCAAATCGGATAATTCTGCGTAAAAAGCCATTTATTTAATTTAAGGGGGTTATCCTCCGTTCTCCGCTCTATACTTAGCCATTAAACCCTTAAAACTATTCTGGGATTCACTTTATGAGAAAGAATTTATATCCAAAATATGAAATACATCAGATAAGTGTGTTTAAAAACAATTTATCTAATTTAAAGGGGGATAATTGCTTGCCCCCTCTTTTTAATTAGCAAAATAACCCCATAACCAATCATAGATACGCTTTGTAAGAATGAACTTACATCCAAAATTTGAAGCAAATCGCATAATTCTGCGTAAAAAGCAATTTATTTAATTTAAGAGGAGTTATATTCTATTCCCCTTCTATACTTAGCCATTTAACCCTTAAAACTATTCAGGGATTCACTTTATCAGAAAGAACCTACATTTAAAATTTAAAATACATCGGATAATTCTGCCTAAAAAAAAGATTTATCTAATTTGAGGCGAGATAATTGCCCGTTTCCCCCTTTATTAATAAGCAAAAGAACCGCATAACTAATCAGAGATACGTCTTATCATAATGTTTCATTATGATAAGAAATATCTCTGATTAGTCTTATCTATTATATTAGTCTGTCCAAAATTCCAAGCAAATCGGATAATTCTGCATAAAAGGCTATTAATTTAATTTAAGAGAGGTTATTCTCTTAAATTACCCTCTATGCTTCCCTCTATGCTTGACCATTAAACTCCCAAATCTCTTCAGGCATTATATACTATATCAGCCTTATCAGAAAGAACCTATATCGAAATTTTGATACACGTTGGATAATTCTGCATAAAAATCCATTTATCTAATTTAAGGCGAATGGTGGGGGGTAATCATCCTTTCCCAAAGCTAATCAGGCAAGCATCTTTTCAGTATGAAAGTATATCCAAAAAATGAAGCAAAACAGTTTATTCAGCATGAAAAGCCCATTTACCTAAATAATGAGCCTCCCCCCGATCCCCCCTTTCATACACCAATGAATCCCCAAAATCAATTCCTTGTCACTTTTTTCCTGTAACTTTTTTCCTTGTCACTTTTTTTCTGGTAACTTTTCTTCCGTGTCACCTTTTTTCCGCTTTTGTAGTTTACGTCACTTTTTTCCGATAACTTTTTTTCCTAGATTCCTTAAAGCACTCGGACCACTTTTACATTATGGACCTTTCATTCCTTCACCCCCATTTGCACCCAGTGCAGGGGCAATTTTAGAATCTTTTTTGAAATTGCAGTGTCATTATCATTTTTAATCGGATTTTTTAGCGGAGCCCTCAGATAAATATTACTTATAATATATGAAATTTTTAAAGAGAGAGAGAGGGAGAGGGATGTTTTCCGAGGGGGGGGGGGGAGATAGTTAGAACCCTAGTTTGACTTTTTTAAACTTTTGCTGACACTAATCTTGTGACATATCATTGTAAAGCTCTGTGAGTAATATTTTATTCTATACCTCCCCCCCCCCCGATTTTCTCCCCCTACGTGATACCCAAGGTTGGCATTTTTCTAAATTCAGGTGATACCCTTCATGTGATGTCAGGTTCTGAGTAAACACCTGCTACAGATCGGAATTTCTGTTATTTCTCTACCTTAATATTTTATGTATTGTACCGGCTGTGTACTGAAGTTTTCAAGGTGACATTCTTTCTTTGTTGAAGGGAGAATTGACAAGTGATCGTGTACAGGTGGTGAGTAAGAAAGAGAAGGCCGAGAGGCGTGTTCATCCGTCAGCGAGGTATGTGAATGATGAGCAAACAAGGAACATGCCACGGATCAAGAAAGCAATGTGGAATGCGTCCAATGAAGAAGCTCCACAGGGGGGTGTACATTGGGGAAGGCAGTGATTTGAGAAGGTCAAGTCTTGTCTGAGTTTCGAGCAGTTCGTATCTGGGGTTCGTACCTACAGGTGTGGAGGACAGAGGTCCTTGCGTAGAAGTTCGTATCTGAGCTCGTACCTAGAGAGTAGTGTAGGACAGAGTCCTTGTACGTAGTACTCTGGGCCGGATAGCATAGGCCGAGTATCCATGTGTTGGGAGATTCGAAGTTGATCTCCAGTAAAGTGAATCTAACGTGCATTGAGTGTACGGGAGAAGGTGTAATTTGAACAGTACACAGTCAACCTTTACTGTATTTAATTTAATGTTGAACCGGATCACCTATATCCGAGTTGTAACTGTATATAATTGTAAATAGCGTATTTGTTGTGTACATATATTCTAAATAAACTGTTGATTCAGTTAATTGACAGCGTCTGTGTTCATTTACACAATCCTCAAAATGGGTGACCGATATCACCTAATAATATCGGTCATGGCAGCTATAACTACCACGGACTTTCTTCAAAGTTGTGGGGGCTGAGAGGAATGTCCGACATGTGATAAATCGTTGTTTAGCTCCGAGACCACTTATTCATATTATGCACTTCTCTTGCCCCTCCCGGGAGGGGGTCCGTTTAACGTATTTAAGCAAAATGTCTTCTAACAATAGTAAAACTATGGAACTGAACTTAAACAACGTATAAAACATCAATAAAAAATATCGATACCATTCATCATTCTTTTAGTTCCTTTTTTGCCACAAGGAGAACTTTTAATTCTTATTTTGTTTGGCTATTTGGTATTAATTATAAAAAAAAAAATCAAATTTTTTGTGCTTAAACACTTTTATTATCTTTTTACACTTACTCGTGCTTTTTCTACTTTTTCAATTATTGAATGCCGTTACATGACTTTTTCACAAATGTGGCTTCCTTATAGATCATTTTATTTTGTTGTTTTTCAAATCCATCTGTTTTTAGTTCCTATGTAACTACAAAAATTAACATGTATTTTATCATGTATTTTTAAAAATTCCCACCTAAGATGGTTTAATGGGGTGGTCGTACTTTTAGGACATTTCGATACATCTCTGTAGCTATTATAGGTAGAAGCGCGAAATTCAAGGTATCAAATTTACTAAAAATAGTTAACCATAGTAATTTTAGAGTTCATTCGTCTATTACATCGTCACTTTTTATTTCAAACCGGATAATGTGAGACTATATGAATATACGAATAAGACAACGATTATGGCTATTTGATTATATATTTAAGTTTTTAAGCGTTACTAGATGCATTTTGTTTGGTACAAGATTCTTTAAAAAATTCCGACCAGCGTAGCGGGCAAAGGCTGCCAGACTATTTTATAACATACTATACAGTAAATATTTTTTTTTAATTTATTTTCTTTGCAGATATTTCATTCCTTTAAATCTGAACACATTCACTATACACTTCTTAACAGTGTTGTCTGCTAGTATAGCAAAAAAAAAAAAAAAAAAAAAAAAAAGTCTTTTGTTTAATTGTGAGTTTTATAAGATCTACTGTTATATCTTTCCATCATTTTAGAGGCCATTCCTTTTCTTGGAATTTCTTGTTTATTTATTAATATTTTTTTCCAAAAATTGAAATTTATTTTTTTTACTACTTTTAAAAATCCGTAATTTTTTTAAAATGTAACAACAACATAACATAATATCTACTTAAATAACTACTAACAAACAATAACTGATAAGCAACTTTTCCTAAAATTTCTTTTTCTTTTTCTTTTCTTTTTTTTCCTTTTTCTTCTTTCTTTTTTTTTTTTTAGGGTAAGGTATGCAAATTATATTATTGACGCAACTTTTAGGCCTAACAATAGCCAAGTATCTTTTAAAAATGCTTTAAAATATTAAATTTGTATACAAATAATATTTTGAAAAGTAAATAATACATTGTGAAATATACATAAATCGTCCATATAGAGCATTCTATATTTTATTTTTAGATAAAAAATAAGCTCATTATTCGGCGGCCGAATAAGCCGAAGATTCATCCACAACTAAGCCAAATAATTGATATTTGGTTATTCGGCCAAACCATTATTCGTTGCATCACTAGTAGAAGATAAATGATATATACTCTTTGAAACTAAAAATTTATTATAATAAGAACGAAAATCATGCAAAAGGACATAGATTGTGAAGCATTAACGGAATATTAAGTAGTTTTTTTTTTTTTTCTCCATACAATTAAATTGATCATAGTTCGTTCTGCATTAGAAAACGTGTTAAAACGCATCTCCGTAACCTTTTTCAAGCCTATTAGGCTTTAATTACAATAACACAATTTCAGACAGCTATTAAATCCAAAAGACATTTTTTTAAAATTCGTTTTTTTTTTTCACATGCACATGAAATTACAAATGAATTCCTATTTCGGAGCTAATGTAGCTGAATGGCTTTTTGTTTGTTTGTTTATTTTTCCCTTCAAGAAAAGAAAAAAAAGACAAGTTCTTTTCGAGTCTTTTAAAAATGAGTTCTTTTGTGAAATGTTTTCTTTTCGCAAAATGGGAAAAACATGCTGTCACGAGACAAAAATCGCTATAAATTTGTTAATCAAATTTCCAGTTCAATGCCAAATAGCTTCTAAAACCAGACCTATATTATTTATTTATTTATTTATTTATTGTATTTTATTATTAAAATGTGTCTGAAAAATTTACTTTTTTTGAACAAGAAATTTTGCGAACCATCTTATATACATACAGACCGATTTTCTCCATTGATCATAATGTTATGGACTATTTTTCTGCGTTTCTCTAAACGAACTATAAATGCTATTTACCTTAAAGTGACACAATATGTTTTAGTTTAATAGATCTTCGTCATGTATGTCAAATTCAGTATGTTTGAAATCGTGTAATTGAAATCATCGAGTGCAATTTTATGCCCTACACTATAATGTAATTCTTTTTTTAGGTGCGTTCGTAATTATGTATATACGTAGCACCTATTGTTGTCGTTCAGTCCTTCCGTCTGTCCGTCCGTCTGTCTGTCTGTCTGTCCGTCCGTCCGCATATAACAACGCAAAAACTACACAACCGAATCGTTTGAAATTTAAAATATATTATTATTACATAATTTTGTCGAGTCATTTCAAATTTTAAGAAAATCGGATGCATAGATCAATTACAGAGACAATCAAAAGGATTCCGTTACATTACGGTTAATGGGGAAAAAAGTTTCAAATGCATTTTAATCGTTTGAAATTTTAAATACATAATTATTATATAATTTTATCAAGTTATTTCAAATTTTATCAAAATCGGATGCATTGTTCAAATACAAGGACAATCAAAAGTATTCCGTTACATTACGATTAATGGGGAAAAATGTTTCAAATGCATTTTAATGGTGTTACACTCATTCGAACGTAATAAAATTGATATGCATCTATAAAGTAGATATTATAATATACATTTTGCATAATCTGTGGTACAAACAATATTTGTTATTGATTTACAAGGCCACACAAAAGTATTCCATTGCATAATGGTACAGGGAGAACATTGTTTGGTGCGCATTTTAATTGTAATTATTTACAGTTTTATGAGATTGATATATGAGAGTGATATTTTTAAAACTTCGTTATCGTACGAACGCACCTCATTTGCTACGCTTCACGTGCAATTTCCAACTTGTTTAATTGTGTGTATACCTCTGTAAATGAGATATGCGTGCTTGGTAGTTCATACTCTATACGAAATATTCTATTGCTGGAATTTTCAAATTGTGGCACGCATACCAGTGCAGGTTCACGAGCCTCCTGCTACTGGTACTCGACATTTCGATATTGATGCGTAAAATGAAATATTGTACCTATTATGAAATCAAAAACTATTTGAATTTATCGTCCGAGTAATTTTCGAAATTTTTGCTTTTTAATCATTTCTTTCTTTTTTCTTTTTCTTCGTATTAGATATGTTTGTTACAAAAACTCTGTACACTCTTAAAACGAAAGAGCTGATTTGGCTTCTCATGAAAGAGCTGTAATTTTTTCAATCATAAAAGAGTTGTTTTTCAAACGATTAAATCTTCTTGATCTAAATTGGTTATTTAAATAGCTCAACTTCATTTAAATTGGTTAAAACTCGAGTTATTTCAACTCTTTTTTGAGAAGCTGCCTTTCAACATTGAGATGAGTGGATTTCAGCTCAACTTGAGCTATTTTGTGGCTGACTTTTTAAGAGAGTAGAATCCATTCAATATACTTAACATACAATGTTGTTTACAGAATTAAAAACATAATATAATTAATAGATTTACATGACGATAAAATTTGTAAATAAAAGTACAATTTTAAATTTAATGAAACATTGTAAAATTCTGATAAAATTACCTACATGTTTATGATTGAAATATATGAAGGTATAATCTCGCAGCATAGAAATAAGAGAAAAATTATGCAAATTTTTCAAAATGATAATTTGTAAACTTTCTTTTTTTCCTTTGCCAGAGTAAGAAAAGAATATAACCATGATTTATTGTGCGTATGTATAAGAAAACGTATAAAACAAACTACACTAAGCATCTTGTAGCAAACATTAGTGAACTTATCTAAAATAAATTTCAATTTAGTTTGGATAGTATAATATATTTCTTGCTTTCTAACAGAAAAAATACCTTTTCCATAATATTCTGCAGTACAAACAATTGTAGCATGACACCTTCCTCCACTATCACTCCAAATATTTTGTACATTATTTGCAACATTTAAAGTTTTTTAAATTAACTTTTGAAATAAAATTAATTTTAATTTTACTTATGTTTAATTATTATTTAAATTTTAACTAACTTAGTTGTTAACTATTCCCTATTTTAGTTATTACTTCTTCCTTTCAAATAGAAATGTTTGCTAATTTTAATGTTAATGAATCGCTGAATTCTGGGATTAAATATGGTAAAGTTTATGATTTAGCAATTGTATTAACAAAAAAAAAAAGAAGAAGAAGGGAGGGGGGAAATATTTTATGGTTTTTTTTTTTATGAAAAAATCGCTGAAAATGAGATTAAATTAAGAATTTTACAAAGCTATCTGATTGATGAAGGATGCTTTATTAGAAAAATAGAAAAAATCTCAATCATTGCTTTTTGAAAAAATAAAAATACATGTCAAATATTTACTTACAAATAAAAGTACATCATAAATGAGTAGACCTTTAATAGCAAGGTATTCATGATGCAAAATAAATCGAAAAATCACTAACATGATTTTCACATTCGTTCATAATCGCAAACCAAAAACCTTAAACAAACAAACCTCAAGCTGATGCTCATTGACTAAAAACAGAAAATATTAAATAATTTTTTTATTTTCAAAGACAGATTAAGCTGGAGCCATCACAAGCCCAAAGACTGGTACAAAAGAGTCGTTTTATCTTCATCTTCTAGTTCCTTCTTGTATATTTTTTAAGGAAGCGTTATTGCATTGTGCTCCTTCTCCAGTTAATTCAGACCAATACTTAAATAGTTACCAAAAGCAGAGTGGTACCGGAGCTGAGCTCCGAATCCCTGGTGCCATTAAAATACATGACAAACATTTTTTTTTTTTTAAACCATATAACAGAATTCTTTTGAGCACCCCTGAAATGCTGCATACTTCTTTACAATAGCAAATGTTTTCCAGTAAACCCAATAATATAAATAATATATATTCATTTAATATCAATCGAAATGCATGCGTGTTAAAGCGCGGACAGACAGACAAACTGAATTCTTAAACATTTTTCAACTATACTGGAAAGTATAAAAAAAGGGAAAAAATAGATGTAGAAAAGGGGATTTCTGAATTTGAATAAATGAACATATTTACATATTACAAATGTCTGGAAAATGGACTTAAAACAGCAGCTTTGAAGGCATTCTCAAAAAATCTTTGCTAGTATAGAAAAAAAGGTAAACGGAAAAAAGTGACCGGAAAAAAGTTATCGGAAAAAAAGTGACCTAAACTACAAAAGCGGAAAAAAGTGACCGGAAAAAAGTTATCTCAAAAAAAGTGACAAGGAACTGATTTTAGGGATTTATTATTGATTTTGGGGATTCATTGGTCATCCCCCTCTTTAAATTAAATAAATGGCTTTTTACGCAGAATTATCCGATTCGCTTCAAATTTTTTATGAAGGTTTATTCTGACAAAACGTATCTTTGATTAATTATGGGGTTAATTTGCTAATTAAAAAGAGGGAGTGGGCGATTATCCCCTCCTTAAACAAAATATTTTTTTGTTTCTTTGCACAATTGTTCCGATGTATTTCAACTTTTGGATCTAGGTTCTTTCTGATAAAGTGAATCCTTGAATAGTTTTAAGGGTTTAATGTCTAAATATAGAAAGGGGGGAACGGGGGATAACCCACAACTAATAAGGGGTTCGCCTTATCATAAAGAACCTACATCCAAATTTTGAAGCAAATCGGATAATTCTGCGTAAAAAGCCATTTATTTTATTTAAGGGGGAAGGGTATCTTCCATCCCCCCCCCTTCTATATAGTTAGCCCTTAAACCCTTTAAGCTATTCAGGGATTCTCTTTATTTGAAAGATTATATATCCAAAATTTCAAATACATCGGATAAGTGTGCATAAAAAACGATTTATCTTATTTAATGGGCGGGAGATAATTGGCCGCCCCCCCCCCTTTTTAATTAGCAAAATAATCCCATAACTAATCAGAGGTACTCTTTTTCAAAATGAACCTACATCCAAAATTTGAAGCAAATCGGATAATTCTGCGTAAAAAGCCATTTAATTTATTTAAGTGGTTATCCCCCTTTCCTCCCTTTATACTTAGCCACTAAACTCTTAAAACTATTCCAGGATTTACTTTATGCGAAATAACTTATATCTAAAGTATGAAATACATCGGATAACTGTGCATAAAAAACAATTTATCTAATTTAAGGGGGGGTAATAATCACCCGCCCCTTTCTTTTTAACTAGCAAAAGAACCCCATGCTTAATCAGGGATACACCTTATCATAATGAACCTATAATCCAAAATTTGAAGCAAATCCGATAATTCTGCGTAAAAAGCAATTTATTTAATTTAAGGGGGGGGGGTATATTCTATTCCCCTTCTATACTTAGCCTTTAAACCCTTAAAAGTATTCAGGGATTCACCTAATCAGAATGTACCTATATTTAAAATTCGAAATACATCGGGTAATTCTGCATGAAAAACGATTTATCTAATTTGAGACGAAATAATTGCCCGTCCCCCCTCCTTTATTAATAAGCAAAAGCACCCCATAATTAATCAGAGATACGTATTATTATAATTAACTTATGTCCAAAATTTCAAACTCCGAAGTCTCTTCAAGCATTATATACTATATATAAGCCTTTTCAGAAAGAATCTATATCCAAAATTTCACACACGTTGGATAATTCATAAAAACCCATTTATCTGATTTAGGGCGAATGGGGGAGGGGGGGGGGAAGTAATTGTCCCTTCCCAAAACTAATCAGGCAAGCATCTTTTCAGTATGAACGTATATCCTAAAATTGAACCAAAACAGTTAATTCAGCATAAAAAACCCCTTTACCTAAATTATGAGCCACCCCCGATCCCCCTTTCATTACTTACTAATGAATAGTCAAAATCAATAATAAATCCCTAAAATCAATTCCTTGTCACTTTTTTCCGATAACTTTTTTCCTTGTCACTTTTTTCCGGTAACTTTTTTTCCGTGTCACGTTTTTCCGCTTTTGTAGTTTAGGTCACTTTTTCCGATAACTTTTTTCCGGTCACTTTTTTTCCTAGATTCAGAAAATAGTATTTGTAATATTCCTTGATATTTGAGTAAAATTGAAGATGTAACAAATTACATACAGCTTATTTTATAACGGTAAAAATGATCCATGATTCTGTATTTTTATAGAAAATATAATCAATAAAATCTTATTACGTTTTTTACCGCTATCTCATAGATTTATGCATTGAATACAATACTACCGGAAAGAAAAAAAAAAAAAAAAAAAAGATTATCTTTCTACTGACTCTTTTAAAGTTCTTATCTACATTGAGTGTATCTGTTGTATAAAGAATGTTTCGCTGCGAGGGGAAATATACCAAGTTACTTTCAGTTGTGCCGGAAGTATCAATTAGGGAGAGTCTTAATGGACTTGCACAATAGGTGGTGACTGTGAAAGACATTTCCTCTCTATGTTCGTAAATATCAAATCTGTGTTCAAACATGGCGAATTTCATGATTTGGTTTATCGGATTTTATTGGACTGCTCTTATCTCTTATCTGTTTTACATCCCCACTTTCCCCCACCTTATATGTAGATTCGGTACTAACTCAAAGAGCATCTGTGTGGCAGAAAATCATCATTCCTTTAGCATAATACGTCTCAGAAAAGAGATTTAGTTCAAATAACCAATTTTTACTTAACTAATCTATGTAATATGCACCTTCACAATTTTAAGTAGAATTTCTGCCATTCAATTGAATGATTTTATTAAATGAAATCTGATTCAATAAAGCGACGGATTCCAAAGTACACTAAAAAGTTTAAATATTAAGTTTGGTTTTGATTCATATAAGCGGTAATTATAGCAATCTCTCTTAACTCTGGGAGGGGTTTTAACCAAAGATCTTTGTGAAATAAGCAAAGTCTATATCATTATTTTATCCATTGCGTAATTTCGGGCACTTTATTAGATTTACGGAAACAACTCCTCATTTTTTTTTTTCTTTTTACAAAATATATTATGATTTTCCTTTTTTTTTTACTTCAGGGTAATTTGAATGTGGTATAACAACGTTTTCATTACAACTATATTCTAAATTAGAATCACGGAAAAAAGCGTACCCGGAAAAAAGCGCAACCGTAAAAAAGCGCATCTTCACTAGAAAAGATATTTAAATATGTACTTTTCTGACACATTTCAGAAGTAATGCAAATATATGTGAAATAAAAATTTCTTTGACACCCTTAAGAATAAGAGGCGGAGAGGGGAGATTCAGTAGTTACCAACTCAGTGAAACGCAAACATAAATAATTCTCGGTGTTTGCTAATTAGTTTTATAATTTTACCAAGTTATCACAATTAGAAAATGCAATAGAGTTTTTATTTGTAAAAAGCTTAATAATATTTATAATTACATTGGTAACTTTTGTTAAACCTATGAGAAATAGAAAGTGCATTATAGTTTTTTTTTTATTAAAGTTCAGCTTGTAAATTTGCCAACTGTAACAGCAAGTGCAAAATTTGGAGGGGGGAGAGGCTCCCCCCCCCCCTTTAGCAAGGCCCCTGAATATACATAGTTATAAATAGTTTAAAAAACATGTTTTGAAAGAATTTCTTGATTAAACAGAAATACTTTTTCAATTTGTTTACGCTTGTTTTACATACTTTTTAGGATAAATTTATAAATTAAGGTCATATATTCTTGAAACGCAATATTACCAAAAAAAAAAGATATTTTTTCTTATATACATTGTAAGGAGGTCCCTTCGAAATTCTTTGTGTCTTGTTTTACAAACCTGTCCCAACTTTATCCTCAGAAATGATGAACAATGATTACAATGGTCCGGTCTGTCAGTACAATACCGGCACTTCCGTTAAAATACTCCCAATAACGAGGGGAGAAAGCGTGTTGATGATTATTCCGTGTCCTTGACAATTCTAAGCTAAGCTGCTAGTGCTAACGAAGTCACCAGTTTAAGGAAATATGTTAGAATCTGAATAAAATGTAGTTCAATGATTATGGGACAAAATAAACCGTTTACTTATTTAGAAATATTTTATTCGAGTTTTTCCTCAACCAAGTGCTTAGTTTTTCCCTAATAACTTATTAAAGTAAATTTGTAAAAATAATTAATAATAATAATAATAATAATAATAATTGAATTTATATCAATAACAAAAATAATATATATCAATAATTAATAAATACATATATTTATAATAAAAACTCAATATTTAATATTGCTCTTTCAAGCATCTATAATTTTACTTTTCTTTAAAAGCTATTAAATATTTTGTAAAGTATGAACCGAAAATAAATAAATAAATTTAATTAATTTCAATGCAAACTGATTTTTAAAAAATGCACCGTCTTTTAAAATTAAAGTTATTATATGTGTTTGATTTTCTTCATTTAAAAAGCCTTCTATTTTAGTATACATTTTATAGTCTTATAAACATTAAATTTGATAACAATTTAAAAAGAATCTTCTTTTAAAAATTATTGAGCTCGCATTCATTGAAAAATTTCAATTTCTTTAGTGTCTTTTAAATGAAATCCGATGTACAGTATGACCTCAAAAATCCACATTCGAAATTCAAGCATTTCCAAAACTTTGGCAAAGATTCATTTATTTCCTCCGTTCTTTTACACTTACAGGATTTAAAAAAAAAAAAAAAAAAAAAAAAAAAAAAAAAAAATCTTTACGAATTAAAAATTTCAAGTTCGCAAGTGTTGTAATAGACAGAAAAGCCGATAATATTAGTTTCAGATCAGAAAAACCGGCAGAAAATAGTGAAAAGAGGAAAGTTGCCACTTAATAAACGCATAAATTTAACTGGGAAATTAATATTTGCTTCGGAAACACTACATTAATTTTTAGCTGAGGTCCCTCTCTACATTGCTCCTTTTTTACTTTTCCATATTCGGTTGCTGTTATTTTTTATAAAGCTACTTACGCTTTCAAAACCGGTTCCGAAAATGAAAGTGCCTCTCTAAAAAATATCTGTAATCGAAATTGAAAAAATAAAAAAAGGAGCGATGTAGAAATGGATCTCAGTTATCCAATGCAAAATAATAATAATAAATAATAATCAAATACAAGTGTCAAAATACAAGCGAGATATTAGAAAATAATATCCCCATAGGATTAGCATTAGCTATCACACTTTTAGAAACAGGAGCCTTAAATAGGAACATGGTGAATGCTGAAATTTGCAACTATCTAATTTTAAAATGAATAAATAAAAATAACTTCCTTTTTAAAAGATTTTTTTTCTTTTTTTGAAAATTTACTGGTTAATAAAAACTACAGAACGAATAAGTATTATATAAACTAATATATATAAACTAATCCTAAACAATGGAAATAATGTTTCTATTTTCTCAAGATATTATTTCAAAACATATCTTTTAACTATTTATACCATTTATTATTATTTCATTTTATTATCGTATGCTTCATTAAATGGTGTCGGGTGAATTGCTGTTAAAGTTTAACTGAGTAATTAAACCAAAATATTCTATAAAGTGTTAGAAAAATGCATGAATTGCCTTAAAAATTTTCTTATTTATAACCTCAATACTGGACTAGAATATTGAAACTGCAAACAAAGATCATGTGGTACCACTTCAAATTCTGGAATCTCATCTATTAGTTTTAACGGACAAATCCAGTACTTAGCAATAACTTGTTACATGTGCGGTTGTTGAAATTTTTTTCAAACCAGCACCCTTTCTCTCTCTCTCTCTCTCTCTCTCTCTCTCTCTCTCTCTTTTTTTTTTTTTTTCAGAAATTATAATGGGAATTTTTAATATACAATTCAATTAAAAATTTTATATTTGTATCGATGTTCAAATTTTATTTTTCCTAAAACTAGTATAAAAGTACGAATCTAGGAAAAAAAGTGACCGGAAAAAAAGTTATCGGAATAAAAGTGACCTGAACTACAAAAGCGGAAAAAAAGTGACACGGAAAAAAGTGACATGAAAAAAAAGTGACAAGGAAAAAAAGTGACACTGAAAAAAAGTGACAAGGGTTGATTTTGGGGATTCATTGGTTAAGTATGAAAGGGGGATCGGGGGAGGGGCTCATAATTTAGGTAAATGGGTTTTTCATGCTGAATTAACTGTTTTGGTTCATTTTTTGGATATACGTCCATACTGAAAAGACGCTTGCCTGATTAGTTTTGGGAAGGGACGATTAGCCCCCCCCCCATCCATCCTCAATTAGATGAATGGGTTTTTATGCAGAATTATCAAACGTGCGTCAAATTTGAATATACAGGGTCTGACTAAGGCAGGGGCATGCGGGGCAATAGCCCCGGGCCCCCCGGTTTGAAGGGGGCCCCCCAAGGAGAGAAAAGTTTCTTGTTAAAAGAGGGCCAAATGATATAAAATAGCAAAATATTACCAAAATTCTTTTTTTTTTCAATTTTAAGGGGTATTCTTTTCTCCTACTCCCTTTGCTTCCGTGCCCCACGTTTCCTTAAAGTAATAGTTACATCATAAAAAAATTAATAGTTAAAATTATTTATCTTCTGTTATTATGTATAAAGGTGTGAAATATAAATACTGAAATCAGTACTTCGTACGGAATTTATGCATACATACAATAGATTTGAATTTTAATTTTAGTCACTTGAGTATAATTCACAAACATTTTTAAGATAGAAGGGGGCCACTCTAATAATGTTTGCCCCAGGGCCCCCCACTGTCTAAGTCGGGCCCTGTGAATATAGATTCTTTTCGATAAGGCTTATATATAGTATATATATATAGTATATAATGCATGAAGAGATTTAGGAATTTTAATGGTTATATATAGAGGGAGAACGGGGGATAACCTTTCTTAAATTAAATTAATAACTTTTTACGCATAATTATCCGATTTGCTTAGAATTTTGGACATAGGTTCATTATGATAAGACGTATCTCTGATTAGTTATGGGGTTCTTCTGCCTATTATAAAGGGGGGGGGCGAGCAATTATCTCCCCCTTAAACTAGATAAATAGGTTTTTATGCAGAATTATCCCATGTATTTCAAATTTTAAATGTAGATTCTTACTGATAAGGTGGATCCCTGAATAGGTTTAAGGATTTGATATCTAAGTATTGAAGGGGAATAGAATATAACCTACCTTAAATTAAATTACTTTTTACGCAGAATTATAGGATTTGCTACAAATTTTTGATTATAGATTCATTATGATAAGACGTATCCCTGATTACATATGGGGTTATTTTTTTAATTAAAAATTAAGGCGGGTGATTATCCCCCCCCCCCTTAAATTATATAAATTGTTTTTTATGTTCACTTATCCGATATATTTCAAATTTTGGATATATGTTTTTTCTCATAAAGTGAATCCCAGAATAATTTTAAGGGTTTAATGGATAAGTATACAGTGGGGGAACGGAGGATAACCCCCCTTAAATTAATAAATGGCTTTTTACGCAGAATTATCTTATTTGATTCAAATTTTGAATGTGTGTTCATTATGATAAGGCGAACTTCTGATTAATTGTGGGTTATCCCCCATTCATCCCTCTATACTTAGCCATTAAACCCTTAAAACTATTCAGGGATTCACTTTATCAGGTAAAACCTATATCCAAAATTTGAAATACGTTGGATAATTGTGAAAAAAAAAAAACCTATTTAAAGAGTGGGGGATTAATCGCCCGCTTCCCCTATTTAATTAGCAAAAGAACCCCATAATTAATCAGAGATACGCTTTCTTATAATGAATATTCATCGAAAATTTGAAGCAAATCGGATGATTCTGCGCAAAAAGCCATTTATTTAATTTAATGGTGTATTTCGATTCAAACTGCTTATTTTCCGATTTATTTTTGACTTCATTTTTACTCTCATATGCATCAAACTGGCAAATTGTCTTATTTAGAAAGTACACAAGGTGCCGTAATTGTCAATTCTTTGATGAATGCAGAAAATATTGCAAAAAAAGCAATCAAAAACGGCATTTTGAACAGATTTTCCCATGGCGGGAGATCTGTGAACGAAAAAAAGGGTCATACTGAGAAGATAATTGTTTATAAATCAAATTCTAATAAATTGAGCTTAAAAATACAGCACAGTGTGGTAAAGTACAGTGCTGGAAAGAAGTTTAGAACCACCAACAAAAATTGTAAAGGTCATACTTTAATGAAAAAATGAAAAATTACTTTAATATTATTAAAAAATTATAGACATTATTTATTTTAAGTTTTGCTTATAAAACTATTATGAGCGTTATTTGTTTGTTTGTTGTTGTTTTTTAAAGAGGGAAGTACGTTGTATTTTCCCCATTTATGTGTATTGTATTTACCGTTGTAAAGAAAAAAAAAATTTAGTTGTTGACTTGACAAACGAAACCTATTTTCTAAGCATTTTTTTGGTCAGTCGCCTGTTCAGTATCTCTGCAATGGGCATGGTTAACTCCCCAGCCAACTGTCCCTCTCCGGCTCTAAGAATTTCCCCGAAACACAACAAAAGAACCTGATTGCACCATCTCACCGCAAAATACGTGGATAAAAGCCTTTGTATGTTTGTCTTCCGATAAGATAGTGAACTTTTTTCATTGTTCTCTGTTCTCAATTGCTTTGCTCAACAAGCGCAAAACGTTTTGTCACATTTACTAATTCATTTTTTAACACAACTATACAAAATTGGAAAGCTAGACTAGAGATGTAAATTTTCCGGAAAAATATAAGTGGCGGAAAAAAAAAACTGTTTTTTTACCGGGTTTTTGCGGAAAAAAAACGGAAAAGTTGGAAAAATTTATTTTTTATGACTTTTTCTCCCAAATAAATTATGAATCTAGGAAAAAAAGTGACCGGAAAAAAAGTTATCGGAAAAAAAGTGACCTAAATTACAAAAGCGGAAAAAAAGTGACACGGAAAAAAGTGACAAGGAAAAAAAGTGACACGGAAAAAAAGGGACACGGAAAAAAAGTGACAAGGATTGATTTTGGGGAATTATTATTGATTTTGGGGATTCATTGGTTAAGTATGAAAGAAGGATGGGGGGGGGGGGGCTCATAATTTAGGTAAATGGGTTTTTCATGCTGAATTAACTGTTTTAGTTCAATTTTTAACCGACTTCAAAGAGGAGGTTATGATTTCGACCTGTATGTATTTGTTGTTCACGCATAACTTTTGCAAATATGAACCGATTTTGATAATTCTTTTTTTGTTTGAAAGCGTATGAGGCCCATGTGGTCCCATTCGAATTTCATAAAAATCTGATAATTAGAACTTTTTTAAAAATACAAACTTTAAATTTCAAATTCATTTTGAAGCAATCGACCAATTAGATGTGTTCATTTTGCATGCTTTTATGTTACACTTACATAGACACACGATCTTTTCACTGTTAAATGTTTGAAGATTTTGCTGCATCGTCACTCCACCGCTTTTATGGAATATCTCTATTTTGACCAATGAGAATTCACCATAATACAATGAAGTAATCATTTTCTATAAAAGCGATGGATTGACGATAAAGTTTCAAATTTTTAACAGTGTTCAAAGTGCAAAATCTTACCTGGACGAGGGCCAGGATTCACATAAATTTTGCGCTGTTTGCGAAACGAGATTTATTAACAAGAAAATTTATTTAAAACATTTAAAAATTTGATAAAATTCAGGCTTCTGATTCGTTAATCTGGTTTCGCTAACAGCGCAAATTCTACCTGGATTCCGGACAAGTTCTCTTATGCAAAAAACCGGAAATATAGCATCTAGGGGATATAGTGTGGAAATCGGCTATCTCAGGGCATATTAAGAGCAACTTACAAAAGTAACCAATGTTATCGACCGATTGTAGGGCAGTACGAAAGCAAATTTTGGCATCAATGGAAACTATTCTGTTGAATTGCAGCTGACGTCACACTTCGCTTTGATTTTCATTTCGTACTTGTCTACAACCGGTAAGTGGTCGGTAAGTAACCGGAAAGTTGTGATGAACTCGCCCTCTGCAACACTTAAAAAAGCGGTAAAATGTTCTATTCTTTAAATGTGCAACAATGCTAATGAAATTTAAAGATAGAAGCGACATCTGCAGGACATTTTCTAAAAATGCAAGAATTATTGCTAGTCTAGATAATGTATCACGAAAATGCCGCAGATGTCGCTGTGATCGACACTTTGGAATTCATTAGCATCGTTGCACATTTAAAGGATACAAATTTTTAGC
Organism: Maratus speculifer; assembly: GCA_964019185.1. Taxonomy (NCBI): domain Eukaryota; kingdom Metazoa; phylum Arthropoda; class Arachnida; order Araneae; family Salticidae; genus Maratus; species Maratus speculifer. The sequence goes on along the minus strand of OZ025289.1, from coordinate 208,698,020 downwards.
ACTACTTGCATTGTAAAAAATAGAACCCTTTTGCTGTATCGTCACTCCATCGCTTTTATAGGAAACGATTACTTCGCTCTACTATGGAGCATTCTCATCGGTCAAAACAAAGAAATTCTATAAAAGCGATGGAGTAACGATGCAGCAAAAGAGTCAAATTTTTTACAGTGTCGATAGCAGATTTTCACTCCATGTATTCCAGACTCTCTCCTTCGAACAATGAAAAGTTCTCAAAAATGAAGGCTTATGATTGGTCAATCTTGTTTTGCTTAACAGCGATTAATCCTTCTGGATCCTAACCACTGTTGCAGAGATGCTAGTTTTTTTTCCAAAGTACGAAATCTTAGCTGGAACAATTCTCGTATCCACCAAAGTGAAAGATCCACATCGATCCAGACATGAGAATTCGATATCGAAAAGCTGAAAATTCATCTCTAAAGAGCCTTACACGTTAAAGCAAGAGTGTCTGTGTATTAGGGTGCTTGTTATGCCGGATTCACAAAGTGATTAAAGTACAGTGCTATGTGCTAGATTTACATTTGGACAAATATAAATGACTTAAAATTTTCATAAGCTTAGCATTAAAGTTAAGCTAGTTAACTTCTTTCACCCATAAAACAAACTCGTTCAGGTGACTACCGCCAAGTTCTGGAATAAAAATTCTTAAATTTTCCGTACTTTGGAAAACCGCGTTTATCAAAGAAATTTCTTAACTTCAAATATTGCTACTTTCATATAGATGCATGTTGAATCATGGTGTGATTTTGATGATATCTTCCTTTTTAGTTTTTATGACTGAAAAGGGTATTTTAATACATACCAACATTTAGAATTACTTTGCTATGCATTGAATCATAGAAGCAACTTGATGCGCTCTGATTGTGTACGCGTACTTTAAACTGTAAAAAATCTGATCCTTTTGCTGCATCGTCACTACCCCGCTTTTATAGAATACCTCACTTTTGACCATGAGAATTCTGCATAATAGGCTGAAGTAATCGTTTTCTATATTAGCGGTGGAGGGACGATGCAGCAAAAGGGTCAAATTTTTAACAGTGTACCCTGTTTAAAATATCTTGAAAAATTAACTCTGTTTTTAAAGACTACCTATTTTCTGACCAATGAAAACGCCCCATAGACGTTTTTAGATCGTTCTCATTAGTCAGAAAATAGATAGCTTTAAAAACAAAGGTAATTTTTCACAATTATTTTAACGTGTACTGATGGATTGTCAGCTTTTCAATGCTCATTTAGGAAGTCTGTAGATTTCAATGTGCGTAATTTTTTTCCCAAGCACCTTCGTCGTTCCAAGCCCAAGCTCGCACTCTGATTGGTTGTTGCTCTCGGCACTGTTTTCATGTAACTTGGTGATAATCATACTTGGCGTAGCGATAGATTCTTCCGTCGAGGAGTTTGATTTCCCTCCGAACTGAGTACAAAGTAACTTTTCTCTTGCAGCATTGGATTGGATGGAAAGTGTCTTACTGAAAGCTGTACTCTTTAAAAGTTTTTACATCCAACTTTTTACTTTGTACTCGGTTCGGAAGGAAATCAAACTCGACGGAAGCATCTATCGCTACGCCAAGTATGATTATCGCCAAGTTACGTGAAAACAGTGCCGAGAGCAACAACCAATCAGAGTGCGAGCTTGAGCTTGGAACTACGAAGGTGCTTGGGAAAAAATTCGCTTTTAATGTGGACCTTAAGGTACTACACTAGTCTCAGAAAAAGACCCGGATGTTAGTGTAAAGAGTATGGGTGTGTTCTTTCCAAATATCTCGCTCAAATTTTAAAATTTTTACGTGATTTTTTTTTGCATAGGATAGCCGAGGATGATCTACAACCGGCCTAGTTTTTAGTTCTTCGATTTTGCTTACGTATGTTTTATATAATGATAGTTTCAATTTCAGAACCGTTTAAACCGGTTTTGAAATTTAAAATAATTTTTAAAAAAAATCTGAAACCAAACTTGAAAAAGTAAAATCTAAGCCGGTTGTGAAATATCCTCGGCTATCCTATGCAAAAAAAAAAATCACGTAAAAATTTTAAAATCTGAGCGAGATATTTGAAAAGAACACCCCCATAGATTTCATATTATTATCCACGTCTTTTTCTGTGCCTAGTGTGCGGCCTTAAAGTTTGCTGGATGCGATAAATTTTCGAAATGTTAAAGCTTAAATGGACAAATTCTCACATCCACTAAAGCGGAAACAGACATCGATACCAATCGACATCCTTAAATTGTTGAAAAGATGAAAATCCTTTTCGAAATTCCTTTCGAAAATCCTTTTCGAAAGAAACAGAATTCGCAACCACCTCCTCGATTTGCAATTTACGAACTATATTTCTACAGTGAAGTACATTGAAAATACTGTAAAATTTTAGTGGTACAGCTGTGCGAATCCTGGACACCAGAATGATTTCAGATTTTGTTCATGTAGGATTCCTCGATGTGAATATGACGACACATGGAGCACAGTATACGACTGATTGAAAATATTCTGGACAAAAATGAGTCATCAAGGGGGTCCTTGTGGCCGAGTGGTTAAGACACAACGCTGCTAATCTCTTGAGAGCGTAGGAGATTGTGGGTTCGAATCTCACTGGCTCCGTTGCACACACTCTTCATGTGTAGCTCACGGTTGTACTTTTCTTGTGTCGTAATATTTCCTTGTGCTATCTTGTCCTTGTATGTGCACGAATTTGTAAAATAATATGGATTATGTATTTATGTCTGTGTAGAAATAAAGGATCATTCGGCGTACAATCGAATTCTACCATGAAATCATCATCAAATTTTATAATAGAAAATGCCTAGCATTGCGATATATTGTTAAAAATTTAACTTTTGCTGCATCGTTACTCCATTGCTTTTATGGAATATCTCATACATACACTGTAAAAAATTTTACCCTTTTGCTGCATCGTCACTCCCTCGCTTTTATAAAATATTTGTCTTTTGACCCATGAGAATGCTTCATGATATGCTGAAATAATCGTTTTCCATAAAAGTGGTGGAGTGAGTTTCAAATTTTTAACAGTTTAGTTGGGACAAAAGCGTCCGTGAAGAAAACATTTGGGCATCGAATGCTGTCTGTCTCTTATAAGTGCAGCCAAGTACAGGTTATGATTTTCGGATTCTTCGTCGAATCGCATATTCACAGTATCCGCAAATAAACTTTTCGGGAGGGTTGAATTCTGATAGGGATTCGCCGACGCGTTTTCACGTAACTTGGCGATAATTATACTTGGCGTAGTGATAGACGCTTCCGTCGAGTTTGATTTCCTTCGGAGCCGAGTACAAAGTAAAAATTTGTGTTTAAAAACTTTTAAAGAGTACAGCTTTCAGTAAGACACGTTGCATTCAATGCAATGCTGCAAGAGAAAAGTTACTTTGTACTCGATTCGGAAGGAAATCAAACTCTTCGACGGAAGCATCTATCGCTTGCCAAGTATAATTATCGCCAAGTTACGTGAAAATGCGTCGGCCAATCCCTATCAGAATTCAACCCTCTCGAAGAGTTTCTTTGCGGATACTGTGAATATGCCGTCGAATCATCACCGCTCATTTCCGATGCCTTTACTGCATTTATAGGAATTAGATTGTGGATGTTTATCTATTGAATCATAGAGCGATTTTTGAAAAAATATTTCTTTTTGTTTTTTTTCTGACTGAAGGAGGGCGTACTTTTGACTACACTAGAAAAGCGTTTTACTATGCATTGATACATGGAGTCATTTTGCTGTTTACTCATATATGGAAGCGCTTTGCCGCGCGCTTATGTGTAAGAACATTTTGCTTGAGGCATTGTCACCTTTCGATAACCACTTTCGATGTCCTTACGATTCGATGTTGACTTTAAGATTTCATGAATGCGGTAGCTTTTCGTCGTGCCAAATACGTTACGCATTCAGAAAACCTAAAGATTCACAACGATACCTACCGATGTTGTAAGTGTCATTTGAAAAGTTGACGATCAAACAGTGATTAGTAAAGCGAATACATCAGAACTCAGCAAAGAGCGACCATTATGCGTTGCAAAGAGCCATCGTATGTCAGTACACATAATTATGTATTACGGTATAAATAACTAAAAAGTAGGAAATAAATTTAACTTTTTCAAAAAAATGTATAACCGACTCCAAAAAAAGCGCTAAAAAGAATTAAATAATTCTATAAAATTCTCTAATGACAAATCGTTATCCAATAACCACACATTGACTATCATGTACCGGTATAAAACGGTTAAATTTAATATATAGAATTTAATATCCACCAAACATAGATTTTCCAAAGAATATTTTTTACAAGAGATTAAGTTACATATTTTTGATTTAATTTTTGAATATATATAGATATAAAAAGTAAGGAATTACTTTTTGAAGTTGGTGCCAAACTATCTTAAGTATAGTAAGAATTGTGAATATATTATGTCTAGTACCATAAATAAAATAAGGAAATAATTATCGACTATGATTGTTTGGCACCAACTTCAAAAAGTAATTCCTTACTTTTTATATGTATATATTCAAAAATTAAATCAAAAATATGTAAATTAATCTCTTGTAAAAAATATTCTTTGGAAAATCTATGTTTGGTGGATATTAAATTCTATATATTAAATTTAACCGTTTTATACCGGTACATGATAGTCAATGTGTGGTTATTGGATAACGATTTGTCATTAGAGAATTTTATAGAATTATTTAATTCTTTTTAGCGCTTTTTTTGGAGTCGGTTATACATTTTTTTGAAAAAGTTAAATTTATTGGATATACGTTCATACTGAAAAGACGCTTGCCTGATTAGTTTTGGGAAGGGACGATTACCCCCCCCCCCCCATCCGTCCTCAGTTAGATGAATGGGTTTCTATGCAGAATTATCCAACGTGTGTCAAATTTGAATATACAGGGACTGACTAAGGCAGGGGCATGCGGGGCAATTGCCCCGGGCCTCCGGTTTGAGGGGGGCCCCCAAGGAGAGAAAAGTTTATTGTTAAAAGAGGGCCAAATGATATAAAATAGCAAAATATTACCAAAATTCTTTTTTTTCAATTTTAAGGGGTCTTTTTTCTTCTACCCCCTTTGCTTCCCTGCCCCAAGTCCCCTTAAAGTAATAGTTACATCATAAGAAAATTAATAGTTAAAATTATTTATCATCTGTTATTATGTATAAAGATGTGAAATATAAATACTGAAATCAGTACTTGGTACAAAATTTATGCATACATACAATAGGTTTGAATTTTAATTTTAGTCACTTGAGTATAATTTACAAACATTTTTAAGATAGAAGGGGGCCACTCTAATAATGTTTGCCCCAGGGCCCCCCACTGTCTAAGTCGGGCCCTGTGAATATAGGTTCTTTTCGATAAGGCTTATATATAGTATATAATGCATGAAGAGTTTTAATGGTTATATATAGAGGGAGAACGGGGGATAACCTTTCTTAAATTAAATTAATATCTTTTTACGCATAATTATCCGATTTGCTTAGAATTTTGGACATAGATTCATTATGATAAGACGTATCTCTGGTTAGTTATGGGGTTCTTCTGCTTAATATAAAGGGTGGGGGACGAGCAATTATCTCCCCCTTAAACTAGATAAATAGGTTTTTATGCAGAATTACCCCATGTATTTAAAATTTTAAATATAGGTTCTTACTGATAAGGTGGATCCCTGAATAGTTTTAAGGATTTGATATCTAAGTATTGAAGGGGAATAGAATATAACCTACCTTAAATTAAATTACTTTTTACGCAGAATTATAGGATTTGCTACAAATTTTGGATTATAGATTCATTATGATAAGGCGTATCCCTGATTACATATGGGGTTATTTTTCTAATTAAAAATTAAGGCGGGTGATTTTCCGATCCCCTTAAATTATATAAATTGTTTTTTATGTTCACTTATACGATATATTTCATATTTTGGATATATGTTTTTTCTCATAAAGTTAGTTCCAGAATAATTTTAAGGGTTTAATGGCTAAGTATACTGTCAGCTTCTGAGACCACCTCTGCTAAAGATTGGAATTTCCGTTATTTCTCTATCTTAATCTCTTTTATATTATACCGGCTGTGTACTAGAATTTTCAAGGTGACATTCTTTCTTTGTTGAAGGGAGAATTGACAGGTAATCCTCTACAGGTGGTGAGTGAGAAAGAGGAGATTGCGGAGAGGCGTGTTCATCCGTCAGTGAGGTATGTGGATGATGAGCTGACAAGCAACATGTCACTAATCAAGAAAGGAATGTGGAATGTGTCCAATGGATAAGCCCCAAAGGGGGTTGACATTGGGGAAACACTGTGATTTGAGAAGAGCGAGTCTTATCTCAGATTAGTTCAGTTCGTATCTGGGTTCATACCTAGAGAGTAGTGTAGGACAGAGGTCCTGATTGGGTGTGCTCTGCGTTGTAGAGCGGAGGCAGTGCGTATCTGGAGAGGAAGGGACACAGACGTCCTGGTGTTTAGTGCTCTGGGCCGAGAAGTGCAGGCCGAGTATCCATGTGTTGGGAGATTCGAAAGTGATCTCCGATAAAGTTAATCTAACGTGCATTGAGTGTGAGGTGGAAGGTGTAATTCGAATAGTACACAGCCAACCTTTACTGTATTTAATTTAATGTTGAACCGTATCACCTATATCCGAGTTGTAATTGTATATAATGGTAAATAGCGTATTTAGTGTGTACATATATTCTAAATAAACTGTTAATTCAGTTAATTGACAGCGTCAGTGTTCATTTACACAATCCTCACAGTGGGTGACCGATATCACCTAGTAATATCGGTGGTGGCAGCTATAACTACCACGGACTTTCTTCAAAGTTGTGCGGGCTGAGAGGAACGTCCGACATATACAGTGGGGGAACGGAGGATAACCCCCCTTAAATTAATAAATGGCTTTTTACGCAGAATTATCTTATTTGATTCAAACTTTGAATGTGCGTTCATTATGATAAGGCGAACTCCTGATTATTTGCGGGTTATCCCCCGTTCACCCCTCTATACTTAGCCATTAAACCCTTAAAACTATTCAGGGATTTACTTTATCAGGTAAAACTTATATCCAAAAGTTGAAATACGTTGGATAATTGTGAAAAAAAACTCTTATTTAAAGAGTGGGGGATTAATCGCACGCTTCCCTTATTTAATTAGCAAAAGAACCCCATAATTAATCAGAGATACGCCTTCTTACAATGAATATACATCGAAAATTTGAAGCAAATCGGATAATTCTGCACAAAAAGCCATTTATTTAATTTAAGGGTGTATTTCGATTCAAACTGCCTATTTTCCGATTTATTTTTAACTTCATTTTTACTCGCATATGCATCAAACTGACAAATTCTCTTATTTAGAAAGTACACAAGGTGCCGTAATTGTCAATTCTTTGATAAATGCAGAAAATATTGCGAAAAAAGCAATCAGAAACGGCACTTTGAACAGATTTTCCCCTGGCGGGAGATCTGTGAACGAAAAAAAAGGTCATACTGAGAAGATAATTGTTTATAAATCAAATTCTAATGAATTGAGCGTAAAAATACAGCACATGGCACCTTGTACATCTCTTCAAAAATATCCTCAGCAAGTTTCATGTTTCTACTTTTGAAAATGTGTCTGAAATTGTACCGGAAAATTTCGGGAGATCTGTGAACGAAAAAAAAGGTCATACTGAGAAGATAATTGTTTATAAATCAAATTCTAATGAATTGAGCGTAAAAATACAGCACATGGCATCTTGTACATATCTTCAAAAATATCCTCAGCAAGTTTCATGTTTCTACTTTTGAAAATGTGTCTGAAATTGTACCGGAAAATTTCGGGAGATCTGTGAACGAAAAAAAAGGTCATACTGAGAAGATAATTGTTTATAAATCAAATTCTAATGAATTGAGCGTAAAAATACAGCACATGGCACCTTGTACATATCTTCAAAAATATCCTCAGCAAGTTTCATGTTTCTACTTTTGAAAATGTGTCTGAAATTGTACCGGAAAATTTCGAGCTGTTGAAGGTGGAAAAGCGTTTTTTTGAATACACCCTTAAGGGGGTTTATCCCCCGTTCTCCCTCTATACATAGCCATTAAACCCTTAAAACTATTCAGGAATTTACTTTATGAGAAAGATCCTACATCCAAAATTTGAAATAAATCGGATAAGTGTGCATAATTTTTTTTAAATCTAATTTAAGGTCGGGGGTAGTAATCACCCGCCCCCTTTTTAATTAGCAAAAGAACCCCATAAATAATCAGAAATACGTCTTATCATAATTAACCCATGTCCAAAATTCGAAGCAAATCGGATAATTATCCGTAAAAAGCCATTAATTTAAGAAAGGTTATCCCCCGTTCCCCTTCTATACTTAACCATTAAACTCCTAAAACTCTTCAGGCACTTTATACTATATATAAGCCTTATCGAAAAGAACCTATATGCAAATTTGACACAAGTTGGATAATTCTGCATAAAAACCCATTCATCTAATTGAGGACGGATGGGGGGGGGGTAATCGTCCCTTCCCAAAACTAATCAGGCAAGCGTCTTTTCAGTATGAACGTATATCCAAAAATTGAACCAAAATAGTTAATTCAGCATGAAAAACCCATTTACCTAAATTATGAGTCGCCCCCCCCCCCCCATCCTTCTTTCATACTTAACCAATGAATCCCCAAAATCAATAATAATTCCCCAAAATCAACCCTTGTCACTTTTTTTCCGTGTCCCTTTTTTTCCGTGTCACTTTTTTTCCTTGTCACTTTTTTTCCGTGTCACTTTTTTTCCGCTTTTGTAGTTTAGGTCACTTTTTTTCCGATAACTTTTTTTCCGGTCACTTTTTTTCCGTTTACCATAAATTATATTTTCCTACAGAATATTAAATAATAAACATTTTTTCCCATTTATTTGTATTAAATGAAAATTATTTTCACTTTATATTACAAAATAAAAAGAAAGTAGCAAAGCCTGCTTTTAAAAATTTAATGTTTTTTTTTCCCACAGCCACAGCCTAAGAATTTTTATTAAACGCTATTGTTTGTTATATCACATCTCTGTTGAAATGATTTTTCAGTTACATGTTTAGCTACCAATTGGCCTAATGTAAAAACCTGAGCCAATATGTCTGCAGTTTGGAAGAAATAAATTAAGCATTCCATTTACATAAGTATAGTTTTTAAGTAAATGATACTAGTTTAAAGAAATTGTTGCAGTTTTGTCATTATTATCAATATCAGTATTCAAAAGTTCCATTGTTTGTTTAAAAAATGTCTATTTTTAACCGACTTCAAAGAGGAGGTTATGATTTCGACCTGTATGTATTTGTTGTTCACGCATAACTTTTGCAAATATGAACCGATTTTGATAATTCTTTTTTTGTTTGAAAGCGTATGAGGCCATTGTGGTCCCATTCGAATTTCATAAAAATCTGATTATTAGAACTTTAAAAAAAAAAAAAACTTTAAATTTCAAATTCATTTTGAAGCAATCGACCATTTAGAAGTGTTCATTTTGCATGCTTTTATGTTACACTTACATAGACACACGATCTTTTCATTGTTAAAAGTTTGAAGTTTTTGCTGCGTCGTCACTCCACCGCTTTTATGGAATATCTCTATTTTGACCAATGAGAATTCACCATAATATAATGAAGTAATCATTTTCTATAAAAGCGATGGATTGACGATAAAGTAAAAGTTTCAAATTTTTAACAGTATTCATAGTGCAAAATCTTAACTGGATGAGGGCCAGGATTCACATAAATTTTGCGCTGTTTGCGAAAGGAGATTTATTAACAAGAAAATTTATTTAAAACATTGAAAAATTTGCTAAAATTCAGACTTTTGATTCGTTAATCTGGTTTCGCTAACAGCGGAAATTCTACCTGGATTCCGGACAAGTTCTCTTATGCAAGAAACCGGAAATATAGCATCTAGGGGATATAGTGTGGAAATCGGCTATCTCAGGGCGTGTTCAGAGCGCGAAATTTTAAAATATAGGGCTAAAACCACAGTCCGGTGAAATCCAAGCGCATTATTGGCCATTGAGCCGCGTCCTTTTCAGAGAATAATCTCTTAGCGGTAGGGGAAATGTCGCTTTACTCCTTTTTCCGAGAAAAAATCGTAGCGGCAATTTCGAAGTAAATCTGATCTGTTTTCATTTATAACCAAAATTTTTCACTCTCGTTCTATAAAATGTCATCAAAATATCTTAACTGAGTTAATTTCGATGGTTTATCGTAAATAAGAACAGACGGTAACAATCGCTTGAAAATTACATTACCCCTCCTTCTTTTTCAAATGGAGAAACAAATTCGTGACACCCTTTCCACACGACCAATGAGGTGTCTGGATTTTACTACTTGACTGTGAATTTGGCCCTCCATTTCAAAATTTCGCGTTCAGAGCAACTTACAAAAGTAACCATTGTTACCGACCGATTGTAGGGCAGTACGAAAGCAAATTGTGGCATCAATGAAAACTATTCTGTTGAATTGTCGCTGACGTCACACTTCGCTTTGATTTTCATTTCGTACTTGTCTACAATCGGTAAGTGGTCGGTAAGTAACCGGTAAGTTGTGCTGAACACGCCCTCTGTAACACTTAAAAAAGCGCTAAAATGTTCTATTCTTTAAATTCTATTAAATTCGTTCTATTAAATGTGCAACAATGCTAATGAAATTTAAAGATAGAAGCGACATCTGCAGGACATTTTCTAAAAATGCAAGAATTATTGCTAGTCTAGATAATGTATCACACAAATGCCGCAGATGTCGCTGTGATCGACACTTTGGAATTCAATAGCATCGTTGCACATTTAAAGGATACAAATTTTTAGCACTGCTCGCATTGCAAAAAATTGAGCCCTTATGCTGCATCGTCACTCCATCGCTTTTATAGGAAACGATTACTTCGCGCTCTGTTATGGAGCATTCTCATTGGTCAAAACAAAGAAATTCTATAAAAGCGATGGAGTAACGATGCAGCAAAAGGGTCAAATTTTTTACAGTGTCGATAGCAGATTTTCACTCCATGTATCCCAGATTCTCTCCCTCGAACAATGAAAAGTTCTCCAAAATGAAGGCTTATGACTGGTCAATCTTGTTTTGCTTAACAGCGAAAAACCCTTCGGGATCCTAACCACTATTGCAGAGATGCTAGTTTTTTCCCAAAATACGAAATCTTAGCTGGAACAATTCTCGTATCCACCAAAGTGAAAGATCCACATCGATCCAGACATGAGAATTCGATATCGAAAAGCTGAAAATTCATCTCTAAAGAGCCTTACACGTTAAAGCAAGAGTGTCTGTGTATCAGGGTGCTTGTTATGCCGGATTCACAAAGTGATTAAAGTACATTGCTATGTGCTAGATTTACATTTGGACAAATTTAAATGACGAAAAATTTTGATAAGCTTACCATTAAAGTTAAGCTAGTTAATTTCTTTCACCCATAAAACAAACTCGTTCAGGCGACTACCGCCAAGTTCTGAAATAAAAATTCTTAAATTTTCTGTACTTTGGAAAACCGCGTTTATCAAAGAATATTCTTAACTTCAAATATTGCTACTTTCATATAGAAATATGTTGAATCATGGTGTGATTTTGATAATATCTTCCTTTTTAGTTTTTATGACTGAGAAGAGTATTTTAATACAAACGAACATTTAGAATTCTTTGCTATACATTGAATCATAGAAGCAACTTGACGCGCTCTGATTGTGTACGCGTACTTTAAACTGTAAAAAATCTGACCCTTTTGCTGCATCGTCACTACCCTGCTTTTATAGAATATCTCACTTTTGATCCATGAGAATGCTCCATAATAGACTGAAGCAATTGTTTTTTATATTAGCAGTGGAGGGACGATGCAGCAAAAGGGTCAAATTTTTAACAGTGTACCCTGTTTAAAATGTCTTGAAAAATTACCTCTGTTTTTAAAGACTATCTATTTTCTGCCCAATGAAAACGCTCCATAGACGTTTTTAGATCGCTCTCATTAGTCAGAAAATAGATAGCTTTAAAAACAAAGGTAATTTTTCACAATAATTTTAACGTATACGGATGGATTGTCAGCTTTTCAACGCCCAATTACGAAGTCTGTAGATTTCAATGTGGACCTTAAGGCACTACACTAGTCTCAGAAAAAGACCCTAATGTTAATTTTAATATATTTACATGATTTTTTTTAGAATAGGATAGCCGAGAATGATCTACAACCGGCCTAGTTTTTACTTCTTCGATTTTGCTTATGTATGTTTTATATAATGATAGTTTCAATTTCAGAACCGTTTAAACCGATTTTGAAATTTAAAGTATTTTTTTTTTTAAATCTGAAACCAAAATTGAAAAAGTAAAAACTAGGCCGGTTGTGGAATATTCTCAGCTATCCTATGCAAAAAAAATCACGTAAAATTTTTAAAATTTGAGCGAGATATGTGAAAAGAACGCCCCTATAGACTTCACATTATCATCCGGGTCAGTTTCTGTGCCTAGTGTGTGGCTTTAAAGTTTGCTGGATGCGATAAATTTCCGAAATGTTAAAGCTTAAATGGACAAGTTCTCGGATCCACTAAAGCAGAAATAGACATCGATACCAATCGACACCTTAAGTTGTTGAAAAGATGAAAATCCTTTAGTATATATTTTCCTCCGGAGGAAAAAAATTTTCTCTACATATCAATGCAAAATAAGATATGTGTAACAAAATTATCTTTAGATTCAGATTAGGTTACCGGATTAGACACCAGAATGATTTCAGATTTTGTTCATGTAGGATTCCTCGATGTGAATATGGCGACACATGGAGCACAGTATACGATTGATTGAAAAGATTCTGGACAAAAATGAGTCATCAAGGGGGTTCTTGTGGCCGAGTGGTTAAGACACCACGCTACTAATCTCTTGAGAGCGTAGGAGATTGTAGGTTCGAATCCCACTGACTCCGTTGCACACACTCTTTATGTGTAGCTCCCGGTTGTACTTTTCTTGTGTCGTAATATTTCCAAGTGCTATCTTGTCCTTGTATGTCCATGAATTTGTAAAATAATATGGATTATGCATTTATGTCTGTGTAGAAATAAAGGATCATTCGGCGTACAATCGAATGCTACCAGGATATCATCATCAAATTTTATAATAGAAAATGCCTAGCATTGCGATACATTGTTAAAAATTTAACTTTTGCTGCATCATCACTCCATCCCTCTTATGGAATATCTCATGCATACACTGTAAAAAAATTACCCTTTTGCTGCATCTTCACACCCCCGCTTTTATAAAATATTTGTCTTTTGACCCATGAGAATGCTCCATGATAGGCTGAAATAATCGTTTTCCATAAAAGCGGTAGAGTGACGATGCAGCAAAAGGGTGAAATTTATAAATGTTTAGTTGGGACAAAAGCGTCCATGAAAAAGTATTTGGGCATCGAATGCTGTCACTCTCTTATAGATGCAGCCAAGTACAGGTTATGATTTTCGGATTCCTCGTCGAATCATTACCGCTCATTTCCGATGCCTTTACTGCATTTATAGGAATTAGATTGTTGTTGTTTATCTATTGAATCATAGAGCGATTTTTGTTAAAATCTTTCTTTTTGCTTTTTCTGACTGAAGGGGGAGTACTTTTGACTACACTAGAAAAGCATTTTACTATTCATTGATACGTGGAGTCATTTTGCTGTTTACTCATATATGGAAGCCCTTTGCCGCGCGCTTATGTGTAAGGACACTTTACTTGAGGCATTGTCACCTTTCGATAACCACTTCCGATGTCCGTACGATTAGATGTTGACTTTAAGATTTCATGAATGCGGTAGCTTTTCGTCGTGCCAGATCTGAAGAAGTTACCACATCCAGAAAACCTAAAGATTCACAACGATACTAACCGATATTGTAAGTGTCTTTTGAAAAGTTGACAATCAAACAGTGACAAGAAAAGCGAATACATGATAACTCAGCAAAGTGCGTTCATTAGTAATGCGTTGCAAAGAGCCATCATATATCAGTACACATAATTATGTATTACGGTATAAATAACTAAAAAGTAGGAAATAAATTTAACTTTTTCAAAAAAATGTATAACCGACTCCAAAGAAAAGCGCTAAAAAGAATTAAATGATTCTATAAAATTCTCTAATGACAAATCGTTATCCAATAACCACACATTGACTATCATGTACCGGTATAAAACGGTTAAATCTAATATATAGAATTTAATATCCACCAAACATAGATTTTCCAGAGAATATTTTTTACAAGAGATTAATTTACATATTTTTGATTTAATTTTTGAATATATACATATAAAAAGTAATGAATTACTTTTTGAAGTTGGTGCCAAACTATCTTAAGTATAGTAAGAATTCTGGATATATTATGTCTAGTACCGTAAATCAAATGGGGAAATCATTATCGATTATGATTGTTTGGCACCAATTTCAAAAAGTAATTCATTACTTTTTATATGTATATATTCAAAAATTAAATCAAAAATATGTAAATTAATCTCTTGTAAAAAATATTCTCCGGAAAATCTATGTTTGGTGGATATTAAATTCTATATATTAGATTTAACCGTTTTATACCGGTACATGATAGTCAATGTGTGGTTATTGGATAACGATTTGTCATTAGAGAATTTTATAGAATTATTTAATTCTTTTTAGCGCTTTTCTTTGGAGTCGGTTATACATTTTTTTGAAAAAGTTAAATTTATTACATTGTTACATTTTTTTCTTACTATTATAATTTTATTTCCTTTAAAAAATAAAATATGTTTAATTTTGGTATAGCTTTCAAATCTCAACTCAAAGTTTTGATTTAGTTTTATAATCTAAATTCAAACAAAACTAAGTTTTAGTTTGGCTTACTCAGGTCTGCAACTAAAAAATAGCATAGGATTTATTGACTGTTATATTTTTACTCACTAAAACCAGAAAAATATATTTTTTAAAGTTTAATTAAACGTATTTTTTTTTTTTTAATCCTGAAATCTGGTATTCTATTCTTGAGTAAAAAACCATATTCAATAATGTTTCCATATGGTAATTTCATATTTCTAAGAATGGAACTCAAAAGTTATAACAGAAAACTACAAATAGAAAATGCTCACAAAAGCAGTTACATACAGAGATAAACTTCTACTGTGGTTTAGAAAACTACAAAAATTCAAAGTTTAATCAAGAGGGAAAGTATATTTTGGAACATAGTTACTTGCAATAAAATATGTTTTTTTTTTTTTTTTTTTTTTTCTTCGCATTTGTACTTTTCTAATGCAAACTGCCCATGTTTTTTGCAACATTACTGTACATTATGGAGGTAAAATGGAGGTCAATTTTAGATTCAATACCTTGAAAAAACATTCAATTAATCAGCTATAATGAAATCTTGAAAAATGCAGCATAGTTGGGCCACCTATAGGGCAATTTACACCCAAAAACTAAAGGACATTAATATACATCAGGAACTGACAGAAGTTGTAGTTTGATAAAAAATCATCCTTTACTCCTTGAGATAGAGCTATTGCGATAATCATGAATAATGCAGCATAGCAGCGTCGTCTGTTGAGCAATTTACACTAAAAAGTAATGAGCACAAAATTATATCAAAGATTAACTTACTCTGAAGTTTTATACATTAATTCTTCAGATAGAACCATTGTGGAAATTATAAATAATGCAGCATAGCAGCGCCATCGGTTGGGCGATATACACTAATAACTAAACATCTCGAGTTTATATCAAGGTGTAACTCAATCTAAAGTTTTGTGAAATTATGTGCATCAGTTCTTGAGATCGAGTACCCATAAAATTTTTGTCACATACAGACTCGCAGAGTTACAGATATTTTCCAAAAACCATCAAATTGTGTTCAGGAACTTCTAAAACGTTTAAATACACCAAAAACTGCAAGTCAAATTTTTCACGAATTCAATACTTACTTCTTGAAAAGATAGAAAAAAGTAATAATTGCATGCTTCAAATTTTATGTTAAATTTTTAATTTTACCATTTCCATTAATCAGCATATTATTGAAATAACTTTGCGCATGAATTAATTTATAAAAAGAGAAGTTGCATTTAAATATATATCTAGATTTTTTTCATGTAATCCTGTTTTTGTGAAATTGTGAACTTCTTGTACAAAATATATTCAGAATTTGTGAATAAGAAATTATTACTATATTTAGGTTCCTATTTAGACATTTTTAATTAGGTTATTTATGCATATATACAACTTGATAAGATTCAGCTGCTATGTGGCATGATTTTTTTTTTTTTCAATCAGTGCATTTGCGAAAGATTCAATTTGTAGATTAAACTTTTTTCTGAAATGTCTATTTTCAAGAAAAATTTTGCGAAGGGTCTTGTATTTCAAACAAGAAAAAAATGTGAAGGATCTTTTCAAGTCTTCTCAAACAGATTTCTGCTCAGAGATCAGATTACCCACATTGAAGTTTTCATGTGGGACACTCAAAATAAAAATAAATAAAATAAAAAGTATGGGAATGTAGCTATTACAAAATTTTCACTATATTATTTCATAAATGAAATTTAAATTTTTCCAGTTCGGAAAAATTGAAAAATAAGCTTTCGGAAAAAAAAAGAAAAAAAAACCGTTTTTTTCCGAGCATTCCCATCTCTAAGCTAGACTATGGAAGCAATTTCGAATCGCACTTTGTTTTCCACTTTATGATAATTAAATTACCAATCGAGTTATAAGCGATTTCGATTACGTCGGGAAATGCCCTTTAAAACGATAATTTTGACAGCTTGTCCTGATACATCTATTGCATTTGAAAAAAAAAAAAAAAAAAACAATTATGAGTGCGATTAGGTAGTTTCTGAACAACAACACCTACTAATTTCATGTATTTCCGATCAAAAATAAATTAAGCATGCGTCACAAATTTGCCCTTTTTGATGATAGAACACCCTTAAGGGTGTTTACCCTTAAGGGTTTAATTTATTTTTAATCGGAAATGCATGAAACTAGCAGGTGTTGTTATTCAGAAACTGTCTAATTGCACTCAATTTTCAGTTTTTTAAAAAACATAATCAGGTCGTTCGCGAAAACTTTTTATTGGTGGGGGAGATAACCTAAAATTGCCAAGTCAAAATTCAGTATTTGCCAACTGAATGAAAAGCAAACATAAATAGTTCTCGACGTTTGCCAACTAGTTTTATAATTTTACCAAGTTATCACAATTAAAAAAGTAATATAGTTTTTTTTTTTTTTTTTTTTTTTTTTTGTAAAAAGCTTAATAATATTTCTAATTATATTGGTAACTTTCGTCAAATCTATCAGAAATAGAAAGAGTATTATAGTTTTTTATTAAAGATTTGAACTAATCTGCCAGTTCAGTTTGTAAAGTTGCCAATTGTAACAGCATGTGCAAACGTTTAGGGGGGAGGCTCCCCCTTGCCCCCCCCCCCTTGCGAGGCCCCAGAACACAATAGATCTTTCATAACAAGCTATAAAGTTGACGTTTTTGAGCACATTTTCCGACGATAGCAGAAAAACCGGTCGAAAAACAGGATAAAAACGGGTGATCACGCGATCGAAATAGCTTAGAACTGGATAGGTAATTTAAGTATCATGAAATGAAAAAATAAGTTCGATTCGAAATCGCTTCCATAGTCAGGCATTCAAATTATATATTTTTCTGTTAAAACATGAATTTGTAAATGTGTCAAAACGTTTTGCGCTTGTTGAACGGAGCAATTGAGAACACCCTTAAGGGTGTATTCCAATCCAAACTGCTTATTTTCTGATTTATTTTTAAATTCATTTCTGCTTTCAAACATATCAAGCTGCTAATTTTTTTTATTTAGAAACTACACAGTGTGTCGTGCTTATCGATTTTTTTTATAAATGCAAAAATTTTTGCTAAATAAAGATGTCAAAGTGGGCGTTTTGAACCGAATTTTCAAAAGCGAGGGATCTAAAAAAAAAAAAAAAAAAAAAAAAAAAGGTCATAATCAGAAAATAATTGTTTTTAAATAAAATTCTAATTAATTGAGCGGAAAAATGAAATCACACAACATCTTATACACTCTCAGCAAGTTTCATGTTTTTACTTTTAAAAATGAGTCTGAAAATGTATCAGAAAATTTCAAGCTGGTGAGAGTAGAAAAATGTTTTTGAGAGCGGGGCATATGTCCCGTAATATATAGATTTTTTCAGTAGAAAATGTTTCATATAACATTTTTTAAAGAAACAAAAGATAATACCTATGAAAATGATTAAGAAAATTACCACACTTTAAAAATATTTACCTTCGACTAATCGTCCAATCTATATTTAAACTAGATCGAGCAGAGTATATTGTGTGTTAATAAAAAAAGAAAAAAATGGAAAAAAAAAAAAAAAAATTCATAGATTGATTACATAATTTTTTTTTTATTTTTTTGCGCTTTGAAGATATCATAGGTTTTCAAGCAGAACGGAAAATTACATCACATTTTTTAGAGTTGGACGATGTAATCGATATCAAATGCATATCGTGATAACGTTATTAAAAAACGTTACTTAACGATATAACGCGGTATATCGTTGTATTGCGATTATCGCAATATCTCGGTATATCATTATATCACTATGTTTGTGTAATGGTAAATTGCTATATAACTCAGGTCTAAATTTAGAATGTATAGTATTTATAGCGAAATACAGAGACTCACAAAAGTATTTAAATATAAGGACCACATGGAAAACTGCATTTCTGAGTCGCTGGAAAGTGTTTCATAATCTATGCGTCACGGCATGATTTATCTTACTTGTTTAAGTATGTCTAAAACTGTTTTAAAAAAATGCTAAGTAAGATGCTGCAATTGTGCGATTCAGCAGTAACTGAGTTAAATGGAGAACAGTGGAAGTTAAATCAGTAGGTAATTTACGGCATAACTGAATTTTAAAGGGAAAAATTTAATATAATCTTCAGGATTTTCGAATTTATAATTTCTGTATCATATTAAATTACACAGTTTACACATCTGAAAAAAGGAACTGTTTTAAGTGCTGGAAAGATGCCTCTTAAAATGAAAATAAATAAAATAAATAAAAAAATAATAAAATCATACTCACATCTTTATTATGATTTGTTTGCACAAAGGTTTTACTGTTATATATACACTGGTGTCCAAAAGTTAAGCATAATTGGTAATTAAGTAATTATTTTTAAGTAATGAAAGAAATATGAATCAGAATGTGCTGAAACTCCAGGTGTGTAAACAAAATAGTACGCGTCACATATTTTCGCGAAGAGTTTTCCCCGAAATCGAACAGGGGACCGTCAACAAATTGAAAAAGAACGAAGATCTTTTGGATACCCCTGTCAAAACTAATGTAGCAAAAGCGTTCAAACTGCACATTATGATTAATTGGCTTATTGTAATGTACTGTGTTAATTTTTACAAGGATAGCATGTATACTCGTAGAGAAATTAAGGTTTTTATAAAAACAGTCCTAAATTTTTCCAAGTTTTTTGCTTATAATTTGCAGAGTTCTTATTATAAAATAATGTTCTTTTCTGAAAATATGACAAACATCATTGTACACAATACCCTGTCATCAGAATTTAAAAATAATAAAAATTGTATGAAAAATGAGTATGTTTAGTAAATAATTTTTCATTGCGCATGCGTCAACGATATCAAAATGTCATTTGCATATTGTGTTAGCTAAATGTATAGAGCAACTTCTGTAAAAGTTTCAAAAACATAGCTTGAAAATTCTGAAAATGGGAGCCTATAGAATCAACTCAAAATCCGTTATTCTTAAAGGAAGCAAAAAAAATCAGGGGTTTTACCTAAATATAGTTGTACGTGCAATATTGTGTAGGCACTAAACAATAGAATATGGATACAGCCCCTCATCTTTTTGCTTCATTTAGGGAATAAAGGATTTTGAGTTGATTCTATAGGCTCCCATTTTCAGAATTTTCAAGCAATGTTTTTGAAACTTTTACAGAAGTTGCTCTGTACATTTATCTAACACAATATGCAAATGACATTTTGATATCGTTGACGCATGCGCAATGAAAAATTATTTACTAAACATACTCATTTTTCATACAATTTTTATTATTTTTAAATTATGATGACAGGGTATTGTGTACAATGATGTTTGTCATATTTTCAGAAAAGAACATTATTTTATAATAAGAACTCTGCAAATTATAAGCAAAAAACTTGGAAAAATTTAGGACTGTTTTTATAAAAACCTTAATTTCTCTACGAGTATACATGCTATCCTTGTAAAAATTAACACAGTACATTACAATATGCCAATTAATCATAATGTGCAGTTTGAACGCTTTTGCTACATTAGTTTTGACAGGGTTATCCAAAAGATCTTCGTTCTTTTTCAATTTGTTGACGGTCCCCTGTTTGATTTCGGGGAAAACTCTTCGCGAAAATATGTGACGCGTACTATTTGGTTCAAACACCTGGAGTTTCAGTACATTCCGATTCACATTTCTTTCATTACTTAAAAATAATTACTTAATTACCAATTATGCTTAACTTTTGGACACCAGTGTATATAGAGAGAGGGTAAGTTAATTCATAGGTATACGCACAGTCCTCATTTCAATTATTTGCATATACAGTCTACATTTTGTATGCGTAGACTGTAAAAAAAAAAATGCCTGCCAGTGATACCCCCTAAAAAAATACACAGTTAAAAAAAACTGTAAATTTATGTGCAGGACCGGCAGTAGAATGTCCAGCCATACCCATAATTTTACGAGCGTCGTAAGAAAAAGGTGTGATTCCTTTAAATAAACGTCTTTGTCTCTTAGATTCTTAAAAATGATGGACAGTCCACATACTTTTACTGTCCATTTTTACCTGTTATAGACCATAAAAAATGATCGACTGGACGCATATTTTTGCATGGTATCGCTGGAATATCTGCTGCCGGTCTCAGTCCCTCCCCCCCGCCTTTTTTTTACAGTGTACATTCATACACCATCATTTTGCATGGTCCATAATAGCTAAGTGGTGGGCTAGAACAGTAAAAGTATGTTCTTCATTTTCTAAGATCTAAGAGACAAAGCCGTCTATTTAATATATCAGACCGTTTTTTACGTTGCACGTGAAATTACAGGATATGGCTGAAATCCCTGCTGCCGATCTAGGCCACTTACAGTTTTCTTTTAACAGTACATACATGGACCTCGTTTTCACTGTGAGTAGTATGCAAAGTCTACGATTTGTTTGTGTACACGCATGGTCCTCGTTTCCACTGTATGCATGCAGAGTCCACGGTTTGTATGTGTATACGCATGGTCCTCGTTTCCACTGTGTGCATACAAAGTCCACGGTTTGAATGTGTATACGCATGGTCCTCGTTTCCACCGTGTGTATACAAAGTCCACGGTTTGAATGTGTATACGCATGGTCCTCATTTCCACTGTGTGTATACAGAGTCCCCGGTTTGAATATGTATACGCATGGTCCTCGTTTTCACTATGTGTATACAGAGTCCGCAGTTTGAATGTGTGTACGCATGGTACTCGTTTTCACTGTGTGTATACAGAGTCCACGGTTTGAATATGTATACGCATGGTCCTCGTTTCCACTGTGTGTATACAGAGTCCCCGGTTTGAATGTGTATAAGCATGGTCCTCGTTTCCACTGTGTAATTATTGTGTCCACGATTTGTATGTGTATACGCATGGTCATCATTTTCCCTGTGTGTATACAGAGTCTTTAAATATTGTATGTAATATACAATTTGTTCGAACATAAACAAAAAAATTGAGCTATCCTTTTCAAAACAGGATATTTATTATCCTAAAGAGCAACCTAGAAATTTTTGTAACGAAATTTTCAGGATATTTTTTAACAATTTTGCAAATTTAAAGTAAGAATATTTTAAAAACTTAAATTTTGTTTTTAACTAGATATTGTAAGTGGTAGTACTAAAACATTGTCAATTAAAATTTAGATAAAACACTAAGTAACTTTTTAAATATTACTGACTCATAAGTTCACTCTCAGGACCCGAGTAAACAAATCATTTTTATCCTTCCATGGAAGGAAAAGATACAAGCAGGATACCATATTTAGGGAAAAAAGACATAAATGTATGAATTAAAGGGGAGAGGGATATAAGTATTAAAAGTTATAAAACAAAAGGAAATAAGGAAAAGGGCATTGGTGGGGGGGGGGGGGAGAGAAAAGTAGTTATAAGTATTCGCCTATTTGCTGCAATTCTGTATTAACTCTTAGATATGGGATTTTGCTAATTCAGGACTCTTAAGTTTTCTATTAAAGGTTAATAGAAATAAAACAGGTTGCATTAAAATCTGAATTCTACTTTATATGCAATAAAGTTAGAACTACTTAAGAAATGATTGCAGTTGTTGATATTTAAATAAAATATTTTTTTTTTAACATGGAATCATCTTAATCAAAACTTAATAAACTCATCAATTTAGTAGAAAATATACTAAAACACAAATTAATAGAAATACCAAAATAAAAGATACACTTAGTGCGATTATACCACTCTACCGAGGACGTCTATCGAACATGTAATTAAAACGTGAAACCGAGGACTTACGTTTTTGCACCGATACACACTTTAAAGAAGTTTACACAGTTTTTACATACACAACATGCAGCAAATACGGACAACTGAGGACCTTTATAAATTTTCAAAAAAACAATGTTTAGAATAATATTTGGCATGAAATATTACATATTTCATAAAAATTCCAACCGAGGACGTCCTCGGTTGGCGGTGTGTCCTCTGTTGGAAGGTGTGTAAACATGCGAATGTCCCCGCTTTCCCTCATAGACCCACACACACATATACATATATATATATATGTGTGTGTGTGTGTGTAAATAGAGAGAGAAAGAAAGAGGAAGTATATTCTTATCTTTTGGTTTAAAAGAAATAACATTACTAATGCAGAATTTTCTTCTCAAAGCTTTCATTCAAAGCATGTTACTTTTATACCCTTCCATATTAATATTTGCGAGATTTTTTTCTCATACTGACATTTTATTTTCACTGAAGCAATGATAGAACAGCGAGCACCTGATCCAGTTAATCTCGTTTGTATTCTGTTTAACATTTTGTGGAACAAGCCTTTGATGTATAGCAAGTTTTTATGCTGAAAGAGATTCTGTTCTCGAGATATTGCATTTTGCAGCTTAATTTAGAGACAAGTTTCTTAGTGTATACATATAATTTTATTCTCGCGGGGGTTTGGATCAAACGAAAGCTTTACCATTAACGATATATTTGAATAAAGACACTTGTCTTTTATTAAGTAAAGAATATTTCTTTATTATGCATCTTTGTTACATTAAATACTACTCTTTTATCTCTAAAAGAATATTTATTTCTGAATATCTGAATAATAATATCTGAATAATCCAGCAATTTTTATAAAATACATTTGAAAATTTATTCAAAACCATTAGTATAGTATTTAGAAGTATGCGGGAGTAAATAAACAGATAAACGGTCAAGTGCAAGTTCAATAATTATAACAATTATTAACAATATTATTGAAAGTATTATTTAAAAAAAATTATAAAATAATAATAAGACTTTGTAAAAAACAATACAACGTAGGGTTGAACATAGCTGTATATACTAGAAAAGTATAAACTGAATGTCTACATAATACAATTTCAAAGAGAAATGAAGAATAAATAATATGAGATACTGCTATTCTGTATGACGCCTTTTTCACCTTATTTGAATCGTTATCTTTTTTTATGAATTTAATTTGTTACTCACAATCAAGATGGTGCATATTTAAACTTCATTTGGTATTTTATAAAAGTTAATTTATCGTAGGAATATTCTTTTGTGTTTACATTGTAGCTTGTTACGAATGCCTCCTTGGTTTCGAAAACCAATTTTTGTTACTGTTCGTTGCTGTTGGCAACGAACCTTTTGTTTTTACTTTGTCAGACGATTTTTATTCTTTGGAGTAGAATGTTTTTTGGAACCGACTCGTTCGGTAAAAATTGAACTCTCAATGAGAGTAATAATT
Source organism: Maratus speculifer (assembly GCA_964019185.1). Classification (NCBI taxonomy): domain Eukaryota; kingdom Metazoa; phylum Arthropoda; class Arachnida; order Araneae; family Salticidae; genus Maratus; species Maratus speculifer. The sequence goes on along the minus strand of OZ025289.1, from coordinate 208,673,995 downwards.
ATTATTCTTTGTAAATAAATATGTATATAGTCTTTTTTTTTAATCTGAAGTTAATTTAATTACTTCAAGTAAGAGTCACTGCGTTTTGAATTTAATATTTGAACTGACACATTAATACGAACTTTTCGACAATTTGAATACTATTCGAACGATTCAAACCTGCAATCTCAGATGTTATGATGTTATGCAACATTTTTGGCGTCAACGCGACAGGATGTATGATGAAATACTTGATGTTTGAATGATCTGAAAACGAAAGAATGAGGTAAGTACCTCAAATTTAATTATTTGAAATAAATTATTTGAAAAGAATTATTTATTATTTGAATAAAATAGATTTAGTTTACTATGGATCTTGAACTGTTAAAGAAAAAAAGAGCAGTTATTCGTACTCAAGTTACGAAAATATTTGATAAGGTTAAAGATTTATTAGATGATACACAAACTTTAGAAATCGAAAATAAGAAAACGCAGTTAAATATTTTAATGCAGCAGTTAAATGATAAATTGAAAACGTTAAAATCGTTAAACTCTGAGATAGAACCATTGGTTCCTGATGCTGAATTTGAAAAGGAAATTGAAAAGTCCGAAACATATAATGAAAATATAATTGAATGGAAATTTAAAATTTCCAAATTTATAAATGATAATACAGTTATTTCTGAAACTAAGCAAGATGCTTCAGATAATGAAAGTGATAGTAGTAGTAAGAATAGTTCTCTACTAAAAAGTCAAAAAACTTTGAATCAAAATATAGTTAAACTACCAAAACTTAACATATCTAAGTTTTATGGTGATCCATCTTTATGGCTTGAATTTTGGAGTCAATTTTCGAACTCAATTGATAATAATGAGCATTTAACTCCAATTGATAAATTTTCCTATTTAAAGTCACTTTTAGGCGGAAGTGCTGCGAATTCTATTGCAGGATTTTCGCTGACTGAAGAAAATTATTCTCATGCTATAGAGATATTGACAAGTCGTTTTGGTCGTAACGACCTTGTAATTAACAGTCACATGACTAAATTACTTAATTTAAAACCTGTGAGAAATTCAAGTAACATTAAAGCTCTTCGAGAACTATATGACGAGTGCGAAATTCAAATAAGAAATCTGAATTCATTAGGTGTAGCATCAGGTTCATATGGACATTTATTATGTCCTATTATTCTTAAAATTATTCCATCTGATATTGCTCTGGAATTTAATAGAAAGCGCACTAAATGTACTGACTGGGATGTAACTGAATTAATAAATTTTTTAAAAGAAGAAATCGAATCTCGTGAAGCCACTATACAATTGAATGGTTTTGAAAAAACAATTCATGAAAATAAATATGAGCCTAATAAGAAAAATTTTAACACTTATAAAAGAAGCGTTCCAACAACCTCAGCATTAACAACAAATGTTAAGAGTAACTGCATTTTTTGCAATAAAAGTGATCACAATACAGAAAATTGTAAGTCGCTGACCGTTCCAGAAATGCGAGAAAAGTTGAAAAGGGAGGGAAGGTGTTTTAAGTGCTTTAGAAAATTTCACATTTCCAGCTTTTGTAAGTTTTCAAATGAAAATTGTAAAATTTGTGGCAAAACATTTCATAATACAATACTTTGCAATTCTCAAAATAAAAAACCAGAAATATCAGAGCAGAAAAGTAGCATTGTATCCTCAGTATCCCACTGTAATAGTAATATAAATAATTTAAATAAGGAAGTTATATTGCAAACTATTCATGTAAAGGTAGAAGCAGGTGAAAATTCCGAAATCGCACTTTGTTTGTTTGACTCTGCTAGTCATCGTACCTTCGTTACAGAAAATTTAGTTTCTAAACTAAAACTTGAAATCATTAGAAATGAAAATTTAACTGTATATACTTTTGGTTCGAAAAAGTCTGAAGAACGATGTTATGATGTCGTTCAGTTGAAACTAACTCACTTGAAAGACAAAAAACGTAGTATAGTTGTGGAAGCTTTAGTCACTCCAATCATAACTAATTCTTTGATACAAATTCCTCCCCTTCCAATCAATATAAAGAGAAAACTTTCTAAATTTCGTCTTGACAGATGGGAAGATTTTGATAATCGTAATGTTGAAATTTTATTAGGAGCAGATTATATATATCAAATTAATGGTAGAATATATCCAATAAATAAATCCTTATTCGTGTGTGAAAATTTATTTGGACATTCACTTTGTGGGACAATTGACTCGAACAAAAATAGCGATAGTAATCAAGCTGGTGTCTTATCGACTCAGGTTATGAAACCTATTGAAAATGATTTAAAATCATTGTGGGAGTTAGAAGCTTTAGGAATTAATACAGAAGGAAACATTTCAGAGTTAGATAAAGAATTAATTAAAAAATTTGAAGATAATTTGCATTTTCTTGAGCACCGTTATGAAACTAAATTGTTATGGAAAGATGATAAAATCGATTTTGGTAGCAATTATAATAATGCTAGACATAGATTTTTTAACTTGAATAGAAAATTACACAAAAATAAAGAATTATTGCAGAAATATAAAGAAATTGTAATTGAACAGGAATTAAATAACATAGTAGAAGAATCCCCCAATAAAATTATAAACAGCGGATATTTCATGCCGCACCGCCCTGTCTTGCGAAATGATAAATCCTCAACTAAAGTTAGAATAGTATTCGACGCTTCTTCAAAAGAAAACAACAAATCGTTAAATGATTATCTGTACAGTGGCCCTAATTTGAATCCAAATTTATTAGAAATTATTCTTAATTTCAGAAAATTTAATACTGCATTTTGTGCAGATATCGAAAAGGCCTTTCTCCAAATTTCCGTAGCAGAAGAAGACCGCGATTTCCTTAAATTTCTTTGGTTCGATAATGATCCTAACAACTTTTTCAAAATTTTAAGATTTACTCGTGTGCCATTTGGCGTTTCATGCTCACCATTTATTTTGGCTGCCACGATTAAACATCATCTTAAAAAATATCGCGATCAACATCCAAGTGTTGTAAATATGCTAGACAACTCCCTATATGTTGACGATCTAATTTCAGGATCAGATCTAGATAATGAAGCATATTATTTATCAGTTACAGCTTCTAAAATTCTTAAAGATGCAGGAATGAATTTGAGAAAGTTCAAAACTAACTCTATTGAACTTAAGAAAATGTGGGAAACTGATAAATTAGGCATAAGTGAGGAAAACACAAACAGCATCGTAAAAGTGCTAGGAATAATTTGGAATACTGAATCTGATGTTTTGATGTTAGATGTGCACCCTTTTGAAGAGTGTCATAAAGATAATCCCACCAAGCGAACAGTGCTTAAAATGTTATTGAAAATTTATGATCCAATCGGATTTTTGAACCCATTTATGATACGTATAAAAGCCTTGTTGCAAGAAACATGGCAAAGGGGTTTAGAGTGGGATTGTAAATTACCCGAAGATTTGAAAATCGAGTGGGACACTTGGTGTTCTCAAGTTCTACATTTAAGAACATTTGAAATACCCCGAAAATATTTTCCTAGTGGTATGAACATTTTTGAAAAAACACAAATACACATATTTTGTGACGCTAGCCCTAAAGGATACGGAGCAGTTGCTTATATGCGTTGCATTTCTTTAGCTGATGAAATCCATACAAGTTTTGTTTGGAGTAAATGTAGAATAGCCCCCCTCAAGAGGTTAACCATTCCACGACTTGAATTGATCAGTGCGGTAGTTGCTGCTAGAATGTGGAAATACCTGAAACAAGCTTTACATATTCCGAATTTAACTATAAAATTATGGTCAGACTCTGAAATAACTCTCTTTTGGATAAAGGGGACTACTACAAACTGGAAACCCTTTATAGCTAATCGAGTCAGAGAAATTCAGTCATTAACAGATCCAAAGGACTGGAATTATTGCCCTGGAAAAGAAAACCCAGCAGATCTGCTTACGCGAGGGGAAAACTTATCGAAGTTAATGAATAATAATGTATGGTGGTGTGGTCCAACTTGGTTATCACTTCCAGAAAATATGTGGCCTTTGAAAAAATCATTTAAAATTGATTCTGAAGCTGTTATTGAAATGAAAGCAAAATCAAATCTAACTTTATTGTGTAATGCTTCTCCTAAACCCATATTTGATGTGGCTAAGTATAGTAGTTTAAATCGCGTGTATAACATTACCGCTTGGATAATGCGTTTTATTCATAATACCAATTCGAAAAACCCTAAAATTTTAGGACCTTTAACTACTTCAGAAATAGAAATAGCAGAAAAATACTGGATAAAACAAACTCAGGAAACTTCATTTAAAGTTGAAATAGAAGCACTTAAACAAAAAAAATCCCTTAATAAAGATTCTTCTTTATACAATCTTAATCCTCAATTAGATGAAAATAATTTACTTGTTTTATCCGGAAGACTACAGTTTTCAGAAATTACAGAAAAAGAAAAACATCCTTGGATTCTCCCTAGTAAATCTTATTTTGTAAAATTGCTCATTAAAGAGGCTCATGAAAGATTACATCATTTTGGTGTAGCTGTCACCTTAGCTCATCTTCGTGAAAGATATTTTATAGTGAAAGGAAGAAGATTTGTGAAATCCGTTATAAGGTCATGCATGATATGCCGAAAACTTAATGCTACTCCTGGAAAGGTGGAAATAGCTCCCCTACCGAGAGACAGAATCATCGAAACACCTGTTTTTGAAACCTCTGGCGTTGATTTTGCCGGTCCAATTTATTACAAAACTTCTGAAGGATCTAAAAAGGCTTATATTGCTGTATTTACGTGTGCTGTAACAAGAGCAGTACATTTAGAATTGGTAACCAATCTAAGTACTCAAACCTTTATCTTAGCACTACGAAGATTTTTTTCTAGAAGAGGTTTTTGCAAAATAATGTATAGCGATAATGCTAAGACCTTTTCTAAGGCTGATTTGGTGTTAAAAGATGCTTGGGATAGAATTTCTAAGCAAGAAGTTTTTGATTATTTAAGAAGAAATCGTATAAGATGGAAGTTTATTATTCCTAGAGCCTCCTGGTGGGGCGGTTTCTGGGAAAGAATGATTCGATCAATTAAAACACCTTTGAAAAAAGTTTTGGGCAAAACTTGTCTAAGTTATGAAGAACTAGAAACAGTACTTACAGAAATAGAGGCTGTGATCAATTCACGTCCCTTAAGTTATCTCTACGAAGAACATGCTGAACCATTACCTTTGACGCCCTCTCATTTTTTAGTTGGTAAACGATTAATGTCTTTACCTTCTTATGGATTTCCGATCTGTACTCAAGAGAATTCAAACAAGATTCTGTTGACGAAAAAATATAAATACAAGCAACAAATTACTGACCATTTTTGGAAAAGGTGGAGAAACGAATACCTATTAGAACTTAGATCTGCTTTTCAATTTAAAAATGTGAACTCATCACCCCAGTTCAAAATTAATGATATCGTTTTAATTCATGATGAAAAACTTCCGAAACACATGTGGAAATGTGGACGCGTTAAAGAACTTATATATGGTCGTGATTCGAAAATAAGATCATGTGTTTTACAGACGGCAAATGGCGATCTTAAACGACCTGTCCAACTTCTATATAATCTCGAATTGGACTTGATAGACTAATAGACACTAAAAACTCTAAAACTGTTACATTTCTTTTATGCTATTATTTACCTTTATTATTGTTTAATTTGCATTTATTTTACATGTTTTATTTTCTTTCTTATATAGAAGATTTCTTATTATCTTTCTTTGTACCTGTATTTACGAATGTTATCCGAAACTTATGCAAAGTATGTAAGTATATTCTTATGTTTATTAAAGTATTTAATTTAGATGCTGAACTAAGTGTTCAGCCGGGGGCAGTGTGTTACGAATGCCTCCTTGGTTTCGAAAACCAATTTTTGTTACTGTTCGTTGCTGTTGGCAACGAACCTTTTGTTTTTACTTTGTCAGACGATTTTTATTCTTTGGAGTAGAATGTTTTTTGGAACCGACTCGTTCGGTAAAAATTGAACTCTCAATGAGAGTAATAATTATTATTCTTTGTAAATAAATATGTATATAGTCTTTTTTTTTAATCTGAAGTTAATTTAATTACTTCAAGTAAGAGTCACTGCGTTTTGAATTTAATATTTGAACTGACACATTAATACGAACTTTTCGACAATTTGAATACTATTCGAACGATTCAAACCTGCAATCTCAGATGTTATGATGTTATGCAACATAGCTAAAATTAAAACCTCGATGAATTAATAACCCTGTTATCGTGTTAAGCGCGCTTCGAAAGTATATCGCAAAGTAGCAACACCGCCATAGCCTTTGCCACAGTTTTCTTGATATGTTTTAACTCTAGATAGGGAAATAAATAGGCGGGAAATTTTATTCAAGTTTTATAAATATATCTCACATTAGAATTTTTATTTAAAATACCTTGTTTTTTATTTAACGTTATTCTACTTTGTACTTTTTACACATTTTTTTATAATAAGGTTTCTGGTTTGAACCAAAATTATTCATATAGTAGCAGACAAAATGACATTTCATGGATATTCTATTGTTAATTAAATCTTAAAAACATGAGAGGTGTATTGTGAGATCTAATAAATGCAAACTCGTCGTGAATTGCATAGTATTTATCTTATTAACTTATTAACACCTAGTGACATATTTTTACACCATTATACTCAGTGACAAGAAAGCGTCCTTCCTTTTAGTTAATATAAAGATGAATATATTCTTTCTTTCACAAGACAAATTCCTTGATAAAGTATTATAAAAATACTTTCCTTTTTAAAGTAATGGAAAATCTAAAATTTAAGTTTTAACGAAGTCGGTAATGGATCAATTCTAGTTGTATTTGGATGTTTTTAACAATTTGACATTTATTGCTTTTTAATGCTACTAAGAAGTGCATTACACAAATATATCCTTAAATGTTATTATGTAAGCTTTAAAAGGCCCAGGCACATAGAACACACCACTTCTGTCATTATTTACGCTAAAATCCTCCGTATCTTTCAAGTTTAATGTCTCGCCTGTTTTTCGAAAAAGTTAAAAAAAAATTCATAAATCTTTTATAATTTTTAACTATAGGTATCTTCAGCGCTCTTCAACATCTTTACTTTGTGCTCGTAAACAGAGATTTGTGTGTTACAGAGCTGTCGTAACGGAGGAGGGCTTAAAACGAGGCCCGGTGCGAGGTACGGTACATAATCTTATGTATACTATCAAAAAAAAAAAAAAAAAAAAAAAAAAAAAAAAAAAAAAAAAAAAGAATGGTTTTTACCGATATACTGTGTCCTGAAGAGTCAGGTTTCGATCCCCTAGCTGTTATAAAGGAGTATCGTTTATTTTTGTGTTTGTAGGGATAATTTCTGTAACTACTGAATCATTTAAAATGTAATGATGACAAATTGATTTTGAAAGACCCTCTTCAAAATAGGCTATATTTTATCTCACGATCACTATCTTTTCTTATCTAAAATCATAAATTTATACATGATTCTCTATTATACCTTCTCTTTTTTATTAAAAATATTTTGTGTCCAGGATTGAGGCCTCTCTATGCGTGAGGCCCTGTGCGGCCGCACCTGTCGCAAACCCCTAAGGACGGCTCTGTGTGTGTATCTGAAAAATTATCTTTTCTTAAAAAAATATATGTTAGAATAATCGCTACATTTTTCTTGCCATGTTTAAATTATTGGCTATTACATCTTTTTTTTTTCATATTTTACTTACAATAGATTCTGAAATACATGGGGAATGTTATTATCACATTTGTCGCATTTTGCATTTGATAATTTTATTTTAAAATTTCCATTTTTCTTTAATATTTGTGTGTAAAGATGCTCATGTAACTTTCATTATTTTCTCTTTCTTAACATATGATCATTTAATTTTTATTTTTTTTATTGATTTATTTTCTATTTAATTTTACTTATTAGTATTATTGTTATTCATTTATTTTATTTTTTTAGTTTGTGGAATTTGAAAGTGAATTACAATTTTTCGATTCCAAAATAAAGTGATTCTGAAAAATTTAAATGTAGAAAAAAATTATTTTCATTTTTATCTTTATTTATTTATTTTATTACTTTCCTGAAACCTATAATTTACTCACAAATTGTCTTCACTATAGATTGATATGAAAGATAATAATTTTAATTTTAATCGAAAATAAAAAAAAAAGAAAAAAGATTAAATCTTTGTGTTTATCCCATTTCCCACAAAAATTGATTAAACTTGTTGTTATCGTTATAGAAATGTAATTTGAAAAAGATCAATACATCGAAAACGAATTCAAATTTCAAAATTTGAATGACATATTTGAAACTGGTAGATCTAAACTAAAATCTGGAATTATTTTATCTGCTGAACTTTCCATACTTCAAAAGAAATAGCTATAAAACATAATCAGCGGTCTCGTAAATTGATTTCATAATTTCGTTTCATTAGCATTTTAAAAATAAGGTTGATATAAATTGAAGTGTAAGTAACCCTTTTTGTGTAGGAATTAAAAAAAAAGTAATTTGATCAAAAAATGTGAGCGTAGCTGTTTGTTATATTGCTCCAATCCTGTCTCATCTATTCAATATAATTTAAATTACATGTCATCATTCAAACTTATTACACAGAAATATAGTTATCAATACCGTTTTTATTTTAGCAAATTAGTAAGCAATTTACAAATGAAAATATAATAAAAAAATTGCTCAGAATATTTATTGTAAATTTTATAACAGTATTTTACTGCATGAAACATTGGAGAAATTTTTTCTTTGTATATTTATTATAAAAATACAAATAACAGTATAAAACAAACATAAATAAAATAGTTATAATTAAATTGTCAAAATTAATTTCTTGTAGCATATATATGTATCTGCTAATATTAATTTATGGATAAATATGACAAACTAAAAAAAAATTCTCCTCAACAAAAATACACATTTTCGTTAAGTAATTTTTAAAATGAAAAAAATAATTTTTCAAACTTACAAAAACATTTGCTACTCAGAATATAAAATAACATACTTCATTAAAAACTTTAAACTCGAATTTCTGAATAAGAATTCTTGCTATATGTTGCCGCAAAATCCAATTATCTAACCTATCATAAAATACAAAATACAATACCCAATCGGAAAAAAAGTTTATTTATTATAATTCAAAGCTAACTTCCGAAATTTTAAACACAAAAGGAAAAATAATGTAGCTATGATCAATTCTAATAAATATATTTGGGTATGTAGAAATTTGAAACATTCGCGTAAACCATACATAGTCTCCGAGGACGATTTGAGGGCCAAAATTTCAAAAACGAAAACTAAAATTAATATAAACATATGTATTATCATCATACCTTTTGATTCTATATTTTGTATTAATAGTGCTTGAAAACTACATATACAAATATGAAAGCATGTTAGTATTTTAAATAAAGTTAAAACGCTATATTAAATATTTTGTAAAGCTTCTTCCACTTTTCTTACAGCAAATTCATCATAAAAGAGATTAATGAAACAACCTAACTATGAAGGAAAAAAATGCATGACTTCCAAGTATTAGAAAATGTAATTTTTAACTTTACTATTTTTTCGAAAACCATCACTCCTGCTAAAAAGGTAAAATAAGAAAGATTTCTTCTTCATGAATTGCTTAAAATTTTCTATTTAGTGATGATGAATGTATGGAGTATGATATAATTAAACTCCTCAGAATTTTGAATGTTCTTTTCGAACATTGAATATTCAAGAACTAAAAGTTATTTCGTTAAGAAAATGCATGAATAAAAATCATTTATGTAAAGTGTGTGATATTGTTTTAAAATTAAGGCTTAAATATTTGTCTATAATTAACGAGACTAATTTCTTTTTCTGTGTAATTTCTCTAAAAAAATTGCCTTTTCCATAAAGATAGAACATTAACGTTTTAGACTGGAGAAAATTTTGAAATATTTTATTGCGTGCTGATGGCAACTGTGTGAAACCTAATGAAACTTCTTAAGATTATCTTTTTCTTTCGAAAGTAAAACATTATTCGTCCAAAACATAATATACTACTAATATATATATTTTTAAATTTTAAAATCATTTTTTACAATATTGATTGTTCCAATCTGATTAACATATTAAATGATGAACATATTTGTTATACTTCCGTCAAATGTTGTACAATTTTAAGAAATTTTATTATTAATTTAAAACTTCAAAATATAGTTTAAAAAAAATGCTAGTTATTTATTTTTTCATAATCAACCAATATGTATTGCTAAATATACTCCAATAATAAATGTATAAAATCGTCATCACTTTTACATGCGTATTTGTAAATTTTTAAAACTACTATTTTCCGCTAAAATTTGCCTGCATTTTTGTGTTTTTATTGCTGTTATCACAAGAGAAAATCAAATAAGTATGTAAATGATAGAAAATAACACGGAATCACACGAGTTAGTGTATTAATGTATTTACAAATTTAAGATATTACAAAAAATGTGGGTAATTTGCATATTTCACAAAATCGTGTAAGAATATTACACATATATATATGTAAAAACAGAATATTACACAAAAGTATGCGCACAAATTTTCCATATTTGTATAACAACTGAATATTCCACAGGCTTATGTGCAACGTTATTATCCGAAATATGTGTAAGAACTTAAAATTACACGGAACTATCCCCACTAAAAAAAATCTGAAGAAAATCTATAGCTTTTTGGCACAAAATCTGTGGGAAATTCGAATTTATTTGGCCCATTCTGCAGATATTTTAAAGATAAAGCTAAGTCTGCAAATTTTCTTCAAATTTCTGTAGAATTTCTGTAGAAAGTGGAGCTTTCTTCAGATTATCTTAAGATTATTTTTAGTGGGGATGTTTATACAGGGTGTTTCGCTACCAGACCGACAAACTTTAAGGGATGATAGTACGCATGAAGTCAAACATTATTAAATAGGAAACCATGGGGCGCAAACGTCTTCTGTAGGAGTTAGGGGTCAGTCAAAATTAAGGTCCGAAATTTCAAACGATGATAAAAAACGGAAAAAAGGATCGATTCGTTGGTGGTTTTTACCAAAATCATTTTTTATATCACGATTTTTTTAGAAATTTGTTTTAAAGGTTACGTTCAAAAATTGTCGATAGAGGGCGCTTTAGACTTTAGAGTAACGAAATCTACTTTTTACCGTTATTTTGTGCATGGGGTTGAAATTATTCTAGTTTAGACTTTAACTTAAATTTTAAGTCCAAAATCGGAAACATTGGGATCGGATAACTAGCGAAAATTAAACTGTGAACAGAAGGGGAAATTTTAAACGCTCATAAATATTGGACAAACAAATCAATTTTGTTGCAGTTTGCGTGTAAGTCACTAATTTGGTAATTATTTTAATCAAAATGACGTATAGCTTTGGTGCCCTCATTTTTTGATAGAGGGCGCTTCCGACACATCTCTGACATTTCAAAGGAATTACTCCTGGGTGTTTTACTACCAGACCATCATACTTCTAGGAAGTGTTAGAAATACAAAGACGACTTGGAATCACATAGAAATGTAACGTTTGAAATGCATTTTTTGCAAGTTACGGTTAAAGGAAGCAGAGAAAAAAGTAACAGAAACAACAGACAAAGAGCGACACGTTAATGTGACAGAAAACAGTTTATTTAAAGGTTTTACTAGAAAAGGTGTTTGAAATTACGACCAGAAACAGTCCGGTAAGTTTGACAGCAACGGTAGATGGCGCTAAACGGTAATGCGCCTGCGCAGAGATCACTTTGAAGTGATCATTCGCGAACCGGTTCCAAAGGTAGCAGAACGAAGTATTTGAACGATGAACAGCACGATAGGGCTCCTCCACATTTTACCAATGACGTTTGCCGACACTTCAAAGTAACATATGGACAGTGGTGGATAAGTCCTGGTAGCCCGGTTCATTGGCCTGCCAGATCACCGATTCTATCATGTATGGACTTCTTTTGCTGGGGTCAAATGAAAAATTGGGTGTATGGGACTCCCGTACCATCAGTTAAAGACCTCGCAGCTGGTATTTCTGTAGCTGCCAGAAAACTATCAGAGATGCCAGGAATCTTTCAAAGCGTGAAGAATTCCACGTGACGCCGCTGTCAAGCATACCGGACTACTTCTGGTCGTAATTTTGAACACCTTTTCTAGTAAAACCTTTAAATAAACTGTTTTCTGTCACATTAACGTGTCGCTCTTTCTCTGCTGTTTCTGTTACTTTTTTTCTCTGCTTCCTTTAACCGTAACTTGCAAAAAATGCATTTCCAACGTTACATTCCTATGTGATTCCAAGTCCCCTTTGTATCCCTAACACTTCCTGGAAGTATGATGGTCTGGTAGTAAAACACCCAGGAGTAATACCCCTGAAATATCAGAGATGTGTCGGAAGCGCCCTCTATCAAAAAATGAGGGCAACAAAGCTGTACGTCATATTGAATAAAATAATTACCAAGGGAATGACTTACACGCAAACTGCAACAAAATCGATTTGTTTGTCCAATATTTATGAGCGTTTAAAATTTCCCCCTCTGTTCACAGTTTAATTTTCGCTAGTTACCTAATCCCAATGTTTCCGTTTTTGGGCTTAAAATGTAATATAAAGTCTAAACTTTAGAATAATTTCAACCCCATACACAAAATAGCGGTAAAAAGTAACTGTTCGTTACTCTAAAGTCTAAAGCACCCTTTATCGACAACTTTTGAACATAATCTTTAAAATTTTTTTCTAAGAAAAACGTGATATAAAGAATGTTTTAGTGAAAACCGCAAACGAATCGACCCTTTTCCGTTTTTTATCATCGTTTGAAATTTTGGACTTCAAACTTTAGTGGCCTCTAGCCATTACAGAAGACGTTTGCGCCCCATGGTTTCCTATTTAATAATGTTTGTCTTCATGTGTACTATCATCCCTCAAAGTTTGTCGGTCTGGTAGCGAAACACCCTGTATATGTGAAAGCAATAAGTAGCGCTATTTAAAAACTTTGAATGTGTTATAATTGCTGAGTGGTCAAATTAATGGCTTAAAAAGTCAAAGACAATGAGTTCAAATGCCGTTTTGTAAGTATTGGTTGTTTAATATAGATTCAAATAAATTGCGAATTTTCCCTCTTGTTGCATATGTATCTTTCAAAACTTGTGACTGAAATTGATAGGGGAAAAAATCCTACAAATTTAATATTGTGTCACGATTTTTTAAATTAATATTTTAAAGTGTATCTCTTCAGATTCTGTTCATGAATTATTATTGTACTATTCCACGGCTTCAAAATATCTTTAACAGAGAATTGAATTGTAGTAAGTTTAATTTCGGATTATCTTCGTTTTTGTAAATTAAGATTAAACTATTTTGTGGTCTGAAAACAAAACTACTGAAAAGAGAGCAAGCGCACGTGTCTCTTCTTCTCACAAATTTGTTTGGTGACCACAAAAAATATTCATTTCAAAATTTATATCCAAAATATAATTTTATTAACAATGTACAGAAAATCCATCATTTTTATTTTTGACAAATAATGTACAACAGAGATAGAATGCATGCGCAATTTTAAACGCTAAAGTTGAGTACTTTTGAGTTATCTGATTGATTTTACACACTTAAGCCGCATAAGAAGCAACTCAGAAAATGTGTATTTTAAAATGACACACCAGGGGGTGTATTTGGCAATTTAAACACATTTTTACACATGGAGACAAATCTTTTTCAGTATGTCTATTTTATTGTGTAAATTCAGGGATTTAATTATTAGAGTGTAAACAACGAACTACAATACAATAAATAAAGAAATATTCTACATATATCCACATTGGAATAAGAATTTTATGGACACTCTATGCATATTCTGTATACAAATTTATAAAACTCTCCAATTTGAGAAAATTCTCAGATGTTTCAATCAACAGTACATTGTGTTTCAATCAACAGTTTATTACGCTCACAATACCATACAAATTGTAGGGGGTAGTTTCATATAATTAGAACTATGAGATTTGAAGATAGAAATTTTTTAGTAGCGGACTATTCATGAAAATTCTATTTAACTGTAAAAGTCAATTTAAACTATTAGAACTACTGGAAAAAGATATGAATCACTTACATATTCATATTTTGCATCTTTCGTAATCTGAGCATTAAAATGTATTTTCTTACGTAACTTTACAGAAATACTCACTTCTGATTTGACAGCTCAGTTAAAATTTTCAAACAACATTTTGAATTTTCCTAATAACAGAATAGTTTTCTGTAAGTATTTGTAGAGGCATTCAAAGAAAATATTGATGAATAAAATATTTGATGATATTATATGAACCATGGATATTTAAAGTGATTGGGATGTATTAAATTGGTGCATAAAACAGTGGATAATTTGAGAATTCAATAAGTTTTTCTGTGGAACTTTAATATTTTCCTCTCTTCATACTTATTGAGCTGATTAAGAATATTTTTAAGGAAATTAACATATTTGTTTTTTCTTGATATAATCTTTTTAAACTTTATGCTCAAAAACTAAGAAAGACTGAGTAGCAATGTATTATAAATACCTGATATGTTTCCGAAAATTAAATAGCAAAAGGTTATAAACAAGATATGTGGATGCAATGTTGAATTCAGGAACTTTTCTTCAGGAGGGATATCTGTGGCTCCTGGAATGGACATTGCAGTTTTCTAGCGGGGGGGGGGGATTTCACATTTTTAACATTGTAAATAAAGAATTCTACGTGCCTTTAAAATAATTACTTCTGATTAAAGCATCGTGCATTTAAAATTCTGAAATTAATGTACATTTAATAGATATGAACTTGCAATGTTTAGAGTCTGATACTTAAAACAAAATCTCAATATATCCTCAGAATGTGCAAAGAGAAATATTCACAACTACTTAACTTAGAACTTAGATTATACTGTTTAAACTTTTTCCTCATCTAGCTATATTTGTTTTTAGTGCCGCTGTTGTAAAATCATTAAAAAGTTTTTGAAAATATTATTATGTGAAAATTTTCATATATAATAAAGATATTTTGAAGTATTTTCAGTTATTTTACAGAATTATTTGAAGTATTACATTTTTACCGGTACTACTCTGTTATCCTGTCGACCGATTTCGCCAAATTATACAAATCACCACATTAATAGCCAAATTATACACATTGTCGTAATTTTTATTTTAAATAACAAACAAACAAACAACTAGTAGAATATTTATAAAAATACAAAATAAAAAATAAAAAATAAAAATAAAAATCATTTTAGGATGTTTTAAACGCATGTATCGTATTTAATGTCATTTAATTGACATTCACGATCATCCATTATTGGCATTTAATCTTAAAATTTGGCGATAGAATTTCGGTCGACGGGATAACCTAGTAGTACCTTTTTGCATACTTGTGCATTATAGAAGTTGTGAAATTTCTGAAATTATTTATACTTTAACCAAAATAATAATGGTGTTAAATTTTATTATTTTTTGTTACGTGTTCAGTTTGTTTTAGTTTATTTCTTTAATTCTAATAAACAATATTCATCTAACAAAAAGCAGTCAGACAATCGGCGTGTTACTGATAAAAATCCTAACATTATTAGAGTAGAAAAATTCATGCATTTTAAAACGAGATTTAAAAATGGAATTGCATAAAATGTAAAACAAATAATATCAGCAATAAAGCTGCTCCAAATGATATATTGCATATAGAGAAACTCGATTGATTATTGTCGACAGTGCAAAAGCGGTGTCGTTTATGCAATCTTTTGACAGTTGGTTTTAGATAGGAATTCAATAAAAATAATTAATGCAATTTTACATTTATCTATTTTTAAAAGAAAAAGATATTGGATTCATGACAAATTTATCTTGTTTTTAGACAGATTTACACACCTGGAAAAAAATCACCTTCTCCTAGAAGATAATATCTGTATATATATATAATATATACAGTAAAACCTCTAAATAACGGACACCTTGGAAGCACGGAAACTGTCCGCTATTCAGAGGTGTCCGCTATTGGGAAAATCTGAGATTTAAAAATTGCTAAAAATGCTTAATGTTTTATTAATAGACACTTATATATCCAAAAACCTATATTGTATGATTAATCATAAATTAAAATTATATTTTAAGTAATAAAACTGAAATAAAATTGTGCATTACTTCATCCACTGTTTATTACATTCTGTTAAAAATATGTTAAAAAAGTTTGCTTTTCCTTGTGAATACATATAAGTTTGCTTTCGGCGTGAATTTTAACTCTGTCAGTAGTTTTAATCCTTCTAAATCCTCTTTCTTTTACAAAAACAAAGTAACTCCTTACTGTATTTTGTCACTTTTTGGAAATTCCCGATATTGCAGGAAGTATCTCCAGCTTCAGTATGTTTCATCATCTCTAATAGAGTCAGTTTTCATCGAAAATTCTGAAGGGATATAATCGCATTCATCAACTGATTCTTATTCTTCTTCAGAATGCCAGTCGTCATCATTATTAATGAAAATTTCGGCAGTTTCTTCATTCCTGAACTGATACATTTCACTAATTCATTAATTACGCTTGTCCCTCCAATGTCACACCCTGAATTCAACACTGGACGTGGAGGGAGGATTTTTTTCACCCACCCCCTACATTTATATATAATTACAAAATTTGTGAAAATTTGCACTGATAAATGTGAAGCATTTTACTATTTTTTTTTTCTCGTTAAAAATAATTTTTCATCATTTATCATTAAAATTACTGTCCGCTATTCGGAATGTTCGTTATTCAGAGGTTAAACATCCAAAAATTTAGGTTTTGGGAGTGGGGATTGGAAAACTGTCCGCTAAATAGAGGTGTCCGCTATTTGCGAGTGTCCGTTATGGAGGTTTTACTGTATATATATAATATATGATATAGTATATATATGTACATATGTATATATATAATATATGATATAGTATATATATGTACATATGTATATATATATATATATATACTAGAAGACAGCCCGTCAAAATGACGTGTTTGCATTTTTAAAAGGATGATAAAAAAATTATAACTGTGGTCAATCAGCCACTTCAGGCTTAAACAATTTGTAAAAATACTGCGATTAAACACGCGGAAAAAAATCTATATAAAAAAAGGAAATTTTAACAGAAATTTGCATTTAAAACTATAACAAAACTGTCTGGTGGATGGGGGGGGGATTGGAATGAACAAATCGTAAATACATAAATTTTAAAAGAATAAAGTAACGCAAAAAATCAATTATAAAAGATTATATTGTGAAACTACAGCCAAAAAATATATAAAAATACTGAGAGAAAATAATAAAAATAGCTAAAATGTATTAAAAAAATTTCTATTTTGGACTATTTTTTAGCTAATACTTAAAAAAAAAAAACACTCTATAAGATCGGAAACAAATGTAAATAATAAAGAGTAAACAGCGCGTGTTCGAGAGACACACGCGCTGCGCGCGCGAGCTCAGGGATTTTAGCTTCCGAGTACTAAATCCGCTGTAATATTCACTCCATGTACCTGTCTCCTGAACACGCGCGCATAGCTCCCGAACGCACCCAATCATTCCTGAGTCGTGATGTTACAATGGAGTCATTCTAAAGATTCATTCTCGGAATTTGTCATTCTTAAATGGCAACAGTTTTAACTTGTTTACATTGTTTGTTCTTTTTCGTAATTGCTGGTTGTTTTATTTAGAACTTAAACATTATAATTAAATAGTTTTTGTAGGTTTTAAAGAAAATGCGTAATGAATAAATCTTTTACATGTATATTTTCATAAGTCGAACATTTAGAATATTTGTGAACGGCTCGGAATAATTAAGCCTAACGTGGACGCAATTGCAATAAGTTTCTTTTTCTCGTGGATGGGCTGACCCCGGAATCGTCGTACACGGAGGGGATTTATATATATAATATATATATATATATGCATGACATTTTAAAATTAGGAGCCAGAGACTCATCGCCGGGTTTCCTTTTCACCGCACAGAAGTCATGGCTAGCGAGGAAGAAAAACCAAAATAAATAGATGTAGAGGATCTAAAGCTCACTGTCACACGAAATTCTAACAAATAAAGGAAAAAACATAAATGTTAACTTAGTTTTCTAGCTCAAATGTCTAGTAATAGGAACATCATAAAAATACTGCATTCTGAGAATAGTTCTTGATAACAATCAAATATCAATAAATTAGAAAATGTACTTTTTAAAATAAACTTGAGCTTCTAAGTTCTTTTATATTTCATTATTGTTACAAACTTATCTTTAAACGTGCATAAAAATATCATAATAGTCTTTAATATGCAACAGTAATTGTCTTAAGAATATCATACTCCTCAATTAATCCTTGAAAACAAAAATGTTTCAATCTTCAACAAATAATAATGATAATAATAATACTCATAGAAAGACTCAAAGAAAAAAAAAACAAATAAATAAATAAACTTCACAAACAGAGAGTAAATAATCTACACAAATACATAAAAAGGATACAAGTAATATTCAATTTGTTTTGAAAGAAACTTACTCTTAAGAAGAATTTCTCAATATGATCCTAGGGGAGACAAGGACAACGAAAATTATCAAAGAAATCAGCAATCGGCAATCAGTTGTCCCTGAAAGTTTTTTTTTCTTTTTCTTGTAATCACTACCAGTAATACCTAAAGTCATTGATGCAATATTTGGGCGACAACAAGATGAATGTCAGTCATCATGGCGCTTTTATTTCATTATTAAATCCAATTCGAAATCACCAGGTCTCAAAAATTTATCATTATGACCAAAAATATCAGGCTTCAGGAATTCACGAGATATTTTGAAGAAATCTTTCAAACCATTCTCACAGAAAGCGATTTAATCCTCTCAACCATGGCAGGAAAAATTCTTCGGCGATCCATAGGTTTTATTATCATTTCGTTCCATAGCAAATTTCTTTCAAAATCCGAAAAAAGCAGCACAGGCATTAGCAATCCTGTCGGACTCAAATAAATGACTAACACATTTTAAAATTAGGAGAAAGAGACGTCATCGTCGGGTTTCTCTTTCATCGCACAGAAGACATGGCCTGCGAGAAAAAAAACAAAATAAATAGATGTAGAGGATCCAATAAATTACTCATTGGCTGTTGTAAGTTCATTTATTCAACTGTAGTCATGATAGATGGAAAAGCTCCTTTTGCAAACGATCTTTAACCAAAATAGCCAAAAAAATATTCCATCATTTACTTCAACCAGCCGTACTCATGGAAGAGAAAACCCAAGATACTCTCTTATCACCTCAAGGCTTCCTCTCTTAAATCTAAAAAGAAAATTCTAGAACATTCTTTACTTTCGAAACATCATTCTTTTATGTTAACATAACTCATGCCCAGAATCGAGACTATATTACACAGACGATAATTTTATTTAAAAAAATATTATTTAACCAATTTATAACCGACTCAGAATTTTCAAATGTCCGTGCAAACGATATAGTTTTGCAGACGATTAATTTTAAGAGAAAAAGAAAAGAAATGAATTTATTGTTATGCACACATATCGAATGTTGAAAGAGGGAAAATAAATAAATAGATAAATAAAAATAATGATATTTCTTGAAAGGTATGGTTTTGGAATAAATTTAATAAGACTTTCTTAAAAAGGGTTGATAAAAGCCTAGAAAAAAATGAGTTTTATTTGGAATATTAATAAATAAAGTTTAATTAAGAATATTTTTAATTTAGAGCCATCTTTTAAATTTATACACACTGGAATAAATGTTTTTTAAGGCGAGTTAAGTATTTATATCGTTTCCATAAAGATTAATAGATTAGATCTAGAAACAAGATTTTACTTTAACCCTTTGACGGTTAAAGCACTTCTATTCATAAAATACTAAAATGATTGAATGACACCGGAATTTAAAAACAAATTTATTTCATAATATATAAATGTTTTTTTTACGTTCTTTGTAAAATTAAAATTTTCATTTAAAAATTCCGGTGTCAGTATGGCATTTCGCAATTCAAATTAAGTGGTATTCTGGGCGCGTATACGCGCTTATAACCACGAAAGGGTTAATAAGTTGATCTAAGTAGGGAATATTGTTATAGGGAAATTAATATACTATAGAGGTTAATTTCGGCGAAAAAAGATTTATTATATATATTATTATATATATATATATATATATATAATTGTAAAACAATATATAAACTATTCAAATTTAATACTAAATTACCACATTGAAACACACAGACACACAAAAATGAATAAAATGAACATAATCGTAATTTGTTGGACCAAAGTTGAATCTTCAAGCCCACAAATACTTTTGAACTTCAAACAAAGTGTGCCTTTTCATCTTAGTATTAGCCATGAAAAATGAAAATAATGCGTATTTGGAGCTACCAATACACATAAACCGAAAATAAAATGGAGAAAGAATAATAAAAACGTATCATACTAACATAATTAAAATGGATAGAAAAGAAAAAAAAATACCAAATACTAGAGTTATCCCTATATATCTATACACACACTTATATATATATATGTAATAAAAAAATTGCGCCATTTTGCGCTCTCTGAGCTTTTAATTCTAAAATTGTGGAACATATTTTTAATCTTAGTTTCGTAATATATTAATCTTTTAACAGCTAAAGTCCTTTTTATTTTTTTATTTAAATTATTAAAAATCTATTGCTTGTTTCTCAAAAAAGCGGGAAATTATTTCGTAATCTTTCCTTTTTAGAATATTCTGGAGATTTTAATTTTATTTTTTAACATCACGAGATCTGTGGTAATGCGCGGATGTTAAAAGGATTGTCTATTTGTGAGACAGGATATAATCGTTACCCGAGGTCCACTTCTCCTAGGCCAATCAGAGGTGATCATTTTTATTGCGTCGACTCAGATTAATCCTGGTTGGATTTTTAAAACGTTTGACGCGGAGTGAGGAAGCGCTAAGTTGTAGTGCAATTGTGGCTTTCTCATTTGGGTTTTTAGGAGCTCAGAATGCATCTTTCCTTTCAACTCCCTGGACGCCCGATAATTTTTTCCCGATAAATTGTAAAATGGGATGACGTAACTTAGTCACGAGGTTGGTGAAGTAGAAGTTATTCAATGAGAGTGCCAAAGTGATTGCGGGAAAGAACTTAACTTATTTATGAGTTCAAATAAAATAAATTTAAAGACTGCTTGATTGAACTTTCTTATGGGGAAATACCCCAATAAACTCATCCACTGATGGTCTAACTACCGGAGGGACTGTTTAGTTCATTCCACTGTTGACTTTTAGTGAGCAGAAGAATGTTCGCCATCGTCGTATCATAACAATGATTAGCCGGTAGGATGAAAAATGAACCGGCGTACGACTTTTGAGAAAAGGAATTTATCGTGGCTTAACAGATACAAATTGACCCTTTGTCTGAGAATTTCTTCACGGCGATGATTGTGCATGCGCCGTTTCGCCGAGCTTGAAATTAATTGCTGGAACTTCTGCCTTTGTTTTTTCTCACCTTAAACAAATATAAGTCATAAAAGTTATGCCACTGGTGTTGAACGAAATCCAGAAAGAAATTATTTCTCAAAAAGGTAATCTGAGAACAACATCTTCCTGTGCATATAATGCGAAACCTTTCAACTGTGAAAAGGATCGTCTTTTGAAGTTTTGTGTGTAATTATGATTGGCATCTACATCTACAGATCTTTTACTCTTGAAATATGCGTCGCATTCAAACGAGAAAACGTTCAGTTGTGAGGTATGCTGGAAAAAAATTTCTTATAAAAGGTAATCTGAAAACAACATCTTCCTGTGCATATAATGAGAAAACTGTTAGCCGTGAGATATCCAAGCAAAATTTTACAAAAGATCACCTGCTGAGTAACTGCAACATCATTTGTTTTATTTATTTTCTAGATAACAGTGCTGCAAATTTTTGATCAACTTTCGCAAGTTATTATTATTTTTTTTTTTAAATAAAATCTAGGAATGAGATCCAATTCATCGAGGTGATTGTAAGTTATTATTTATTATTTATCTTATTTGTTTATTGTTTACGAAATTTTAATAATAATTTCTTTATTAAATTGTTGATTTTATTATTTTATTACAGATATTAAAAAAATAATAATAATTTTGTTCTTAATTGAAATCTTCTGCTCATAGAAATTTTATTTAACTTTAAATGTGTTCTTAGTACGAAAGATGGAATTCTTTTGTTCTTAAAAAGTTCACTGTTGCTAAATTTATTATCAATACGTAAAAAAAAATATTTTTGTTCTTAAAATTATTTGTTGTGTATTTCCTATGTATTGAAAACTGTGATATTTATTGTTTATTTACTTATTTATTGCTTACTTATTTATTTATTATTTATTTATTCCACATGAATTTAAAGCAAGAGTTGATTTATTTATATATTTGTTTTAATAGCTATTATCGTATTGAAGTGTAGCATTTAAATATTTTCCGTATGAATTATCCCTCTTTTATGTTATTAAGATCAGGATTAGTATAGGAAGAAAAATGTCAAAAAATAAACTTGATATTGTACCTTTTGACTTTGAGTCAGGTATGAATATTTTTAAATGGTTTAGACACTTTGATAACAAATGTTTTGGAGAAAAAAAAAGATAATGATTGGGAAAAACTTCACCTCCCGAAATTTTTAAAAGGTGAGGCATTAAAGATTTTTATTAATGAGTGTTTGGAGTGTGCTACTTATGATGAAACTGTTAAGATTTTAACAGAAAAATTTACTCTTGTTAGAGTCCCAAATTTTTCTGAATTTACCTCTTTAAAGTTAAATAATCTAAGTGATTTAGATTCTTATTTTAGAAAGAAAGTTGAGATTGGAAGACAACTTCAGCTTGGGTGAAATTTAATTATCCAGGGATTAACAGATGGACTTAAGCCTGAGTATCAAAATTGTTTAATTGTAAACCCTCCTTCCAATACTCGTGAATGGTTTCGCATTGCTAAACAATTAGCGGCGATTCCAACTCATACCCCTAATAACAGCAATCGAAATTTTCAACAAACTAGACCTATGCAAAATTCCAATCCTCATCCAAGACATTGATTAGCCGGCAGGATAATTTCTAAACCTAGACATTGGACTCGATCCACTCCAAACAACCCAATCCAAAATTTTAATCCTAGATTTTTCACTGTTAGAATGCCTACGACGCATTATCAAAATAATTATCCAAGTCGTCCTTGCAGAATATGTTTAAACAGAGGTATAGAAAATGCTTATCATTGGGACAGGAGTTGTATATTTAACATAAATTCATTGCAATCTCAAACTTCTGCTCATATACAACCACCTCCTACTAATAATGTCTGACAGTTATTTATTCCTGCATATGTGGACAATAAAAAACTGTATTGTGTTGTAGACAGTGGATCAACTGTCTCAATTTTACCTCTCAAATTTGCTCGATATTTAAATGCTAATTTACATAATGTGTCTCTTATTACTATTAGACAGGAACAAGGAACTCTTACAATTAATAAAAAATCATTGACATGATACAATGATGGCGAACATTCTTCTACTCACTAAAAGTCAACAGTGGAATGAGCTGCGCAGTCGCTCCGGCAGTTTGACCAGCAGTGGATGAGTTTATTAGGGTATTTCCCCATAAGAAAGTTCAATCAAGCAGTCTTTAAATTAATTTTATTTGAACTCATAAATAAGTTAAGTTCTTTCCCGCAATCACCTTGAAACTCTCATCGAATAACTTCCACTTCACCAACTTCGTGACTAAGTTACGTCATCCCATCTTACAATTTATCGGGAAAAAATTATCGGGCGTCCAGGCAGTTGAAAGGAAAGATGCATTCTGAGCTCCTAAAAACCCAAATGAGAAAGCCACATTTGCACGACAAACTAGCGCCTCCTCACTCCGCGTCAATCATTTTAAAAATCCAACCAGAATTAATCTGAGTCTATGCAATAAAAATGATCACCTCTAATTGGCCTAGGAGACGTGGACCTCGGGTAACGATTATATCCTGTCTCGCAAATAGACAATCCTTTTAACATCCGCGCATTACCACAGATCTCGTGATGTTAAAAAATAAAATTAAAATCTCTAGTATATTCTAAAAAGGAAAGATTACGAAATAATTTCCCTCTTTTTTGAGAAACAAGCAATAGATTATTAATAATTTAAATAAAAAAATAAAAAGGACTTTAGCTGTTAAAAGATTAATATATTACGAAACTAAGATTAAAAATATGTTCCACAATTTTAGAATTAAAAGCTCAGAGAGAGCAATATCGCGGAATTTCTTTTTATTTTATTAAATATATACAGGGTGTCCCTAAACAAATGGTATATACGCTAGGGGGTGATGGAACACATCAAGACGTGTAATAGTAAATAGGAAACCAAGGGTCCCAAACGTTTTCCAAAGGAGATAGCCGCCATTAAAGTTTGGGGTCCAAAATTTCAAATACACATAAAAAACGGAAAAATTGGTCAATTGATTTGCGGTTTTCACTAAAATTATTCTTTATGTTGGTATTTTCTTTAAAATAAATTATAACGATAAATTTTGAAAATGCCGATAGAGGGCGCTTTAGACTTTGAAGTAATGAAAAACTATTTTTTGCCGTGATTTTTTGCATCTCGTTAAATGGTTTC
The DNA here is from genome assembly GCA_964019185.1 of Maratus speculifer. Classification (NCBI taxonomy): domain Eukaryota; kingdom Metazoa; phylum Arthropoda; class Arachnida; order Araneae; family Salticidae; genus Maratus; species Maratus speculifer. The sequence continues at coordinate 208,649,364 of OZ025289.1, read as the reverse complement.
GTAAGCTTAGACTTAAACTTAAATTTTGAGCTCAAAATCGGAATAGTTGGAAGCGGTTAAGTAGCATAAACTTAAATGTGTTCAGAGGGTTTAAATTTCAAATGATTATAAAAAACGGAAAAATTGGTCGACTAATTTGCGGTTTTCACTAAAACTATTCTTTATGTCGGTATTTTATTCAAAATGAATTATAAAGATAAATTTCAAAAAATTCCGATAGAGAGCGCTTTAGACTTTGAAGTAATGAAAAACTATTTTTTGCCGTGATTTTTTGCATCTCATTAAATGGTTTCGTAAGCTTAGACTTAAACTTAAATTTTGAGCTCAAAATCGGAATAGCTGGAAGCGGTTAAGAGTAGCATAAACTTAACTGTGTTCAGAGGGTTTAAATTTCAAATGATTATAAAAAACGGAAAAATTGGTCGACTAATTTGCGGTTTTCACTAAAACTATTCTTTTTGTCGGTATTTTATTCAAAATGAATTTTAAAGATAAATTTTAAAAAATTCCGATAGAGGGCGCTTTACACTTTGAATTAACGAAATAATCCATCCTAATACTATTTTTTGCCGTTATTTTCTGCATCTCATTAAATGGTTTCGTAGGTTTAGATTCAAACTTAAATTTTGAGTTCAAAATCTGAATAGTTGGGAGCGGTTAAGTAGCACAAACTGAACTGTGTTCAGAGGGTTTAAATTTTAAACAAAACGGAAAACTATAAAAAAAACCGGAAAAATTAGTCGATTCGTTTGCGGTTTTTGCTAAAACTACTCTTTAAATTAGTATTTTCTTGAAAATAAATTTTAAAGATAAATTTCATAAAATGCCGATAGAGGGCGCCTTAGACAATAGAGTAGCGTACAACTATTTTTAACCATTATTTTTTTAAATCTCATTAAATGATTTCAAATGCTTAGATTTAAATTTTGAGATCAAATTCTGAGTTGTTGCGAGTGTTTAAATAGCGCAAATGTGAACTGTGTTCGAAGGGGGGGGGGTAAATTTCAACATCTGAACACACTTCAGTTTGCGCTTCTAAACCCCTCCCTACGATTCAGAATTTGAGTTCAAAATTTAAGTTTAAATCTAAGATTTCGAAAACATTTAACAAGTTTTGGAGCGGAAATTTAAGTATTTAATTAGATACAAAAAATAACTGTTACAATTTGTTGTTGGCTACTCTGAAGTTTAAGGCGCCCTCTAACAGAATATTTTGAAATTTATCTTTAAATTTCATTTTCAAGAAGATACTGACTTAAAGAATAGTTTTATTTTAAACCGCAAAAGAATCGACCAATTTTTCCGTTTTTTATTTTCATTTGAAATTTGAACCCTCTAAACACAGTTCAGTTTGTGCTACTTACCACTCCCAACTATTCAGATTTTGAGCTCAAAATTTAAGTCTAAGTTTACGAAGACATTTAATCAGATGCAAAAAATAACGTAAAAAGTAGTTGTTCGATACTCCAAAGTTTAAAGCGCCCTCTATCGGCATTTTTTGAAATTTATCTTTAAAATTTATTTTCAATAAAATACCGACATAAACTAGTTTTTGTGAAAACCGCAAATCAATCAACCAATTTTTCCGTTTTTTAAAATCATTTGAAATTTAAACCCTCTGAACACAGTTAAGTTTGTGCTACTTAACCGCTTCCAATTATTCAGATTTTGAGCTCAAAATTTAAGTCTAAACTTACGAAACCATTTAATGAGATGCAAAAAATCACGGCAAAAAATAGTTTTTCATTACTTCAAAGTCTAAAGCGCCCTCTATCGGCATTTTTCGAAATTTATCTTTATAATTTATTTTCAAGAAAATACAAACGCAAATAATAATTTTAGTGAAAACCCCAAATCAATCGACCAATTTTACCGTTTTTTATGTGTATTTGAAATTTTGGACCCGAAACTTTAATGGCGGCTATCTCCTTTGGAAAACGTTTGGGACCCTTGGTTTCCTAGTTACTATTACTCATCATAATGTGTTCTATCCCCCCTAGCGTATATACCATTTGTTTAGGGACACCCTGTATATATATATATGAATATATATATATATATATATACCACGTTAAAGCACCTCGAAATAATTGTAAGGTTTAAATTATTAGCACATTTAAATAGTACCAGTTTAAATGAAAACATTTTCCTGTCAATAAATAGTGCATGAGAAAAAAAAATAAAAATCAAAGTATACAAACCTATACATATCGATTATACAAATGTATTTCTCTTTCATGGTATGTCTCAAAAATTTCCGAATCGGATATAATTAACGTTCTTAATAATTTAAATCTAATCCAAATTATTTGCTTCTTGTTAAAATTAAAATTAATGCATAAGGTAAATCAGAGATATTCACAACTTATGTTTATTTTTAAAAAAACTTTCAAAAAAATTTTTTGAAAGTTTTAAATTAACTCTGGAAATTTTAACACAACATATAAAGATACATTTTCTTCTTTTGAAAACATATTAAGGCAGTTAAAATATCATTACTTTAACTGTTTTCTCTCGTAGTTAATGTTAAACATACACATAATTAATTAAAGTTCAAATAATGTTAAGGTTATATTTGAAAATAAAACGTAACATTATGACTCGTTAATAGAAAAAAAAAACATGAAATAGATTCTTTATTTTATTCATATGAATATCTCCATATCAGAACTAATTATTTAATTAATTATCTTTTATTTTTCTTAGTTTACGTTATGATTCACATCAAGTTGATAAGAATAAGAATAAAAATAATTATAACTTAAATCTAAAAAATGCAGCGGAATATTTTGATATTCAAGTTACTGTTTTTATTTATTAATAAAAACAAATGAAAATAAAACAAGAAAAAATAATTATCATTGAAAAAAATAATAATAGCTTTTTTTTAAATTTAGAAAATTATAGTTATTTGATAGTCGGTTAGAGAAGATGTTATAATTATGTTTTATATTTTTCACAGTTTCTTTATTTAACTTTTTTAAAGAGAGAATTCTAGTTTAAAAAATGGTGTATTTTAATATATTATTTACAATGAAAAATCTTTTTTTGCTATTAAGACATATTTTTATTAAAAAGCCTCAAAATGTCAAGTATAATATTGGAATGTCTAAGGCTTCTTTTACAAAAACATACTTCAGATTTACTAATTTTCAGTAGTATAAATATCTTCAATTATACGAGTTTTGAAAGTAATTTTGTAATAAAAGCCTTTAAGGAAATTTTATACTTAGCGTAATTGTTAAAATATATACTTTCGAGATTAAACACGAATAGATAAAATATAAATTTCGTGATAAAACTGCCTTTTAGGCAAACTGCTTTTCTTAAAAATTATCGATTTGGTGAAAATTTTCTAACTATTTTTATAGTTTTACTTGAAATAACAATCTTTTACAATTCCAAATCCGTTTTTATTTTATTCTCACGATTACTAGAAGGCAAATTTAATTTTTAAAAAGTCTAAGGTTTAAATACTAAAATGAAAAGAAATATCAGAAAAAATGTAAAAATTATTTATATGGAAATTTTTTTAAAACTTTTCATATAAAGTTCTGATAAATATCAATTGGTTCACATCAATTTATCCACACTTCCATATAAGATAGATATGAAATCTTTAAATATATTTCAGGAAAACTTAATTTTTCCGTTTTTCTACGTATGATAGTTTTTATAAACATGTTTGAGTGACATTTTCTCAGGATGTTTTCCATATTACTCACTATGTTCTGAACTAGAATGTAATGTCTATTTGATAATGTAAATGTTCTTCAAAAACTCTAATATACGTCTTCAAAAGCAAATATCCAAAAAAATTGAGTATTTCATAATAAAAATTGCATGTCATGACCCTTTTCTTACAACAGCCATTTACAGACGGTGGCAAGGTGTGTTAAATGGTGTAAATTCGACAAAAGATGTTGAATTTATTAAAAAATCTAAAATTTAGAATAATATTCAAAATGTTTCATACTAAAAAGTAACTAAATTAGTCCGTTAACACAGTGCGAATAAGATTATCAGTATTTATTACTATCTTTTTTTTCTACGTAGTGTGTCCGTAAAAAAACATTTATTTAACAGCAATTTTATCTCAATGGTTTCTGTGATTAATTCATTTCTAGGAAATTCACATATCGTAGGTCATATCATACAAAAAAAAAAAAAAAAAAACTTTTCAGTTTAAAACACATAAAATCTAAAAACAAATGATATAAATATAAAAATCTTTATTCAATGAAGTTTAATCATGTATACCGTATAATGTGTATTACTGAGTACAAGTGAAAATTCTTTGACTTAAATTTTTTATTGAGTCATTTCTTTATATTCTGAACTATATTTAGTATAGTAAGATATTTTGTAGAATACAAATAACATCATAATAGAGGGATAATTAAAAGTTGTCAAATCGTTTGAATACTTTCATATAAATTTTGCTTTCTAATATCCCTTGCTTAACTCCGGTACGGCATCTTCTGCATTCATGTGGAACTTAGGTGTAGCATAGCCAATACACGCTACAGAATGAAATCATCTACGGCATCACTTTGTGGAAAACTGCAGAAGTAACATTCCTATCTCGAAAACGAAACAAGAAAGGGGTAAAAGTAATTAAAAAAAGTGTAGAAAATCATCTTTAAAAAAAATGTGGGCATTAATGCGAATAATAGAATGGTTAAAACGTGCATTTTTTGCGATTTCTTGCACTGCTTGACGTGACAAAACGTTCTTAGAAAGAAATAAACATCTAGTTAAACAATATACGTTTATTTTAAACTTTTCACCGTCATCTGCAATGCATTTTGAATGTACATTTTTTCGAAGGATAATCATTTCTCCTTCCGTCCGATTTTTATGACGTCACAATTTTGTGAGTAAAATAGTTTGACGTCACAGTGCATGCATTCCAGGTGACAGTGACACAACATTTTAATTTATACTTTAAAAAAAGAACTTTCAATCGATAATAACTTGTTTTGACTGCTCATTATGGATAAAAAATGTTTTCTAAGATCGAACACCTGATTTTGTTTCTTTCATATATTCACAAAAAAGCTATTCAAAATCTCTCCCTTGTCAGTATTCATCACAAAAATGCATTTCTTTCAGTGTAACTTTTTTCAACCGGAGAATAAAATAATATAATAGAAAGCGCCTGTCCACTTAACCTTATTTTATTACCATTTAACATTTAATGCCATGTGCTTTTGACATTCTTGAATCTTTTGTCTTGGTGGAAATTTTGTGTCCTTAGTTATTCGGTTTATTAATATTTAAGTACTACTGCGATTAGAAGTTAGTTTGTATTAATAAAAGCAGATGGTAAAATAAATAATCTGCTTCCAACATTTTGTTAGTAGATATCAATTTGGTGTTTTCAACCCTTTAAGAGAAAACCCGCAAGATAGTGTAAATTATACATTCATTTATTTTTTATTCTCAGTCGTATGTAATAAATATTCAAAACGAACAATAGGTTTTTTTTTCCAGAAAGAATAAAGTATTATTTTCCATCAATAAGTAGCGTTTGCAGCACATGCTTCACTTTCAGCAGGCATGACAAGTACAATAGATACTTCTCATCGGTTCTTAAAGGGTTAAAAAAAAAGTGCTTCCGGCAATGCCGGGAGGAAGAGGTAGCTTTCATGTACTTATTTATTTATTTTAAATTAAGTTATATAAATCAAATATTCGAAGCTCAAAATAGTGAAACACAATTATATAAGATTGAATACCAGTTTTTGTCAATACTGAATGTTAATAGGAATTTTTAGAAATTAGTCATCTTTTATTCAACCTGGTTTTATTTTAAGCGATTTATAGGGTCGCCAAATTCCACGATATCAATTTTAAAGCAGCATGATGGATAAAAAAAACCGAATGGGTTTGATCGAAATCTTAATTCATGTGAACATGCACACTCACAGCGAAATCGATTAATATATACGAGTGCTGTCGCGGGCAAATTGACTTTTTAAAAAAATGTCACCCACATTAGAAATTCATACTGCTATATATCAGGAGTTTTTCAAGGTAAAGACAAAGCAAAAAATACTTCGGATTTCATTATTAATATAAATAGTTTAGAAAGAATCTTTTTTCAATTTCTAAATTTTTGTTTATAAATCATTATACATTTAAAAGAATTTTGACAAATTTAAATGGTCGTCATTTAGAAATAAGATGGCGGATAAAATTGGCCCTTGAACTCGGTCAAGACATTGGTATGTATCATGAAAACACGGAATTATATCGAAAACAGTTTATAAATATGTCTATTAACGTGTGTCAAATTTCAGACCGTTTCAAAATGTCAATCACACTGGAAATTGAAAGTGCTAAAACTCAGCCATTTTTCAAGATATAGATGAAACAAAAAATGCTCTGGAATCTTTGCATCAAGGTCGAAACACAAAAGAAAAATCGTTTTTAATTTCATACTTTTTTGCACCTAATTTTTAAATTTAAATTTAAAAAATATTCCGCCATTTAGAAACAAGACGGCGGTTGGAACTGTCCAACGAACTCGGTCCAGGAATCAGTATGTCCTATCTATGCACCAAGTTTCATTCAAATCGGTGTATAAATACACGTGTTATCACGTGCCGAAAACCAAAACATTTCAAAATGTGAGCAACACTAGAAATTAAAAGTACTATAACTCAGACATTTTTTAAGATACAGACGAAACAAAAAAATGTTTTGGAATCTTTGTATCAAGGTCAAATGCACAAAAGAAAAATCTTTTTCAATTTCTCACTTTTTTGTACCTAATTTCAAATTTTTAATAAAAAAAAAATAAATGGCGGCCATTTTGAAACAAGATGGCGGATGGAACTGGTTAACGAACTCGGTCCACGTTTTATTATGTACTATGCACACACCAAGCTACATCCAAATCAATTTATAAATGCGATTTTTATCACGTGACAAAAATCAGATCGTTTTAAAGGTCAGCCAGAAGAAAAATTCAAAGTGCTATAACTCAATCATTTTTTAAGATATAGACAAAGTAGAAAGTGTTCTGGAATTGGTGTTTTAAGATCTAACACATAAAAAAAATATTTTTTCAACTTTTAATTTTTTCGCATTTAATTTTAAATTTAAAATTTTTGAATTTTTTTTTTTAAATGACCGCCAATTTAAAACAAGATGGCGGGTGATGCTGGCCAACGAACTTGGTCGAATGTTTGTATGTACTATCTACATACCAAGTTTCATTTAAATCGGTTCATAAATACGTTATTTATAGTATGACAAAAATCAGATCGTTTAAAATGTCAGCCATACGAAAAATTCAAAGTGCTTTAACTCAATCATTTTTTAAGATATAGACAAAGTAAAAAATGTTCTGGAAATAGTGTTTTAAGATCTAACACATAAAATAAAAATATTTTTCAACTTTTAATTTTTTTTCGCACTTAATTTTAAATTTTAAATTTTTTTAATGGACGCCATTTTGAAACAAGATGGCGGATGATACTGGCCAACGAACTCGGTCTAGATATTTTTATTTTCTATGTGCATACCAAGTTTCATTTAAATCGGTTCATAAATACGTTAGTTATAGCATGACAAAAATCAGATCGTTTGAAAATGTCAGCCATAAGAAAAATTCAAAGTGCTATAACTCAATCATTTTTTAAGATATAGACAAAGTAAAAAGTGTTCTGGAATTAGTGTTTTAAGATCTAACACATAAAATAAAAATATTTTTCGACTTTCAAATTTTCGCATTTATTTTAAAATTTAAAATTTTTTAAGTGGTCGCCATTTTGAAACAAGATGGCGGATGATGCTGGCCGACGAACTCGGTCGAGATATTGGTATGTACTATGTACATACCAAGTTTCATTCAAATCGGTTCATAAATACGTTAGTTATCGCATGACAAAGCCATATATATATACATATATATATATATATATATGTATATATATATATATATACAGGGTGTCCCTAAACAAATGGTATATACGCTAGGGGGTGATAGAACACATCAAGACCAATAATAGTAAATAGGAAACCAAGGGTCCCAAACGTTTTCCAAAGGAGATAGCCGCCATTAAAGTTTGGGGTCCAAAATTTCAAATACACATAAAAAACGAAAAAATTGGTCTATTGATTTGCGGTTTTCACTAAAATGATTCTTTATGTTGGTATTTTCTTGAAAATAAATTATAAAGATAATTTTTGAAAAATGCCGATAGAGGGCACTTTAGACTTTGAAATAATGAAAAACTATTTTTTGCCGTTTTTTTTGCATCTCATTAAATGGTTTGGTAAGCTTAGACTTAAACTTAAATTTTGAGCTCAAAATCTGAATAGTTGGAAGCGGTTAAGTAGAACAAACTTAACTGTGTGCAGAGGGTTTAAATTTCAAATGATTATAAAAAACGGAAAAATTCGTCGATTGATTTGCGGTTTTCACTAAAACTATTCTTTATGTCAATATTTTATTGAAAATGAATTATAAAGATAAATTTTTAAAAATTCCGATAGAGGGCGCTTTAAACTTTGGATTAACGAAATAATCCATCCTAATACTATTTTTGCCGTTATTTTTTGCATCTCATTAAATGGTTTCGTAGGCTTAGATTTAAACTTAAATTTTGAGCTCAAAATCTGAATAGTTGGGAGTGGTTAAGTAGCACAAACTGAACTGTGTTCAGAGGGTTTAAATTTCAAACGAAACGGAAAACTATTAAAAAACGGAAAAAATAGTCGATTCGTTTGCGGTTTTTGCTAAAACTACTCTTTGAATCAGTGTTTTCTCGAAAATAAATTTTAAAGATAACTTTCACAAAATGCCGATAGAGAGCGCCTTAGACATTGGAGTAGCGTACAACTATTTTTAACCGTTATTTTTTTAAATCACATTAAATGCTTTCAAATGCTTAGATTTAAATTTTGAGATCAAATTCTGAGTCGTTGCGAGTGTTTAAGTAGCGCAAAAGTGAACTGTGTTCGAGGGTGGGGGGGGGGTTAAATTTCAACTCCTGAACACACTTCAGTTTGCGCTTCTTAACCCCTCCAGATTCAGAATTTGAATTCAAACTTTAAGTTTAAATCTAAGATATCGAAAACATTGAACAAGTTTTGGAAAGCATTTAATTAGATACAAAAAATAACGGTTAAAATTTGTTGTTGGAACTCTGAAGTTTAAGGCGCCCTCTAACGCAATTTTTTGAAATTTATTTTTAAAATTCATTTTTAAGAAGATACTGACTTAAAGAATAGTTTTATTTTAAACCGCAAACGAATCGACCAATTTTTTACGTTTCTTATGATCATTTGAAATTTGAACCTTCTGAACACAATTCAGTTTGTGCTACTTAACCACTCCCAACTATTCAGATTTTGAGCTCAAAATTTAAGTTTAAGTCTAAGTTTACGAAAACATTTAATCAGATGCAAAAAATAACGTAAAAAGCAGTTGCTCGTTTCTGCAAAGTTTAAAGCGCCCTCTATCGGCATTTTTTGAAATTTATCTTTATAATTCATTTTCAATAAAATACTGACATAAAGAATAGTTTTAGTGAAAACCGCAAATCAATCGACCAACTTTTCCGTTTTTTATAATCATTTGAAATTTTAACCCTCTGCACGCAGTTAAGTTTGTGCTACTTAACCGCTTCCAACTATTCAGATTTTGAGCTCAAAATATAAGTTTAAGTCTAAGCTTACCAAACCATTTAATGAGATGCAAAAAATCGCGGCAAAAAATAGTTTTTCATTATTTCAACGTCTAAAGCGCCCTCTATCGGCATTTTTCGAAATGTATCTTTATAATTTATTTTCAAGAAAATACCAACATAAAGAATAATTTTAGTGAAAACCGCAAATCAATAGACCAATTTTTCCGTTTTTTATTTGTATTTGAAATTTTGGACCCCAAACTTTAATGGCGGCTATCTTCTTTGGAAAACGTTTGGGACCCTTGGTTTCCTATTTATTACTACTCGTCTTGATGTGTTCTATCACCCCCCAGCGTATATACCATTTGTTTAGGGACACCATGTATATATATATATATATATACATATATATATATACAGGGTGATTCCAAATTTTTCTTACAATAAAAGAGGGGTGATAGTACACATCAAGACAAACAATATTAAATAGGAGACCAAGGGTCAAAAACGTTTTCCCAAGGAGATAGCCGCCATTAAAATTTACGGACCAAAATTTCAAATAAACATAAAAAATGGAAAAATCGGTCGATTGATTTGCGGTTTTCACTAAAATTAACCTCTATGTTGGCATTTTCTTGAAATTAAATTATAAAGATAAATTTCAAAAAATGCCGATAGAGGGCGCTTTAGACTTTGGAGTAACAAACAACTATTTTTTGCCGGTATTTTTTGAATCTCATTAAATATTTTCGTAAGCTTAGACTCAAACTTAAATTTTGGGCTCAAAATCTGAAAGTGGGAGTGGTTAAGCAGTACAAACTGAACTGTGTTCAGAGGGTTGAAATTTCAAATGATTATAAAAAACGGAAAATTTGTTTTTTTAATTTGCGGTTTTCAATAAAACTATTCTTTATGTCGGTATTTTCTTAAAAATAAATTATAAAGATAAATTTCAAAAAATGTCGATAGAGGGGGCTTTAGACTTTGGAGTAACGAACAACTATTTTTTGCCGTGATTTTTTGCATCTCTTGAAATGGTTTCGTAAGCTTAGACCTAATGTTAAATTTGGAGCTCAAAATCTGAACAGTAGGGAATAGTTAAGTAGCACAAAATGAACTGTGTTTAAGGGGGGGGGGTGTTCAAACTTAAAATAATTATAGAAAATGGAAAAATTTGTCGATTCGTTTGCGGTTTAAAATAAAACTATTCTTTAAGTCAGTATCTTCTTGAAAATAAATTTTAAAGATAAATTTAAAAAAAACTTCCATTAGAGGGCGCTTTAAACATCAGAGTAACCAATAATAAATTTTAACCATTATTTTTTTGTTCTAATTAAATGCTTGCAAAAACTTATTAAATGTTTTCGGAAGCTTAGATTTAAACTTAAATTTTGAGCTCAAAATCTGAATAATTAGGAGTAATTAAGTAGCACAAGTTGAAGTGTCTTCAGGAGTTTAAATTTAACCCTCCCCCCTCCACGAACACAATTCAATTTTTCGCTACTTAAACGCTCACAACGATTCAGAATTTGAGCCTAAAATTTAAGTTTATGCATTTGAAAGCATTTAATGAGATTAAAAAATAACAATTAAAAATAGTTGTACGCTACTCCAAAGTCTAAGGCGTCCTCTATCGGCATTTTTTGAAAATTATCTTAAAAATTTTTTTTCAAGAAAATGCTCATTTAAAAATTAATTTTAGCGAACACCGCAAACAAATCGACCAATTTTTCCGTTTTTTATAATCATTTGAAATTTGAACCCTCTGAACACAGTTCAGTTTGTCTACTTCACCATTCCCAACTATTCAGATTTTGAACTCAAAATTTAAATTTATGTCTAAGCTTATGAAAGCATTTATTAAGATGCAAAAAATAACGCCAAAAAAGAGTTGTTCGTTACTCCAAAGTCTAAAGCTCCGTCTACCGGCATTTTTTGAAAATTATCTTTATAATTGATTTTTAAAAAAATACCGACATAAAGAATAGTTTTAGTGAAAACTGCAAATCAATGAACCAATTTTTCCTTTTTTTATAATCATTTGAAATTTGAACCCTCTGAACACAGTTCAGTTTGTCTACTTCACCATTCCCAACTATTCAGATTTTGAACTCAAAATTTAAATTTAAGTCTAAGCTTATGAAAGCATTTATTAAGATGCAAAAAATAACGCCAAAAAAGAGTTGTTCGTTACTCCAAAGTCTAAAGCTCCGTCTACCGGCATTTTTTGAAAATTAACTTTATAATTGATTTTTAAAAAAATACCAACATAAAGAATAGTTTTAGTGAAAACTGCAAATCAATGAACCAATTTTTCCGTTTTTTATAAACATTTGAAATTTGAACCCTCTGAACACAGTTCAGTTTGTGCTACTTACCCACTCCCACTTTCAGATTTTGAGCTCAAAAGTTAAGTTTGAGTCTAAGCTTACGAAAACATATGAGATGCGAAAAATACCGGCAAAAATAGTTGTTGGTTACTCCAAAGTCTAAAGCGCCCTCAATCGGCATTTTTTGAAATTTATCTTTATTATTTAATTTCAAGAAAATGGCGACATAAAGAATAATTTTAGCGAAAACCGCAAATCAATTGACAGATTTTTCCGTTTTTTATGTTTATTTGAAATCTTGGTCCCTAAATTTTAATGGCGGCTATCTCCTCTGCAAAACGTTTTGGACCCTTGGTCTCCTATTTATTATTGTTTGTCTTTATGTGTACTGTCACCCCTCTTTTATTGTAAAAAAAAATTTAGAATTACCCTGTATATGTCAACATTTGAACGGAGGGTGGTTTTGGGGTCTGGGGGTCATGATCGGTGAAAGTATACCGAAGTGTTTTCCTCCGGACGATTGCAATAGGTAGCTTTTTACTTTTTGTAATGAAAGCTACCTAAAACTAACTAGAATTTCTGAACACACTTATTGTGCGTTGGTTAAGTTGATTATGATTTAGTATTCAGTGATTATGATTTTTCATAATTTCAATTAACTTCGATATCTTATAACATATAAGATAAATTTTTGTCGAATTCTTCTTTAATACTTTTTTCTTAAACATACTTATATGAAAAAAAAAATCTTATTTTATCAGCAATTTTTTTAATAGGTATATTCCAATTATGTTTCTCCAGTCTACATTTAAAAAAATATTTCTACAATATACTTTTTCGCTATTATCTATAATTTTTAGAATAGAAAAATGCTTTAGAACTTTCTTGCAACGTTTCTCTAAATACCCATATAAACGCTCTTCCATGTTAATATTTGTCACAAAATACTTTTACTTTTGTGCAACTCTTTTCAGCATTCAAATACAAGAATAGAATAGAGAGTCACTACACTTATTTTAAGTAGTATTCCGCTGGCTTTTTTTTAGATTTCTTTCAATTTTATATGATCTTTGTTTAGGTTTCTGAGTCTTCAGCTATTTTGTATTTTAGCTTTTTATTATACTTCAGTTACTTTAGGAGCAGAAATAAATTATTTCTATTAAAAGTAGAAAAATTGATCAGTTGTAGGTGTTTGTTTCTATGTATACAATGAATATGTTATTTTTTATAAACATACAGGGTGTTTAAAAAATGAGCGGTATATTTGAAAAATCAACAAAAATTAAATGGGAAGCTATAGAAATATGCCGTCTGTTGCAATATGCTTGGGGAAACAGTAAATTTTCTGGCAGACAAACCTTCGAAATTAGTTACGACTTTCATCAGCAGATGGTGCTGCAGCGATATGAAAGTTATAGAAGAAAACTCAGTCTGTGAGTTTGTCATTTTGTGAGTCGTCTTTTTGCTGTAAGCATGTGCTGTTCACAGATTGTAATATTACTCTGAAAAAATGGTTTATTCCTTAGAAAAGAGGATTTTTAACTTGATAGACCAGGTGTACCGCCACAATCCAGAAACAATTGAACAACTGAAGCGGTTTCTGCATGCGAAGCCTTCCCACCTGATACGTTTACAAAGATTTGTGGTAATTTCGTTCAGAGACTACGCCATATTATTGCTGCGTATGATGGATATGTAAAAAATATCGTACATTAGATTTTTCCAGACTGCAGTGCCATCTGTTGTTAAAAATTGTAACTAATTTCGAAAGCTTGTCTGACTGAAAATTTACTGTTGTCCCAAGCATATTGAAACAAACAGAGTATTTTTACCACTGCTCGCTTAGTTTTTAATAATCTTTAATATCCATGTTTGTAAAAACTTTCTTTAAACTATGGCGGCTAATTATCAACACGAAGTATATAGGCCGTAATGCATTGTGTGGAGGTATTTCTATGAAAACCTTATATATTTCAGAAATTCAAAGTTCGAAAAAAAAAAACATGGTGAACTCTAAACAATTAGGCTGAAGGCCGATATACGGTTTCATTTCTAAAGAGAAAAAATTCTTACACAAAACAGATTGGAAAAATACTTTCTTTCGTTGATTCAAGAAACAATTGTTTTTCAAATTTTTAATTATGCTAATATATTTTTTAATAAATAATTTTCATATTCTGCAGCTCTTTTTTATCGGCAAATGCAAAAATAGAATAGAAAACGCCTAATCCATTCAACCTCACTGGTTTTCTATGCATATTTTGATGCCGCACTCCTTTCATATTTAATATTCGTTGTTTAGATAACATTTCTGGGTATTTAGTTGTTTGCTTTTTCTGATTTTTATCGATAATTGAGTGGCATTGTGAATAGAAAAAAATTCATATTAAGAAAAGTAGAAGGTTAAACAAAGGATTTATAATTTAGGTTTTGTCAGTATTTATACAATAGATATTACATTCCATATAAGCAAATAATACATTTTATAATTTTGAAATTGTTATCATAGATATATTTACTTTTGTATCATAATTTGTTTTCATTTGTATTTGGTTATTTTAGTAAAATATACACTGTGAAAGCTACGGAATTAGTTTAAACCAAATTGTATTTTACTAGCTACAACAATATGTTAATTTAAAATAATGATTTGTATGTAATTCATACAAATGAATTTGACTCATTAGAGAAGTGTACTGTGATAATTACTACACCATGCAACGTATTATAACTATTACACTACATAAAAAAAAATATCGTATTATTTTCAATCATTTTTTTGTATTTTTTACAGTTACAACCATAAGATAGTGAAAAGATTTTAATTTGTGTGGTACTTTACGTAAACCAAATACATAAATAGTATTGAAACATATGCTTTTTATCAGGTTGGCAGCTGAACTTTTATATGTTGACAATTTAAGGGATAAAATGTTGAAGCAAGATATTATAAGATTTGGGGAAAATATATTTTTGTAAATATTGATTAACAAGTTTGGAACGATTATTCTTTGAAAGGATAAATTATTCAAATGAAGCCTTCTTTAAAATAGAAATTCAATACAACAACTGAATAAAGATTGAACAATGGTGGTTCTAAAAACACTTCCTCATTGCTGTAAAAGATGTTTCATATAATTGCTTTTTATTGAGCCTTATTTTGCACAAGGTGCTTAGAAAAAAATAAAAAACATTTTTATGGCACTGAAAACAATCACGTTGTTAAACTATACGTATTTTTATTTATATGGGTAAATAACTTATGTTACATATGTTTCGAACTTTTCTAACATCTACTTATCCAGACGGGCATTAACTTCCAACAATATCGTAAAATTTAAAATTTATTTCATACATCAAAATCTTCTTACTGTACGCAAATGGTATTTCAATTTATATTCTTCGAACATTATTACTTAAATATTGAGAATACACTTGTAGAAGATACGCATTATTTAATACATATATATCCGTCACTAGAATTTAATTCACCAATGCAACACAAGGTATGATGTTTTAATTTGAATTTTAAACTACACGTTTTAAATTCGATATTAAAATAATAATAATACTAATCCCATAACATAAAGGAGTTGTTTCAATGGAGGGAGAATATTATTGATTTTTAAGACACGGACATTCCATCGAATATGATTATTTATTTATAAATATTTTTTGCATTACTAGACAAGAGTCATGTCATGATTTTTAAAAATATTTATATAAAATAAATTAAGGTAATTAAAAATGTTTTTAAATGATAAATTAGTTTACTAGCACATATTACAGCACACTAAAAATAATTGGATCAATTACATTTATTTGGACTCAAATCTAATTTCCTTAATAGCTATGAATGCTAATGAGAAAATTAACGCTAAATGCAAATAAGATTTTAATTATGTATCAATGCGTCTAAAAGCCTATTAATATAAATAGATTTTTGAAACAGTTAACGTCGGATGTTTGATACAAAATGTAACAACCTATTTTTTGTCATTTTTGGAAATAGCCTGGTAATTAAAATACTTTTATAGCATTCTTTTTTTTCGTTTCCCATGCTTTTTTTTTGTTTACTACTGAAATTATTTCTTTAAATATTTAAAAATCTTGGGAGCTAATTAAAAGAAATGCTGTTATTTTTTAACAGTAGTGATTAATTAAAGTTATGTATTGCTCATTTATTTTATTCTAAACATAAAACATCATGCAGTTTTTTATATTAATAACTATCAATTAAATGCTTTTATCACATTTCTAGACATTAAGAGTACATATTTCCTTATAAACAATTTTGTTTATTCTTTTAAAATATTGTTCAATTTGGTGATAATAAAAATTAACAAAAAATTAGTGGCATCACTTTCAATGGGGATTCAATGTCATTTCAGTGATGCAAATATAAACATTTTGGCAAATGTTTAATTATTTTCAAGAATGTTTAATTATTTTTTTTCGAAAAATGAAAAATTTAAAGAAATGAAATTATAATATTCCTTACTATATTTATAAATATTAATGTTTTTGGCCCCTCCACCCCCCCCAAAAAAATCAAGTGTATATTACGCAAGACTAGTGTGAATTTTTGGATATGTCCAAAATCACATATAATACATTATTTTTACTGATACATATAGTAGAAAATAATGAAATGTAACACAGATGTAAATACTTTTATTTTTGAAAAACATAGCAAAAAACCTCAAAGCTAATATCATACGTACATTCAGTACATATATAATGGATAATCTGTACAAAACATTTTTAATCTCTATCTCAACTACAAAAACTACAAAAAAAAAAAAAAAAAGCCTTGGCATTTTGAAAACAAAAAAGTGTAAAAAAAAAAAAGTGTAAAAAAAAAAAAAAAAACATGAAATTGTAGAAAAAAGTCGTGTTTATTTGTGCGGGGAATTATGCTAGTTGTATTAACATAATTTAAAGTATTTTGCCATATAACTGCTATCTGGGTAAAAATGAGGTATCAAAATATTCACTATTAACTTTATTTTCATTTAATATAAGCAAATCGACAATTTGGTCAATTTCGAGTTGAATTGTCATTTTAGGATACACTACACATACTATAAGAGATAAAATTTATAATTATAATAAATTATGTTTATGTAACAGAAGCATTTACTAAAATGAATAATAGTTTCTTCTTAGTAAAAGAAATAAATTAAAAAAAACCGTTTAGTAAATCAGCATATTTTGTGAAAATTCCACGTTGAAAGCATATCTGTAAAAGTACTAAATTTTTCTAGGAAATTGGGACTCCTATTATTATTATTATTATTATTATTATTTAAAACGATAACATCAAAAATGCATTTAACAGAATCGGGTATTTGAATTTTGGCTGTAAAAGCTACATAAAAATCCTAATTAATTCAAGTTTTCTAGAAACGTTTATTAATTTTACATAATTTTTTACAATGCGCTTAAGATTATCATGTTTTTTTGACATATAGTAGTCAAAAACAGCAATCTTTCATATTGTAGTTTTAAGAAGAATCCATTTGAGGTCCACACTATGATGCACTGTGTCGGACGTTCTTCTCAGTCCACACAACTTTGAAGAAAGTCCGTGGTAGTTATAGCTGCCACCACCGATATTACTAGGTGATATCGGTCACCCACTGTGAGGATTATGTAAATGAAGACTTACGCTGTCAAGTAACTGAATTATCAGTTTATTTAGAATATATGTACACACTAAATACGCTATTTACAATTATATACAATTACAACTCGAATATAGGGGATCCGGTTCAACATTAAATTAAATACAGTAAAGGTTGGCTGTGTACTATTCCAATTACACTTTCTACCTCACACTCAATGCACGTTAGATTCACTTTATCGGAGATCAGCGTTGAATCTCCCAACACAAGGATACTCGGCCTGCACTTCTCGGCCCAGAGCACTAAACACCAGGACATCTGTGTCCTTTGCTCTCCAGCTACGCACTCCTTACGCTCTACCACACAGAGCAACCTCTAGGCACGAAACCCAGGTACGGACTGAACTAATCTGAGACAAGCCTTGATCTTTTCAAATCACTGCTTTCCCCAATATAAACCCCCTTTTGGAGTTCCCTCATTGGGCATATTCCACCTTCCTTTCTTGATTAGTGACACGTTCCTTGACTGCCGATCATCCGCATACCTCACTGACGGATGGACATGCCTCTCAGTAATCTTCTCTTTCTCTTATTCACCACCTGCATAGGATTATCTGTCAATTCCCCTTCCCACAAAGAAGGAATGTCACCTTGGAAATTCTGGTACACAGCCATACAATACGAAATATTGAAATAGAGAAATAGTGGAAGTTCCATTCTTTAGCAGAGGTGGTATCAGAATCTAGCGGAAAATATGCCTTTTAGACCCTTTTGCTATAAAAAATGGAAATATGGAAAATATGCCCTTTTTGTTTTCCCCAAACATATAGTAATATCGCAGAAGAGTTCAATAGTCTCTTTACAGATTTCTGCATTATGCTTATTACATACGTATTTCCAGGTGTCTGAACATTACCTACTGACATCTCTACTGAACCTTGTACTAATATTATTATTACATAAACAATACACATGTTAATATAATATTATGAACACAAAATTCAAAAATATTTACACATACACAGCCAAAAAAATTAAACGTGTGATGACACCCCTGTAAGGATATCCACTACTGGGTCGTTGATGCGGATGGGCTAACAACTGGTTGTTCTTCCCAGCTCTTTCTATGTAGCCTGGAAATTGCGTCAGCATTCAAATGTTGAGAGCCTCGACGCTGAGAAATACTCAGGTTCCAGCGTTGCAAGGCAAGAGCCCATCTAGTGGGTTTGGGTGATCTTGGGGTTGTTTCGGTGAGAAATTTTAATGGATTATGATCCGTAATGATCTCAATTTGAGATCCATAGGTCCATTTTTCAAACTTTCGCAACGCAAAGAGAACACTCCAAGCCTCTTTCTATATACTCGGCCAAGCACGCTGGGCCCCTGACAATTTCTGACTGGCAAAAGCTATCGGTTTATACTGACCCTTTTCATCTTTGTGACTAAGACAACATCCTATTGCCAGGTCGGAAGCATCTGCGTGGAGCTCATATTCCCGGCCTACGATAGGTGTAGCCAAACTCGTCACTTTACATAACTCATCTTTAAGGGTATTAAATGCTTTTTCTGCTCTTTCATCCCATGGTACAGTATTTTTAACCTTCCTTTTGGTTAATTCGGTTAAAGGTATAGCAATTTCGGCATATATTGGAATATAAGATCGGTAAAATCCCATTAATCCCAAAACAGATCTAACCTCCTTTTTAGTTTTTGGTCTCTTTAGATCCTTTATTGCACCTATTTTTTCCTCATCAGGTGCATGCGTTCCACCTCCAATTACATGACCTAAAAACTTAGTCAATTTTTCTCCAAATTAACATTTGTCTAGCCTAATCGTAAAATTTCTGCTTTTAAGTTCTTCAATGACAGCCCTAACATGCTCATAATGCTATTCCCAGGTGTCGGAGAAAATGATGACATCATCAATATATGCTTCCGCATACCTCCGATGACCTTGAAGAACCTCATTCATATCTTTCTGAAACGTGGCAGCCGCCCCTGATAATCCAAAAGGCATTGTACGCCACTGATAAGTTCTGTTATGCGTTGTAAAAGCTGTCAACTGTTTACACTCCTCAGCCATTTTAATCTGCCAATAAATCAATCGACGATAAATACTTAGCCGCCCCTGCGGTATACATGATTTCTTGAGAATCATTCATCGGAAAGGTTGGAACCTGAGTTACCGAATTTAAAGCTCTATAGTCTATACAAAGTCTAACAGTTGCGTCTTTTTTCGCCACGCAAACAATTGCATGACTAATTTCAGCATTTGACACTTCGATTAGATTCTATTCTAATAACTCCTGAATCTGCCTATCTACTTCTTCTTTATAAGCTACCGGTACAATATATAACTTTGGCTTTTTCCTTTCCACCCCCGGTTTAAGATCAATACGATGTTCCCCTACTTCCGCTGGTCGTACAGGACCCATAAACACCTCTTTATTCTCCCTCAAAATAGACTTTATATCTTTGACTTGATTATTAGATAACCCTTTTATTTCGAACTTCTCTATATCTCGTTCTACTTCCTGATCCCGGTTCAAAATAGGAATTTCCCCAACTTCTCCAAATTCCTCATCACCCTCAAAAACAATATTAACTATATTACATTTAGCAATAAATTCTCGTATTTTATTCTGATGTACGTGCTTCCTACTCCCGTCGACTAACTCAACTATAAACGAATACTGGTTTCGTTTTTCGACGATGGTTTCCGGCCCTTGCCACCTAGAATATAACTTATTAGTTGAATCGGGGATTAACAATATTACCTTATCGCCTACTTCAAACGTTTTTTCTTTTGACCTTAAATTATAATGATACGCCATTCTATTTTGTTGCACCTCGGACGATAATTTTGCCTCATTTGCGGCTCTTTCTAAGCGTCCCCTAAATTTATTCAAATACTCATGAATCGGCGTAGTATCTAACTGCGCCCAGTTATTTTCTCCTTCTCAGGATGACTTGAGAATCGACAAAGGACCCTCCGGCGCTCTACCACATAATAACTGGAAAGATGCGATATCCGTCGTAGAATTTGGGACTTCCCTATACGCCCATAATACAAATGGTATTTGTTCATGCCACTTTTTTCCTTCTTCTCAAATAGTATGATGTAACATACGTTTAAGGGTCTGATTAAATCGTTCCACAAGCCCGTTAGACTGTGGATACTGTGGGGTCGAAAATCTTGGACTAGCACCTAACCTTTTCTCAAATTCTTTCATTAAGTCGGCTGTGAAATTGGTTCCATTATCACAGGCAATTATATTTGGAATTCCTGTCCTCTTAAATATTTGAAGTAACGCATCACACGCGGTTTTAGCAGTTCAACTTTTTAGAGGTATCGCATCCGCCCACCTGGTATGCTGATCAATTAAAGTTAGTATATACTGATGCCCTTCTGAACTTTTAGGATCAATAGGCCCAATTAAATCAACATTAACTACTTGAAATGGGAGTTCCGGTCGCGATACTGGGGAAATAGGAGCTCTATCATTTACTTTAACCCCTCTAGTCAATTGACACTCTAAACATGACTCACAAAATTGTTTAGTTTATTTCGCCATCCCCTCCCAATAAAATGAATACCTGATTCTCTGTAAAGTTTTCTTGGCTGCATGATGCTTTCCAAATACTGAACTATGCGCTAATTTTAGGATTTCTTCCCTTCTTACTTTGGGTACTACTAATTGCGCTATAGTTTCGCCTAACAATTTCTCTTTGTGATATAATAAGCCATTTACAATATAGTAATCCCCCTTACCCATTTTAGCTAATTCCCAAGCTTTCTCTAACTCTTTACATTCTAATTGGGATTCCTTAAACATATCTGAATTGCTAACAATAGCTTTATTACCTTTCTCCACTTCCGTTTTTTCCGTATTCTGAGTTTGTATATTTTCCGACCGCGCTTCTATTGCGTAAACATTACAACTATCGCTACTCGTACCTTCCTTTTCACTCAAGTTATCAATAATAATTTTTGAACTTTCTAATTCTTGGGATTCTAGCAATGGCTCCTCGCGGTTGATACCTGACAACTCATTAATCACTTCGGGATGTAAAATTACTTGCTCATTAATATTATCAGTCACTGCGCAAAGTACTTCCTGATGAATTATATTAGTTTGTCCGAATTGCGGAATAGCTAACGGTAATTTAACCAACGGCGATTTAACTGCTTCACCGAATAACCCTTGTAAATAAATACTACCCGCTCCTTTTAATTTCTCTTCCGGTACCAAATCTTTATGAACAACACTAATTTCACATCCAGAATCAACCAATCCCTTTGCTTTTTGCCCATTTACACTAACTTCAATTTTCTCAAGTTTATTTAATTTCTCACCAATAACATTAGTTCTCTGTTCGACCTTTGCCGATATTCTCGCCACAATAGCTCCATTAGGTAACTCTTTGTTTTCTTTTACCACAATCTTATGCACACCCGCTTTCGGATCTCGCCCTTTATTACCATTATTTCCCTCATTACCCACTTTATTACAAAAACGTTGGTAATGACTTCTCAAACCACATTTAAAGAATTTAGGCGCTGAAGCATCACTAGTTTTCTTAAAATCTATTTTCCTATCCGAAAAAGAATTAGTCTCATTACTCCCGTTTTGCCTCTAATTATTGCTAACTTTGCTATCCTCCCTCGGGCTCATTTTTTCATTGTTTACCTACCTATCTTTACCTTTAAAACTTTTATACGTGACTGCATAAGACTTATTTTTTATGGTCAAAATAATGGTCACATTCT